>CM053593.1:101336545-101368809 GCA_028646575.1 Pseudocheirus occidentalis | reverse complement strand
GGACATATGATCAGACTGTCACAATATGTCCACTGTGAAGATGTTCTGTGTAATTATACGTGCACAGCCTCTATTGAATTGCTTGTCCTTCCAGTGGGGGTGGGTGACAAGGGAGGAACCAAAAGAATCTAGAATTTAAAGCTCTGCGATACATGCAACTAGGAATTAAGATATACAGGAACAGGGGTAGGGAGACTCTCCCTGCCCTACCAGAAAGTTAGGGGGGTGTTGGAGGAGGACATAAAAGAGAGCAGATCGGGGGGAGGGGCTTTACAGTGGGATCGCTGTTTTGGGGTTGAGGGTAGGGGAAAGACAGGGAGAAAATTTGTAACTCAAAAATCTCATGGAAATGAATGATGTAAACAAGAAAACAAATTAAAATTTATATTAAAATTAAAAAAATAAAATTAAAAAAATTGGACTGCTAACAGTTTTCACTGAACCAAAAGTAAAGGCGTTTGGAAAGAGGCAGAATGTTAAGATATTTTGAGGTACCAGTAATCAGTTTTTCTACTTCCTACCATCAAATCTGTGATTACTCTATATGAAAAGGGTTTGTTTTTTTTTTCTTCAAAACGTTATACTGGCAGGTACTAAAGAGTTATTAGCATTAGATTCTTTTGTTATCAAAGTAATTGGTTACAAGACCACATAAAACTCAGAAATAAGTATGATGTTAAGAGAGTGTTGGCAAGAAAGGTTATATTACTTTCTCAGAGACACTCAGGAGAAGCAAAATTAAAACTGAGGTTCAGACCTCCAGCCCCATCCTATCCATTAAAAAGTTGAAAGGTCAGTCAAGCCAGCAAGAATGCGTTTAATTGCCAAATCTTAGCAACATTTTTACAAAGACTCCAGTACTATTTCTGGCAAAGGTATCCTTTCCTTTAAGCTAATATGAATAAAATTCATCTTCCTCATGTAGTTGACAATAATATCTTTACTTGCACAGTAATATAACCAAAATATGCTTATTTCTATAACTTCTGTAACTATGTCTTAACTCTTTGTATAGCTTCAGCTCCTGAGAGATAACCGATCAGAACGAGGACACAAGAAAAACTGTTCTGTGAAAACTGCAAGCAGGTGAGGAAGTTTGAAAGTATATTTTCATTTTTTCATTAAGTTATATGCCATTATTTCCCAAAGAGTAGCATAGAGGTATTATAATTTGAGGTTTGGGTTGTCATAAAAAAAAATACTTGCATTATGCTTTTAATTGTTTATTAGAATGCACATAGAAGATTCCTACTAAGAAAGAAAAAAAGTATTCTTTGCTTTAATATAGAAATAGGTAAAGGATAGATTTTAATAAGAAAATATCTATCTCATTGATAAGCAACAGCCGTTTAGATCATGTCAGTATGATTATTTTCTTTGAAATGATTTTTAAGTTCAATGAAGTAGAACTAATCTTACTCCCAAACTTATATGGCATTGAGATCTGTGTTTTATTTGTGAGAGGATTAATATGAGTATTCATTTTGTAAATGATTTTCATTATTAGCAAGAGTGAGCAAACAAGAATGAAGACATAATCCCCTTTAAAAATAGGGTAACTTTTGATTCTTGCACACTAAATACTGTTGAGGATGAATACATTTCTTTTCTTCAGTATATAAAATTTGATCTTACTTTCCAGTTTATAGCATAATATGACTATTCTCACAGTTTTTCATTCAATATTTTTCTAAGCCAATTTTTTATTTAAATCAAGATGGTCACCTTTGGGAACTTGACAAAGAAGTAGTTCAGTCAAGAACTATGTCCCTGACATTTGAACTGATTTAACTCCTGTTATGAAACCTGCTTGCACCCCAAAATTTTGCGGGGCCAGTGCTCATGGGATCTTCTGGTCACAGGCTGCTAGAGTATCTAGAAACTGAACCCTGCAGAATAAAGATATGAAATTACATTAGAAAGAATTATTCAATGACATATGTATTGTAAGAAAAAATTTTAGGTTAATAATATGTAAAACCAGTCCAAAGAATCTATTAAATGCATTTATAAGGCATTTCTGGCTTACTAAAAGTATGGTAATCTGTCTAAAAATGAGTCAGATAATAACAATAGGATACTTAGTAATAACCCTAAAATCTAATACAAAGTTATTTCAGTTCATTAATAAAATATGGTAAAGAAGACATTTTAAAAGATACAAGAGAAGTAAACAGTATGAAGACCTCTACAATGGATTGATCAAGCAAAAAAATAATTCTGTATCATCCATAGAATGTTTCTGTCTGTTCCTGAGAGTTTTGGGAACTCTGCAGTGTTTCTCATTCATAAGTCTAGTCTGTGGTGGTGCCGTCATTGATGATGTTGTGCTCACTCTCGGAATCACAGACTATTGCCAGGGACGTTTAAGATTTATAATATCATGAAGGAGGTAACAGAAATACTAGCCTATTTTACATATGAAGAAACTGAGACTGAGAGGTTGAGTGACATAGCAAGGCTTACCCAGCTAGTAAGCACAAGACGTGGTATTTGAATTCAGGTTTCTTCACTCCTTGACAGCCCTTTCCATGAGATTACACTGCTTTTTAGCATCAGAAAGTTGTGTCACAGAAAAAACTTAATCCATCTATGCTTTGTATCACTTCATTTAAATGAAAAATAGGACTGGTTTGTAAGTTAATTTCAAAATCTCTTCCTTGACCTGTAGGAAAGTTTTAATTCAACAGTGTATAAACATCATCAGAAGTCTCTATGAGATAATCATCTTAGAGGTAGCTATTTGCTAAGTGCATGCTCATAATAGTCAGGGAAGCTTTGAGAAACATTATGGGCCACATTATAATCAGCGAACGTCTCTAAACTGAGTGTAAGACAGAGATACTATTCAAGATACCAGTTTGCACCAAATAATTTTTTTGTCATTCAGTCATTTTTTAGTTGTGTCCAATTCTTCATGGCACCATTTGGGGTTGTTATGGCAGAGATACTTGAGAGGTTTGCCATTTCCTTCTCTGGCTCATTTGACAAATGAGGAAACTGAGGCAAACTGGGTTAAATTATGTGCCACTAATACAGCTAGTTAAATAAGGCCAGATTTGAACTGAGGAAGGAGTCTTCTTCCTGACTTCAGGCCTGGCACTCTAGAGCCTCTGTGCCACCTAGCGGCCCTGTATGTATTATACACACAAAAAATTATTGGCAACAGTTTTAAAAGAAAACACTTAATTGTTCTACCACAGCATATTTCTCTAGCGAATGAAAGATGAAAAAGGGAACCAATGTGGCATCAGGTTAAAGGTGTTCAGGGGTAAAAAAGCTGGTTTCTTTATGCTTGCAATAGTAGTTGACAAGATCTGGCTTCTTGAACAGATCCATCATTACCTATGGGTAATACTAAATATTAAATAGCAATATAGGATTATCATTATGGAAGTCTCAGAATGTTAAGAACCAAACTTGTAAACCCACTTGTTGGGAAAGAGAGTTAAGACAGTAATAGACTACCCAGATATTTGTGGTAGGCTTGTCTGAATTAGGACAACTTTTAACTGGGTAGGCAAATAAGTATTGTTGCTGGGTTTAGTGTGTTCCTTAAACTTCTGTTATATACGGGTAAGTGCATTTTCTGAAAATGTCTCTAATGCCTCTAGATCAGCCATTCTCAACCTATGGGTCGTGACCCCTTTGGGGGTCAAACGACTCTTTCACAGGGGTCGCCTAAGACCATGGGAAAACACATATTTCTGATGGTCTTCGGAACCAAGACACCATTCCTCTATCTGTCTCCAGGCGGGTCTGCCCACATGTAGATGCGCCCACGTATGAGTATTAAAGGATCGCAGCATTAGGAAGGCAGAGAACCACTGCTCTAGACTGAGTGATATGAGGCAATACCAAGAGCTCTTTGTATTGTTTGGCACAAATTCTGTGGGTCACCCTATCCCTTTTCTACCCTCTCAATATTTGTCCTGCTAACTGTATTTTCTTCCTACTACAAAGAGGTTACCATCTTCTAGCTACTTTAAATTACAGCCTACTTGGGCACGGCAGCTACAGTGAGAGCTCTCTCTGAAATTTACAGAGCATCCACCATTTATGCAACCATACTTGCATAAACTACCATTTTGTCAGCTTACATAGCAAGAGTCTTGGTTTAGCCTGGCAACCATAGAACAGGTATTCTCAGCCTGAACTAAATGCTCACCTCCAAGGGTCCAGTTACATATTCACAATACTCAGCTGTCATTTTCATATTATTGTTTTTTCCAAAGATGTGTTGTTTCTGATATTGTTTATGGACAACCTGCTCCTCCATGATAAAGAGGCCTATATATTAGGTCCCCATCTGTAACTCAAATAGGGTTGAAAAAAATAAAACTCCATCCTAGGTGGTTTGTCTAGTGAAGAGAGGCCTCCCCAAAAGGTCACTGAACTACAGATACTCATGTGGGACAAAAAAAAGCTTTTTAACATGCCAGGATAGCATGAAAGCACCTATTAACTGTAACAGCTGCTGATGGCAATACATCTTTTAAGAAAAAATAAACAGCTGAGGTTTAGGGAATCACAGCATCCCACAATATACCAGAGCCATAGAGTCCTGGGAAACAAAAGAAACTTAGAAGCCAGCTGAGAGTGTAGCAGACAGATATGGCCCCACTCTTTGCCATCAGAGGCAGGCAAATTATTAGGCAAGAGATAGAATTAGATGCTATTGCATCCGGGCTGCTCTGCAAATAGCAGCTATGACAGCAGAGCAAATGACATTTTGGTTATACATCGGACTTTTCCAGTGCAACTACAGGAGTGAATATCTCAGTTTCATCATCTCCAAACGTAGATATAAAGGATACTAATATGAGATAGTGTATATATATATATATGTATACAAAGATGAGAACATACACACCAAGACAGAAAGGCACCATTACTTTTGTATTCTTTGGATGTTTTAAGATTTGGTTTTCAAAATTTAAATAATTATTATAAACAGTTTTTGATGTTCAGTCATTTTAGTCAGGTTCAACTCTTTGTGACCTCATTTAGTGTTTTCTTCGCTTGAATAGTTTGCCATCTCCTTCTCTAGCTCATTTTACAGATGAGGAAACTGAGGCAAACAGTATTAAGTGACTTACCCAGGGTCACACAGCCAGTAAGTGTCTGAGGCCAAATTTGAATTCAGGAGGATAAGTATTCCTCACTTCAGGCCGGGCACTCTATGCACTAAGCCACCTAGATGCCTCATTATAAACAGTAACTCAGCAAAAACAGATTGAACAAAAATTAGAAATCACCACAAAATCATAAACTCCAATATTACTGTACAATCCCAGCTATTTAAAAATTTTAACTACAATGAACTGCTAAGAATACTAACTTCCATGAACTTCTAACAGTAATACTTTGTTCACTATGACCACTTTCAATCTCTTGCCTTTTTACAAATGAAGAAATATAAGGTTTTGGTGGATGACTTTTTTGTAATACATTTATAAGATTCATATGATCCTCTGATTCTGCTTTCTTCACAATGTGTTGAGGTTTTTTTAATTCCATATTTGTTATATTTCTTATGCTTACCCTTTTCAATGGCATAATAAGATTACATTGATTAGTTTATGCTGTGCTGTAATCCAACCATCTTCCTGTCAGCCACACTTCCTTGCTACACTTTCTGCTCTTATTTTTGCTTTTTTTTTTTTTGGAGGGGGAAGGCAGGGCAATTGGGGTTAAATGATTTGCCCAAAGGTCACACAGCTAATAAGTGTTATGTTAATTGTCCATGTTTGTTTTATTATATGCATTTTATAGGTGGAGAAGAGAGATGTTTAAACTTACCTTTTTTTTTTGTCTTTTTTTTTTTTTTTTGTCTTTTTGGAGAGTTGAAGTCAAGGCAATGGGGATTAAGTGATTTGCCCAAGGTTACATAGCTAATAAGTGTTAAGTGTCTGAGGCTGGATTTGAACTCAGGTTCCCCTGACTCCAGGGCCAGTGCTGTATTCACTGTGCCACCTAGCCGCCCCTGTGCTCTTATTTTTGGAAAGATCATATGAATCAGTTGACCTATGACCCCACTCATCATAACTTGATATTACTTCCCAGACCAAAGTGCCCCTCCTCAGCACTTCTTTATGTGAAGTCTTCCCCTCATAGAATGTAGACTCGTTAAGGGGAGGAACTCTCTTGCTTCTTGTATTTACATCTCTAGTGCTTAGCATATAGCCTGCCAGCACATAGTAAGTGCTTAATAAACAATTTTTCACTCCTTACCATCTGCTCAACCATTCCTTAACTGTTTTATAAGTTCTTTATAGTTTTTTAATATTATTCAAATTTACAGTTCCCCTATCAGGGTACTAAAATAAATTATAACATGAAAAAACTGGGGAGGAAAAGGATCATTTGCCATTCAGAGATATAGATAGGGAATGGATTCTTAACCAAACAAGAGATAGAGGCAAAAGATAAAATAAATCACTTTGATCACACGAAATTGAAATATTTGTGTGGAAAAATAATCAACATGCATGGGATAAGAAGAGTAATAGTAAGGAAAAAGCATTTTATATCAGGTATTTTTGATACTCAAGATACATAGATAAACAACTTCCAGAAATATGTAACTGAAAGCCATTCTCCAGTGGATAAATGGGCAAAGAATAGGAATAGTTCTTGAAGAATTTCAAAATATTAATAACCATATGAAAGAATGTTCCAAATTATAAATAATAAGAAAAATGCAAAGTAAAGCCACTCTGAGATATCACCTGTAAGCCAGAAAATTGGCAAAGATGATTTTAATGACACTAGTTAATGTTAAAGGAGTTGTAGGACAGATGTAGTAGTACAGTGTTGGTGTACAAAAAAAAATGTTATAAGCATCCAGTAAATTACAAATAAAATTACTAAAATGTCCTAACCCTTGGACCCAGAGATTCCACTGCTAAGCATATGCCCTAATGGTCATTGACAAAACGAAAGTCTCAGCATACACCAGAATATTTACAGTGGCAATTTTTGTGATAGCAAAGAACTAGAAACAAAGTAGATTCCCTTTATTTGGGAGATAGCTAAACACATTGTGGTATATGAATATAATACAAAATTATTTTCCTCTAAAAAAAACCACAAGTATGATGAATATAGAGAAAAATGTATGAACTAACACAACTCCTCTCTTCTCCCTCTTCTCTTATTTCTTTTATTTTCATTCCCCTCCCCACCTATTCTCCCCTTTCCTCTTCTCTATCTCATTTCCTAGTAGTTTTGTTTATTCTCTTGGCTTCAGCTGTATAACTTCTGCATAGATGATTACCAGATCTTTGTGTCTCTCTGCATCTTTCCATCAAAACCTTCCTCACTTTTAAATTCACTATTTGTCATTTGTATCCTAGCCATGTATAAGACTTTTGTCAAAACAATTCTGTAATTGTCTTTGTAAATGTTAGTAAGCTAAAATGATAGCATACTATTAGTATATTAACATATACTATTATGGTCTCTCTAAAGGCTATAATTTGTAGAATTATTGCTGATCTCCGTTGTTAAAGGTTATTTCCTTACCTATAGTTCCTTTCACCAATGAAATCACAGGTATATATGTATGTATGTATTATATGTAAGTGTGTATATTTACACACGTATGTTTAAAATATACAGATACTTCATGATCTTGTCATTACTTGAAATGGTATTTATCTTTTCATTCTTCATGGTCTTCAAAACTCAGACAAACATGATTGAACTTGAGTGCCTAGTCTGTCTATAAATGCAATACCACATTTGTTTTTAATCTCTCTTTGAAGGCTTATGTCTCTTATGTTAAAATTCTAACAGTGGCTTTTAATAGATTTTTACATACTCATTGTTCTACACAATGTTAACTACTTAACACTCCAGGATTTCACTATATTTCACTCTGAATGTTTTTTTTTTCAGGTATAAGCTTTTCTCCATGAATTCTTTGAAGTCTTCTTGTTCAGTCATTTCTGACTCTTCTTCCATGACCTCCTTTGGGTTTTTGGGGTGTTTTTGCAAAAATACTGAAGTAGTTGGCCTTTTCCTTCGGCTCATTTTACAAATGGCAAACTGAGACAGACGAGCTAAGTGACTTGCCCAGGGTCACACAGCTACTTAATGTCTAAGGCCAGATTTGAATTCAGGAAGATGGGTCTTCCTGACTTCAGTGCCAGGCACTCTGTCCAATGTGACAACTAACTGCCCTTTGAAATCTTATGTGTATAAATTTGTTATTTTTATTTTTTTAACCTTTGAACAGAATGGTTAAATTTGAAGATTCAATTCAGTTGTTTAAAGATGTGTGTGTGTGTGTGTGTGTGTGTGTGCGCACTCTAAGGTTGAAGGCAATATTTTCAAACACACATGTATACACATATAAGTTTGGTATATGTGTCTGTTAGCACTTCCCTCCCTAAGGATAGATAGTGCTTACCAGCAGCCCTTTCTGGGGAGTGGTTTTCCCTTCAAACCCAGAGCACAGGAAAAATGATTGCCCTTCCATCTTGCTCTCCTCCCTCTTAGATCTCACCTACCAGTTCAATTATGAGTATCTTCCTGAAAATTTTTCTCTTTCTCAAATAAGCTTTTAACTCTAAGCCAGTTTGCAGTAGCAAAATTCAAATTAAATTTACAAAACTTCATTATTTAGACCTCTTCATTATCCAAGCCTCAACTCCCAGTTTCCCAGATTAAGTAAAGCTAGCAAAGATTTGATATCTGGTTTTAATGAATTGGTGTTTCCATATACATGTTATTTTGGTCAAAGTTTAGTCCTACATGTTCCTGTCCTTTTGTTAGTCATTCAGTAGCATTTTATAGTTTAAAGATTGCTAGGCTTAACCTCAAAAAATATCTTTGTTTGAAATTCAGTTCTGAAACTAGCTGTGGCATCCTAGGGGAAGTTGCTTAACCTCTTAGATATAGAATTTCTCCATCCATAAATTGGATTTTAATTAGTACTCCCTAGCTTCCAGGGTTTTATGAGTAAACTACTTTGGAAACCCTAAGTCTTATATAAATGTAAGCTGTTAACATATAAGGTGCACCAGCTGTATTCAAAAAGGTTTTGCCACACATTTTATTTATTCAATTCAACAAATATTTATTGAATACCTCCTATGTGCGAGGTACCATTATGGGCAGTTGAAACACAAAGATAAGTTAGATATATTCCAGGTAGATATCATCAGATGACATGATGAATCCTGAATATTGTTTGTTCTCATTTCTGGTTTGATCTGTTAATAGTTTATGTGATAGAATAAACAAGTTAATTTTCAGTCATTATTTCTTTATTGCTACCTTAGATTACCAACTAGTATTTAAAAGAGTCTCCTTAAATGAGAAAATGCCAAAAGATTTGACAGGAAATTCAAAACAAACTCCATTATTGCTTTAGATTTAAAAAAAAAATCACTTCAGCTTGCTTGCAACAGGGTAGAAAGAAATTCCTATTTACATTAGAACAGAGCTCATTCATTTTCATCCAATGATACAGATCACTGTATTTTGTTACACAGATGTGACAAATAGTATTACAGCTGCTCTTTATTTGATCTTCTAAAGAGACAAAGATGTGCAAGGATTGTGCCTGCTCCCTTTTTCCCACAGTGTCATCTGTTATTTGGGAAAGACTCCTAATTTGTAGCAGATACAAAACTATTTGTTGCATTGCAGGTTTGCCAAAAATAAATGAAACCATTAATTACTACATTTTTGAGCAGCTGTTAATAAATTGGGATAGGAAAATTGTACATTAAATTAGTGGTTAATTACATGTACTATGTTTGTTTAATGTGGCTTTTCACAGAAATTATAGTATCAACAAAAGGAAATGATCCCTTATTTAAGTTATTTAAGAGTGAAAATCATATATCTTTCTATCTGTAATTTTAGCATTCTATTACAAATTATTATCTTCTCTCATGCTCCAAGTATAATAATATTCAAAAGCTAAAATTTAGATGGACACTCTTTTCATTTTTCTAACATAATAGATTTTCTACATCTAATTTTTAAAATAGTAGATTATTATTATTTTATCACATTTGCTACGACTGTTATTTTCCTAGTTCTCTGAGACTTTCATTAGACTTAAAGTGACCAAAGTACTTTTCTCATTCTACCACTGTATATGTACATCTGTCTGAAAAGTGTTAGCAAAATATCTGAATATTTTCTTTATTTCATTTTTATTGGATTTGGTTCTAATTAAAAGCATTTTAAGATTTTCTAGATAAATGTCTGATATTTATTGTAGAAAAGATAAAAGTATTTAGAAATAGCATTCAGAAAACCATTTTAAGTAATTTGACAAATCTGTTTTGCTTTACAAGACCAAATTATTTCATCAAAAAGTAGCACAGTTCACAAATTACTAATTTCTTCCCTCCTGTCCTTTTGGCATCATAAAATTCTAACTTTGCCTGCCAAGATTTTAAACTAATGATTACAGAATGTTACTTTAATGTGTGATTATACTAAATAAAATTAGTATGAGCCAATTAGATTTTTGAAAGGTTGGTATTCAATTATATCAGATGATTCCAAAGAACAAATTTGTCATTAAGAAAATAAGTTATCAGAATCTGGTATTTTTTAAATGAGAAAAGAGATCAACTTGTCCCTAGGTAAAAAGTACCTGTATGCTCTGTGCTTAAAATCCAGTGGATGAACCACTAGACATAATTTAGGATTACTGAATGAGTACACAGCCTTTCACCACTGGAGTTCCAGTTAAATTTAGATATGGTCAATAATGATTAAAAGTAGTTTCCATCTGAAATCTGCTCAGAGACCTGTAGCCAAAATGTTTGTGGACCTAGGTCCGTTTCCTCAACGACAGGTGTCTGTTTTCATTGTTGGCATATTTCAAATTGATTCAGTGATTAAATGGGCATGAACATCTTAATTTTGCAGTATATCAGTGTTAATATTTGAAGTCACCAGAACATTAAATACTAGCTACTACTTGAAAGGTTCTCCCATAGTACTCATGAACAGAAATTTACTTCCTTTATTTACTACATTAAAAATGGGCTCTCTAGTACTAAAGTCTTCAGCAAAGTGTCACTTTTTCCCATGTACAACATGGGTTTTCTTTTATCTGTTTGTTTTTTTATTTCTTTAGAATTTATTAGCTAGCTCCATCAGCTACTACTCTTTAAATGAGTATAGTACAGAAACCCAAATCACATTAACTTATCAATTCAATTTTCTACTGCTTCATATATCTTCATAACAAAGAAGGTAATCAGCTAAATCATCTTACAATCTAAAAATTCAAGATACTAAAAAATGCTTTGAATTCCTGTGTAAATAGGAATATAGGATAAGATTTAGATCTTCATCAATGAGCTACTATTGACTGATGCTATGTTCTTCTATTTCCTGTTACACAATTGGTAGTAAATTCTGACATAGTTGACAGAATAGCCGTTCCATGTCCTTAAAAAATAAATAAATACATATTTCACAATCAGTTTTACTTCTGCATTTTCTTTGTAGAAACAAATATTTTCTCCCTCATTCTTTAGTGACTTGTTTGCATACCAAGATATTGGCAAGGATTTGCCTTTGTTTATTTCATATACTTTTGATCAATTCCAACTCATGCCCAATTATATTACACTAAATTAACATAATTCAACAGATGTTGATATTTAAATGTTTTCTGGCATTCAAATCTTGGACAGCTGTCTTAGAGCTTGGGGAAAAGGCAAACATTTAGAGTTAAATGCTGAACATATGCTTAAATTACTAATTAGAAACAAGAAAAAAAACAATGCATTATCCTTTCGGAGGACAATAAACCTCAGATACATATTTTTCTAAACTCTTTTCACACCAAGTTATAGTCAAGGGGTGTTTCAAGACTAGCAGGGGAGGAGTTGAGCTTATTAATGGAGGACTAAATTTAACCTCAAATAGAATTACCTTGAGATGTTCATTGTGGATTTGTTTACTTCAGTGAATCATTTTTGAATCCCTTAGCGCTAGTACAGTGTCCTGCTCAATAAACACCCTTAGAATTAAATTGAACATTACCTGCTGTTTAGGTTAAGCAACATCAAGACAAAGGGAAGTTCCATCTGGGACTACTCCTAGTGTCCTCCATCACCTCTTTGGAAGTTTCAGGATTAAACTGAAGCTCCACACCAAATCTTCCCAAGCCTCCTTCTACTTCTAGCACTGTTTCATTCCATCTAATTTTCTAAAACAGTAAACTATCCTTTAATGAAGAAAATAAATGCCATCCATACTTCTTTGTCAGAAACATTACTACTAGTTAAACTTAAGAGAATATATAATAGGTTTGGACAAAGATCTAAAATGTACAAAGGAATCCTTTTTATAAAAGTGCTAGAATGAATAAGCATGTAAGTAACAAGTATGTAACAATTTGCCGGCTATGAATAATTTGTTACACCAGTCCAACAAACATGAGACAGACTAATGGTGGCATTATTGGTGGCATTCACCTATTTTTTTTTATTTTAGAAAATAACTAGATATACTTGGCCAATTCACATACTACAAGGAGATAGTATAAGATAGTACAAAGAACATTAGCCTAAATTGTAAGAGGTCTAGACTCTAATCTTGAAATAGACACTAACTAGCTATATGAATTTAACTTTCCTTGAGCTCAGTTTATTTCTAAGTGGATGAGGCTGTGCTTAGTTGTCTTCTAAAGTAGGCACATAACCCATAGAATGCATTGCCCCAACACTCCATGAATACTGTATAAACAGATTAAAATGTAATTAGGAAACATTTAACAAAATAAATAAAAATACAAAACTCAAATAATATTAATATGTGGTTGTTTAAGTTAATGTGGGGCCAGAAAAGATCCTTATTACAGTTTAGTGGGCCTGTTTACGTTTTAGTTTGACACTGCTGCTCTAATTTCTTATAGTTTAAGGAGTTGTCAAAGTCTGGGTTGCAAACCACCAGCATTCAGTAAGGTTACTTAAGTTTGGTCTACAAGTAGGCTATGGTGTTAATATTAGTAATAATTTTACCATTTACTAATACCAATTCACATTAGTATTAGTTAATAATTTATTCAGCAGATTTTTATGAAGTACGTGGTACTTGGCACTGTGGGGGTAACAGAAGTATGTATACTACACAGATCTTATCCTTGAGGAATCTGCAGTCTAATAGAAGAATTAAGATTCTCTTCTGTACTTCATTGTATCTGCCAGTCAAGTCCCTCTGAATTTTTAGCTAGCATACACTTTTGCATGGTAATATCATTTTTGAGGTGGGAGAATTTTTGATCCAGCAAAGTAAGTGCTTCTGAAAAAATTAACTGTAAACATTGTGGTATGTTCTAATCTCTGTAACTGTCTAACAATTATATGACTGTCAAGATTTGATAAAAAAGAATCAGCAAAAATCTATTCTATTCTCATATTATCTTCAAGGATACCATCAATCCCTGTGTAATCCTTCAGTTCCTACATAAAATGAAACTCAGTATGGTACCATCAAAACAACATTGAGATCAGAGTCAGAGGAACTGAGTTTGAATCCTGTCTCTGACAATACCTGTATAATTGTGAGCAAGTCACATAACTTCTTTGGGCCTCTGTTTCCTCATCTGTAAAATGAAAGGATTGGACTAGATATGAGGTCTCTCTCTTAGCTCTGTGTCAACATGCCTATGATTCTAATTCATTCTGAAAGTGTAAGTATATTGCTTTGTAATTGCTAATGATTTCTAGTTTCTATAATAAAAAATAGTATTTGTGATCTTCCCTGTTTTATAATCTTTCACTGTCTGAGATATCTTTAACAATTGGTCTTTAAGGGTTTTGGGAATAATACCACCTCCAGAGTGTACTTCTGTACATATTTAGTCAGATACAACAATTCTTCTTGGGTTTGTGTTGGTTAGTACCATTTGCACTCGAAGTAGATTGGATAAGTAAGTCAGTAGAATCCAAATACAGTAGTTACAATATTGTCAGTAATGAAAGTAGATCATTATAGAAATTCCAGTATCTCTATTCTATTTCATATCTCCAGGTTTAGTGGATTGGGAATTTGAAAGTATAGTGTAGTATATAGTATACCAACCAAAAAAAAGTGTGTTATTAGATTACATTCAAGGCATCATCGTGATCAGGAATGGAGAGATAATAATTCTACTTTATTATGACCTACTTAGACTACATCTAGAACTGTGTTCAATTCTGCACACCCAGTTTTAGGAAGGATGTTGATTAACACAGAGACAAAAAAAAAGACAAGGATAATGAAGGCCCTTGAGAGCTTATCATATGAAAATTAGCTAAGGGGCAGAGCCAAGATGGCAGAAAGGAAGCAGGAACTTTTCTAAATTCCTCCATGAATTCCGTCACTAAACTTTAAAAAGTGAATCTAAACAGATTTTAGAGTGATAGAACCCATTGGGAGATGGAGTGTGGCAGATTCCCAGCCCACAAAAGTGCCCAAGTAGTTCTGGACAGGGGGAATGTGGAGCACAAGGGGGCTACACCAGCGCAGACCTGAGAGCAGACTACAGTGGAGTGAGAAGAATACCCAGCCAGCAGATTCACCCATCCCAAGGGTGATTCTCAGCCATCTCGCTGCAGAATGAAAGATTGGTCGGAGCTGGGTAAGAGAAAGCACAGGGCCTGCAAGAGCAACAGCAGCTTCTCCTGGGGCTACCAGCCCACAGCCTGGATGATTAAAAATCACCTACCTGATCTTTCAGTAGCCAAGATGGCAGAGTAAACCCTAGCTACTCTGATTCCCTCTCCCTGACCCAGAAAACCCAAAGATAAATGTCCCACCCTGAGTAAAATCTTAAATTAGTGGAAATAGCCTCAGCCTTGAGAGACATTGAGGAAGGGCATAACTGAAGCAGTATGGCATCTGAAGTGAAGGGCAGGAGGTGCCCCAACAAGCCCCACCTTAGCTGACCAGGAAGAGTTTCTGAAACCCAGGGGTGGTGGAGCCAGCAGGCACTAACAACATAAGCCCAGGTGTGTCTTAGCACCACCAGGGGAATCTGCAGACCCCAGCACTGCCAGCCACCAGCTGCTGAGCCTGCCTGAGCTGTAGCCCAGAAGTACAAAGGTGGAAACCTGAAATGGCCAGACCATCCCTACCCCACAGGTTACTCTGTGAGCCTCAGGGTAACTAAGTAGAAACACTGAAAGTCCTGACCTTGGCCTTAGTCTAGACACCCAGAGGCTACAGCACACGAAGTTAACAACCAAACCCCTACCTCCCAGCCTAAAAAGCATGGTACATCTGTAACCCAGAGACTGATACCCACTCTAAAAATTCAGAACATGGGCAATCATAATGGTCAAGAAAGAATCTGTGAAATCAAGAACAATATGATCCTATTACAGTGAGCAAGAACACCCAAATTCAGAGAACAACATGAACTATATACACACAGCTGAGACCATAGAAGGAAATATGAATTAGTCTCAAACCCCAAAAGCATTCTTGAAGGAACTCAAGAAAGATTTTAAAAGCCAAATCAGAAAGGTAGAAGATAAACAAATCTTCAGTGACCAAATTGGAAAAAAAAAAATCTCACTGAAGAAAACAAATCCTTAAAAAGCAGAATTAGTGGGGCGGCTAGGTGGCGCAGTGAATAGAGCACCGGCCCTGGAGTCAGGAGTACCTGGGTTGAAATCCGGCCTCAGACACTTCACACACACACACACACACACACACACACACACACACACACACACACACACACACACAAACTAGCCTGTGACCTTGGGCAAGTCACTTAACCCTAACTGCCCTCCAAAAAAAAAAATGTAGAATTAGTAAACTGGGACAGAAGGTTTAAAATCTAACTGGAGAAAATACCTCCCTAAAAATAAAGACTGAACATATGGGAAAAGAGTTTCAAAAACTACCCGAGGAAAATAATTCAATAAAAATTAGAATCAGTCAAATGGAAGCTAAAGACTCTATGATGCATCAAGAGTCAGTCAAACAAAACATAAATATTGGAAAATTAGAAGAAAGTGTAAAATTTCTCACTGGAAAAACAACTGACCTGGAGAACAGATCCAGGAGAGATAAACTAGGAATTATTGGTCTATGGGAAAGCCATGATGAAAAAAGCAGCCTGGACAACATCCTCCAAGAGATTGTTAAAGAAAGCTGTCTTGAGGTCCTAGAATCAGAGGGTAAAATAGTTATTGAAAGAATTCACCAGACTCCTCTTGAAAGAGATCCCAAATTGAAAACTCCAAGAAATACAGTAGCCAGATGCCAAAATTAAAAAGTCAAGGAGAAAATACTGCAGGCAGCCAAAAAGAAACAATTCAGATATTGTAGAACTACAGTTGGGATTACACAGGACCTATCAGCTTCGATATTAAAAAATCAGAGGGACTGGAATTTGATATTTCATAAGGCAAAAGAGCTAGGACTACAACCAAAGGCCAACTACCTGGCAAAACTGAGTTTAATCTTTCAGGCAAAGAGAAGGTCATTTAATGAAATAAGGGACTTCCAGACTTTGCTGATGAAAAAGCCAGAACTCAACAGAAAATTTGATCTCCAGTTACAAGACTCAAGAAAGACATAAAAAGGTAAACAAGTAAAACACATACACTCACATGCACACAACTTGGGATTCAATAAGAGCAAACTGTTTACATCCCTATATGAAAAGCAGATACCTGTGAATATTGAAATTTATATAATTATTGCGACATTTAAAAGGGATATACATAGAGGGCATAGGTATAAATGAACTAATCTCATGATTAAAAAAAAAACTTATTAATGGGTACAAAGGGATTGTAATGGGAGTAAAGGAAAGGATGTGGCAGAAAAAGGTAAACTATGCCACACAAATAGATATAAAAACATACTATAGTAGAGAGGAAGGAGAAAGGGAGATGAACATCATATGAACTTTATTCTCATTGGTTCTGGTTCAAAGAAAGATCAACATAATCAGTTAAATTTAGGATTCTAACATGAAAAGACACAGAAACTCATTATAATATATGGGAATGGAGGGAGGGAGAGGAGCACTGTATGAAATTTACTCTCATTGGTTTGGGTTCAAGGAGGGAATAACATACTTTGTTAAGTATAAAAATCCATTGTCCTCTATAGGCAGTAGAAGAGGTAAAGGGGGAGGCCAAAAGGGGCAGTGGTTAGTAGGGAGGGAAATAGTAGTAAGGGGAATGGGTAGTTAAAGAGGGGGGGCACAAGGAGGGAATATTGAGGGAGGCAGTGGTCAAAAGGAAAACTCTTAAGGAGGGGAAGGGGGAAAGAAGAAACAAAAACATAAACAGGAGGGAATAGGATGGAGGGGAAGACACAGATAGTAATCATAGCTATGAATGTGAATGGGATGTAATCTTCCATAAAACAGAGGCAGATAGCACAATGGATTAAAAAACATCATCCTAGAGTATGCTTCTGCAAGAAACACATTTGAAACAATGTAATACACACAGGGAAAAGGGAAAAGGCTGGAGTATATTATGCTTCAAATAAAGTTTAAAAAGCAGGGGTAGCAATCCTTATCTTAGATAAATCAAAAGCAAAAATAGATCTAATTAAAAGAGATAAGGAAGGAAACGATATCCTGCTAAAAGGCACCATCAAGAACGAAGTAATATTATTACTTAACATATATGCACCAAGCGGTACAGCATCCAAATTCCTAGAGAAGTCAAGGGAATTAGAGGAAGTAATAGATAGCAAACTTATACTAGTGGGGGACCTCAATCTCCCCCTCTCTGAACTTGATAAATATAACCTCAGAATGAACAGTAAAGAAGTTAAGGAGGTGAATAGCATTTTAGAGAGGCAGGATATGGATAGCTCTCTGGAGAAAACTCAATGGGGAAAAAGAAATATAACTTCTCCTCCATGGTACATGGCACATACACAAAAATTGACCATGTATAGGGCATAAAAACGCTATAGGAGGAGTGGCGTCTCGGTTCTTAAGATCATCAGAAATACGTGTTTTCTGATGGTCTTAGGCAACCCCTGTGAAAGGGTTGTTTGACCCCCAAAAGGGTCGTGACCTCCCAGTTGAGAACCGGTAGACTAAGCTATCACTCTTTGCAGATGATATGATATACTTAGAGAATCCTTTAGAATCAAGTAAAAAACTACTTGAGACAGCAAATAAATTTGGCAAAGTTGCAGGATACAAAATAAACCCACATAACTCCTCAGCATTCTTACATACATGAAATCCAACAGCAAAAGATAGAAAGAGAAATCCCATTTAAAGTTAGTGTAGACATTATAAAATATTTGGGAATCTACTTGACAAAACAAACCCAGGACCTATATGAAAACAATTACAAAACACTTTTCACACAAAGTCAGATCTAATTGGAAAAACAATTGCTTGAGCTAATATAATAAAAATAACAATTTTACCTAAATTAAATTACATATTTAGTGCTATACCAGTCAGTCTACCAAAAAATTACTTTATAGAGCTAGAAAAAATAGTAACAGAATTCATTTGGAAGAACAAAAGGTCCAGGATATCAAGGGAATTAATGAAAAGAAATGCTAGGGAAAGTGGCCTAGCCATACCAGATTTTAATATGTATTATAAAGCAGCAGTCTTCGAAATTAGTTGATACTGGCTGAGGAATAGAGGAGTGAATCAATGGAACAGACTGGGTATATGAGACTCAACAGTCAATGACTATAATAATCTACTGTTTGATAAACCCAAAAACCCCAATTTTGGGGATAAGAACTCACTCACTATTTGACAGAAACTGCTAGAAATGGCAGATAAAGGCTGATACTGTAAGCAATCTGAAAAAGCAAGGAATAGTTTGCCTGTCAGATTTATGGAGAAGGGAAGACTTTATGACCAAAGAAGAGATAGAGAACATTATAAAATGCAATATGGATAATCGTGATTACATTAAATTGAAAAGTTTCTGTACAAAGACAATGTAACCAAGAATAAGAGGGAAGTGGGAAATTGGGAAAGAACTTTTACAACCAGTGTCTCTGAGAAAGGCCTCATCTCTAAAATATACAGAGAATTGAGTAAAACTTACAAGAATACAAGTCATTGCTCAATTGATAAATGGTCAAAGGGTATGAACAGGCAGTTTTCAGAAATAGAAATTAATGATATCAATAAGCATATGAAAAAATGCTCTAAATCACTAGTGATTAGAGAAGTGCAAATCAAAACAACTCTAAGGTACCACATCTCTCTGGTCAGATTGGCTAAGATGAAAAACAGGAAAATGATAAATGCTGGAGAGGATGTGGAAAAATTGGAACACTAATGTATTGTTAATGGCATTGTAAACTGTTACAGCCATTCTGTAGAGCAATCTCAAACTATGCCCATAGGGCTATAAATAATTGCATAACCTTTGACCCAGTAATACCAGTTCTAGGTTTGTATCCCAAAGAAATCACAGAACTGGGAGAAAGACACGTATGTACAAAAAATATTTATAGCAGCTCTTTTTGTGGAGGCAAAGAATTGGAAATTAAGAAGATGCCCATCAGTTGGGGAATGGCTAAATAAGTTGTGGTATATGAATGTAATGGAATATTATTGTGCTATAAGAAATGAGGAGCAGATGAACTTTATATTTATCTTGAGAAACTTATATAAAACTGATGCTGAGTAAGAAAAGCAGTACCAAAAGAAATCTGTACACAATTACAGACACAACATATGGGTCAACCAACTTTGATAGACTGGGCTCTTCTTAGCAATGAATGCAAGGTTATAAGACAACTCCAAAAGGCTCCTGATGGAAAAAGATGTCTGCATTCAGAGAAAGAATTAGAAAGAAATAGAGAGAATAGAGTTTGAATGCAGATTGAAGCAAATTACCTGCTCTTTCTCTTTCTTGTTTGGTTTTGTTAACTGGTTAATATTGAGTTACCTGTTAATATTTATGAATTAAGTTAACTTCAAGGCTGGTGGCCTATTCACTATACCACCTACCCACCCCTCATGCTTACTTTTTTTTGATATTGTAGAGCTTTTTACTTTTACTCTGAACAATCAGTATGACTGCACACCAACAATAATTTTGAAATTATCGCCATATCATTAATAAATCATTTCATGTCTCTTAAAATATAGTTAATTTCCCTGTTTATGATGGTATGTTGTTGTATACCACATTTGGTGCTTTCCAGCTCAGTTCTTGAACTAAACTCAACAAGTAATTTTAATCATCTGCCATATATCAAACACACTGCTAAGTAACATGGACACAAGGAAAAAAAGTAAAACTCTCTGCCCTCAAGAATTTTGGGTTATATATATATAAGGGAACACCATGTAAGAATAAGTAAATATAACTGATATACAAAGTAAATACAAAGTAATATTTTTGCTAGGGCTGGGAAGAAAGTAATAACTTTCTTAAAGAAAGTATTTGTGTGTAGATACAAGATTACTCTGTAATCTAAAAATCTTTGAACTCTTTAATTTCTTAATTTATTTTCTGACTAATTTTTTTACTATCCCTCCATGTCAGCCTTCACGTTTAAATCAGTATTAAGGAATATATTGACTTACTTTGAAGTATCTTCTCAGCTTTTTCTAGAATTTGTCTATTTCTTCATCCTTTATGTAGGTGTTGGTGCCATAACAGACAAATTGTGATTATCTTCTTGATGGTCTATTTGCTTAAAATTAAAGTGAAACTACAAGTTTATGATGAAGTATCCCATGAAATAATGTTACATGTGCCTTTGGAGAATATGATTAAAAAGAACTCTGCAAACTCTTCTAGAAATTCCTTTTAGAAAAGTCTAGTTAGCTGCAAAGTTTGATTCATGAAACCATCACATCTAACAGTATGATGCTTAGCAGTCTGCACCAATTTCTGTCATTACATCATTATTTCTGTGGATTCAGAAGTGGACTACCTAATATTAAGACCAGTTCTGTAATTTTTATATTGTTTTGCTAGGTTGAAATGACTAAAATAGTTATCATTTAATGGCCAACCTTCTCATGATTAGCTATGCCTGTCTTCACACAGCAAACATAAGACCCATATGCAAAGTCCCTAGAGCTTGGTAGAACCTATAAAACCTTATACTTTGCTTGCAGACCCTTTGAGATTGCAGGTTTACCTCCATCCTGTGTTAAGGTATCAGAGTAGAATTTTTGTGGAAATCCATTAACTTTGGTGAGTTTGTTTTTGTATTGTAGAAGCAAGTGGTCTGTGAAATAACAATGTTTGAGAATTAGTGGTATAATAGAATTCACTCTGATGGTATTCTGTTGCCATACTCTGTCACATTGGTGACCATGACAGACTTGTATGGAATTCATTTAGTCCTCATTAGCTAGAAATAAATCTAGCATTTTATTCCTTTTGTATTGGAACAACATGTGGAAGGGAGTATTAAAGCTTAGAAATTCTATGGATCTTTTTCACTTAACAGTTTCAATAGAGGTGTAGTACTATATTCATATTATAATATACAACTTCTTTTATCCTGAAGCAAGAAGGATAATTACAAATATTAGTTAGAAATTTGTTGGACATGATGGCTAAACCAGAGTACAATATTTCTCCATTGTTTTCCTAATGATTCAGTACAGTTTCACTTTAGTAAGTCTTATTTGTAGGTCATATATAAATTAAATCATGTTTTTTCAAACTTAGTCTTGTTTTCAAGCCATGCTTAGTGTTTTGGTTTTAAGACAGCAACCTTTTGTATGTTTAGGATTTTATTTATATACAAAGAACAACTCCTTTCTAAAAATACATCTGATATAATCATTCATCATTTGATATTTTTAAAAATGATGAATATAAAAATAAATATAAGGATGTGCATTTTTATCTAAACATGGATTACATAATGAAATGAAATTTCATTATGTAACTATAAAATTTTATGCATTACACAGAGAAATGAAAATACAGCTCATTGTCTTTTGCAGCATAGAATTCTGTCTTTTTTATAAGTATTTCTAGACAATGTAACCTACTCTATTCAACCTACAGTAAAGAGTGATAAATTCTTTAGATATAACATCCTAACAGAATTATCAAAAAACTTTTCATCCAAAGAATTCAGTGGGGGAAGGAAAGGATATACAGGGAATCTGAAATATAAGTATAATGCTTATCAACTTTATTTGATGTTTAATTAAGTTCTATAATAAGAATTCTTAACAGCAAGAATTTGTATAGCATTCTTAAATTTGCAAAACATTTTAAGAATATCTCATTTGATCCTCACAACAATTCTAAGAGGTGTTTTATTATCCCCATTTTACAGAAGCTGAGATACACAGAGTTTAATTGACTTTATTAGGTCCTATAAGTAGTGTAACCTAAAGTCAGATTTGAGTTGAGGTCTTCCTTCTAGCGCTCTATCCTCTGTGCAGCTGAACTAACTTAATTCTTAAATACTTTGTTAAGTATTGGGCATTTGTTTATAATCCTAAAAAAAAATCTATCTTATTTACCCAATATGTAGACTTACATTCTTAACTTTAAGAAATATTCATGAGGCATGTCATTAAAAACTTTTTTGACCATTTTTTTGACTGAGCATCATCATATAAAATTTCCTGAAAGCATCATATTTGTTTATTTTCTCCCAGTAAAGTTTCAAACTGTCATAAGAGAAGCATTTTGGACTTAAGTGAATGCATGCATTGTCAACCTACTAGAAGTAAACATTTAAATACTTGCCTTTACTCTGAAGAAAAGAAAGTGAATCAGATAAGTTCTGTAATTCTTTCCATGCCTAATAATTATTTTAAAATAATATGGAGCTCTAACTCAGCATAAAATAATCACTGGCAACAAATTATCTGCCAAAGCAGTTGTTGATAAAAACACTAAAACTTCTACTTGATGTCTCTAATTATAATTGACCACAATAAATTTTCCACAAGTAAACATTAGTTTATGGCACTGTGCCTGGCACATAGATGCTCTAAATAAAATCACACTTTGCACTTAGTAAATGTTTGCTGATTTAATCATATCTGCTAGACAGGTTACATAGCAGGAATGCTAAATGGGCCAGCCTGACTTAGATTAGATACCATGGGAATACAAACATCTAGTCTAAAAACTGAGTGAATTGAGATAGTAAAATGATGGACTAGGCTATTTGGAGCCCAGGAATTACCATTTACTGAGTCATTCAGAGTACAGTTTCTATCTCCTTTGCTAGATCCTCCTCCAAATCACACCCTCTAACTGTAGGTGTCTCTCAGAACTCTGTCCTTTCACCTCTTCTCTCTCTAAACCATTTCACTTGGTGATTTAATTAGTTACCATGAATTTAATTACCATCTCTATTCCAATGATTCTCAGATCTGCCTTTCCTACCTCAGTCTCTTTGCTGACTTCTAGTCTTACATTTCTTTTTTTTTTTTTTTTTTTGCTTTTTGGAGGGCAGTTGGGGTTAAGTGACTTGCCCAAGGTCACACGGCTAGTTTTGTGTGTGTGTGTGTGTGTGTGTGTGTGTGTGTGTGTGTGTGTGTTAAGTGTCTGAGGCCGGATTTGAACTCAGGTACTCCTGACTTCAGGGCCGGTGCTCTATTCACTGTGCCACCTAGCCGCCCCTAGTCTTACATTTCTGACTGCCTTTTAGACATCTCAAAATGGATGTCCAGTAAACATCACAAATTCAGTATGTTCAGAAGAGAATCCATTATCTTTCCTCCCCTGCCACAAACCTCCTCCACCACTCCTATCTTCCCTGTTACTGTGGAGCAACACCATTCTCCAGGATCCTTTAGTTTGAAACCTAGGAGTCATCCTAGATTCCTCACTATCTCTTAATTCCCTTGTCCAATCTGTGCCAAGGCCTAGATATCACCTTTGAAGCCTCTCTAGAACATATCGCTCTTCTCCCCTCTTACAGTAGAGCAGTGTACTACTACGACTCATTCCTGGACAAATTTCTGGTGGGTCTGCATGCCTCAAGTCTCTCCCCCTTCCAAACCATTCTCCATTCACCCACTAACATGTTTTTCCTTGTCTGATTATTGCACCCTGCTATTCACTAAACTCCAGTGATTTCTTATTCCCTCCAGGAGCAAATACAAAATACTCTGTTTGATATTCAAATTCCTTTATAACCCATTTCCACCTGCTTTTCCAGTCTCCTTACACTTTACTCCCCAACGCATACTCTTTGATACAGTGACAATGACCTAGCTGTTCCACACATAAGTCCCTTCATTGCTCAGCTCCAGGCATTTTCTCTGGCTGTTCCCTATGCCTGGAATACTCTACTTCCTCAATCATGCCTTCTGACTTTCCTGGGTTTCTTTAAGTTCCAGCTAATACCCCATCTTCTACAGGAAACCTTCCTTAACTCCACTTAACTCCAGTGCCTTCCCTCTCAGTTATTTCCTGTATATCCTGTATGTAACCAACTTTGTGTATATCTGTTTACATGTTGTCTCCCACATTAGATATTTTCATTTTATTTATGAACTAAAACAAGTATTTCCATAACACAGTAGAATAATAAAAAGTTGATTTTGTATGAAACTGCAAATCTATTATGTACAACTTGCTGTTCCTTTTAAATATATAATTTATCATATAAATTCTTTTTTTTCCTTCCCTGCCTCCCTCCCTCCACCCTAGAGATGGCTACCATTAGACACAAATATGTGTATGTATGTACAGTCATTCTATACATCTATTCACCAGTTCTTTCCTTGGATGCAGATAGCATATGGCCTCATCCTTTGCAGCTATTTTGGGTAGTTATAATAATCAAAATGACAGTCACTCAAAGTTGTTTTTAGATTCGTAATCTCATTAGATTGTAAACTCCTTAAGGGTAGGGACTATCTTTTGCCTCTTTATTTTTTTTTTTGTATCCCCAATTTAGTGGAGTTCCTAGAACTTAGTTGCTTAGTAAATATTTATTGCTTGATCAGTTGATTGACTTAATCACTATTCACAAACCATTATAAAAGAACCCTAAGCTCTTTCACAATGCACCAGTGAATAAGCATTCTCTAATGAGGAAAGGGAGAGGAGCCCTTCATACACCTTCTTTTGGAAATTATCCAAAAGAAATGAAGCCTAAGAATTCATTTGGGTACTAAATTTTCCTTTAGTCATTTACAAATGTAGTCCCTGATAGAAAGAGACCATATACTACACATATTGTTTTTATAAGAAGAACTAGGAATATTTTAGATATATCTAATCTTAATGATGGATAGAGGACAATGACCTTTGCTCATAAAGCATTCTTTGTTACTTCTGTCAGAATACTACTGTGGTGTGACTTTGTCAATATGGAAATTACCTGTGCTCTTAGAATTCAGTGTGCCTCTGTAAAAAAAAAATTTTTTTTCAGATTGGATTTATATATGTGTACACAATCAAGTCTTCTCAAGGTTATTGGGATAGCCAAATGGAATTACCCCTTCTCAAATGACTGCTCTAGTGATAAGGATGGTTTTGGTGACTTTTAGCTACTCTTAGCATCAGACTAAATAGTTCCGTGGCTGGTTTCCATGGAATATTATGCCTGATATATCTCTGTCTCCCCAACTTCCATCTAATCTTGTAGTCACTTGAGGGAAGATGTCTGATCTAGGGAGGAGATAGCAAGGCAGACTCCCAGTTTCAAAAACAGAAGACACCAGGTCATTGAAGGTATTAGGGAAACCATCATCTTTCCAAACAAGACTGAGCAAGTTGACTTATTGCAAATATTTTCTTATGAGACCACATCATAAATGGATTGAAACAGCTTCCTTTCATTTTTGGATCCACAAATAGAAGACTTCGATAGGCACTCCCTGAATGACCCAAATGCTAGTTTTCTCATGACCAACACATTGATGACAAATTATTCTGTGAAGGTGATGACAAGGAGAAGCTACTTGACTGTTTTCTCATCACCATTTCCAAATCAGTGCTGATAGTTGAGATAGGGGTGTGGGGGAGTGGAGGGCATACTCTCTACCTATGATGATGAAGAGTATGTGTGATGTACCATGGGAAGAGAAGGGAAATCCAATGCAAATTTGAGGATTTTGTTGTTCTTGAAAGGAAAGGGGGAGGGGAGTTATGGGAAAGAGATGAGACTACCTCTGAATGGCTAAGGATCTCTGTGTAAAAACAACTTGGTAATTTTTTTTATCATTATTATAAGAAGTTTGATCAGCACTATCTTTATTCCATTCTATTTCAGGGTAAACTTTAGTTAACATAACTGTCATTTAAACCCATCCACCAAATATGTTATCTAAAGTTGATCAAATACAGCAACATTCAGGAATCAAATAAACTATACAATAAATGTACAACTGCTTTGTGGTAAACAAACAATACAAAGAAGGATATGCAGCATAGTACAATGAAAACAAACAAACAAACAACATTGACTTTGAAGGCAAAGGACCTAGGTTCAAATATAACCTCTGATGCTTAGTACTTGAGTGACCTTGGTCAAGTCACTTAACCTCTGAGGACCTCAGTATCCTGTAAAATAAGAGTTGGATTAGATGATTTCTGAGTCTTCTGTCTCTTTGTCTATGATCCTGTGTCCTTATGCCTTCAGGGAGCTTATGAGATAGTTGGAGAGATAAGACAAACATATAAAAATCAAATAACATGTAGAAATTAAATAACTACTCAGGACAGAAATAGAAAAAACTGTTATGAAGATATACCTGATATTGACCTTAATTGTGATGATGAAAACAAACTGATTTAAGACCTAGGGAAGACATGGTAGGAGAAGTGGGGTTTAACCTGTGCCTTTAAAGATACCTGGAATGTATACAAATAGAAAGCAGCATAGAGAACATTCCAGATGGGTGTTTAATTCTCAGAATGCTGGCACATTTCAAGCAAGCAGAGTAAATCACTAACAATATGTGTATAAGGGGCACTTGTTGATATGATATTAATGCATATTAGTACATTGATAACTAAGTATGTGAGATATTCAAGTCTAAGGGCAAATGAGGTTGTGTTAAACTTGAATAGTTATGTCAGCACTATTATAAGTAAGCTTATTTAATTGAAGTACCCCAAATAGCTTTTTAGAAACCCCATAAAGTAATTTGTTATATAAAAAGGCAAAAAATTTTCCAGATGTCAGAGTAACCTCATTCTCAAAATTCTAATTACTGCCTGAAATGCATGAAATGATCACCTCCACCATTCAGGAATCATTTGTGTAACATCATAAAAAGGTGCAAAGTATAAGCTGCACGTAGCTTGACACATTACAAGTGCAAAGAAGAAAAGCCTTGAAATAAGCTGTTCAGGGAGACAAGGTGTATCTTTACGAACATTTCTAGGCATGATGTGATTAGAGTACAACAGTCACTTTGGGCCTCAGATAAGGCATAGAACACACCAGACGTGAAGAGGCATACACTTCTCAAAGCAGGAAGCACACTGAGGTAACAGGACAATATGTTTGGTAACAAGCTCATAGGAGAATATTGATGAGAATGTCATTTTCAGCAATTTGATGGGCTTTTTAGTTAAGAGCTGTTGAAGGTTAGAAATAAAAATGAATACTTAATTCTCAAATGCTGGTACATTTCAAGCAAACAGATTGAATCACCAAAAAGAAATTTGACCGTCTTATTAAGTACTGAAAGAAAAAAAGATGCTCAGAAACAATCATAATTATCCCCAATTCAACAGAGCCTTTACTAAGTAGGAGAGTAACAATAGTTATCCTTTTCGTGTATTTATCAAGTACCTGTTTTCATTTGACATCATTCTTGGCACATCACACAATTATAACCCCTACTCTCCAGGAGTTTGTCATCCAAGACAGACCATAGTGACATATAAAAACATGACAAGGCCTATGAACATATCAGTGAGAAACAATGAATAAATACATGAGAAGTGAGGTTTAGTATTTGCATTATCTGTGTAGAACTCCTGTCCTTATTTCCCAATTCCCACTACAGTGGTGGGAAGGGTCCCACCCATAAGAGCTAATACTATTTCTCTCCTCAGGATTCTGTCATTGGGTAAACATGAGGTGCTAGGATTTCTAATCTAAACTCCTATCTGGTATTCCCTGACCAATAGAAATCAACAGTTAGCAGCAATTAGCTTTTACAAGAAGGTATTTACTGCAAAGGAATAAGCAAGGCCAGAAATTACAAAAACATTCCTCCAAATGGAGAACATTCTATTCCTCCTGCCCTCAGGGGGTACGAATGAGCTCATGCATAGCACACATATAAGGAATAAATGGGACCAAGGGGCTGCCCAACTGCTACTGAGTTTAGGAGTCCCTTTTCTATCTTCACGACATCCCCACCAAGTTCAGTACAACATACAAGTTGCTCCTATGCCTAGCTAGGCTGCCTCTTTCCAATACACTGTGTCTTAGCTTATAAGCCATACCAGTGCTGGTCTGGATCAAGCAAGTTGTTCAACTGCTGTACTGGCTTCATAGAAGACTCAGCTGTGGCTACTCTCAGCTCCAGTGGTCTCTGCTACCAACACCAGTCACCGAAGAGACCTCTGACGGCTCTTTCAAAGCCCACAGATCATAACATGATAAATGTCATCAAACTCATTCACCTAAAATCTGGCAAAATAGGTGGAAGTATCATGCATTTACAAACATGGTGGCTAGGTGGAGGAATGCAACTTGTGATTGATCCTCTTCTACTCAGCAGCTTACAGCAACATATTCTAACCTTTTGTACACATCCTTGGGTTTGGCTCCATCTCTCCTGCATAGTCAGTCCTTCCAGCTTCTACACCAACCAGAAAACTCAAGTACCACACCATACCTGCCTTTCAGTTACTTAGCACTTAGCATAGTGATTGGCACATAAGTGCTTCATAACACTAATTGACTGCCTTTACATTCCCATGTATACCCTCCTTTCTGCTTCTTTCAAGATTCAAATCAAATCCCATCTGCTACAAGAGACCTTAACTGTTTTCCCCACTCACCCATCCATCCACCCACAATTACTAGGGGAAAGGAGAGGAATAAGCATTTATATGAGGCATATAAGCATATTATATTTAATTCTCATAACAACTCTACAAGATAAATTTTATCCCTACTTTAGAATTGAGGAAACTGAGGCAAACAGTGGTTAAGGGATTTGCCCAGGATCACAGAGCTACTAAATATCTGGGGTGAGATTTGAACTCAGTTCTTTCTAATTCCAAGCCCAACTATCTACTGAGCCACTGAATATACGTTGAGTGATGAAAAGCAAATACATTCTCAATAAAATGCATTGTTTGTGTCTTCCAAAAGCATCTAAGATCAATCTATTTTAAATTATGTACTTTATTACCTAGTATATGTCACACAGTTTACAAAGGAAATAAAAAATAGAATTCCTGTCCACAGAGAGCTTAAATCGAGGTAAGATTTGAAGCAGTTTCTGTGCAAGATGTTATTTTATCATTTGGATATATAATGAAATACCAAAGTAGGATGCATTTGGGGAACAAGACAGAATCAAATCAATGCCAATTACTATTAACCATATGTATTCATATTTAGATGAGTAAAATTTGGCTACTTAAAAGTTCTACAATCTTTTTTTTTCCTTGAAAAACAAACTGTGACTTCAGAAAGTTTGAAAGGCATCATTGTATTGGATAAATTGTGTTTGTACGTTATTAATGCTTTATGCCGTACATTGCAACTCTGTAAAGCTTTCAGAATTCCTGTTGAAAATTAATGTTCACATGCTTTTAAAAAGATTTTTCTTCAGACCTTTCAATACCACATGTGATATAATAATGATGAATGGAAGGAGAAAGTTTTGTAACTTCAAGAAGTTTGAAAATCACTGATTTTTAAGGGGATGTGTGTATGCCATTAGTGTTTGCCATGCACGTCAATAACATTTTACCACTTAATCAGAGCTTTCTGTGTCTTTTTTTTTCCAAGAAAGTTCACTGTTTTTAAGAAGCTCGAAAGCTCAAAAAGCCTTAATCATGGGATATATATATAATATGTATATATATACATATATATATATATACATACACACACATTCAGAGCTTTTTAGAGTCACAAAAACATGCTTGGGAGAAAAATGCAATACTTGAATTGTCATAAAACTTTATTAATATTCATGTGTGGCATATCATAATAATTTGTCCTCACTATATCCTACCATATTTACTTAAGTTATTAAATTAATACTAAAATTCCTGCCCAGTTTGAACCTTTTATATCATTATTTTTGTGTATATGTGAAGATGTGTTAGGACATTCAAAGAAGAAAGGGAAGTAACTTTAAGTGAAAAATAATAGAAAATCAGAGGAAATACTTTTTCCTTCATAAACAACAATTATACTATTGATCTGCCATCAGTAGGATATGTACTGTGCTGAACTATAGCCATGAATTTATGATGTGACATTCTACTCTTATCTATTAGGAACAATACATCCATTTTATGGTAGTTGCAAAATTTTCTCTTTTTTAATCTGGAACCAATCCAAACATTTAAGAGCCAAATTAACTTTTCATCTTTCAAGAAAAGAAAAATAAGTGTGAAAGGGAGTTCAGCTGGAAAGGTAGCAGAAGTTAAGACACAAATTAGAGTACCCAGGTATCTACAGAAAGTTTTCAAAGAGCCCTTTGGAAAGGCTTAAAGAGCTCTCATTGTGCCCATATGTCTCCATCCTCACTCCTCGCTCAGAACTAGACTGTTCGTGATGGCTGCTGATAAATCAGAGGAAGCCACCAGTACTCCCAGGACCAGTTCCCAGTTCACAGAAAAGTTCTGTGAACATTTTCTTAAGTGATGGTGAAAGCCAAATATAAATGGGGGAGGGGGGAAGCAAAATAAGCTGCCCTTCAAAACACTTGTTAAGATTATACCAAAAATTCTAAGTGTCAATATGAAACTACAGGAACCTTGGTGACTAGGAGATGAGACCCCCCAAGTCCAAATCTTGTCACTTCCCAATATGAGATGACTGGCCAAAGTTTAGGAGTGTAGCTTGTGACCATAGAACAGTTTTCTTTGTGAAGCTTGTATCAACCATAGAACCTGTGCCTCATACCATTTTTCAGAACTGAACTCTTTGAGACTGGGGGAAAGTAGTATAAATAATGACTAATGCCAATAATGTGTTCACTTTTCAGATAAATTTAACTTTACCCCGCCTTACACACACACACACACACACACACACACACACACACTTTATTACTCAACTAGAACTTATAGCAGCATTTCATCTCAGTGTCTTCACTTACTCAGCCTGCTGGCTGTATGTTTACATTTTCATTTACAATAAGTCCAATTAGCTTGTGTCTTTTAAACACCCAACCAAGGCAGATCCCCAATTGGACATCATCATAAATAGCTGGCACAGAATTGGGGGGCAGAGCCAAGATGGCGGCATAGAAGCAGCAAGGTCTCGCAGCTCCCATGCAGCCACCCTAAATACCCATAAAAGATGAGCCCAGACAAATGCTAGGGCTCTCAAAACCACAAAAATACAGAAGACACATCTCTTGCTGAAGGCAGCTCGGCATCGCAGCAGGACAGGAGCTGAGGGCAGCCCAGCCTGAAGCAGAAACACGGCCAGGCCAGGCCCCAGGTAGGCCAGGAGGAGCAGAGTGGAGCTGCAGCCAGTCTACAATAGAGAAGATCTACAGCCTACAGCATCTCCACATCTACCACGGCTCATGGTGCAGGCCTGCAGGCCAGGAGCTGGGGCCAGCCCAGCCCAAAACCTTAACTCTGGAGAGGCCTCAGGGCAGTCAGGAGGAGCCGAGCCTCCCAAGCCACAGCGTGAGTCTACCCTGCAGAACAGATCTACAGCACCTGGAGCCATGTTCACATCTGTTAAATCAGAAAAAAATAAGGATTAAGAAAGGTCAGTGAAAGTGAGTGAAGCTTTCAAACTAATTTCGGGGGAGGAAAAGCAGTTTGGCCAATCTGCCTCTGGGACAAGGAAGCAGTGGGGGAAAGGAACTGCTATAACCAGCTGCCACCCCCACTGGGCTGCTTCAGTGCCCCTGGCCTGCACACTCCGCAGGGAGGGCTGAATCGATTGATCAGGGCCAAGTGCTCTTGCATTGAGCAGCCTGGATCTGGATCGTGGTGTTGGGTGGTAGTCCTGGGGTGCACTTTCAGCAAGCCAAAGCTGGGGGGACTTGCAACACCCCCCTAACAGCTCCGGCAGTTGGGAAAACCCCAGCGATTTGGAACAGAGCTTACCCCCTAGAAGCAGAGTCTCACAGACCTAAAAAAAAAAACCAACCAATTAACTGACTGGCCAACATGAGGAAAAGGAGGCAAAATAAA
>CM053593.1:101275312-101336045 GCA_028646575.1 Pseudocheirus occidentalis | reverse complement strand
TGTTACAAAGAAATGAAAAAATAGAAAGCAATGTGAAATATCTCCTTGAAAAAACCACTGACCTGGAAAATAGATCCAGGAGAGACAATTTGAAAATTATTGGTCTACCTGAAACCCATGACCAGAAAAAGAACTTGGAAAGCATCCTTCAAGAAATCCTCAAAGAAAATTGCCCTGAGGTTTTAGAATCAGAGGGCAAAATAGAACCTGAAAGAATTCACCAATCATCTCTTCAAAAAGATCCCCAAAAGAAAACTCCTAAAAATGTTATTGCCAGGTTCCAGAACCCCCAGTTAAAGGAGAAAATACCATAAGCTGCCAAGAGAAAACTACTTGAATACTGCAGAAACACTATCAGGATAGCCCAGGATCTGGCAGCTTCTCCACTGAGGGATCGAAGTGCCTGGAATATGATATTTCGAAGATTAAGGGAGCTGGGCTTAAAACCAAGAATCAACTAGCCAGCAAAATTGAGCATACTATTCCAGGGGAAAATATGGTCATTCAATGAGGTGGAGGACTTTCAAGCATTCTTGCTGAAAAAAACCAGAACTGAACAGAAAATTTGACAATCAAATACAAGAAGCATGAGAAGGTAAACATGGGAAAGACATCATAAGGAACTTGTCAGATTTGAATTATTTACATGCCAATATGGAAAAACAATAATTGAAACTTTTCTTAGCATGAGGATAGGTGAAGGGAATACAAATGTGTGTGTGTGTATATATGTCTGTGTATATATGTATATGTATGTATGTATGTATACTTCCATATATGTCTATATAGGAGGCTATATATACGTATGAAGACATATCTGAGCATGTGTGTATGTGTATATAGAGGGTATAGGATGAATTGAATACAAAGGAATGATACTTTAAAAGGTGAAATTCTGAGGTGGGAGAGGACTAGAATAAGAGGAGACAGGGAGAGGCAAAATGTGGTTAAACATCCTATATAGAAGAGGCAAGAGTTAACTGTTACAACTTTACTTACAATTACTCTCATTGAATTTAGCTTAGGGAGGAAATGGCATAAACTCTAAACTGGGCATCATGCCACACAGGAGAGAGAAGGGGGATGACAGAGGGGAGGACAGGGTCTAGGGGAGAGATGCTAGAAGCGCACACTTCAGTAAAGGGACAGGGACAGGGTAGAGAACAGAACAAGGGAGGGAAGGATAGGAAGGAGGGACATATGATCACTGTCACAATATATCCACTATGAAGATGTCCTGTATTGTATTGAATTGTCCTGTACTGAATTGATTGTCCTTCCAGTGGGGGTGGGTGACAAGGGAGGAATCAAAAGAATTGAGAATTTAAAGTTCTACAATATCTGCAACTAGGAATTAAGAGATACATGGGCTGGGGCTGAGAGACCCTCCCTGCTCTACCAGAAAGTTAGAGAGCAGATCAGGGGAGGGGCTTTACAATGGAATTGCTGTTTTAGGGTTGGAGCAGGGAAAAGACAGGGAGAAAATTTGTCATTCAAAAATCTCATGAAAATGAATGATGTAAAGAAGAAAACAAATACAAAAAAATTTTTAAATAAATAAATAGCTGTCACAGTCCCAATCTCCTGTAAGATATAAAGTTTAGAAGCTACTGGATTTTGTTCAGCCTGTTTTAGTGACTCACATCCTAGGCTTCTATTTGCATAGTGATATCCCTCCAGCCCTTAGCATACCTTGGTTGTCAAGTACAAGTTGAGAGATGCCTAAGACAGAGCTGTCCCATTTACAGTCTCAAAGAAAACAAATTTATGTAGTTATTTTGTGATTCAGCCAGTTCTTAGGCTCGTGTTTACTAATATAACTGAATTTAGTTGTTCCATTTAATGCGTCAAGACAAAGTGCTGCAGAGACTTAGATGGGTGGGGTAGTAAGGAGTCAGTTCTGACCTACTAGAGCAGGTTCACACTAGCCTGGCTTTTGCAGCCCCTTTACTTTCCTCTGCCACAACTTTGCTGTGGTGATGACACTTGCAGGCCTGCTTCATTGCTGTGCAGCTGATGCCCTGTCCAGGCTTATATGTTTCTAACTGACAGTGAGTGTTCTTGCTAAACGCCAGGGACCATAGTCACATCTGTTTGTCTCCTCTGGAGCTTGTCTGAAGCTGCTTGGGAACACATTTTATCCAGAGGGCAGCTTTAACTAGGCCTAATACTCTGAAAAGCCTCTATTTGTAAATGCATACAATGAGGCGACAAGTTCCTGTTGTCTTTCCTTTAAAATTATTCCATCTGACACTGGCTGCTCCAGTCCCTGTCAGCCCCACGTCAAAAGCCAAGTTTTCAGGCAAGGTGGGCTTAACGAGTTTTTTTCCCCCTCCTGATAAAATGCCTAGCTTCCCACCACATCACTATTTATAATGATAGCTTGCAGCAAGCCATGAATAGGAGGAGATGAATCTGTGTGGTTCTTAAGGAAAATAAATAAAAAGCCTGCATTCTTTTCTAGTTGTCTTTTGATTAAAATATGAAGAAGCAGGTTTAGGAATTTAACTATGATTCAAGGATCAGTGTTCCACCTGTTTCCCCATAATTGCATCAGCAAAATTTACAGATGTAACACCAACACATCCAGGTTTAGGTTTAAAGTTACAGCTAAATGAAACCTGACTCATGTAACCAGGTTGGTTCTTTGTCCTTTCTTCTTAAAAATATGTGCTTAGGGGCAGCTAAGTGGCGCAGTGAATAGAGCACCAGCCCAGGAGGACCCGAGTTCAAATATGATCTCAGACACATAATACTAGCTGTGTGACCTTGGGCAAGTCACTTAACCCCAATTGCCCTGCCTTCCCCACTTCAAAAAGACAAAAAAAAAAGTGCTTATTCTCACCTAGTAATGAATACAACAGGATGTATGAAATAAAAAATCCTTTTCTTTTCCTTCCCCAACCAGTAACAATGAAAAAAAGGTTTTGTGCCTTTAAAAAGTTTGAAAAGCAGTGATGTTTAAGGGGATGTGTATATGTCATCATTTGCCATATATATATATATATACAAATATACATATATACACACACACATCCACACATATAACTTTTTACACTTAATTATTGTTTTCAATGTTGTGAATGCCTTGATATCACTTTATTGTTAGTCTTACACAGTGCCTGATGGAAGAGTCTTCTCTAATTTTTAATAATGTTGGGTCTGTTCATTTACAGTATGAACTATAGTTTTCCTTCTTAATACCACAGGAAAAAGATACCCACTATCACCTTGACTGGTGATCTAAGTGTGTTGCTTTTCAAAGACAAATGATTCATTTATGTTGAAAGAACAAGGCAGCCTTTCAGACATTCATTGATTTTAAATTAAAAAGTAACTGCTATGTTCTACATGAAGGGTGACAACAATAACAAAGTAGTTCTTACTTAGTGTTATTTGTTACAACTCTATTACAGGTGCCTCGAGGAAGAAGGGGGGTGGGGACTGAGTCTGGAGTACCTTAATCTTATTGATCAATAATCCAGATATCTCAATGCAGTGTAACAGATAATCAATTCTTGGTAAAATTACTCAAACACAGCCAGAGCTGTTGCTCCTGTGGCTTAGGTCTTCAGGTTCAGCAGGCTACTTTATTAGTTTCTATATTTCATCCTTCTTATGTTCTTGTCCATTAGTTCTGCATAGCAATACTGCAGGGAAAATCAAACCAAATATTATTCTTTCTTTCTTTCTTTTTTCCTCCCTTTCTTGTTTTCCTCTTGATTTTTTTTCTTTATTTCTTTCTTTTGGACAAGCATTCCTAAGAATAGTAGTTGTTTACTAGTCTAGAAAATATGAGTAGAATATATTTGAGTATAAAAGAAAGTCATGTCAGTGGCTATTACACATCTGCTTTTCCTTTCACTTTTTGCACGCCCTGACAGCTACATTTTAATAAAGAATTCATTAACTCACATTATGTGATTTCAATTTTTGATCATTTAGACTGCTAAACAAAAATGTATTTTTATAGTATCTAGAAAAACTGTATTTTCTAAGCAAGTTAATAGTGAAAACAAAATTTTTACTTAAAGGAACTACATTCACCCACTTCTGAACAATTCCTTTATTTTGTAAATAATGTTCTATAAGCAAAAGCAGTACTGTTCAAGCTGTGTTTGGGGTATGCTAACTTCAAATCATCCTTATTTTTTCATTAAAGGAGACCTCTACTGGGCAATATTTCACTAGCAACGAGGTTGAATTAGTTTTAAAATAGCAAAACTAAATTTTTATTCGAATTTTCATATATTCAAACTTTTTTCCCCACATGTTCTATATTAATAAACTTTAACATTGTGTTTTTATCTAAGTACATGTATTTGAAGTATTGAAATGTATGTCTTGTTTTCCTGTCCAGACTATTTTCTTAGGACAATATTATGTGAATTATGTGAATATTATGATTTCTTTGTGCACCTCATAGTACTTAGTAAAGTAGTACTGTGTACCCCCACCATATTTGTTTGCTGAACTCTCATTGAATGAATTATGATTTAACAACAACATAGCTTAGCAAATTAACTCCTAGTTTCTTAAAACAAATGTCTGGCTTTTTAATTCTGTTCATAGTTTTATTTTAGTTAATGTTCTCTTAACTGTTTAGTTAAATCATTTTAGTTATTGATTCTGTTAATAAAGTAGTTTACAATGTTCTTAAAACAAAATATTTGTACTTTTATTCAGTTTTTTTAAATTGAATCTAAGTTTTATATGGCATACCAAAGAAATCATCCTTATTCTGGATATGAAAGGTGAAGAATTCACTGTTCCAGTTATTTTATCTGTCATATATGATATCCCTATATGTGATAAATGAAATAACCTTCTTTGAGTTTTGAGTTTACTTTTTTCTGATTTAACTGGTTATTTTTAGCACCATATATAGACACAGCCGTAAATTGCAGTTCTTTAAAGCACATCTCTTTGGATAAGAGAATTTAAAGCTGTCTGTCACCATAGTGATTATTGAGTCCAGGAATTCTTAACCTAGAGTCTATGAATTTTTAAAAATTATTTTAATAACTATTTCAGTATCATTTGGCTTCCTTTGTAATATTAAGCATTTTATTTTATGCATTTAAAAGCATAATTCTGAGGAGTCCACAGATTTCACCAGAGTTCCTTGATGTAAAGAAAAAGTCAAGGTCTAGTTTATTCCCCTACTTTAGGGAAGAGACAAATGAGACCCAGAGAGTAAAAGTGACTTGATTTTCTATCACATAAGTAGTTTTCTTTAAACATTTTTCAGTCTAGAAGTTTTGTTCAAGTAAAAAAAAAAGTAAATCAGACAGTTGATTATATTGTTTTAGAGCTTGTATAGTATAATCATTATCATTGTAAATTAGAAATTGTAAAGTATGAATATTTTTAGCCATTATATTTAAAATATTCCTTGGACTCCCCCAACAATGAAACATGAAAATCCATATGATTACATTCAGTTCTTAACTCAGAGCCATTGTAAACGATATTATCCTCTGGTCAATAAAAAATCATCTATTCAGAAGTCATTTGGGCTTCTGCCTACCTCATAGCAGGTTGTCCTTAAATTACAGATAGAGAAAATTCTTGTTCAGAACTAGGTTTGAAAGGTTCCCTTTTTTTGCTCTGAGATCCTGTTTCTGTGATCATAAATTAAAATTTAATTTAATATAACTTAATTTCAACAGAAATTACCATACGTTTGCAAAATGAGGACATTTTATTGCTAAAAACTCAGAGAAATGGAATCCTTATTTTTAATGAATAAAACTTCAAAGAAGCTGAATAAATTTTATGAATAAAATGCTTTCAATTAATTTCCTAAAATAGAATTAAAAAATTTTATTCTACAATTGGTATACCTTGTATTTTTTTCTTTTCTTTTTTGAAAGAACCTTTTTTTAATGAGGATGTATTATTAATTTTACAAGTGAAAAAAATGCAGCCCAAACAACGGAAAAAGGTAATGACTTTTTCCGTTGTAATGAGAATATTCACATAGCACAATGTAGAGTAGAAAGTGGGATAATTCATTTAATATGATCAGCTTACTTACCCTGATTTATCAGTTTGGCTTTTTACAGCACCTAGACTAACCAAACAGGTGATAACTTCCCCTTATCACCGTAATCTAAGGAATATCCCAGTATTAAGTAATAACACTTACAAAGTGTTCTTGCATATTTCAGTATATTATATATTTCAGCCAATCATTCCATCAGTAAGTAATTTATTAAGGACCTACTATATGGTAGACACTGTACTAACCACTAGGGATACAAAAAGAGGCAAAATGTAGTCCTGTCCTCAAGAAGCTCACAATATAATGAGGAAGATGGGAAGGTCAAATATGTAAAGGATAAATAGGAGAAAACTAACAGAAGGAAGGCACTAGAATTAAAAAGGTTTAGGAAGGGCTTCAAAATAAATTACTTGCTTCCAACAAATTGGTAATCACTTTTACTATTAGGCAATACAGCCTTAAATCTAACCTAAACCTAAGAGTATTTTGAACCCATTTCCTCCAGATCAGTTCATTGTAGAGACAGAAATTAACTGGACATATTTCTGTTTATGATATCTTCACACGTGTTTTTCATTGGCTTAATTTCCTCTTAGCATTTTCTTTTCAACAAATATTTTCAAATTATTTACTATGAAAACTAAGAGCCTCTCAAAACAATGCTTTGAGTTTTTTGCAATTAAGTTTGGTTCTTTTACAAAACATGGCAATATATGTTTATTTTGTGATCAGAGAAACGAATCTCGGATTCCAAACCCATACGGAATTAGAATTAGAATTCCCCCTCCTAGCTTTTTGCCTGAAAACTGCTGGTAAGAGGGAACCCACAACTTTCTGAAGCAGCCATTCCATTTTGAGATAACTGATTATTAGGAAAGACAATTTAATATAGTGGATAGAAAGGTGATCTTCTATCAGTAAGGTCTACTTTCAAGTCCTGCTTCATTCACATAATGGATGTGTGACCATGAGCAAGTCACTTTATTCTCAGGGTCCTGTACTGCTCTCTAAGACCGTCACTTCCATAGGAGTTGCCAGTCTGTATTGATAGGAGTTTCCAAATCAGCACAGCTTTCATACTGATAAAATTACAAATCTGTACACACACATGCACACCAGAAAAATTAGTAGAAAGCTAAATCTGTCTTGCTGCAACTCCTCCATTCTTCTTAGTTCTTTCATCTATACTAGAGGAAAGCAAGAAAAGACTGCTTACTCATATAATTATCCTTTCAGAAAAAGGAGTAGGGAAGAATAAAATGAGATATTAATTTTAAAGTGTTTAGTATAGTATCTCACACATAGTATGCACTATGTGAATGTTAGTTCTACATATCATTTTTATTATTATTTCCATACAAGATATATGCGTATCTAGTTATTTACATGTTATCCCCGCTGTTAGACTTGCTGTTACTTCTTGAAGGCAAGGACTGTTTCTCTCTGTCTTTGTATCCCCGGTGCTTAGCACAGTGCGTGGAACATGGTAAGCATCTAATAAATTTGTGTTGAATAAGTAGGCCTCAAAGACACAAAGACAAAAATGAAAGAAAAAAAAAGCACTGCTTTTAAGGTCAGTATATTAATTGTGCTGCAAATAATAGACAATTTAATATTTTTAAAATTGAATTGAAAATATGAAGACCAGGGCAGCTAGGTAGTGCAGTGAATAGAGCACCAGCCCTCGAGTCAGGAGGACCTGAGTTCAAATCCGACCTCAGACACTTGACACACTTGCTATCTGTGTGACCTTGAGCAAGTCACTTAACTCCAATTGCCTTGCCTTCCCCCTCCCAGAAAAAAAACCAACCAAACAAAACACAAACATGAAGACCAAAATCACACATCGTCATCTAATATTGCCTATTTTCAAGTATAGTGGAAGGCCAAATCTTGGCTAGTACCCATTTTTATCATTACAATCCAGTATCATCAGTGTTTTTCTGAGAGTAGTACCAATAGCACTTCAAGTTAAATTCAAGTTACATTCCCTTACCTGGTCAATGAACTATTAATTTAAGGCTTCTCCTAGTTTGGATTAAAAGAGGGAACATTACATTTTTCCTTATGTCTCTTTCAGCTATTTTAAACGAATACTCTGTTGCATAATATCCTAAAAGAAATTGATCATGCTTTTCCTGTAATAAATGTTGTTCTGACAGTAAGGCATTAGTAACCAATTGATAACCTAGCAACAATATTGTGATCTCTTTAGATAATTAATCTTAGCTATTTTCCTGTCAGAAGCAACAGTGTTTGATTTTATGTTGAGCTAGAAAGATTGCCAGTTTTGAAAATTAAAAAGCATTCCTTTTATATTATTCATTCCAGTAACAATTTATGATGGCGCATTTAGCTGCTGAACGCTTGTCAACAAACGTAATTATGTTTCGATATAAACAAGATTGGTGGCTTTACTATGCAGCTTCATCTTTGTTGAGAATGTTTTGATTTAGGTTCAGATTATACAAGCTGTGTATTTATGTGTCATATTTTTCCTCCTTTGTTAATAGTTTTCTCTGATAATTACTTATAGACAAACAAGTATGCATTTAGGATCCTTGTGCATGGGAGATATCAAACGGAGAAGAAAGGCTGCACCCTTGCCTGGACCTACTGCAACAGGTAAAATGAAATTTTTCAAGTCTCAAATATGTAAAGGTTATACATTCACAAGAATCAAAATATAGTCAATTCTCAAAAACCTGCACAAGAGAAGAGTAATATATTTACAGCAAATCAAGAATAATAGCAAATAATGTTCCTAAAAATCTTTAATATTTGTTTTTAGAATGTATTTGGTCATCTTTAATCACCAGAACTTTCCTCAGTTAATTATTAAATAATAAATCAACAAATATTTACTGAGTAATATGCATATTGGGCATTAGAGTAGGTGCTGTGGAGGAATAAAAGGCCTCTCCAAAAGTTGGCTGTCTAATTGAGAATACGAAGTTTAAACATATGAATAGTTAAATAACAGTAAATACAATCACCCATCACAAAGCAGAGTACAAAATACCATAGATTAGGAAAGAACCCTGAATTATGAGTCTAAAAACCTGGATTCTAATTCCTACTCTACAGTTGGTGAGCTTTGTAACCTTAGTCAGTTCTTCTCTAGACCTCAAATTTCTCATTCATAAAGTGAGAGATTTATAGTAGAGGAACTCTAAGGTCCTTTTCAACTCTGTAGTTCTAGTTCCATGCAAATGAGTGGTATTGACAACAGATTATGGACCATTTTCATGGAAAATGTCAGAATTTGTGAAAAGCCTTAAAAGATGAGTGCCTAGTTTCTAAAACCAAATACCATACCAATTTATACCTGAGGGACAGATTCAAAGAACATATTGGGTACAGGAGGGAAATTAACCTAGGATTATGATTTTGCCAGAATTTACAATTAACATATGAATTATATGTGAATAATCAAAAGTTAGCTATAATATATTGGCAGGACGTCAAATTAAGAATCTGAGATGTTCTTAAGGCAGGCACTCAGTTGTAAAGATAATCTGTTGTTTACTGACAACCTTTCTAATATTTCATCTCCTTTTGTCTTTGTTGTTGTTTTTATTTTGGGGAGGGGAGATAAGATAGGAAGGATCCTTAAAGAAAAAAAAATACTTTGCCCCTAGGATTTATCAGTTCAATTCAGTAAATACTGATTAGGTTCCTACTACATAATATTGAGAGCAGCTCAGTAGTATAAACAATGATATTCATTCCTTGAAATTTTACCCAGAAGCAATAGAAAATAAAAAATGGGGAGCAGAACAATATCCATTTAGAACTGCATAGCCCACACGTGAGAAAGATATTACTAGAGTAAACAGTCTAAAGAGAAGCTAGGTGGCACATAAGAGAGTGTGCTGGGCCTGGAGTCAGGAAGACTCATCTTCCTGAGTTCAAATGAGACCCTTCCTAGCTGTGCGACCCTGGGCAAGTCCTTAACCCTGTTGACCTCAGTTTCCTCATCTGTAAAATAAGCTGCAGAAGGAAATGGCAAACCACTCCAGGGTCTTTGCCAAAAAAACTTTAAATGGAGTCATACAGAGTCAGATATGACTGAAAAACAACTAAACAACAAGAAAGCAGTCCAAAAAGTTGTAGTGTTTCATTTTTATAAGATGTGGTTACAGGCTTTATATTTAAGAGATCTGTCAGTTAAACTGTTCAGGAGAAAAAACATGTCAGTGCTTACATATGTGATTCTGTTTGTCACGGTTATAGACACTATATGGAATGATTTTATATATAACTATACCTGCATATATGTATATTTTCCATATATGTATATATATATACAGAAATCTAAAATTAAATATTTATGGAATCACTAAATTTTAGATTTGGAAAGGTTCTTAGAAATCATCTGTTTTCATATATGCTTTAGAGATGTAGAAGCCAAAGTTCCAAACAGTACAACTTTTCCAAGGTCATAAAGCTAATTCTTGGTAGAACTGAAACTAGAACCAGGTTTCTACCACAATGATACTTCCACACATAACTCGGTATACTGAGATTCTATACTATATTATAATTCAGTTCAGTTTTTTAAAAAATGAGTGTGCCAGCTATACACTTTGATAACCTTATGATAGAAGCAATAGTTTCATGGATAAACTCATGAATTCAAATAATTCTTTAGTTTAGTATTCTGCAGAATACCTTCATGCCCCCATTCCAGGTGAGTAGTCCTCTCAACTCACTCTCTTATCTTTCAGTGTTTTGAACATTAGTAACAGAAGGTGATCAATAACAATCTCAGAAATGCTCCTGATGCACCTCAGTGGCAGTGAGGAGGAGATTACCTGAGTCAAGTCCTAAGACTCTGGACATATATGGGAAGGTATAAGGAAAATGCCTAATGGTTGAGGAGAAGATAATATAATTAGTTCTACAAGGTGGTTCTGAGTCCCTAACTGACTAGTACCAGAGTATATCGTTTGTAAGGACTTGTGGGTAGAAACATTCAACTTTAGCCTAAAACTCTTTATTGTTTTTTCTTTCAGTTGCTCACAGCATTTTCACCATGTTATATTTTAAAAGTTAACTCTTACAATTCATTTATAAATCCATCTCTTGATAGAATTACTGGATATCTTACATACTTCTTTCAGACATTCCAATTTTGTGGTCGTTTAAATATTCTTTTAAATTATTCCAAAAATAGCACGGTAGAAAAAAATGAGGTAAAAATTTTTTTTCAGTCATATGTTTTAAATTTATATCTAACCTTTCAAAGTTTTGTTCTAAGCAGAATCAAACCAGTATGAAATATATAGTCATATCAAAGGGGAAGAGAGTGAATTATTTAAAAGTACTCCAGTTTAAGTAGTGGATAATATCTCCTAATGCCATTGAATCAAATCACAAATGAAGATAATTATCTAAAGTCAGGTGAGAAATGCTTTTGCATGAATACATTTTGAAAAAGCATTGATGGTTATGAAGATTAGTTCTTGTTCTTTGTCTCCTACTCCCTATAATTGTGATTTTTAAATTCAAGAATGATATGGTATCTGGTTTCTGTCAGACAAAGCATAACATACCAGATACTCTTTTGTAAAGGACCCAATCACATTATCATGGGGAAGAGTGTACATTTTGTTCTTTAAAAGCAAATAGACATTTTATGAATTGTTTCCTTCCTTAAAAGACCTGGATGTAATGCAGTCTTTCTAGTGTATCATATTAAACTTAAGGTAAAAAAATAGCCACATGAATATATTTTTCACTTGAATTAAAAAGTAAAAGCTAAAAGATTTGACAGCCTGACTATAGATTGATAATCACCTCAAACTTTATGTTTGAAATACCATGCAGTCAAACAAAGTGGTATAAAAGCATTTACCATAAGATTGGTTAGGAAATCTGTCATCGGATAGTTTAGCTTCATAATCCCAAACTGTGTATTTGGAAAAAATTGTATAGCTCTAAAGACAGAAAGTGGTGTTTGATACATACAAATGCTGTTTATTGAATGTAAGATTTATAGTATTGTATTGTTATTATCCTGCTACATATGTTGTCATTTTTTAAAAAAATAAACACTTTTACAACTATACCTAAGCATGATTTGAGATATTGAATGAGGCTCTAGCCTATTTGGCCATGTTATTGGTTAAACATTTATTAATTGTGACAAGAACACCAAATTTATTTTAGTTCTCTGCCTTATTTACTGCTCTTTCACCTTTGTATTTTGTATTGACAAAGGAAAATGAATATTGATAAGTTAGCTATTGATTTCTAAATTTATTGCTTGTTCTCTGCCTTATTCAAAGTCACAAACCCAAAGATGGTGTGTATATTAGTAACAAAGGATGTAGATTTACTCTTATAAAATTGTGAACTATTGAAGCAAGAAAGTTTGCCAGCACAATGCATTTTATAGTTTGAAAAATGTCATCTGTAAAGGTGAAGAAAAGCAGTGAACAAAATATGAATACTATTAAGTTCCCTTTTATATAAAACTAGTCCACAGCAACAGTGAGGTTTTTTTGATTGGATCTTGTATTTTTAGTAAAATCACTTTTGGGAGATTTGAGAATAAATTCATGGGGGGAAAGAGGAAGAAGAGGCAATGGATTTTGTCCATGGTAGCTATGAGAATTTGTTTTACCGTATATGAACCTGCTGAATGAAGGTGGAGTTTTTGTTATTGGCAAATATTACCCTTTGTCATTTGGTTTCAGTTGTGTAAGCAGCAAAATATTTTTATGGTGGAAAAACTAATTACAGTCAACCTTTTTTCTAACCATTTTCAGTTATGAAACTGACATCCATTAAAGCATAATGCTATTAGTATAGATAGCTGTCATTGAGGGTGGCTGTGCAGCTTTTTAAAATACCCGACTGCTTTTTTGTAGAGGATGTCATTTCAGATGTTGAGTGTTCTGAGGGGAAGAGAGGATGACATTATAAACTTTTTACTCTATGCCTAATTTAGATTATATGATAAAATGCCCTTTGTAAAGGCAAGAGTGAACAACATGCCATTTAAAGTAATAGTTTAAAACCTTCTGAAAATGTGTACTTTTAAATGATGACTCACAAATTCAAGACTTCTTCACAGTTAAGTTCTTAATCCATTTTGAAGTTGTGTTCCTGAAATTCAGACTTACCATATAAATGTTGCTAGAATTATATGATCATAAGACAACAATAGAGATCCCATCCATGGTTTAATATAGTCAAAATTTTCAGAATTCGCTTTTTTTAAATTTTAGTGTTATTAATTTGATTAAAAGTTATAATGTTTGACTTGCTTACATAGACTTGGCAAATATATAGTGACTGTTGAATTACTTGAGTAATTGAGTAAGTTCTTGAATTACATCTACACAAAGATACTAAATAAACTGTTTGAGCCAAATTTTTTTTTGTTACATTAGGAGCCAATTCTCTTTAATCAGTGTAGACTATAAAGTGCACTAGAAAAAAAATGGCAAAATGGAAAATAATCAGCTATGTGTACATATAAGGGAAAAACAGTTTAGTTAAACCTTGTCAAAGGCAAGATGTCTAAATAAATATGGCTTCTCTCATATATGACCTTGAGAAAAAAACTACTTCATCTCAGAGCTCTAATGAATAAGCAGAACGTTGGGCATAGATTGACATATACCATAGATTTGAGGAAAGGAGAGATAGAATGTAACAGTTTGAGGCGCTAAAATGGAAACTGAATAAAAGAAAGGGAGGGGGAAAAACAAATAAAATTCTGAATCTCATAACCATGGAATCTCAGGTCATCAAGCCTAACATGTATCTGATGAGTAATCCCCTTAACAACATCCTTAAAAAGATGACCATCCATTTTCCACTTGAAGTCTTCCAGTTGGAGACTTCACTGCCTCCTGGGGCAGCCCATTTCACTTTTGAATAGCGCTCATCATTGGAAATTCTTTCATATTTTAAGCTCAAATCAACTTCTTTGTAACTCTCTATGGATCCTAGTTGTGCCTTCTGGAGTCATGCAGAGAAAGTTTACTTCTTCCTCCTCGCAGAAGCTCTTCAAATTCTTAAAGACATCTGGCATCTCCTCATAGTAACACACACACACACACACACACACACACACACACACACACACCTTACTTTCTCTTCTTACCCCTAAATATCCCTAGGTCTTCTACCCAGTAGTTACAGATGATCTCTTCTGTCCTCCTTATCCTGGTTGCTTTCCTTTGGACTTATTCCAACTTGTTACTGTCACGCCAAAAACACAGCACCCAAAGTGGAATACAATGCTACACAATACCATCACGGCCTTCATTCTGATCACTGCCTCTCCTCCATTCGTGGTGTATTTAACTGTCACACTGTTGACTCATATTGAGATTGTAATCCACTGAAACTCCAAGATCATTTTCTCACAAACTTGTCTGTTCACATCTCCTTCATTTCTATAATCTTCTAATTTGAGCCTAAGAATAAAATCTTATATTTATTCCCTATAAAATGGTATCTTATTTAAATTCATCCATCATTCTAACCTGTCCAGTTTATTTTGGATCCTAACTCTGCTTTCCAAAATATCTCCTATCTCCATCTCTATACTTACATGCTCCTTACCTGCTTGAGTTTATATATTCCAGTCTATCATTTTAAAATATATTAGGAAACTGAGGCACAGGTAAAAGAAGTGACTTATTCAAGGTCACAAGGCTGAGGAAATATTTAAGAGTCCAGGTCTTCTGACTCTAAAGTCCCATATGCTTCCCATGACAATAGACTGTTTCTCTGTCAGAAGCCAAGAGTTCTCAATGAACTTTTAAAACTCAGATATTAGGTATAAGCTGCCCTTGAAAGGACTTTAATTACTGAGAGACTCTTTCTTTTAGGCCCAGGGATTTATAAGTTTCCTTCTGAGGCAGAACTAATAGCTAACCTGGGCTTTGCACCTGGGAGAAGAATCAGAGCACCTGACTGAGGTAAAGTGGGAATGGACAGAGAGTTAAAAGAGAGCAGATCTCAACAGTCAGTGGATTACAAATGAAATCAGAGATAACTTACAAAAATATACTTTGCTGATTTTGACTTTTCTTTCTAAAAATATCGAAGAACTGCAGTAGTTTATGTTCTCTAAGTCAAGTGATGACATCATAGTAATTTGAGACCTTCCACACTAAATCTTTGTTCTTCAAGAAAGCCTCATCAGGCCTCAGTTTTAGAATGTTTCCAAAAGTGAGCAGAGATTCTGTCCTCATTGTCTATCTTCTGCCTTCATCCTGTGTTCATTTTCTTGCAAAATAAATTTAGAAAAAAATAATCTGAACAAAACATACCCTTATTTTAGACATCTTGTAGCAATAAAATCTAAACGGTATGGTTTTGCCCTTCACTCCCATGTAAAAAGATATAAATTCCTGCCTCCTTTATTCATGTACTTTTGAGTAGTATAGGTTTGTGACCCATTTACACTTCTTTGTTAAGAAAATTTTTATTTTGCTCACTTCAGGGTATCAAGATTTTTAAGTTTCCTTAATTTTGTTCAATGAAAAACACCAAATTGGCCATTCTTTAGCCTTATGGGGTTTTTTCCCTTTTATAGACACTAAACAATTATTTATAATAGCAAACATGCAAAGAAGAAATCCTAAAACTAAGAAGTCAATCCCAAGCCTCTATAAAGGCTCAATTTTTTTGTCATTTACTTCCTTTTAAACACTAAAATACAGCAACTTTTCCAAATCTTTTCATTTCTTCTTAAAGGTCCTGTGGTTTCCCCTCCCCCTATTCTCTCAAGTGAGAATCTTGCCTCATGTTTTACAGAAGATAATTGAGGCCATTCACCATGAACTCCCTCTCCTCCTCTCTTCCTTGTCTCTTATCACTCATGTGCCTTCTACCACTGCCTCTTCTCACATGATGAAGTGACCTTACTCCTTACTGAGGCCAACCCCTCTATTTGTTCAGTCTCCTTCCATCCTCACTTCTCAAATTCTTCCTTCTGTCATCCCCACTCCTTCTGTACTAACTCGTTTCCTACTGCTTATACAACATGCCCACGTCTCCCCTATCCTGAAGAACACCCTCACTTGAGGTTCCCATCCCTGATAATTATCGTGCCTATAAATTTCTTCTGCCCTTTGTAGCTAAACTCCTCAAAAAGCCTGTTGTAATAGATGCCTCTATTGCTCTCTTCTTACTCTAAGGGTCCTTAATCCCGTTACGTTAGAAGTTTGGATTCTGACCTTATCACTCCACTGAAACTGCTCTCTTCAAAATTACTTGTGATCTTCTAGCTGCCAAATCCAATGGCCTTTTCTCAATCCTTTACCTCTCTGCAGCCTTTAACACTGTTGGTTACTCTCTCTTCCTTGTTACTGTCTTCTCTCTAGGTTTTGGGAACACCACTTTCCCCTGGTTCTCCTAACTCTCCTCTTTTTTCCTTTGCTAGATCTTCCTCTGGATCACATCCTGTAACTGTAGGTGTCCCTCAGGATTCTGCCCTGGAATCTCTTCTCTTTTCCCTCTCTACTACTTCATGATCTCATCAGCTACTTATAATAATACCATTTTAAAAACACTTTAAGGTTCACAATGTGCTCTATGATACTTCTCATTTGGTCTTCAGTAATGCTGTGAGGGAGGGGAGCATTATCGACATTTTATAGATGAGGAAAGTAAGACTGAGAGAGGTTATATGACTTACCCAGGGTCACACAGTGTCTAAGGTAGGATTTAAATTCAGGTCTTCCAGACTCCAAGTCCCACAATCTATCCACTGGAACCACCTTATTGCCTGATATATACACACTTGAGTTGGGTGCCTACAAGTTATAAAAATATTCTCAATTTTCAAGCCAATTTTTTCATTCTTTCTAGTAATTTTAATCTGCTAGTAACATCAAAATATTTCCTTCCTTCAAAATCTGTTATCTTCCAAGGATTTATGATTTTGTCAGTGGGAGTACTTCTTCTGTTAATGCAGCTCATAATTTCCATTACCCTTTAGTTACTTGTTTTGAGTTTTCTTATGTCTGAAAAGGTCATCATCCTGCCTGTGAACAACCTTCTGATGATGAGCTTCTCTAAATTTAGCTGGATAGATCTAAGCTAATCTAATAACATAATTTGAACAGTGATAAATTTAAAGTTTTATCCTTGAAGGAGTTGATTTCAAAATGATCTAGAGAGAGCTTTTTGTGAACTACAAGATCAATATAAGTCAGTGAAGTGCAGTCAGAAAGTGAACGTTATCTTAGGCTCCCTTACAAGAATATACATGCTGAACCACAAAAAGGAATAGCCAACTATACTCTGTCTGGTCAAATGACATCTGGAGTAAAATGTTCAATTCTGGCTGCCACCATTCATAGCTTCCAGAAATGAACAACTAGCATGGGGAAGGACCTTGAGATCATACTATATGAAGACTGCTTGAAAGAACTGGGGAGATTTATCGTAGAGAAACGATAATTTACTGGGCATATGACAGCTTTCTTCAAGTATTTGAAGGACTGTCTAAGAAAGAGGGATTCAACTTGTTCTGTTCATCTGCTGAGGAAAGAACTAAAGGAGTAATGAACAAGCAGCTCATTAATAATAAGGCAAATTTATCCTTGATAGAAGGATACACTTTGTAATATGTATACCTATTCAAAAGCAGAGTGGGCTGCCTTGGAAGGTAATTGATTCCCCTTTACTGGAACAAAGGCTAGGTGACCATTTGCCAGATATTTGGTAGAGGGGATCCTTTTTTCAAGCATGGGTTGGAGTGGACAGCCTTTGAGGTCCCTTCCAACTCGGAAACTCTTTAATTCTCTATGATTCCTTAGACAGCCAATACATAGTCCAACACTGGACTCGTATTTGAAGCCTTTCCAACTTAGTAAGAGCTGCCAGAGCTTGTGCTTTCCTGGAATAACTTGCAAGAACCCAAAGGATGTCATGCACACCTGGGTAAAATAGGTATTAATAGGCAATTCTCAATCATTGTTCATTTGTTTAAGTCATGTCCAATTCTTCATGACCCCATTTGGGGTTTTCTTGGCAAAGAAACTGGAGTGGTTTGCTGTTTCCTTCTCCACCTGTTTTTACAGATGAGGAACCAAGGGTTAAGTGACTTGCCCAAGGTCACACAGCTGAGGTCAGATGTGAACTCTGTTAGATGAGTCTTCCTGAGTCCAGTCTTGGCACTCTATCCACTGTACCACCTAGCTGCCCAATTCTCAGTAGATCTGAATTATTTAAGAAATTAGAAATTAGTTTATCTGACAACCTGTAAATCAGGTTTCTTTATTAGCCAGCACTCACACATATCTATGATACAAAATAACTGATTTTCATATTGATAGCCCTGAGGTACCTATAACATTCTTCTGATACATCCAAGAAAGGTTCAATTTTGTTCAATACAATTTTAATGTGAGTTTTTTAAATTCTTTGAAAACTGATCATACATGATATATGATTGTTCTCTGTAGTTTTTCTGATTTTTCTCTATTAACAAAAATGACTGAATAGAAAAATGAGATAGTAGAAGGAACAATCCCATGAAAGTCAGAAGATATAGATTCTAGTGTCCAGCAGCTCTTGACCTTGGGAAGATCTCTTAACGACTCTATGAATCTCAATTCCTCATCTCATGAATGAAAGGACTAGTCTAAATGACTTACCAGGTCCCTTGATGATCTAAAAGCCTGTGATTGACCAAAAACAACCCTATTGTTCAATTACCACAATGCCAGATCGTGTCTGATAATGTTTCCTAAACATAAAACCATTTTAGCATGTAGTCATTGGTTACTGAACTGCAAAAATTCAAACTACACTGACTCTTTATGTCTTCAGCCCTTCCATCCAAAAAGCTACCAATTTTAGATTGAATATGCCTTAATTGAAAGTAAATGCTGAACATTCTCAGAAGAAATTATTCTGAACTTTTTACCCAATAAGAATCATGTGGAAAATTCCTACATGATCACAATTCATAATAGTTTTGTTAGTAATGTTTATTTTATCCAAAAATGAAATCATTAATAGCAAATTTGACAGGAATGCTGATAACATGTCTTGCTCCTGTCTGAATTTTGCTGTTTTTCTCATGTCTGAAGCAATTATTAGTAGTATTCCTCGACTATTTACCAGTGTACAGAAACCCATGTCCCTCCATTAGTGATCACAGATGTACAGCATATATATGTATTAGTTTACAGTTTTAATAACGTTACTGGTAGATTTATATCTGGCAACAAAACAAACCCTCTGTGGCCCTGCTAGTACAATAGAAGCAGTAGAAAGAGCAGGTAGGCATGAAACACAAAATGCTTTTTAAATCCTGGGTCAGGAGAAAGGGAGACTGACGGCTCTCACTGTTATAAGGGAACCAGCATGTATCACCTCCCCTTCCATTGGCTGTTTATCCAACATCGATACAACACTTTAGGAGCCAAATTACTAAACAAGCTGCCAATTAGGCTTGCAGTCAGCTGGATAGATTAGTGGCTAAGAGAGACCGATACAAGATTTTCATCTCTTGAGCCAATTACGCAAGTGAATTACCATCCACAATACTCTTTGGAAGATTTGAGGAGAAAAAAAGACTGACTCTGCCATATTAGACATAAGTGAGATCCAGCATAAAGAGGGTGAAGGGTGAGCAGACTATGTATTGCTAAAATTGCTCAAGTAAAAGGAGAGCCTTCTAGGAAAGGACTTAAAGGATTTAGCACTGCTAGGAGTGATAGAAAAGGAAATAATAGTTGTGGAGTACTGTGCAGAGACTGAGTCATTTCACTCCTAAATCTTAATCTTATATAAAGAAGGATGAGAGACTAAAAGGAGATTTCAGTGTAGTATAATTTTCCATGAAATATGACGTTTCTGGGTTTTTCATTTAATGATCCACAGATTTTTTTTTTTTTTTTAGGATTGAGTGTTTGGAGACAATGTGTCCCTTTCCCTTGTTTTTTCTTCTTGTTTTTTTTTTCTTCCAGATACAAGAAATTTCTTTTGAAATATATTTTTGTAGTTTGCTTAAATTAAACAACTATTTAAAACTGAGAATCAAGTTTTGATCATGAAAATAAAAATATAAGCACCAAGCTAGTGCACATACATACACATGGGTTTCCATTATAGGCATATAAGACTTTTGCCAGAATTTTACAGTTAATATACAGAATTAGGATGCCCATTCCCGTTCATGATTGAGAAAGGACTACAGTTTCATAATTCTAGCTGAGATTTTTTTGAATGAGGCTAATGTTATTTCTTAAGTATTAAACAAATTTTAAGCCTGAACTTTTGCAAGCTGTTGTATCCAAAAATGATTAAACAGATGTGTAGCCTGCAGCAGCATTAGACCTCTGATCTGATTTTAGCTTACAGATGGAATTAAATTAATTCATGGCAATCACTGTAAAATCAAGGGTATGGTACTGAATGCTAGCGTACTGTTTAACCAGAACATACCTGTATCAGCATCTGTTAAGAAAAAATTACCTGCCTTAATTTTTCATGGAAATCTGCCTTCATTGCCACCATAAACATTGTTTCAAAATAAAAATTTAATTGCTGGTTTTGTTATTATATTAAGCAAGCCTTTTGACAAATGACTTGCCCTTGTTTTGTGCACTTAGAAGGTTCATGCTACCTCTTAAAATTTTTAGCACCTCAAGTACTCAGTTATTTTTATGCATGCTTTTTTGGTCTTTGGCCACAAAGAACAAAGTCAGTCAAGGATTTTCTTTTTGCCATCAGACTCCAGCTGTTGAAAACTATTCCTTATATCAACATTTTTTTCTATCACATTTTGACCCTTGTCATATCTGGCCAATCCAGCAGTCAAGCTGAGCCTCAGGAAGCCATGCTTGGAACGGCTACACCAGTACAAATACTGCAGCAAATGGAGATCTTATTTAGTCTTCAGTCCTAACAAATATAACATGTAGAAAATACAAATAAGATCCTAAACAAATTAATTCGTGGTGAATATCTAATTGGCTATCATAAGCAAATTGTAAGATGTAACTTGATGTAATGAATTGTATTGAAATTGGAAACAAGAAGACCTGGGTTTGAATCCTACATCGGGTCTTAATCCTAGACAAGTCATTTAATCTCTGTGTACCTTGATCAGTTCCCTAATACTTATCGTCAAAGTCATAGTTGTATTGAAATGCAATCTATATTTATGGAGGGGATTCCCTGCTCTGATAAAAAATCATATTTCCTTACAATAATTTCATATATGGTGAAATTATGGATGTTTGGGACAAGTCTATAATGTTTAAAGGTCAATATCATGCTTTCCAAAATATCACAGCCAAATATTGGAGTAGATAGTCCGTCTGTTCTGGCCCAATATGGCATTTCTTTTAAGTCTTTTTGCTTCCGTGAGGAAAAGAATAGAATTTCTATGTACTTTTTTTAAAATGTGTTTCTCTGCATTTACCATAGCTTAGACATATTTTTTTGCTAGCTAAATTTGGGATTCTTTCTTTTTATGAAGTGGCTTCTATGGACAGACTCTTACTTCTGACTAGGTCAGTACCACCATATCCAAGAGTAATACTTTCCAGAGGTACTATGCCAGGTACACTTTCTCCCAGAGCCCTAGCTGGCCAATCTTTGGTCTGCGCCTGGCATTCGTTGTTGGAAGCTGTACTTGAGGAGATGTGCTAGGACATTTATTGCTACTAATTGGGAAATAAAAACTGTAGGAAAAAAATTAAAACCAAATAAATCAAGACCTATCAAATGTTTCAAGTCTAAAAATTGACCTCAACTATGCAAGGGTGTTCTCTGGATTCTAAAAACCTTTATTAAAATGAAATTAATTCTCTTCTGTCATGGGGTGGGGTGGAAGGAGGAAGGAGGAGGAGTATATTTTATGTTCCTTTAGCATTAACCCCTTCCAATTGCTAGAACCCATCAATAAATTAGTATACCTTATGTAAAAAATACCAGCAACCTAAAGAGTTAATTCAGCCCTGATGTCCTGCTAGCATATATAGTAAAAACCTTAAGTTACCAGAATACTTTGGAAATGAGATGTTCTTTTTAAGTGAATTTTCTGATAAAGTGAAGCTTAGACGACCCCTTCATAAATATAGCTTACTGAACATAATTTCACATTACTTTGATGATTAAGCTTTCTGTAGTTCATTGGTTTTGTTGTTCTGAACATCAGTTGTCCCAGTGTGGAATTGTAGATAGTGAAGGTACAGAGTGGTAAGTAGATGCTTTTCTTTTTATCTACAGATTTACTATTGATAGAAGTGACAGGAGTGGTGCTTGCTGATAGGAAAGGTGGGGGAATGGTGCTGAAAAGGAAATGCTACCAAAAAGCCATTGGAAACAGAACTGTGGAGGTGAATGGGGGAGTCTGCCTCTGCAGCTCCTGTTCATGTTCTCATCCCACCGTAATTGTGGGAAGGAAACAACTAAAAAGAGAGAGATGTGGGTAGAGGGGGGACGGAGGATTCCAAGGGTTTCCTGCCATACCTGTTCCTTCCACCTCTAGACAAATATCAGCGAGCCAAAGACCTGACTCTACTCCTTCCTTTTATTGTATAGACATTTAAATGTTAGGAGACATTAAAAGTCTCCCAACCATCTAAGTACCCCAAAACTCTATACCAAGCCCTCTTTTCTCCCTACATTAAGCTCCTTGGTGATCTTGTTCAGATTAAATTAACATTATACATATGAATCCAAAATTTGTGTATCCAAGCCTAATTTATTGCTCCTCAATTCTCATCTCACATCTTCAAGTGCCAATTGACTAGAACCATCTAAATCCCCAAGAAGCATCACAAACTCATCCAAATTGAATTGATCATCTCCTTCTATGGGCAGCTGTGTGGCATGGAGGTTAGAGTGCTGGATTTGGGGTCAAGAAGACCCCATGTCAGATCCTGCCTCAGGCACCTAATAAAATTGAACCCTGCGTAAGACACTTAGCGCTCTATAATCTCAGTTTCCTCATCTGTAAAATGGGAATAGCACCTACCTCCCAGGGTTGTTATAAAGATCAAATGAGATAGCATGCATAAAATGCTTTCTAAATCTTAAAGGAAATAAATGCAAACAAATTATGTTGTTAATTCACTCCCCCCACCAAAAGAAAAAAAAAAACCAACCATCTTGTTTCTTTTGAGATCACTCTCTGTCACCCAGGCTAATAAACTCAGGATTAGTGCTAACATCATCTTCCCTATCCCTCCTTATATCCAGTCAGTTGCCAAGCCTTATCAGTTCTCCTTCCATCGTATATCAGTCCCCTTTTACTCACATGAGCACTTTCAGCTCTCATTACCTCTTACTGAACTGCTGGAATAGACTCTTGATTTTCTTTTTCCTTCTTCTGTCCAATCCATCCTCCATACAGCTGCCAAAATAATATTCCTAGGGGATGGGTCTAACCACATTACTCCCTGACTCTGGAACCATCAATGGTTCCCCATTTATCTTGAGGACAAAAATTTTGACTTTTCCACCTGTCCTTTTACAGTCCTACCACAGTTTGGTTCCCACTTTCTTTTCTAGCTTTTTCACATTGCTTCTCTTCACACAGTGTTCTTGCCAAACTTCACAGCAAACTGTTCCTGATTTTGATCTTTCCTATTTCTGTGGATTTGTACCATGCCCATAATATACTCCAACCCCATTTCCTCTTCTTAGCATCCTTTTCTTTCTTCAAAGTCAGCTCTGGTGTCTACCACCTCTATTGTGAAGCCTCCACCAGTACTTCTAGCTTCTAATGTTCTCTCCCCTTCAAATGATCTGTGTATATGTTATATTCATCAAGTAGAATGTTAGCCTCTCAAATATGGGTCTGTTTCATCTTTGTGTTTGTTGTTGTTGTCCAGTCATTCCAATTCTTCATGTCCCTGTGAACCGTTAATACACTAGCCCTTTCTATCCTCCCCTGTCTGAGTTTATCCAAGTAATTGTTCATTGTTTCCATTATATCATATATCCATCTCATCCTCTTTTGTCCCCTTTTCATTTTGTCTTCAGTCTTTCCCAACATCATGGTCTTTTCCAATGACTTCCATCTAATATTATGAAGCATTTATTATAAGTATTTATGTATTTATTGTTATGTATTATAAGTATTTAAGCTTCATTTTCAGTTTTTTTTTACTTTGCAGTGATTAGCCTGAATTTATTTCTTTAAATATTGCCTTATTTGATCTCTTTGCTGTCTAAGGGACTTTCAAAGTTCTTCTCCAGAGCTATAATTTAAAAGCATTGATTCTGTGACATTCAGGTTACACACTGCAAAAACCATGGATTTGACTATATGGACCTTTGTTGGCAAGGTGTTGTCTGTGCTTTTTAGTATGCTGCCTAGATTTACCATAGCTTGCTTCCAAGAAGCAAGCATCTTTTAATTTCATGGCTACTGTCACTGTCTGCAAGCGATCTTTGAGCCCAAAAATATAAAATCTGATACTGCTTCCATTTTTTTTCTCCCTCTATTTGCTAAGAAATGATGGGACCAGTTGCCAGATCTTAGGATTTTTTTTTTTAATGTCAAGGTTCAAGCCAGCTTTTATACCTTCCTTTTCCCCTTTCATCAGGAATCTTAATTCTTCTTCACTTTGTTCCATCAGAGTTATATCATCTGCATATCTGAGATTCTTGATCTTTTTCCTGGCAACCTTAATTCCAGCTTTTGGTTCATCCAGCCTGGCATTTCACATGTTATACTCTGCATATAGGTTAAGTACATAGGGTGATAATATACAGCTTTGTCATACTCCTTTTCCAATCTTAAGCCAATTAATTGTTTCATATTCACTTCTAATCATTGCTTCTTGGTCCACATACAAGATCCTCAAGATATAAGTAAGATGATCTGGTACTCACATCTCTTTGATGACTTGCCATATTTTGTTATGATCCACACAATCAAAGGCTTTAGTGTAGTTATTTAAACAGAAACATAGGTGTTTGTTTGCTTGTTTTCTGGAACTCCCTTGCTTTCTCCATAATCTAGGAAATGTTGGCAATTTGGTCTCTAATTCCTCTGCCTCTTCAAAACCAGTTTATTTTTCTGGTAATTTTTGGTTTACAAATTGCTGAAACCTAGCTTACAGAATCCTAAGCATGACCTTGCTGGCATGTGAAATGAGCACAATTGTTCAGTAATTTGAACATTCCTTGGCATTGCCAATAGGATTGGGAAGTAAACTGATCCTTTCTAATCTAGTAGTCACTCTTTTGTTTTCCAAATTTGCTGGCATATCGAATGTAACATTTTAACAACATCATCCTGTAGAGTTTTAACTAGCTCAGCTGGAATTCCATCACCTCCACTAGCCTTATTGTTGATGGTGCTTCCTAAGACCCACTAGACTTTTTTATAACCAGGATGTCTGGATTTAGATCACTAACCACACTTTTATGGTTATCCGTAATGTTAAGATCTTCCTTGTATAGTTTCTTGCCACCTCTTCTTAATCTCTTCTGCTTTATTCCAACCAAGTACTGTGGCTCACCTTTTGTCAGAACTCTCCACTATGACCTGTCTTGGGTAACCCTGCATGACATAGATCGTAGTTTCATTGAAAAACACATGACAGGGCAGTGTTGGCAGTGGGAGGAGGGATTGTGTTTGACTGAATAAATGTTTGTTGAATCTGAATGACATTTTCCCCAAAGAACCAAGGACAAAGCTAGAGCCATAAGCCCTGGCACTGACCAACAAATTAAGGACTACTACTATAAGAGAGTACACTGAATTCATACTCTAGATGGTTTTGTTTTCCTTTTTAACAAATCCATAATGGGTTATTCTTTAAGTCTTCTCAATCTTTCTCAAGCAAGGGGGGAGAAAAACCTCAGCTGGGTGAGTTCTAGTTAACCAAAGTTTTACCACACATTCCCTATTTTACCTGTCATTAAGTCAAATCTCATAGCTGTTGAGATAAAGTACAAGAAAGACAGAGCTGTGCTGGAACCATGGCAGACGTATCTGCTAATTCTTGAGATTGTTAGGCTTTTGTGTTATTTTCTTGTTAATCTGTTGGGGTAGGATAATTAAATTGTGCTTATTTTATTATTTCCAGAATCTGCCATGTAATACACATGCTCAGCTTTCACATTCAAGTTATCCATGAGGTCAGTGCATACAAAAGCAGCTTCTTCCAGCTTCCTATCCAGTTGTAACAATCAGAAGAATAATATTTCTCAACTGATGTGATCCTCTTTTCTTCTCATGGCAGGACTGAATAATGTTACTTGTATCATTAATGCAGGACTTGTAGGTGAAAATGCCCAACCAATCCCAGAGACCAACATTGGAAACCGAATGCTTCAGACCATGGGCTGGACACCTGGGACAGGCCTTGGAAGAGACGGAAAGGGGATGTCTGAACCAATACAGGCCATGCAGAGGCCCAAAGGATTAGGACTTGGATTTAGCCGACAAAACAGCACACCGCCAAGTAATATCCCCAAATCAGGAAAATCTACATAAGAAGATGAGGGTATGCTTAGGATATTTCCCACAAACCTAGTTGTTCTCAATTTACAATATAGCTTCCATTTATGAAGCAGCAACCGACATGCCTCAAATCCACCACACCAGAGTTCCATCGGTGTTTAGTCTTGCTTCAACAGCCGGACTCAAATTTCAGTCACAATTCATGGTGCTAAAGTGGAATCCTAATTGTACTTGTTTTCACTATTTTAAATCAATTTCTAGTGATAAAATATAACCCATTTTCTTCATTGAAATGTTTAGAAATTAGTGATTTTAGATACCCTTGCCTGGGGCATGTGGGGAACATGCATATGCAAACATGTTTATGTGATTGGGTTTTTTATGTTCTTCACATTATCCAAAATACTAGTTTACCCAGAAGACTAAGCCCTAGACAGATACTTCTTTGATAATCATGATAGCTTCATGTTCCTTGAGTTTGACATTTTGTGAAGATTTATTAGTAGGATGACACCCATCAGTTCCCATTCTAGGTTGACATGGTTTATAGTTTTTACACATGACAACCAATTCCTATGTATTTTCCTAGGAAATTAAGACAAAAATATACCTTATCATCTCTTGATAAATGATCACCACTGAGTGCCCTCAACACTACTGAAATGCAGCTTTTTATGCATTTTTACCTCATTTAGGACATAAAATGAACAAATATTGAGTGAAAAGCATATTTTTAAATTCACCCTGACTGAGCCGTATGATCTCTTAATTTAGACCAGCCTCTACCTCTTTTCCCTTTAAAAAGCTCGTTGTAAGATAACTTAGTTGTACTAAACTGATTTTAAATTGTGATCATTGCAGCAAGGCCTTAGAATAAAAATTTGCCTCTAGTAGTCCTGGAAATTGAGAGATTTCTGACAGTAGCCTACCCCATAATGTAAATATTAAGATATTCAAGGGAGCAGCCAGACAAGAGAAAAAAAAAAACTAGCTGGTCTTTTAAAATCAAACAGGACAGGCATTTTAATTATGTGCCTAATTTAGTATCCAAGTATTCACTGATCATGTACTTCGTTAAAGAGGAGCAGGTATGCAAACACACTTTTCATCTATATAAAAAATGCTGTGCTGTGTTCTGTCCTGTTCTCATTGTTTTTAAAGTAGTATTAGTATTAGTGATTACTATTAAAATGATAATGAGTTTTTATTGGACGACTAAATGCCAGGGTAGTGCATTAGGAGGCTTCTCCCAAACTTTTTGATAAATAACTGATAGGTCATCAGAGAATTTAAAACACAAGCACATTCAACCTACCACTTCCTCATCCTCTAAAGGAAGTAGTGATGATTTGGAAGAGATTGGCCTGCTGTTTAAATGCCTTGAAAGTTTTGCCAAATACATACATTTCTTTTAAGAATTATCCTCTTTTGAATTTGGGATGGGGAGTGCCCTGAGAATAGAAAGGGCAGGAGGGAGGGGGGGAGAGGGAGATAATAGTTTGCTCTTTTGTGCTGCTAGCCAAATATTCATGTTGCACAAAGGAACTGGTTTATTTATGAACTGCTATTCAGTGCTTTCCAACAAGTGTGTTGTGTAGGAAATTAAGTCGTGTGTGTATGTGCATGTGTATGTGTGCATTTCTGTGTGGTTAGAAAGGGGACGGGGGCAAAATGTGTCTATGACTTTAAAAAAAAAGTAGCATATAACATCTTCAGCCATGCTGGGAAAAGGTTTTAAGAAGCATCATTGCCTGAGAATTCTACAGCTCTAGAATTGTGAAAATTTCAATTTTTCAGGTGATGGTAGAATTGTCTGTATGCCTAAGTGACCAAGATTTGACTTATTTTTGATTTTCAACTTCACTGTCTTGGCTGCAGAATTCTAAAGAACTCAGTCATGAAAGGGAAAAATTAGTGACAACTCCATTCAGCTTGTGAGCAACTGTTTTGGATGAAGTCTATAGCTATATAGCATTCAGTCTTAGCTGTGGGTATTTGTTTTTACTGCTGTGTTTATGAGAGTGTATCATTTCTTCCATACAAAGTGACTGCTGTTAAGACTTAGCACAGAAGCCCTTGTAACTAACCATGGTACTTGTGACACAAACATTATATTGTTCATATTGTCATTGAATGTAAAATAGTTGTCATCCTTCAGAACTGATAGACCATGTGTGGCACACTGAGAATGTTAAATACTTTAAAATACATGTGAACCAAAGTTTGGAGTGGAGAGATGGGAACATCCCAAGTTGACTTGGCATGCACCCAGTTCTTTGCTCCAGAGCCTGTATTAATTCACCATGATGGTCCTATGGCAGAAAGATACCCAAGGTGACTTGTCAGTCTACAAATTCAGGAATGAAATGTGGAAGATTCTGATTTTAATCAAACCTTCTATGTTAAAGCACAAAGCACACTAATTTAGATGATGTTTAGACATTATCATGGTTTGGTGAGTTTGGGTTTTTGTTTTTGGGGTTTTGGTTTTTGGTTTGTTTGGGTTTTTTGGGGGGGAGGGGTTTTTTTTCCATTTATAATTCCTATAGGACCAAAGCTTTCAGTGGAGTGTGTGATTTAGAATGACTTGTTTGTCTATCCATAGAAAGATAGCAAGATATTTTCTCTACACTGCCATAAGGCAACTCTTCTTATGCTTCTAGTAATTGAGTACATTAAAAATCTATATGGAAATGTTGGAGAATGTAGAGATCTAACAATGCCTAGTAACCCCTACCCATCAGATAGCCAGATTGTCCCATGCTCTGGCAGTGGTATTGAGAGTTTTGTCACAAAATACATTTGAATTAGTTTTCCACAGATTTATTTTTTAGTCAGTTAGTACTACCAGATTGACCTGTGATAGTACTGTGCATTTCAGGTTTTATTTTTTTTTCAGAATTTCAGTATATTGAGGTTTTATCACATTCAAATATAGTTATCTTTATTTTATTATAATATGGAATGTTTTTTTAAAAATCCTATTGCTATCTAAAACCAGTTGGATCGTCTCTACATTCGATTACATAGGCCTTCCAATTATTACCATGCCATCTACCAACAGCAAAATCATAGCTATAGCTAAGAGGATATATGTGTGTATATGTATAGATGTATGTGCATGTGTCACTACATGTACCTTCTGATATACATACATTGGATGTAAAATATGCATTGTGTTGCAGTGTCTATCTTCGCACTATATACTGATGTACTTGTCATTAATTGAACAGTTGATTTAATTGACAGCAATTTCACTTTGAGCAAATATTTGAAGAAGAAAAATTACTTGTTAACATGCTTGTTTTAAACATTTCCCTCTACATTTTTTTTCTGTAGAAACAGTTGAGATTGTTACTCTAAAATAAAACTATATAGGCAAAAAATGGTTTTAAAGGTATCTAGAAGGCTGTGCTAATAATTCAACAAAAATGGAAAAAATAAAGCATAAAAGACATTTTCTGGTTAAACATATTTTTTGTTCTTGAATATATCCTTTATACACATTTTCTTTCAACACTAAATGTATCAGGAATTTAAAGAAGGAACACTATGCAATTCAGTTAGATTATAAACTCCTCAAGGGCAAAGCTAATGACTTGTGTTTCTTTTTTATTGCTCAGTAGAGTCTTTATTACAATCATCTCCCCAAAGTGGCATTCATTAAGTGTTTGTCAATGAAATAACACTTTATGAAAATAGACAGGTTCTAGCCTTACATACATCCTTTTCAACCATTTAGGTTGGCTTAACCAATAATCCTAGTAAAATTACTGTTTTGACTCTAGTTCATTTTTAATTTATTGATCGTGGTCTACAGCACAATGGTCAAACCAGTTGGGCCTTACCTGTAAGTGAATGTGTAACATTATAAAATGTAATTTTTTTGTGTGTTTGCTCTCCTCTATCTGGCATTACTTTTTCACCACAAATGTAGCTGTAATCAACTTGACAAATCATCCACAGATTTGGTTTAACACAAAAATTATGCCATTCATTGATAAATCTAATCAAGTTACCTATTAAATTTTTTATTTTTGTCATCTACTCTTACCTAAAAACCGAGACTATACTCCTCAAATAAGCAAAAGTAACAATGGCATTAAAATTATAGAATATAATATATACAATATTGAATGATATTTTTAAAATATCACTAAAGTCCTACCCTATTGCCTTATTGTGTTACTGAAGTAACCAGAGGTGCTTAAAGGCTATGTCAGTGGAATATAAGTCCAGGGTGATTCTAACAAGCTAGGAAACTTTCAGTATAAACTTTGTAATAGACTTGATGTTTCTCAACCCAGCCAGCTGACCAGCTAACTATAAAGGCCTTATCACCAGTAGATGGAACACCAAGTCAAAAAGTATCTGGTATACAGCAATTTGTGAAGAACACCCCTTAAGGTGGGGGCATGTGGTAAGAAGGAATTTGTATTCCTCACTGGGAAAGGGAAATATCTACACACACACACACAAAAAAAAAAAAAACCTAGGATCCTCGAACTACTGTATTAACAACATACATTTATATGGCACCTTTAAAATTTACAAAGCACTTTATGGATATTAACATGCAATCTCACAATACTCCTATTATGGAAGGGAGTTTGATCATACTTCAATAGATCTATGATCTCATCAATGTATAGATTTCTCCAATGGAGATCACCTCATCTTATGCAGTTCTTATCTGTATTCTGTAATTCCACCAAGGATATACACCCAAAGTGGTAGAGACCTTTCCCTGGCTCACTTCACTTAGTATGAGTACCCATGGAGTTTCCCTCAGAATGTCAGTTGGTTATTCTTAATTCTTATTATATGGTCAGCTAACCCCATTTCTGTTAATACATAATTATTGTTGGTAGAATACTTTACCTAATACGTAAATTAACTTTGGTTAATACATACTATTAGCTAATTAATTTTAGCTAATACACTTACTTTAGTTAATACATACATTTCTGTTAATACATAGTTATTGTTGATAGAATCCTTTAGCTTATTCACACCTACCATATGTGTCTCCATTGCCCTTTCAGTGACGTACAACAATGATTCTTCAGAGTCAGGGGGAGTCCTTGTTTTGTAGCTAAGTAGCACACACAAAGACCATTAGCATTTTTAAAAGGGGAAATGGGGGAGCAGGAACCTTTGTTTTGGAAGAGAACTTAGTAACTAAACACACTGCAAAATTCCAAACCATAATCCAATTAATCAGACAAAAAGCATTTATTAAATGACTACGATATGCCAAATACAATACTATTTGCTAGGGAGACAAATTTAAAGACTGAAACAATCCTTGACTCATAAGGAGCTTGCTTATATTCTAATGAAGAATCAACAGGTACACATTTAAGTATAAACAAAATAAAATCCAGCCCATACCTCTCCCACTCAATTGCAGATTTTATTATGAACCCAGTTCATTGCCCATCTTCAATGTCTACATAAGGTATATGTATGAGCAGTTGAATGAGAAATCCATCGAACACAGCACATCCTAGTCTGGACAACAGTCAATAAAGCACAGCAGTATCTTATGTCCTCCATAAATTTGAGTCAGTTGTGCAGCTGTAAAATGTAATGTGCTATACAATATCATTTGCAAACTGTTCCTTTTTCATACTTTTTATCAAGGATATTCTCAATAAGTATGTAGATTATTCTAATAAAGATTTTGCAGCAATTGGAAAATGTGCACATGGGTGGGTAGTTACTGAGATTTTCTTGATTTCCATTTTAAGTAGTAATCATGTCCATAATTTTTCTGAGCATTTGGTATCCTCCTTATAACTGTATTAAAAATAAACCCTTCGATAACCTCAGAATTGTGTCATTTCCAACACGGTTGTCTCATGTCTAGACTAGGCTTTGGTCTAGTTTTGTCGCTCTTCCCATTTTAATTTATTTTAGCGTCATATAAACATAGTAATTCCATGATGGTAGTTGGAGAAAATAGTTTGTTACAAATGTCTTAGTAGATCTGTTTCATAGTTGTCTGTTTATTAACTTCCAGATTTCTCCATAAATTCATTTAGGGCAGCGGTTCTCAACCTGGGGGTTATGTTCAATTTGTAACAATGAAAATACATCCTGCATATCAGATATTTGCATTACGATTCATAACAGGAGCAAAATTACAGTTATGAAGTAGCAAGTAAAATAATTTTATGGTTAGGGGTCACCACAACGTGAGGAACTGTATTAAAGGGTCACAGCATTAGGAAGGTTGAGAACCACTGATTTAGGGTGATCTGGATTAGTTAGGTTCCTTGCCAAGTTTTCTGTCACCTTGTTTATCTCTGTACTGTTTCTTGCTGTTTTGTGTTAATATTGTTAATTATCTTCCATAATCCTCCTCAGTTTGGTTTTATAAATTAGTTTATATTTTTAAAAAGTGATAAGTGACCCTTACCTTTCCCATTTGGAAAGTAAATCAAGGGTTTGCTAAATAAGGTGATCTCTATACTCTTTTGGTCTCATCGTAGTAATTGATTCATATTGGTTAAACTTCTGTAGGAAGTGATGATGGTCTGTGTTGCCCTATTCTTTTATTCATTTCCCATTTTTCAGCATCAACAACTGATTGAAATATTATGGTCAGGATGGAATTATTTAAATTGCATGCTCTATCTTCCCCTTTTTATTCTTCTAATTTGATACTGATTTTTACCTTTGTTCTAATAAGTCAGTGGTATAAAAGTACATAAGGGAGGAGATTCAGAAATGATCACACAGATAACCAGTCATTTCCCATCAAAATGTAATTTGTTTAATTTTGTGGACATTATTCATATTCACAGTGTCCAGAGCCACTACCACCGTTGACCCCAACTCTCTTCTCAGGAAATAATCATTAAATAAATAGAAACATATATACACACACACACACACGTATGTATGTATGTATGTGTCTGTGTGTGTGCTAAGCATCCATATAGTCTACAGTTGTTTTCATGGTCTCCTATTTATAAATACACATCCCATAAAATATTGACTTGTTGCCTTTGGTATCACAATATAATCAACTCGATGTTATTTGTGATTCCAGGGAGGAATCATGAGCCAGCTCCCATTTCACTATAACTTCCTTTCATCTTCTGCTTTCATTTATTTTGATATTCAGTTCCTGTGGTTGTATATCTACTAATTAGTCTCTGGATAAAGATTTCACCTTTACAGTAGAGTTAATTTTTAATAGTGGTCTAAAAGCTAATAATTTTTCACACACTCATCTTTTTTTTTTCCTCTTGTTACCATCACTAAAGAAGTGGAAAGAAAATATGCAGGACTGAGGTTCATTTTGATTTCATGGGTTACTAATTATCTAATGATCAGCCTGTTAATGAGACTGACTGTGTACTTAAATAGGCTAATACGTAGTGTATAAACATACTCTTGTCACCAGATCCATGCTTCTTTCCAGCATGTTATCAGAGTTTGCAATCTAGACAGTCTTCTAGAACCCAGGGTTACCAGGTATCGCATTGTGGTTTTGCTGTAGAACTTTGTGAAGTGTCAGCATATTCTAGTATATCGACCTTCAAAAGTGCTTCACAATTCAATTTGACAAACGTCTAAGTGCCTACTGTCTATAAGGCAATGAGGATACAGAGGAACTCCCATTCTAGTTGGGAGTTACAACACAGATAAATAAATAGGGTGTGATGGAAGCAAAAGATATATCAGACAAAATACTCATGGAATATTTGAGGATGGAATGAACATCAGAAAGGGGAAATCAGGGAATTACAAATTTGTCCAAAAGGCTACGAATTTATGCTGGAAAAAATTCCAGTATTACACTGAATCCTTAAGTGCACAGTTTTGTTATAAATATTCACCTGAAAGATTTGTGAATATATGAAACTGGGAATATTTTAACTTATTTATACATTGGAAACTGATTGATATGCTTAAATTAGCAATTATATGGTATCATGGTCAGCTGCTCCACTATTAAAATAGTGTGAGCTATTTGCTTTCATCCGTTTTTCCTTTGGAGATGTGATGATTAATTCACTAATTCACGTGGTAATTTTTATTTTACATTATAACTACCACTCTCTTAAGTGTTTTTAGCTTTTATAAATTGCTTTCCCCATGGCAACATGATGGGGTAGAAGTATTCTCATTTTAAGAATAAGGAAATAGACTCAGATAAATTAAGTGATTTCCTAAAGGTTAAATAGCCAGTAAGTAAATGTCTGAGATGAGATTCCAACCAAGACTCCACTAGCCACATTGCCTTTAATTTGAATTATTACCCCTTCCTTAATCTTAGGTTCCTTTCATTCCTTCAGCCTATTGTACTATCCAGAGGTAAATAGAAGTTCTGTATGGGTTAGCTTACCTTTATCATGAGGAAGATGTAAAAGGAAATAAGAAGAATCTCTTTACAATTTAGTGTGCTGTGGGGCGGCTAGGTGGCACAGTGAATAGAGCACCGGCCCTGGAGTCAGGAGTACCTCAGTTCAAACCTGGCCTCAGACACTTAACACACACACAAAAAAAAAACCTAGCCATGTGACCTTGGGCAAGTCATTTAACCCCAACTGCCCTCCAAAAAATTTTTAAAAAATTAAAAAAAAACCAATTTAGTGTGCTGTAATCCATTAGAAAGTTCCTGTTTATCATTCATTCATTCACAATTGTTTCTACTTCTTTCTCTTACTCAGTGCAACTTGTAGTTATACGTGTTTGTCCAACTAGCCAAACCCATTTTGTTTTCCCTAGGACCAAGCAAACCATTAAACTCTGCCTTAATGCTAACTTTTCTAGCATTCTCTCTCTCTCTCTCTCTCTCTCTCTCTCTCTCTCTCTCTCTCTCTCTCTCTCTCTCTCTCTCTCTGTCTCTTAGTTGGGGGGGGGAAGGCAAGGCAATAGGGGTTAAATGGCTTGCCCAAGGTCACACAGCTAGTAAGTGTGTCAAGTGTCTGAGGTCAGATTTGAACTCAGGTCTTCCTGACTCTAGGGCCCATCCTCTATTCACTGCACCATCTAAGCTGCCCCCCTAGCTTCTCCTAAGACATCTTTTCATAAGATTTCATTTATAACAAAGAGACAACTTGTTAATATTAGATACGTGGTGGTTTCAGTTTTGTATTTTTAGATGTCTGCATTGCTCAGCTTTCCATTTGCAAATATGAATTGGTAGAATTTAATATATTTTCAGTAGGAATCTGAAAAATGAGAAAGCAACATACGTATTAGAGTTCTTCCTAGTTCTAATCTATCCATTCCAAATTAGTTGCCATCCCCAGGGCAGATGAAATGTATATTATCTTTGACCAATTTGTTGTCAAGTTGTTGTGTTTGTCCTTCATTCTTGAAGAGGACCATGACATCAGGGAAATGATGACATGATTTGCAGTTGACTATGATTTGAGAGAGGGAGGGCAGCGCACAGTCACCAGCCTTACTTTCTTCCAGAGCCATCTGTGTCCAGTGTCCACATATTCATCAGGACTACTGGAGGTGGCTCAGGATGCAATGGGAGACCCTGGCCCTTTCAGGCTAAGGTCTTTTCAGCTTCTCACTTTGAGTGAGGTAATGCTCATTCAGTGAATAGGCCTCTTTAAAATTAATTAAGGAGGTGGCCCCTATAATCAAGAAAGGAAAAAAAAATCAAACGGGGAGGGGAAGACCCTCAGACTTCCTGGCCAAAAGAGAAACTGTTACTATTTAGTATTTGTGTTCTCAGCATACTTCCTGATTTAGGCTGATCTTCATATGTGATTTAAACTAGATAATTTATTTGTAATATTGGACATGTTTTTTCTTGCCACATGAGTTTACAGATTTGTGCCTCTTTTATAAAACAATTAGGTTTTTCTTGAGTGCCATGTTAATAGCACCAGACAGAACTTTATTCATCATAGATCTATAGTTTGGAGGGTGGGGACCATTTTTCAAGATGCTTAACTCCTATAACTATGCAGACCAAATGGTCTTCATTTTAACACATTTTCCCAAGATACCTTTGCAGTGACTTAAATAAATGGGCTACTGAAGGTTTCCTCATTTGTCAATCAATGACCCTTTGAATAATGAATTCTGGTTATGACAAATTGGATGAAAGCATTCTGCACTGTAAATGCTCTTCAATACTAGCAAAGATGAGGTCAGCAAACAAACTGGCAGAGAAACAAATTTTAAACCTCAACTCACAGGTCTCCAATGAACATTTCTACTTGAATGCAAAAAAAAGCCATAAAATTCACTTGCTAAGTAAAAATGTGGTAGGAATACTTTTTTTTTTTAAATTTTAGATTTAGTCAAAATGATGATCAGCTCTCTCCTCTTCTTCCCCTCCCCACCCCTGGCCTTGAATGAATGGGAGCAAGAAGAGGAGAGTATGATTGCATTTGATAAATCAGCACCAAACAAGAACACTGAGGACCTTTTAAGGACAAGGTACTGTAATGATGTACTCTCAAAGGGATCTGTAGTCCCCTTTGAAACCTTTCCTTCAAACCACTTTATCTGATGCAATGCAAAGATCCCTTAATTTGCATTATTCACATCTGAAGTGGAGCTGTTGGATTGTTTACATGAAAGTCAATAAATCCATTTTGTGTCCTATTCTACCTTTATATAAACCTGGCCCTTTTTTTAGTTTTCTTCATTCTAATAAGTGGTAAAGTGCTGTTAATAGCTCACTTAAGGTGCCATCCATTACCATGAGTTACTGCTAGAACTAATTAATAGAGCTGAAATTATTTCGTAATGAGAAATTGAAGTATTGCAGCATTTCTTAAAATCACCATTCATTGGCAAATTGAGGTTTAATAATGCAAATAAGTCTATAGTTACTTTTTTGAGCCATAGAAAAATTTTGTGACATATACTATTTATGCCTAGCTTGTTCCAATTATCTCACCTGCCCAAATCAAGAAGGAAATGAAACAAGTAAAATATACCCAGAGCACAGATTGAACTGCAAGTGATCTTGTCTTGGCCAGCCACACTCACAAAGTTTTCTGATAAGTGTACCTAGACAGGACTAGATGATTTCAATGATTCTCCAGTTCAAAAGATACATTTTTTTTTCAATAATGACCCATGGCATTATCAGTCAGGGTCACATATGCCATCAGTCATTCAATTTCCTACCAGAAAGCCATGCTTCTCATAAACCTGCTTTGCCTTTTCAGTCTTTTCAAAATGCTCATTGATACACACATTCAGTTGTATGTGATATTAGGCAGAGGTTTATTATATATTGGTTAGGAATTTTTTCGCCTAAAATGTGAGTAGGGTTGTTGGGGTGAGAAGTTTGGGTTTGGGTTTTTTGTTTGGTTTTTTTTTTCCCATCAGTAGGTATTAAATACTCATTTATTTAACAGGTTTGCAGTAATATACACCCAACTGACAAGTGGACCATGAAGGCTCCTTCTGCTGGTCTCCTACTAAGCACAGACTCATTACTTTACACACCTGACATTTTAAGTAGATCCAGATTTGTCTCCAGTAAGTCAGTGCCATTAACTGCCAGGAGTATGATCTACTGTTGCCACTTTTGGCTTTATCTGTACATTAAAGTTGTCTTCTGTCTTTGAATTGTCAGACAGCATAAATCACTTTCTGATTCACAGACCTCACTTGCAATGTGGTATAAGACTGCACTGTGATTATTCCCTAATTTTTTTGGCATAAAGTTATATATCAGTAAAACTCACTTTTCTATATATTGAAGATTTTGAACATGAAAATTTAAAATAATTGTCTTTAACATTTCTAGAGTTTATAATGCTAGATTTTCCAGTTATGTGGGTATTTAATTCAACCAAACCCACCTTGAATCGTATAATAATACAGAAATTAGCTACTTATTTATGTTAGTTTCTCCCTTTTTACTTATGAGAACTTCAGAATTCTTCCTGCTTACAGTATCTATCTATCTATCTATCTATCTATCTATCTATCTATATATATATATATATATATATATATATATATATATATATATAGGTCATTAGATGTCCTAATATCTCTTTTTCCTGTTTTGTTTTGTTTTTGAAATGAGAAGATGGAGAAATAGCATTCAGGTATACTCTGGGCAAGTTATAATAAACATAAAAATGAGGTTGGGTCCCCCCCCAAAAAAAAACAACTAATATGAAGATAAGCAACATAAGAAGTGGGAGAGAAAGGTAGACTAGGGATCAAATGATCCAAAAACAATTATGTTCAATGAAGCATTTTTTAAATGCTCAAAAAAAAAAAACGGAAGGACAGAATCATAGACAAGCAAGACAACTTTAAAATTGTATATTGAACTAAATATATATTTTTTAAAATAGGAACTTGTTCTTTATAAGAGGGAACCACAGTTTCATGTCCAATTCTCTTTTTCTGTTCTAAGTATTTGGAAATGCCAATTTTATTTTAAGTTCAAAACAAAAAATTGATAAACATATCGAGTACTTACTAGGTGCCAAGCACTGGGCTAAGCATTAGAAACTAGGTTGGCAACAGACTTGTAATAGTGACTTTCTTAAGATGGATATCTTATGTGCTAGAATTCATGTGTATGTTCATATTTCTCTAGGGGAAAAAGTATTATATGATTCTTCAGCTCATAGAATTTACAGTTCCTGTGCTTAATTTCAAAAATATTTTGGAAAGCCCATATTGTACACAGTGTACCAGTCTTAGATAATAATAAAATGGATGTATCTTAGGGAGTGGAAGATGAAGGTACTGGTTTGAAGGTGGGAAACGAAAATGTTTTTTAAATAACATGTCAATTTTGCATTACTGTCTTTAGGTAGCATTCAGCAAGGCAAGCTATATATTTTTAAGGTTTGGTGTCATGGTTACTGACAACCTGAAGAACACCCAGCCTTTTACTGCTAGAGTCCCATTTCCTTTCAGCTTTCGTAGTGTACTTGAGCCATTTCACAGTCACAGGACAGCTTAACAAAATCAGCAAACAATTGTCCAGCACACATGAAGGAGCCTTCTTGTTTTGACTCCCACGCCATTGTATTTCTCCATTAGGTCTGTTAACAACTACACCAGAAACAAGCAGCAGATTCTGCCAACTCCCCCCCCCCCAACTCGGTGAGTAATTGTCTGCCCAGCAGTGACAGATGTGCAATATAGCAGCTTCTTCAGGAAAAAATTAACAGTTTGTCCAGCATGTCAGCTCGCTCTTTTTAGTGCTTCGGAGGTCTTGGCCCCATTATGGATGATTTAGAAATTGAGGCAAGCAAAGACCAGCTGCCTGAGTTGAAAGCCTTAGTTAGTAGGCCTCATCTGCATTCCAGGATTCACTTACATCCAGAAATTGGTAGAGCCCCTCTGGCCACAAGATGAGTATGGGCTGACAATGCCTTGATTTGTTGAGAGAGAGAATAAATGGGTTTTTCAGAAGATGAGGAAATATCACCATTACTGGCCAATTTACAGCATTTTATCTGTTCTTCAAACATGTCACTTTTGTTATTGTTGCATGGTAATTACATAGTGAAACGGAAAGAAAACAAATTCTGGTTACGTATTCAGATGGATTGCAAAATCATATAATCCTGATAAATGCCCATTTATGATACACACGGATGAAAGGTTCATTTTAATTTTGAATAGCTAGCACATCCATAAATAGGATATAGGATTAAATCCCACAGAATCTGATTACATCAAAGCAAATAGTGTTTTTCTTCCCTTTTTCGGGACCAGGAAATTCAAGGAGTGCCATAAGGTATTTTCACAAACAGGATTTTCATGAGCCAATATAAAAAGTGGATTGGGAGCTGCATTTAAAAAAAAAAAAAGAGGAAAGAAAGGAAAACATCCCCAGCAGGTGAGGTGAAACATTCATCTTGTTCCAAGGGGTGGTTTTAGAGGTACCTCAAGAATCTCATCTCTAGGCCCTGTGCTGATATTTATTCATTTTGAAGAAATGGTATTATGTTTGAAACACAGATAACTGACCACTTCTGGTGGCTCTTCAAAAGCTTAGAAATTAAAGGTCACATTTTGTTAGATGGTTGCTTTTAAGACAATATTCCAGAAATTTCAGCTGCTTTTTTTGTAATATCTTCTTCATGTTAACATTCCACCCCTGCCATACCATTTACCAAACTACATGCTCACTAAGATTCAGTCAGTCCATCTTGAGATGGGGAAGAGAAATGCCATTCTTTAGATGCCTTTTCTATAATCCCTCTTCTAAGTGAAAACTACTCCAGAGTGTCCCTCTTTCTTTCCCAAACAACTGCATTCTACTGGTTTTGTTTTGTTTTGTTTTCCTCTTCCCTTCTTGTCCCCTCCTTCCCTTGCATTCCCACTTTTTCCCTACCCATGCTGATGTCTATATTCACATGAAGTAGAGAACTGGTCAGAGTTGTCAGCAGGGGAGTTAGAGCCGGAAGGTACTTCAGAAGCCATCAAGTCCAACTCTTTCATTTTATAGATGAAAAGAAAACAGAATGAAGAAGGTTAAGTGATATGTCCAAGGTCGTACAGTTTATATTCATTAGGGACCAGATTTACCCATGTTATTGCTCTTTCCCCCTCTACTGCTTCCTCAAGGTGCTGCCTTCACCTTTTCTCTCTCTACCTCAGTTTCCTCCACTGTAAAATAAGTATAATCATAGCCACCACACCTACTTTACAAAGTAATTATCTGCCTAGCTTTGACAGATGTGCAATATAACAGACCTGAGAAGGTCAAATGAGGTAATATCACTCAGGGACTTGCCCTGAGATAGTTAGACCTTGTCTTGGAAGGTGAGTACCAATACTCAGTTTGGCTAGTGTACTTGGTATTAGCCAGCCAAAACAACTATTCTCTCACCACAAACAGCAAGGGTGCTCCAGATGTGGGAGAGGCCTCTGGCTCTCCCTCACCCAGTCAACAGGAAGTTCTGAGCACATGGTACAGGTGTGACTTCTGTCTCTCATGTCTATACTTTTCTTTGTTTTAAGTTGGTGTATTGGCAATAGCTAAGACCTTATCAAGACTAGGTTCCCAGTTACACTGATAAGTCAAGTTCCCAGAAAGGATCTAGCTATAAATTAACCTTAGACTTATAGAGGTACCACTGAGTATCAGTGGGGTATCCTCAAATGCTATCAGCTCAAGACCCCATTCTGGCGTGTTGTCCCAGATATCAGTCACCAGTCATAATGTGTACTCTATAACATTAACTTGGTGAATAGTGCCCAACTATACATTTGACCAATTAATATAAATTAACTTTTACAAGATGAAATTTTTTAACAGATATATCAAGAACAAGAGTTGCAAAGCAATTTCCCCAAAACTTACTCAAGCCTTAGGTAAAGTGAGCTCAAACTTACAGTGGTTACTACAAAACATTCTACCAACCAAGTTTACTTCTAATGAGTGGCTCTCTTACTTAAAGGACAGGGCATCTCAGCTACGGTCATCCACTGCTACAATGGGTCAAGCAGGTCACTCAGGGCTGTGATGTTTCTACCCCTAACTAGGCTGCTAGAAAGCTCTGGAATCAGTTCCAGTTCCTGGATCTCTAGTGATTCACTCTCCTGACCTTTTGAAGTTTACAACGTCTTAGCTATCGCCAATACACCAACTTAAAACAAAGAAAAGTATAGACATGAGAGACAGAAGTCATACCTGTACCATGTGCTCAGAACTTCCTGTTGACTGGGTGAGGGAGAGCCAGAGGCCTCTCCCACATCTGGAGCACCCTTGCTGTTTGTGGTGAGAGAATAGTTGTTTTGGCTGGCTAATACCTTTTGTAAAGGCAAAATAATTCCAGTTCAGTAGCTAATATAAAGGTCCCTCTTCACCATACAGTACGTTGACAGTAAATATTCAGAATATCTGATCGTGCTCCAAAGTACACATGAAGGTAGGAGGCAGGCATTGCATCACTGTTCCTAAGAACTGGTTTCTCTGTGGCCATTACAAATCTCTATCTAGTCAACCCTAGACCATGCTTTATTCCATCAGGCCACTCACCAAAATGTCAGGACTTGCCTAGTATGGCCATGTTGCCATTGCCATTTGCCCAAGTATCTCTTTGACCCAACTTCGTCACCTCTTTCCATATCTTCTTAAGGGAATCAAGAGTAAAATCAATGTTACCATTACTACTGACGAGGGTGTTACAATCTACTGTTCTATGGCTCTGTTTGTAATCCTTATAACTGCCATGCCAAACATCCTTGGCTTAGCTGCCATTTCCTTTTTCCCACTGTGCTCTTCCCTTCTTAGAGAACCCCTTAAGAGTCAGGAATGTCGCACAGAGCCTAGTAGATAACAAGGGTCTTAGAAGTACGTGGCAGCTGATTGATTGATAGACTTTAATTAACATTTTCTATACAATGGGTCCTCCATGTTTTTTATTGATTAAGAACCATGCTCACTCAGCCAATTTTCAGAACCCGTTAGTAACTTTTCTTATATGGGGCTACCAGTAGAAAGACACAATTTAGCAAATTGTGCAGCGTGACTCTAATGGACTATTACTGTTCTGTAAGAAGCACGAATATGATGGAAACAGCTAGGTGTTCCATCAACTATGACCTAGAGTCAGACGCTACCTGTGAGCAAGTCTGTTAACCTCTGCTTCAGTTTCCCCATCTGTAAGAGGGGAATAATAATAATAATAGCACTTACCTCCCAGGTGTCGTGAAGATCCACTGAGGTAACATTTGTAAAGGACTTAACACAGGAGCCAATACATATTGGACACTGTTTATGAGCTAGTTATTATTAATTATTACAGAGAAACATGGTAAGACTTACATGAATTGATGTGAAGATAAGTAGAGCCTACACATGCACATACACGCACACACATACACACACACACAGACTAGCAATGTAGAAAGAATAACCACCACAAAATATTAGAAAATAAACATCAAAAAATTACAAAGTGGAAGCAGCCCCAAAGAAGGGTTATGAGAAGACCATCCCATCCCACTACTTTGCAGAGGAGTATGAACATTATATGTAGTCAGGATTTTCAGATATATTAATTTTACTTATTTTTTTCTTCTATTAGAAAAAATTGTGCCATGTGGGATGGTTCTCTGGGAGGGATATAAAAGGAAATTCAGATAATTTATATGAAAGCAAAGATAAACATAAAAAATAAAAGACAGTTTGCTTTGGGCTGCAGTTTGGTGCTACAATGGAAAGGTTAGGACTAGGGTCATCTACCCTTTGGGGCCTCCTCCATTTCAAGAGGATGTATATGACTGAGATGAATGAAACTAGAGAGCAGTGGGTCCTTGTGCCCTCCTAGGACTCTCTTGGAACCCCAAGGTCAGTTTGCAACCTGTGGAATGAGCCCTTCCAGAAGCCAGCTCTAGGTTGCTTTTTGCAGAATTGGCCTAGTTCAGCCTTTAACCAGTGTGACTCAAGGCCTCTGACTGACAAGCCTATCTCCTTGACAGCATCCACAGAGAGGGTCACCTTACTGTCCTCCCTTGGCATCCTTGTTCCACCTAAACTCAGTCAGGTTCTAAGAGTGCTGAAGAAAATTCTCATGATAAGGCATGGACATAACCCTTACTCAGAGTCAAATGTCATCAAGTTTCCAACAGGAAATAAATATGCATGTTGAGTATCATGACTGTGTAACCCAATGGAACAAGTACATTGCAGCATATGTCTTGGTTGGACTTCTGGAGGCAGATCCACCAATCAGTGGAAGAAACTTTTCTCCTAAGGGGAGAAAATGGACATGTTGGACAAAAGATCCAGAATAGCTTAGAAAAAAGAAAACTGAAAATAACCTACCTAGAAAATGGGCATAATAACAATTAGAATAACATACTGTCTAGCACACAAATTTACTGTGAAGTAACTAAATGTGAGCAATCATAGTCATCACGTTGGTGACTATCTGTACTCCTGGTTGCCAAAGAGTTGGTGCTTTCTATGACCGTTTCTCTAAAAGCCAGCCACTTACCTCCCTTATAGTGCTCCCATCCTACCTCCAGCCACCTAGAATGGAGATAAAAAGTTAGTAAAATTCACTTGAATTTTACTGAAGGTCTGAAGGTACAAAGATGAAAACAAGAAGTTCCCTCTTGCCTCGAGGAACTTACTTCAGTAGTTTCCCTGCAAATATATTACCCACTTCTCCCCACAACCCACCGTACCCCTCCCTTAGAAACAAAGAAAATCCTATTAATTCAATTTACCAATAATTGTGAAATTCACATTCTTTTTTATAGACTATTTACGAGAGAATACAGACACAAACTCAGAGAGGAAAGATCAAACCAAAATTGTGAAAAGTTTGAATTTCATTAACTATTTTTAAAACATATATGAGCTTGTATCTTAAGTGAACAAACAAAATCCTTATGGTGTCTGCTTTAATGAATAGATGAACCTGATTTAATGAATCCATTTTGAACTCACATATTAATTGCATATATATATAAACAGTGTTTCTAAGTTACTTGATTTCCTTAAAAGTTTATTCTCTCAACTAGTTTATTTCCTCCCAATATTTTTCTTTACTCAATTACTTTATTTAAGAAAGCTATTTTTAAGGCTGCAAAGAAAAAACTTCCATAAATGTCTGAATTAGTCACAAATTCTAAATTAGAGAGATCCAAATTTTTGAGATCTGACTGAATCACAGTGTACAAATTTCTTGACTTAGAGCCCAGCTCAACTACCCCTTTTCTAGTAGGGAATCCACTTGGCCACAATGATAACATAACATCATGACCTTGGGTTTGTGTCAAAGTATTTCCCAGAACAGGAAAGAGGAAAGTGATGGCTTTTTCTTTTTTAAGGGCCTGGGATCTTGTGGCCTTAATTCTGCCAACATTTTGAAGAATTGGAGTGAGTTCTGAGAAAATCAAGACAAATGATTAAGAGGCTGAAGGAAGTGACTTTAAGAAAAACAGATGAGATGAATGGTGGAGAGTTCACTAAATAATGACTATAGACGAGGTAAGATAACCCCCCGAGGATTAAAAAGGAATAAATATCCAGAAAGAATTGTTTTGAGAGATACCCTTTTGTTCTAGTGTGGGGAAAAGTTTGTATGTGATGGCTTGATATTTAAATAAAAGAAAGAAAACTGGATAAGAGGAAACAAAAAGACTATGATTTGTCTTCATGAAAAATGGCTTCTTAAGCAAAGGAATAAGTATTGAGATACTTTATTCTAAAGTGATTCAAGTCCTCTCTGAATGTGCTAAAGACAACAATATGCCATAATCCCAAGAAGGCAGCAGAAACACCCTAATTAGCCTAAAGGCTTCTTTCCTCTGTAGGAATGAACCAAGGAATCATTGGGAGCAGATCGATCATAAGTTTATGAGGGATTCCTGAGGGCATCTCAGGGTACTGTGTTGTTGATCACTAGCTTTATGTTTTCATGTTACTTTCTGTTATTCTTTCACTCTTGAGTTGAACTGTCAGGACCATAACAATAAGCAACAGTCTGAAGGGCATTTGGACAAGCGACAATCTTATCACAGATTTTTTAAAAATCTATCTAATTATTTCAACTTTCCTAATTATTTCAATACTTTGATATCTTTTCAAAGATTGCCAGTGATCCAGGAGCCAAATCAAATAATTTTTTTTTTAGGGGCAGCTAGGTGGCACAATGAATAGAGCACTGGCCTGGGGCTGGGTGGGGGGAGGGAGCAGAAAAGGACCTGAGGCCAAATCAGACCTCAGACACTTAACACTTACTAGCTGTGTGACCTTGGGCAAGTAATTTAACCCCAATTGCCCTGCCTTCTCCCCTCAAAAAAAATTTTTTAATAATGTTTTTCAGTCCTCATACTCTGCTTTTCTGCAGTGTTTGAACCTATTGACCCTACACTCTCTATCTTCTGTTGACTTCAAAGAAAATACGTTCTCCTGATTCCCCCTGACCTCCTCTAGTCCTCCCCTATTTCCTGTACTAGCTTCTCATCCTCTTCCTGATCATTTAGGGTATATGTTTTCCAAGGTTCTATACTTGGTCATCCTGTTCTGTCTCTACATTCTCTAGCTCTGCAGTCTCATTCATGTCCCTAGCTTCAACTATTACCTCCAAAATCTCTATTTCCATCTCAAACTTCTCTTTGGAGCTCCAGATTTGCATCTTCAACTGCATATAGGATTTTTCCACCTCTGTGTTCCACCTGCACCTCAAACTCAATACATCTGAAATGAAACTAATTATCTTTCCTCCTCAACAAGCTGCTTTTTCAGATGTAATTATCTCTGAGTGGTATTGTCATTCACCCTCCATTTTCAAAAATCTGGACTTGTCTTTGATTTTTGCTCTTGTTTACTTCTCATATTTAAGATGTTAATGAGTCTGGTCAATTCTACGTTTGTCATATCTCTTGCAACCATCCCTTTTTCTCTGTTTTTATTGCTACCCACCTCAAGTAGTGCATTGGCCCTTATTTACTTAGAGGATCAAAATAACCTAGAAATAGGTTGGTCATACACGCATCACTCCTTGTACTCCTATATTTTATTCATACTGCTGCTCTTCTGATGCTCCTTATTCAACAGTATGGTCACCTCACCTCTCTCTTTCAAAATCTTTAGTGAGTTTTAACTGCCTACAGAGGAAAGGCCCATGTTGCATACCTTACAAAGCCCTCTAAAATCTGGACTCGACCTACCCTTCAAGTTTGGTCTTATATTTCTCCCCTCTGTGAGTTCCACACTGTGATTGAACTAGGCTACTCTCTGCAAACTTATTTCCATCTCTATGTCTTTTTCTTTCTGCCTAGGTGTTCTCTCCTCTCTCTGTCTCTGTCTCTGTCTCTCTGTCTCAGTCTCTCTCTTTCTCTCTTCTTCTCTTCCTCCCTCCTTCTCTTTCTCTCTCTTTCTCATTGCCTGTTAAATTGTTACTCATTCTTTAAAGTTTGATGCAAATGCCTCCTCTTCCATAAAGTCATCCCTGATCTCTCCTGGCATCCGCATCAGTAACAATTTTTTCCTTCTTAGGGCTCACATAGCAAGTTGTTCTCCACTTCTAGGATGTGCTTAATATGTAGCATTTTATGTTATGCTCATATATTTGTGCATATCATATCACCTGCTATATAGCACAGTGGATAAAACTCAGACCTTCGTAAAGAACCCATCAAGAAGTCTTGAGTTCAGTACAACCTCAGACACTTAATAGCTGTGCGACTCTTCTTCAGGAAAAGGGTTCTAACTGCCTGATTTTCCCCAATCATAGAATGGGAATAATGATAGCACCTGCCTCCCAGGGTGGTTGTGAGGATCAAGAGAGATGGTATTTGTAAAGTCCTTAGCACAGTGCCTGGCACATAGTAGATACTTGATAACTACCTGTTTCCTTCCTCCCTCCCCCTTTCCTTACTTTTCCCCCCTTTTTTTCTTGCTCCTTTCCTTCCTTAATGTTTTCCTTTCTTCTTTCCTTCCTTTTTTTTCTTTTTTAGATTCTTTTTTTGTCCACCTAAAACCACAACCCTTTTCACTCTTCCACACTGACTTTCAAATCTCATTTTCCTAAGTTGAAAAACAGTCACAGAATTCAAGAAACAATCTTCCAGGTGACAACAGGAAATAATGCATTGTCAACCCTAGGAGGCAGAGCTGTGCAGTGACAACTCCAGATTCAAAACTGACAGTAACCCCATTACACTGATTTAGAAATGGAGTATGTTCCCATCCAAGACGTTAAGAAATTATTCTGGAAGATTGGAAAGGATAAATCCCTCCTTTAATTCTATAATGGATGCTGTTTGGCCTCCTTAGTTCCCTCTGCCATGGGTTATCTGTGTCTGCAGAGCAGAGGATGCTGGGCAGACTCTTCAGAGGCTTTAGCAAAGCCCTGCCTGATCTCACTCTCTGCTTGGTGCCATCCTACTGCCCATCTCAGCTTCTCTCCATCTCAGGAAGCCCCATGAAGATGTCAGCACACAAGTGTACAAAGTGGCTTTCAAAATCTGAATAAGCACTCGGCTATCATCTCTCAAATTGTTGTTCATCATGATAGAAATTAGGAAGAGATCACTTTCTTATTTTATTTCATTGGCAAAAATCCTCCATGGTACCAAAACCTTTCTATAATAAGCTGTCATCGCAGACAATTGTCTCAGAAGATGGCCTCGTGTTTGATTGCAGGGTCTGCAGACACCAGACAGTAGGAATATGATGCTTAACCTTCTTCACTTATTGCCTGCTGATGTACAAATATAGGATTTGGCAATTTCCCCTAAAGCCTTAGCATCTCCCTCTAGATATGCCCACTCTGGGAGGTGCTGGAGAAGCAACTTTCCAGGGGCACCAGGGCACAGAGGAGTCCAATAGAGCTGAAATCACAGCCAAGGTGTGTGGCTGCCTCATACATAATCAGCCTACAAATGCACTCTGATGCACCCCCTTGCTACAGTTGATCTTTGGACTCCTCACCACTGAAATAAAAAGCAACCCCATCAAATCCTCATAAATTCTGAAAAGAAGCAGCTGGTAGTCAAAAAAACACCTTAATAACAGGAAAGAAAATAAATGCCATAGCTGGGTACAAAAAGGCTTATAAGGAATTATTGTAAAGAATGGGGATCAGATATATTTTTATATCATGCAAATCTAGAAGAGGGGGGAATTTAGCATCAGAAAACTCCCTCTGAAACTTAGCAGAGAACTAACACTGTATCACAATACTCAAATGATCTTAAGGTGTTCCTGAGTCCCCCACAGAGAAACAATACTGTTCATCTCGCCTCTTAGGAAGATAGAATCTCAATTTAAGAAAATATGTTTTAACACTCAGTTTCTGTATAACTGAACCAGAACCATCACCAGCAATTATTGTCCCTGGGGCAAATTTAGTTGGTGGTTAGGGATGGCAACGTGATACGGTACAAACAAGTGTGAAGTTGCAAGTTGCCTTAGGAAAGTGGTCGGCTCATTGTCCCATAGAGTCTACGGGTACTCCCATGGGGAAATGGAGAAAGTGAGCCCCTGGACTAGGGGTTAAAAATCTACATAAATGAAGACATTGAGGATCAGATGATCCTTGAGTTAGGTAGCCAGATAAGTAAGTGTTTGATACACAGAGGTTGGGGAGTCGAGGCAAAGGTCACATTCCAAAGAAGGGGAAAAGAATGAACAAAATAATGCTGATATGAGAGCACAGAGCAACTCAGGCAATGAGAACATCTAGTTTGACAGAAACATAGGAAGCATAGATTGGAGCTGGAAAGTACTCCTGAATGACACCTAGTTCAACATTCTCATTTTATATATGAGAGAAACCAAGTCCTGAAAAGTTAAATTTGCCCATGGTCACACAAATTATATGTGGCATAGTCAATATTAAAACCCAGGTTTGACTCCAAATCGATCACTCTTTTCACTACTCCAGACTGTCTCAAAAAAACAAAAACAGCCCTAAATATGAACATGAATCCTGGATCCTTGAGTTGAAAGAATTATATACATCCTATCAACTCAGCTCCTTGAGCATTCTAACTTAAGGAAAAAAAAATGTCATTTGTTTCCTTAGTCTTTCTACGCCTTGCAATATCTCATCCATTCATTTGCCATGTTAGCTACAGTAACACCAAGAATTCATTCATACACGTCATACACACATTTGAACGGGTAAATGTTTACAGCTTAGTCTCTATTTGAGACTTTAAAAACAATTCCTAGCTTTAGGCAGCAATGCCACCACCCATAAAAAATGCAAAATCGTTTTCCCAATTTTCTGTGTTGTCCTTCTCTATAATGGCTGATTTTTTTATGTTAATGTTTCTATTGTTTTAATATTCTTGCTTTTCTCATTCATATTCTAAGAGATTATTGTTAGTGCCAACTCATTTGATTTATCATTTAGAGAAAGCACTTGTTCAAAAAGTCAGCACTGGATATTAAATGATGATTGCCTGCAATGAATTTCTTCTCAACATCTGCAAAGACAATTTTGCCTTTTCTTCTATCACTTAACTCTAAATGAGAGATCTTAAACATACTTAAATAGGATTCATAATATCTTGCCTGCTGAACAGCTTAAAAGCTTAGATGTTAAAAATAGTAAAGTTTTTAGTGCCTATTTTTTCTTGATTGAAGAAAAACATGTATGAGAAGGGAGCACTTTTAAGAATGGACAGAATACCTTTTTCCTAAATCCTCCAGGAGCTAAAACAAAAGTAAAATTATTAACTAGCTCCTTGAATGTCATATCATTCAGCTATTGCTTTACAAGTACGTCTTAATTTCAAAGACTATGTTTTTCTTCCTGAGCAAAGAATATACTAAGGTCTGTAACTATGAGGAAAGTGAGCACTGCATATGCAAAAAGAGATGACCGGAAATTTTCTCACTAAGATACAGTTAGATTTTCCTTATGAAAAATCCTCTTCCCAATGACAATATGTAAATCAGAAATGTTTCTTTTTTAACTCCAACACTATTTTCAAGAAGCATGTCCCAGAGTTAATTCCTGCCAAATGGCTATGGCTTAATAATGTTGATGTTGTGACAAACAGACCATGCACACATATGCACACATGCACAAACACCCACAAGCATATCTTTTCCAAGGAAAGCATTTTCCACAGACAGCAAATATTTCATTTGCTTTCCTCTTATAGACACAATCTTCCAAAAACAAAAATTTGTTTTGTTGGCAAATAATTTAAAAACATGTCTGGTCCAAATGTTGCTCCCATTGTGACTGCAGCCGATATTTTGTCAGGGATTGAGAAAATGGCCAAAACATTTGCCCTCTTTATCTTCATGGGGGAAGGATCTCCTGGTAGGCATGGGTGTTTTTTATGGATTTTTAAAATAATTTGCCTGTGAAAAAGATCAAAACTTTTTTCTACCTGCAAACACTTGAGGCTGCTAGTCTGGATTACAAAATTAGCATTTATTTCTATGTTGTACTATACATTTGGTAGACTATAAAGAAAATTTGACTAAAAAATAACAAAGTCCTGAATTCAAATTCCAACACTGATACTATTTGACTATAAACAAGTCACTTTAACTTCTCTAAATATTTGTTTCTACTTCTCTAAACTAGAATCTTTGAAAAATAGGGTTTTAAAAACCGTATTTCACTTGACCCTTTTAAAGGGTCAAGGAAAAGCATGTATGTTAGCCATGAAACTTTATACACCCTGGAGCACTACATAAATAACAAATGTTCCTCACAATTTCCAGCCATGGAGACCAGGGGACCAGCAAGGAGATTCTAGTCCTACAAATCCTTTAGCAAAAGACGAGAGTGCATGTGGCCCATTATTTTTTATGCAAATAGTTTTTTTTTCTTTTTTTCCAACTACATGTAAAGACAATTTTCAACATTTTTTTATAAAATTTTGAGTTCCAGATTTTTTCCTCTCTCTCCTTCCCTTCCCACATTCCCAAGATGGCAAGCAACCTGATATAGGTCATGCATGTGCACTCATGCAAAACATTTCAACATGTGACCCATCATAAAAGGGCAGAGCTCAGGTCCACATCACAATGTATGTATGTATATATATGTATATATGTATGTGTGTGTGTGTGTGTATATATATATATATGAGTATGTATGTATCAATTTTGCCTCCTCAATTAGATCATGAACTCCTTAAAGTGATAGCAACTAGGACTTCTACTATATCTCCTCTAAAGCATATAATAGATGCATATCATATTAGCAAATGTAATTTTTTTTTGGAGTGGAGAGGGCAGGGCAGTTGGGGTTAAGTGACTTGCCCAAAGTCACATGGCTAGTAAGTGTTAAGTGTCTGAGGTCACATTTGAACTCAGGTCCTCCTGACTCTAGGGCTGGTGCTCTATTCACTGCACCACCTAGCCATCTCTAGCAATTGTAATTCTTTTGACTGTTTAGATATTGCCAAAGTAATAAACAAAAAACAAAAAAAAATCCGACTTTCAGAATAAAATTATTGTTCTACCTGTACCCAACTTGGATACTTATTAGACTAGCCAATGGTAATTGCCCAGGCAAATTGATTACGTTAAACTGCTAGTCTTATACCTAATATTATTCCTAATATCAATGAAGTGGTAAAGCAAGGATGAGTAACAAGAACCAGATTTATTCAACTGATTTCTAAATTACCATGCTTGAAGAAAGACATTTCAAGGAATATGAAAGAAAGTTGTATCATTTTTTTTTTATTCAGTAGTTCAATAGAAAGTATATTGGATTTGGGCTCAGGCACCTGTGCTTGAATTCCTGGCCCTCTCCTCTCATGATCTGCTTATGTGACCTTGGAAAAGTAAGTTTCTTACTCCTCTGGCCTTCAGTCTCCTTATCCAAGAAATCAAGGGCTGGACCTGATCTCTTGCACCTCTAAATCTGTGATATGATAATCTCGGGTTGATCATTCAAGAACTATTGTAGTAGTAGTGATAAAATACTGAACAATGGTAATGATCATGATGATGATCAAAAAATATGTGTATGGCACTGTTAAGATTTACAAAGCACTTTACATGTTATTCTTTTGATCCTCCCAACATCTCTGAGGTAGGTGCCATTACTATCCCCATTTTACAGATCAGAAAACTGAGCCTGGTTAAGTTTTTGGTCAGGACATGCATTTGGGGAAACTATGGACAAATCTGGGTAGTATACTTCCATAATTAAATGCATAAGGTTTTATGAAACAAATTTCCTCTTTAATTCTTTTTTTATTAAATATTTAATTCTGTTATAAAGACACCTACCCCAAGCATATTTCATATCCTCCTTTGTCCTACCCCCCCTAAAAAAAAACAACACTGTAATAACTGTTATACAGGACAACTCTTTGAGAAGTGGGGGGGGGGGTGGGAAATGGTATTGAGAAAACTATGATTATGTTTTAAAAAACATTAATAAAAATTTATTTAAAAAAAAAGAATCAAATCAGGAATCCAGGCTATAAACAAACTTTGCCACCTTTTTTCTTTGTATAAGCCCATGATCACATATGACAGAGTTTCTCAGAGACCAATCAAGGACATGAGGGCCAAGGTCCCTCTATCTATGAGAAGAGGCTCAAAGTCAGCCTTTGGAGTGAGTCAGACTCTCTCTGCACCCTTTCCTTTTTCTCACTTCTTTGCCGTATCAACAAATTATAATGTTCAAAGGACAGAAAAGGTAGATTCTAGAACAGAGATAACAGCACTTTTCTTCCCCAACAATTGCCCTAGAACGTCTAAGAAACAAAGAAAGCTGACCAGTACATAACTGAGCTAGGATATTTGGTGTGTAAAAGGGGGAATCCAGGAAACTGTGTTTAGAGCTGCTGCCTTGTCCTCTCCCATGCTCCCCACCCCCACACAATACAATAGATGCAGACCTGGACATGTGCAAAAACTGCCCCTACCTCCATAAGGAATATTCATTAAGGCTCATTTAATATATGTTTGGTACCAGGGCTCTCTTTCTCTCCTTCCTGGTATGTATACACATTTACCACCAAATTTGAGGCCACAGTGTATAGAAAAAGGGACCTGGAGTCAATCACACTCAGACCCTTCCTAAGTGTGTCACGTCATCACTTTGCAACTCAGTTTCTTCATCTGTTAGATATTAATCTGTTATGCTGATTCTCATCTGTTAGATACTGAGAGCCTCATAAGGTTGTCGTAAAGATCAAATGACAGATGACCTACATAAAGTCCTTTGTAAATTTTAAAGTACTATACAAAGGCTTATTATTATTATGTGGAGAGGTACTAGACCCCAAATTTAAGAATTAAAATGGATGGGAGAAATTAATCAATTCTTCTTGTTGGCTTAAGGTGGAAAATCTTACAGACCTAACATTAATAACAGGGTAGCATCAGGAAAGGTCTCCTGTAGGACGTAGAACTTGAACCAAGCCTATACCCACATTGTTCACATTTAAATGGGGAGGGGGGTTGAGGGGAACTATATTTTAAGCCTTTCACCCTTAAAAAAGGTAAACTCTGGAGCACGTAATCCATTTCAACCTGAATTTGTCAAAGGAGACATTAATGTTGGAGAAAGAACCATTTTATAATGCTAACTGTGACGCCAGGAAGAAGACGGTGATGGGATGAGTGGTATAAATGGTGAACAGAGCATGGGCCCCCTGTGGAAGTGAAAAGTCAAGCCATGGGGACCTTTTCAAGACCCACTTAACCACATTTTGACCTAGGACAAGGGCGCTTGAGGACCCTATGTTTAGGCCTTCATTCTGCAGTGGTCTTGAATAAAATGATGATCATTATTGATCCAACAGACTGTAATGGCTTCTCCTGAGCCCTTGGGGTCTATTGTGTAAATGTGTACTTAGGGACTCTTAAATATAGCTTATTAATGGCTCGAGGGCCATAACTGCTCTGAAAGAGCCATTACAGTCCATGGTGTAAATCCTTTTGGGTTCTCACATCATTGACCATCCTGTCAAAAGCTTCCACACATGCTCATTGAACCTGTGCTCAAAGTAATGGGTGATGTTTCAACTCCCTCCCCACCCCCTAAAAAGAGTTAGGACATCAACCAGCAACAGTAACCAAGGAATTTTATCCACTGAAAGATCTCATTTCCTTTTTTCCCCTCTTTCATAGCATGCAACGGATTTCTTAAATAACTCAAACTAAAACTCTTTGCAATGATGCACACATGCAACTGAACAAAAACTGATTCTCTCCAATAATAATGATCCATTTATTTTGGTAACATTTTTATTGCTATCTTTTGTTTTTATATCATCTTCATTTCTGAATATATTCCTCCTTCCTCCCCTCCCATCCCCACTTAGCCACGTAATCTGTTTCTACAGGCAGTAGAATAGTGCCTAAGATTTGCCAGATACTCAGTAAATATTGATGGGTAATGATCTTGATGATAATTAACACAGCAGTTATATAAATAACTGCCTACAATTTTGATATTACTGCTCATTAATATTCAATGATAGAATGCCCACAAATACCAAATCTGTCCACCTGTCTGATACCAATTAGACAAGCATTGATTAACACCTATTATATGCAAGACACTATGCTGGATGCTGGGAATACAAAGACAAAATATGAGGAAAAAATTGAAAATAGCAACTTATCAAAATTAGTTGAGGCCTCCTTTGTGTTAAAATTCAGTTGGAAAAGTGAATTTGAACCCTAGGAAAATAGCATTTAACTGGTGGGAATGCCTCAAGTCCTTTCACTTCAGCAGTCCTCTCAATGCCCTAGCCAGACATGTGTTCTTTCATCAGGGAGTTCCAATAAGACATTTACTGATGCTAAACTGTGATGCTAGGGATGCATTGATCTCATTTTCACTATTTCACAAGCCTAGTCTAGGGGCCTGAACTTCCAAGTCCAGGGACGTGTTGCCTGAGGAGCACACAGAGGTCTAAATTACGTCTTTTCAATGCATTCTGGTGTAGCAGCCTAAAGCCCCTGCTTGGGTTGTTTGGTTTGTTTTTTTTAAACTGGCAACCTGCCTCCCACAAACGGAGGAAGCAGATTGCCTCTATGCTGAATACTTAGACAAGGTACTGATTTAACAACAGTGGACATGCAGCTGGGAGCTGGACTGTCAGCCTGTCACACACTGACAAATCTGTTGTTCATATTCAGGCAGGATGTTCCAGTTAGATTGCCATCAGAATCATCCATCTAGTCCAAGCGTGCGAAGAGTACCCCCATCCACTGCATACCTACAGACCAAAAGCTTGTTATTACATCTTTCTGAAGGATCTCTACTAAATAACTCATTTGCTTTTTCATGACGGGGGCCCTGTAATGAGACAAGGGAGATAGTGGCTTCAATTTTTGTTTCTCCTTGTCTTCCACACCCGAGGATGGTGTGTACTCATGGTAATCACAGTTTCATATAACAAACATGAACTCATAACTCTAAATGGTTCCAAACCACTATTCCTAATTTCACAAAGCAAAAGGAGGGACAAATATAAGAGAATATCACATTTAAATACCGTGACTTGAAAGAAAAAAAAAATCACTGGAATGCAGCATTTTTTTAAAAGGCAGCTCTGACTTTCAACATGATCTTTCACAAATTTCCCCTATAGCCATAGAATTTGTAACACTCAGAAACTCTCTCTGCAGATTCATTTCAGGACTGAATGTGAAGCCCACCTGAGACTGAATTTACAACTCCCTAGTCAAGCGATATCTATATTTATATCAGCCTTTGTAAATCAATGAAATATATTTTCTTTTTCAAATGTAGGCATTCAAGGGAATTTAGAGAATGATGGAGGGTATAACCCAGAGGCACCAACATCACTATTGGTATAAATGTAGAAGAATTTTGTTTAAGGCATTCCAATTACGACCGTTTGAAATGATTAATTTATGCCATCTATGAAAAATGTATACATTCCCCATTGTCTTTTCCTTTTCTAACGTTACATCTTAGAATTAAGATAAAAGATTTGGAAATGACCAATGCTAAGACCTCTCTGTGGTAGAGCCATGGACTAGTTTGGATTTGGGATTTTCTTATGTTGGTTTTTTTCCCGAGGTCTGGGAAAAGGTGCATTCCAGGTAATTCACTCCATAACCCAAACATAGAAATCCATCTGTCTTAGGTGAGAAACAACAGCACTACAAACTGAAGGTATAAATCACCCTGAAAAGAGGCATTACTAGTAGATCAGTGTCTTCCTTTTTTTTAAGAAAAACATGCAGAAGCGCAGCATTATCAGTAGCATACTTCCCCATAATCAATCATATAATCAGTTCATATCCCCCTTTCAGGCTTACATATTTATTCTGGCTTTATAAATAATCCTTGTGTCCTGGATTCTTTGATTTCTGAGTTAAGAAAAAGATGGTCCGGTAATTTTTTTTTTTTAAGATTTCAGGTTCAGGGAGAAAGTTAGAAAAGCAAATAGGGTGATCTGGTGAATGTCTTTTATTTTTGCTGTCTGCCTGTCATGCACATTGGTCTCATATAAGTATTTGTTCAGTTAAAAAAAAAAGAATATAAGGTCAGTATGATTACCACAAAATCCCCTAAAATTCTTAAGGGGAAAGAAACGCTTTCAATAAAAGTAGAGACAGCAACATATATATGCTGAAAATTTGACTTAAAGGCAATGATTTGAAGTCAGTCTCCTAAAAGTGTAAGGAAAAATATATATATTTCAAGCCATATTCTGTCATCTAAGAAATATTGCTTCAGGAAAGAGAAACCAAGTTAAAAATGGACCTAGGTCTGCTTTCAGGCTAGTGTAACTTAAATCAGCCTTCAACAGGAAAAATCTCTCTGGGGCCTACAAATGCTGTTATCCTGTTGGTTTAGCTCAGTTTTAGTATAACAAACGCTTAGATAAACCTAGGTATAACCAAGTGTTTTACTCTATGATCTGTTACCTACATTTTTATGGGTCTGAAGGAGGAGAAGAGAAAGACCAATTCTGTTTAAATCAAGAGTAGAGATTTAAATAGGACAGACTGATTCATACTTGGAAATGAATTTTGTCCAAACAGAAAATAAACCATAAATATTCAAGAGGGTCAAATGATTCTTTTCAGCTTTAATAACATCCACTTTTGCTCCTTTATGTACTCTCAAATTTTAAGATTGTGCCTATTTTTGAAACAATAATGATGGTCGGCTCCTCATCTTTATACAATTGTAGGGGGTCCTTTTATTCTCCCCTGAACCCTCAGTGATTTTTGATTGACAGAAAGATTACCTAATAAACCTTCACTACAAACTAATTAATCACTTTGAATACAACACTAAATTGGCAAGCATAAAAAGGCAAATGAGATGGGTGTTGAAGACCATTTTCGAATGACCTTAGTTAAAAGCCAAGTACAGACTTAATTTTTCTTTACCAGTTCATCCTTCATGCTATCAAGAAACTAGTTGAGCTGGATACAATTTGTCACATGACACTTTCCACCCAGACACCCTCCTTCCCAATGATTTTTTTACTTGAATGAATCAAACAGTGACAGGAAGAAGCAATTTCCAAGTATTCATTGAGCACCTAAAATATAAATGTACCAATATCACCTGTTGGAGAATAAACATCAACCATGGGATGTTTATAGTCAAGTAGAAAAGAGCCCTGGGTTTTAGAGTCAGAAGAGCTCTGTTCCCATCCTGGATCTGTCACCATTCAAGTCCCTTCTGACTCTAAATCTACAAATGTCTTTTTCCCTCAGCATCTTGTACCTTCCTCTTTTCTGAAGGGAAAGGTCAGGGCTTGATTTTTTTTTTCACTTAACATTTGTTTTTCACCCTCCCATGCCCCCAGTTTTTCCCCCCAAGTTTTTTATATCAAGAAGGAAAAGGTATTCTAACAAATAGACATAGTTAAGCAAAATAAATCTAAGATTGGTCCTATCTAAAACATGTATATCTCATTCTGCCTCTTGAGTTCCTCAGCTCTCAGGAGGTGGATAGCATCCTTCATCATCATGCCTCCAGAATCTTGGGTAGTACACACACTGGTTAGAGTTCTTAAGTCTTTTGCAGTTGCTTGTTTTTAAAAGTTGTTATTGTATAAAGTGTTCTTCTGGTTCTGCTCACTTCAATTTATATTAACTCATACAAGAAAGGGGCTGTTAAATGCCTATCTTCTCTAAAATGATTGTGACTTTGCTTTTTCTTTAATCTCTAAAAATATTTCAGAGGATCCAGGGTCATAGATTTCTAGCTGTACAGAATCTCAGAAGCCATTAATTCAACCTCTTCATCATATAGATGATGATGCTAGGGACCAAGCAGGTTGACTGACTTCCCCAAGGTCACAGAGGTACCACAAATTAAACCAAATAAATGCTGTTTGTTTTTACTAGGAGAGAATGTGCTTCTATTCTGTTGAGGTACCCTGTATACAAGGACATGCTAAAGCCGGCTTAAATAGACTTACAAGAGCCAATTGTTAAATTTTCAATTTATGCCTTGGAAATTAGCGAATGCTACAAATCAAGCTTGATTTATTATTTGTTCTAGACATAAGAAAGTCATGAAGAAAATGTTAATGATTAAATTTAAATTTTTATTAAATTAACTTTAATTTAAATTTTGTCAAGCATTTTTGGAGAACTGATCTTTCAACATTTATCAGTACATGACTTTTTGTGTCCCACGAAATACATTTTCCCAAGTTCAAGTTACCTTAGAAGGATATTCCTGACTCAAGTATTATATCTAAGCTCAGAAATGTGTTAGCCCAGCTTCCCTCCCCCCCCCACCCCCTGTCACCCTTGATGCATCCAGTGAAGTATCACTCATGTGCTCCTTTAGGTGCAATTATAATTGGGAATTTAGGGGCAGCTAGGTGGTGCAGTGAACAGAGCACTGGGCCTAAGGTCATCTTCCTGAGTTCAAATCTGACCGGAGACTCTTACTAACTGCATGACCCTGGGCAAATCACTTAACTCTGTTTGCCTCAGTTTCTTCATCCATAAAAAGAGCTAGAGAAGGAAATGGCAGACGATTTCAGCATCTCTGCGAAGAAAACTAACTGCAAACAGGGTCATGAAGAGTCAGCCACAACTGAAAGGACTGAACACTAACAACAGTATCATTCAGAATTTGTATCTGGGGAAGAGAAGAGGGAAAGGAGTGGGAGGAAGCAGTTAACTTCTGCATGAAACTGAAGTTTGCTAAATGTAGTTGGAAAGAAACATGCTGCTTGCCTCTCCCCTCTTAGTTTAGCCCTTAAGAAGAATGAGGTGAGGATGTTGTGATCCAATACTTATAAATCCTTCCTTAATAACTTCCTGCTGGGCAGCTGATCCCAAATCACAGGCTGGACAAGCTAAAGCCAGTGACACGCTGGGCTTCTACCTCTGAAGCTTCTGCCAGTGACACTTCATCCCCTCTTCTCACCTCATCCCCCCACCCAGCCTTCCACCCCCTATGGTTAACTTCCCTTTAACCTCCCTTCAAGCCTTCATGCTGACCTGGTCCCTGAAAAATAAGAAAAAGGATGAAAAACAGGACAAGCTCTGAAAAAAGAGGTTCAAAGAGAGATTTCCTTCCCCTTTTCCTCTACACTCCTTGATTATTTCTGTGGTATTGGGTAAGGTTGATACTATTGTTTCTGATAGTTCTTGTTGAACAGTGGCTGCCTGCCTTGGGATCATATCTCCAAAGATGAAAGGGACCTCAAAGTGCTCTCTCTCTCTCTCTCTCTCTCTCTCTCTCTCTCTCTCTCTCTCTCTCTTTCTCTCCCTCTCTCCCTCTCTCCCCCCTCTCCATCTCTACCCCTCTCTCTACCTCTCTCCCTCTCTCCCCCCCTCTCCATCTCTCCCCCTCTCTCTCCCTCGCTCCCTTTCTCCCCCCCTCTCTCCCTCTCTCTCCCCCCTCTCTCTCCCTCTCTCTCTCCCTCTCTCCCTCTCTCTCTCCCCCCTCTCT
>CM053593.1:101260595-101274812 GCA_028646575.1 Pseudocheirus occidentalis | reverse complement strand
TCTCTCTTTCTCCCTCTCTCCCTCTCTCTCTCCCTCTCTCCCCCCTCTCTCCCTCTCTCCACCTCTCTCCCTCTCCCTCTCTCTCTCTCACTCTCACAAACACACACACACGTACACACACACACACACACACAGATTCATTTCACTGATGAGGAAATTGAGGTATAGGGAGGATATGTAATTTGCCCAAGGTCACACAGCTTCAGAAGTTGGTCTTGGACTCACTTTCTCTGACATCAAAATCCACATGCGTCAGTGAGTATATACATACACACACACACACACATTGTATGTATATGTATATGGGAACAGAGCTCTTCTGACTCCAAAAACCAAGGCTCTTTCTATTCAATTATAGAATCTTTAAGAAGATCCCTATGTACATGCATAGACATACATACATATGGTCTAGAGATCTCTCAGTTGAAATGCAAGTTCGAACTTTGCTTCTATTCATCAAGCAACAATTTTCTAAGATGTTAATAAATCAGTGACAGGGCCAGTAATCACTTTTTGTTCTCTTCCGCATCTCTTCTCTTTTCCAAGTCTGGCTTTCCCTTCCTTCCACTCACCCCCACATCTAAGAAGACTTAGTTCATTTGATTCTCTCCCCCTAACACACACACACACACACACACACACACACACACACACACAATTTTCCTCCAAGCCTCTCTGAGAGACACAGAAAGGGAGAGGGGAATTATTTATTGTGTGCCTGTTTAAAATGAAAGGCTTTTACATTTTAATGAGCACTAAATAGGCGCGAGGAAATATTGTTCATTAGCTGTAATCTGCGGAATTGCTTGAGTGAACTTCCTTTGGAGGCTGCTCTAAACGGTTCACTCAAGTAAAGCAGTTTGTATGGTAATTAAGGGAGCGTTTTTCTGTCAACATCTGTGCTGCTATTTATAACGCTGAAGGTATCTTATGGCTCCACCAAAGAGCATGAGGGATAGGTAGGTAGACACACTTGAAAAGTAGGATTTGGCACTTTACTTGATGATTTTAGAAACAGCTGGAAAGATTATCTTTCAACTCTTTCCTCTAGAAAAGCTCTGTGCTTCTCTCCCTATGTCCCCTGCACAATCTCTCCCCCCCACCCCCGCACACACACACACCAATCATTTCTGTCCATTCCTTCCTGATAGGAAGAATTATCTTTCTGACATCTTTTCATTAATCATACCCCTCTTCACTTGGCAGCTAGGCAGAGAGATTCAAGCTGCTCAAGAGATGAAAAGGGTCCCTAATTTTGCCTGCTGCCTCTCCACCATCCCTCCCTAAAAGGGGCTGGTCCCACCACCATTCCTCTCCCAGCCTCAGTTTGCTACTTCTATCAGGTACAGTCAGGATCAGCAGCAGCAGGAGCTGTAACACTCCTGCATCCTTCATAAGAACCATCTTGTCAAAATAAAGGCATTAATAACCAGCAGAAAGGTCGTTTAGGTACTTTGGATTTTGTTTTGCTTTAGATAATCTAAGCTTTTCTCCCTAATGTACACTGTAACAACAAGCCAGGAAAGAAATGTCATTAAAAACTTAGTAGAAGAGCACAGACAATTAGAAGCATCTAGGAGAAGACTGGTTGAGAACCTAAAGATTGTGAAATCACAGTACAGCTAATGGTCCTTTGTATAATACCAGTTTATACAGAAAGATTTATCACTTATTGAGGGAACTTATGAATAGGAATATAACCTGGCCAACTTGATCATTTCAGTATCAACTCTGTGTGCAACTGATAGGGGATATGGATAAGAATGAAGATGTCTATAGGACTGAGAGGGGATAAGAGTGGAGATAGGAATGAAAAAATTGTGGAGACAAAATCATATGAGAATATGTTAGGGAGGGTGTCTATATCTATTGCCAAAATGGTGAGACTAATCCAATTGCCAGGAAAGAAAAGTGGTTAGCAGGCAAGACTAGTCAATAGTGGTGTGTGCAGTAAGGGATTCTTGAGTGAAAATGTGGCTTTACTTATATTTAGCTCAGAACTGCAGCTGTAGAATAATACAGTTTGTTGTTTTAGAAACACTTAACCCACTCTTCATATGGGACACAAAAGTCCTTATAGGTCTCTTCTCTATGTGGTGTGGTTGACATGGCAGTGGATTTGGCATTAGAAATTGAAAGATTTAGAGCAATAGAGGATCATAGATTTAGAAGATTCCTAAAAAGCCATTTAATCAATCATTCTTCTTATTTTACAGCTGAGAAAACTAAAGCCCAAAGAGTTACAGTAATTTGCCTAAGCTGAAGATCTAGGATTCAAACCTAGGTGCTCCAACTCCAAATCCATCACATGTTCCACCAAATTGTCACTTATTATTACTCAGTGGAAAATTACTCAACCTTCCCGAGCCCTGATTTCCTCACTTGTAAAGCAGATAAAAAGCTATTCTCTCTACTTACTTTAGAGAGCTGTTAATGAGGATTAAATGAAATAAATAGATAAAAATATTCCTATTGGAATATAATCTTTTTAAGGCAAAGATTCTTTGTTTTCTTTATCTTTCTGTCTTCCTCAGCTACCACATTTGCACCTTTCTCAGCTTGGTTATTGCCAGGAAAACAGTCATATTCCCCATATTTCAATGACTTAAGAGTCATGCTTATTATTCACAACTTGGATGATATTATCTCCAAAGTACCATGATTTCTAAGGTTCTATGGTTTTATAGCCACAGCAGGGTCAATTCAGTATTCCTGACTCTTTATGTTCAATTGTGCCACAGGATGGTCACCCAGTTTCATTAATATGGTCAAAGTAAACATAGGTCACCAGTTCCATTGTCTGATTACTTCAGACACCCATCTAATAAGAGAAAATTCCTTCTTTATTGGATGACCCTATCCAGGAGAATACAAAAGGAAGAAAAGGGTTGTTATCCATCTCTTTCACCAATGGAAAAATGCAAAGAAGCAATGTTGATGATTTCCAATTGTCCTTCCCTTAGGTTCCTCTTATTTCATGGGATCAGGTAATGAGACATAATTGAAACCTAGAGCCTTTCTTGCTTTAGGGAATAGATGATATTGAATATATTGAATTTAGAAATAATTCCACAGTTAAAGCAAAGTTATACTATAATACTTTAGAAGATCAATCATTTCATCAGCGTAGGTTGTTGCTACACTGACCCTTCCATGCCAGAGTGGACTTGGTCAAAAAATGTCATCACTTGTTAACCAAGCTTCTGGTGATGATCCTTTATGTACTCAAGTAGACTGTTTCTGTGGCATTTGGCATCTCTTGGTCAGTATTTAAAGCCTTTCAAACTTGGTTAGACATTTCCAGAGCTTTTTTTTCCACTGCAAACCAAGGGTCACCTATGATAATTCATATCATGATAAGGCATCAGAATAGGACTTCATTGGAAGTAAAATCTGCATATTTATATACATAAATATATAATTTGTATACTGTATATTTAATATACACATATATAAATACTTATGTGCATATATTATACAATTTATGTTACATATACTACTATGTAATCTATATTGCACATATATCATGTATAAAATATAATATACAAATGCAATTACATGTTTAATATATGCATACAGAGATTTATCATATATTCACTATATGATACAAATAAATTTATATAATTCTATATATACTTATCATTTTCTGTATAATTTTTAAATTAAGAAATCATACAGATAATTTTTTAAAAAATTTAACCTTCAATGAATTCTTGCTCTGCTGCTTCTGGAAAGTCTGGAAATGAACCTGGATTCTCAGATTTTATATATACCTACATATGTACAAGCATGCATGCATACATACGTAATGTGTGTATGTGTATATATATATGTATGTATATATATGTATGTGTATGTATATGTGTATTATATGTGTGTATGTATATGAATAAGGGACCATATGGAGTAATGAATAGAGAGCAGGCCTCAGGGCTTAAAAGACTTAGGTTCAAGTCCTGCCTTAAACATAAACTGGTTATATTACCTTGGATAAGTCACTTAACTTCTCAGTGCTCTGAAGTGCCAGGCTGCCTTACTACAGGACATTCTCTTACCTGTGGGTTGCTTATATCAATGAACTTACAGATTCAGTCCCTATACTATACTATACTGTACTGTACTGTACTATACCATACTATACTACACTACACTACACACATATACACACAAACTGTGTATATGTGTATATGCACATATAAAGATGTGTCTTTATATGCATACACATGTTTTTATATATGTGCATATACATACATGCATGGCACAATGGATAGTGATGGTCACAAACACCTACTAACTGTGATTCTAGGCAGGTCATTTAAACTGACTTACTCAGTTCCCTCATCTATGAAACTGGGATAGTAATAGTGCCTACCTGTTAGGTTTGTTCTTAATATTGAGATAATATTTGTACTTTGCAAACTTTAAAACACTATATAAATGCTAGCTCTTATTGTACTCAATTCTTGCTCAGCAGCCAGAATTAAAAGGCTTTCTGTTATCATGTATTCAGCTGACAGAAAATAGCATACTCTAAAATGGTTGGCAGATTCAGACATCACCTGGCAATATAAGGTAGCAACTACTCAAATCCTTTCTTGAGATGAACTGCAAAGCATCCAAACTCTGCTGCAGAGAGTTCAACTCTGATGGGTTGGCTGTGTTTTACAAATGCCAAATGTACATTTGCCTATGAGACTTTTATGAAGAACTCGCACAAGGCAAGCACTCACACAGAGGTCAAAAGGAAGTCATACAAGGATACTCTTAAGATCTCTCTGAAGAGCTTTGGAATGGATTGTGAAACATGGGAGACACCAGCACAGGGACAGCCAGCATGGTGTGCCCACATCAAAGGAGGCACTGTGTTCTATGAGCAAAGCAGAATTGCAGCAAAAAGGAAACATGAGATGTGCAAATTTAGAGACGTGTGTTCTCCAAATGTTCGTATGGACTATTTGTGCCCAACTTACAGTAGAGCTCATATTGAGCTGATAAACCACAGTTGGACACACTGCACCTTGACCCCAATGTAGAGCTGTCATTTTGGTCCTTTTTGAGCACAAGGACAACAATTGACTAACCAAAGTAGTTGGCATAGTTGTCCATTCAATTTTGGAAGCAGCTTCTCTAAGCATTCATATGGTTTGCTACCATACAGAGTGGACTACACGTGCTCAGAGGGCTGGGACCTCATTACTCAGTCCACCCAATACATTCATACCAATCTATCAGTCTATCATTAAGTATTTATAGATGCATAGATAAATATGAACTCACTTTCCTGATCAGTTTAAGCATTATTATTGATATCAGTCATCTTCTATTAAACCTTTGGCTTCTTTCTCATGCTAATATTTTTATTAAATATAGCATTTTATATTTCTGCTGCTTTATCAAGACTTTGTACTTGTATTTGGTTTGTAATTGATGTTTTGATTCTGTAGTTACACCCTGAAGTAATTTCATTGGAAGACTAATTCTGTGTAATCAAATAAGTAAATAAATGAATATAGCAAACTCTCAATGATTAGTGACAACTGGCAAGAGGAAGAACGTGGGCATGGTAAACCCATCTGTTTTCACCAAAAATACCATTAGCTTAAATCATCTCCTAGAGAATGAAAAGAAAAATTAATGAATCAACAAATTTCATTTCCTCTCCTCCTCCTCCTCCTCTCTTGGGAAGGGGCTGAAAGACAGTAAAATGCATTGAAGACAAGCAATAGAAAAAAAATGTACATGACAGCCCTATATGAAAACCTTACCACTCATAAAGTGGTGTGAGTTTTACAGCATCATTTAGGTGCAAGCCTATGGGAACTTCAAGTTACCTGGAGATATACAGAATAAGCAAATGCTTTAGGAGGAACTCGTGAGATAAGTTGTTGTTGTTGTCAGTCACAACCATTTCAACCTGACCTCATCAATGGGTTTTTCTTAGCAAAGATATTAGAGCAACTTTCCATTTTCCTTCTCCAGTGTCTCCATTTTATAGATGAAGAACTGAGGGGTTAAGTGATTTGCCCAGGGTCACACAGGTAGTCAATATCCAAGGCCAGATTTGTACTCAGATTTTTCTGACTCCAGAGCCAGTACACACAATAGCATGTGTATACAGGTAGGCTTTGTGGCATCTTTTGAGTCCAAGCCAATGTGAACTTGGTTGCCTATGCCTGGAGATATACCAAATAAATCCTTTAGGAGGTATTTGAGGTATTTGTGAGATAGGTAGACAGCAAGAATTTTGCTGAAGTTGTTATAAAAGGCAGGAAAGGTATGCTTAGTTTCCATTTAATCAGGAATCTGGTCTTTTTCTGCTTCACTCAAGTTAAGAATACCTTGAAGATGGCATCACTATCAGTATGTTGACAAATGTTGACACTTTGATTGAGTTTAAGTGTTCCCAAATGGTTCCTTTGTGTTAGATAAGCATGTGTCTGGCTATTCCAAAAGGATCACAACTTGCCCACGTAGCTTTCTCCCATCATCGTTTGACCAAATCAAGTCAATTTCTGAGCTTACCTATTCTGATTCTTTCCAAAAAGATTCTTCTGATTTGAGGCATCATTGCCAAGTAAGTCATCATCTGTTCCATTAAAAAAAAGTCAAGAAATAGTCAAACATATATTGATGTCTTATAGCCCTAGTGAGATTATAATCTCCTCAGGGGCAGGGATTATATTTTATGGGTATTTGTATCAGCCATCAGCCCAGCATGGCTCCATTTCCATAGTGGAAACTCAATAAATATTTGTTGATTCAAAAATAAAATTAGTGCTATTACAAGTGACAGATCAATATCTAGAAATTTTGGAACCCAGGGCAAATGCCTGCATATCAACTTTGTAATAAGTGATGTAAAACTAATACAAGAAATAATTAAGGCCATTTTAGTTGTGGGAGGAGAGATCTTGGAACAGTAGGCCCCCATGAAGAAACCAAGTTCAAACAATGTCCCCATGGGGTCAACCCCAGGACAATAGAGCCAATTATGAGGAACTTGGCTCACACCATCTGGCGTTATTTGATTTTATCTAATTATTTCTTGCTAAGTTGCTAAGCTCAGTTGTTTCTGTGTTATTCAGAGTATGAGAATTGTCAAATGGACATGTAATGAATTTTTACATTGCAAAATATTTTAAAATATTATTTTTTTACCCCATAAATTTTAATTGCTAGGACAAAGTTCTGATCACCTTGTCATAGTTATGGCTCTGACTATTGGTTATTTCTTTTTTTTTTTTGCTTTCTTTTTTTGGAGGGCAGTTGGGGTTAAGTGACTTGCCCAAGGTCACATGGCTAGTTTTTTGTGTTAAGTGTCTGAGGCCAGATTTGAACTTAGGTACTCCTGACTCCAGGGCCAGTGCTCTATTCACTGCGCCACCTAGCTGCCCCTATTTGTTATTTCTTAATAAGCAAATGGCAACATATTCATGTTGCAAAGTTGTCCCCCACATGTTGCATAGGGATGTCATTATGTGGCTTAAAAGGAGACAGAACTGACATCTCTCTTCTCTTCTCCCTGCTAATCTTCTTCAAAAAAGATTTTAACTCTTGCTAGGAGAGGAAGCAGGAGGTGGGGGCCAGAAAGTGAGTCACTCTGCTCTCCTCAAAGAGAAGGGGTATTGGGTTAGAATTATCTGCTCTTGCAAATAATATTAGTCTAGGGGATATGATTTTCAGGTTCAAGCTGAACTTTCAGGTTCAATTCTGTTTCTCCTTCCTTCCCTCCCCTCATTACTCCCTGAGATAGTAAGCAATAAGATATAAATTATACATATGCAAGCATGTTAAACATTTCCATGTTAATCATTTTGCACAAGAAGACTCAAATAAAAAATAAATGAAGGAAAAAATGAAAAAAAATAACATGTTTCTGTATGTATTCAATCATCCTTAATTCCTTGGGATTGTCTTGGATCATTGTACTGCTGAGAATAGCTAAGTCATTCACAGTTCTTCACTGAAAAATATTACTGTTACTGTGTACAATGTTCTCCTGCATCAGTTCATGTAAGTCTTTCCAGGTTTTCTGAAACCATCCTGCTCCTCATTTCTTACCACATAATGATATTACAGTAAAAATCATAAAGCACAGCTTGCCCAGCCATTCCCCAATTGATGGGCATCCCTTTGATTTTGAATTCTTATCCACTACAAAGAGCTGCTATAAATATTTTTGGTACAAATAAGTCCTTTTCCATGTTTTATATTTTGGGATATAGATTTAGCAGTGGTATTGCTGGATCAAAGGGTATGCACAGTTATATAGCCCTTTGAGCATAGTTCCAGATTGCTCTCCAGATGGACTCGACCAGTTCACAATTCTACTAACAGTGCATTTTTCTACCAACAGTTTTCCCACATCCCCTCCAATATCCAGTATTTTCCTTTTTTCATATTAACCACTCTGATAGGTGTGAGGTGGTACCTCAAAGTTGTTTTAATTTGCCTTTCTCTGATCAATAGTGATTTAGAGTATTTTTCATATGATTATAGAAAGCTTCGATTTCTTTGTTTGAAAACTGCCTGTTCATATCTTTTGACCATTTATCAACTGGCGAATGGCTTGTATTTTTATAAATTTGACTCAGTTTCCTGTATATTTGAGAAATGAAGCCTTTATCAGAGACATTTGTTATAAAATTTTCCCCCAGTTCTCTGCTTTCCTTATAATTTTAGTTACATTGGTTTTATTTGTGGACAAGCTTTTTTTATTTTACGTAATCAAAATTATCTATTTTATATTTTATAGTTTTCTATTTTCTTTGGTCCTAAATTCTTCCCTTTATCCATAAATCTGACAAATAAACTGTTCCATGCTTCCTTAATTTGCTTATGGTATCACCCTTTATATGTAAATCATGTCCACATTTTGACCATATCTTAGTGTATGGTGTGAAATGCTGATCATATTTTCTGCCATACTGTTTCCCAGTTTGCCCAGCAGTTTTTATCAGATAATGAGTTTTTGTTCCAAAAGCTTATATCTTTGGGTTTGTCATATACTAGATTATTATGGTCATTTACTATGCTATAGTTTGCACCTAATCTATTCCACTGATCCACCACTGTATTTCTTGGCCAATACCAGATTGTTTTGACAATTACCGCTTTATAATAGTTTGAGATTTATCATAGCTAGACCACTTTCTTTTGCATTTTAATTGATTTCCTTGGTTTTCTTGAGCTTTTGTTCTTCCAGATGATTTTTGTTACTATTTTTTCTAGCTCTCTGAAATAATTGTTTGATAGTTTGATTGGTATGGCACTGAATAGGTTAATTTAGGTAGAATTGTCATTTTGTTATATTGGCTTGGTCTACCCATTAGCAATGAATATTTTTCCAATTGCTTAGATTGGACTTTATTCGTGTGAAAAAATGCTTTATATATTCATATAGTTTCTGGGTTTGTCTTGCCAAGTAGACTCCCAAATATTTCATAATGTCTGTAGTTATTTTAAATGGAATTTCTCTTTAGATCTCTTGCTGCTGGACTTTGTTGATAATATATAGAAATGCTAATGATTTATGTGGGTTTATTTTGTATCCTACAACTTTGCTAAAGTTGTTAATTATTTCAAGTATCTTTTTGGTTGATTCTCTAGGATTTTCTAAGTATAACATCATATCTCTCTGCAAAGAGTGATAGTGTTTCTCTTCATTGCCTGTTCTAATTCCTTTCATTTCTTTTTCTTCTCTTATTGTTGTAGTCAACATTTATAATACAATATTAGATAATAGAGGTGACAATGAGCATCCTTGCTTTACCTGATTGTATTTGGGAAGGCCTCTAGCTTATCCCCATTACAGATATTGCTTGCTGATGGTTTTAGATTGGTATTACTTATCATTTTAAGGTAAGCTCTATTTATTCCTATTTTCTCGTGTTTTTAATAGGAATGGGTGCTGTATTTTGTCAAAGGCTTTTTCTGCATCTATTAAGATAATCACCTCTAGTCATTTTCAACCAAAAGACCTAGGACTGCCAAACTCACTGAAATGACAAAAAAACTTCCAAACACAAACATAGCCATCTCGGGATCCATACTCTTTGGACTTAAATTCAGGAAAGAACACACACAGAAGAAACAGTGCAAAACCCAGACATGTGCTCATAGCCTCATGGTTACTGAACTATGGGAAATTCAGATCTGTTCTTCTGCCAGTTCTTCACCAGAAAGTATAATAAGAGAGAGATAGCAGCCTGTCACCCTGGGAGAGTCAAAGGAAGAGAGCCCCAAGGGAGGAGGAATTCCCATTTTAAAGGCCCCTAGAGTCATCAGTTTTTCCTACTAGGTGGTCAGTAAGGAAATGTTGTCTCATTTTTCCTTCTCTCAAAGGACAACAGTCCTTTAGACAGGAATCACACATGGCTGGAAAGAACCGATTACTTTGTCTTCTGCATAACACCCAAGCACTGAGCTAGTATACAAAATTGACCAGAATTAGGAAGAAAAGCTTCAAGTACATCCTGTTAACACTTGGTTACTTGAAAATAGGCAAGAAGGTTTAAAAAAAATTTTTTTTAACATTTTTAGAGGAAATATAGTGTAATGAAAATCACACCGGACTTGGTGTCAAATGCCCTGGCTTTCAGTGTTGGCTCTGCCATTTACTAGTGGTATGACCTTGGGTAAGTCACATCTCTCTGGGCTTCATTTTTTCTTAACTTAAAAATTATGCAGTTGGAATAGATGTCGCTAAGGTCACATACAGCCTATGAATCTAAGTCACTTGAAATTAGTGATCATATTTGTTGATTGAGCTTGTATATTTTCAGATAGACTGGGGAATTCAGTTTCAAATGTGTTGACTCTATCTCTACAAAAATGGGCTGGGGAGTTTCCTTGACACTGGTTGTTGTTATTTGCCATAATTATTTAACATTTATTAGTTACAGGATAATGGGTACTGGGCAATAATGCATATATACATATATACATATATGCATACATATGTGTGTATGTATGTATTTGTATATGTGTATATATGTATGTATACACACATATATAGTATTGCTAATGCATTTTTTTGCTGTTGTGGAGAAAATGAGATTTTGACAACTTTAGGTGACATAAATAATTAGCAAATCAGAATATTTTGCCAAGTTTGTAAACATTTGGAAGCAGGCTTTATCAGATTTGGGTGTCTGCGAGTATCATAGCAGTAACATTCATCATTAGGACAAAACAGGGCATAGTTTACTGTTCCTTTAATATATCTTGACAATGTTCTACATGAGCATACCAGACCTGTCTTTTTATTGGTGTGGTAACCACCTCCACAAATGCAAATCACAAGCCTTCTACAGCCTGGAATCTTAGGGTTGCCTGAGGCTTCGAGAGATTGAGTGACTTCTCTAGACCAGGTAGTCCACAACTGTCAGAGGTCAGATTTCAGCCGGGTCCAAGTCCAGTATTCTGTTTGTTTAATACCATACTGGCTCTTATTGTGTAGCACTTCACATAGTGCCTGGGATGCTGTAGGCACTTAATAAGTGATTGTGGAGAAACTAGGTGGCACAGATAGAGTGCTGGGCCCGGAGTCAGGAAGACCCGAGTTCACATCTGGCCTCAGACATTTACTAGCTGTGTGACCCTGGGCAATTAACTTAACTCTGTTTGCCTTAGTTTCCTCGTCTGTAAAATGAGCTGGAGAAGGAAATGGCCGAGCATACCAGTATAGTTACCAAGAAAACCTCAGATGGAGTCATGAAGAGTCAGACATGACGGAAATGACTGACGATTAGTGCTTATGGACTGAATACAATCAGTAACTTATAAGTAATGAAAAAAAGAATGTTAAATCGATTTTTGACTAATTTATTGGTCCCTTGTTTTTGCTTCTCTTTGTTATTGCCTACCCTTTTGGTCAAATAATGACTCTCCCCTCACCCTTACTAAATTCTATGCTTCCTGAGAGGAAGACCTAGTTTTATTCGTTCTTATATTTCTTACTAGGGCACACACATACTTAGCATAGTGACTTAGTAAGCATTTAATTGTTTGTTGAATGAATAAGAAAAATAATCAATATAAAACTCAATATATTCAACTACCTGAGCTCAATATATATTGAGTTGAATATATATGATACACACATATTTTTGTATTTGTGTACATATGTATGTATGTATATGTGTATATATGTATGTCTATGTGTATATATACATATATACTAATAGTCCACTAAACATAGCCCTAAGTGGTTTTCAATACATTAACAAAATTGTCTCATGTTTAAAATGTATTTTGGTCCCAAAAATATTTATTACTTTTTTATTCTCTAAATAGTTACAGTTAATAGGTGAAAGACTACATTGTTAGCAGACATTTATTAAGTGCCCACTGTGTGCCAAGAGCTATGCTGATCTGTGAGGATTCAAAGAAAGGAAAATATATGACTCATGCCCTCAAAGAGCTCTTATTCTACTGCGGGAGACTTATGAGAATCAGTAGATTTATACAAGATATGTACAGAATAGATAGAAGGTTACGTGAAAGAAGGAGGGTACTTTTGATTTCTAAGACCCTCTCTAGCTCTCAAATTTAAATAATTTAAAATTTTTAATAATTTAAATAATTTAATATAATATAATATATAATATAATTTTAATAATTTTAAATAATTTCAATTATTTAAATAATAAATTTAAGTCATGCACATAGAATTTGAAGCTAGTTATACCCCCAGACTATGTGTCTGGAAGACATTTAGCCATTGGACCCTTATATTTTTGGTCTCTCAATCTGCATATGCACATGCATCCCCACATATACAGAATTCTTTACCTAATATGAGGGTCCCTCATATGACTTTCCCATCATGGTAAAGAGAAGATACAATCTCTGTCCTATATGTGCTTACAATCCACTAAGGGAGACAGGACCAAAATGTAAAGAATGTAAATATGAACACCTAAATATAGCAATTTTTAAATGTCTATGAAGGGCAAAGGCAGGTCAAGAACAGCGCTGATGGGCTAGAGAGTAAAGAGTATGGTGAAAGTATTTCATAAGACCAGACTCCAAACTTGATAGTCTTTTATTGGAGAGTACCTAAGATATTATCAATATACTGCCATCCCGGGACTCTGCTCCAGGTGGCTGGTAAAGTTTTAAAGATCGCCACGTTTGTGCTGACATGCTCAGGCAGAATCATTCTCTTTAGTGCCTGTTCCCATGATCACTTAGATATCTCAGCAACTTAATAGGCAGCTGATACTTAACATGTAAATGAGACCATTCCATGAGGAGGCAGAGTTTACATCCACAACATAACCAAAACCCTCAATAGTATAAAGGTTGGACTGCCTATTGTAGTGGACGGTGTCCAGAGTCGTATTTTGGCAGAGAAGGAAGAACTGACAGGCAGAAAATCAACCCTTCCTATGCCATAAGACACATGTAATTCCTCATTCTCTTCAGGTCCAAAGTACAGATAGAGAAAAGAAATGTAGGGGATTCCTTAGCCCAGAAATTATTTGGGGAGACAAATCTCTGCCCAGCTGCTCCCATCAGAGAGAAGTCTTTCAACTACAATTTCACATTTTTTAAATTTTGTTTGAAAAATACATCTGTGAGACAAGGTCGTGGTGCCTTTTGGCTTTGCTTGAATATTAGGGATTGAGGAATTATGATATGGTGCAAAAATTGAGTATAAAAGGATTTTTTTAAACCTGAGAACTGGTATTTAAAAAAAAGGAAAGGAAAATGAGAATTTAATCACTACTACTGACTGTATGTATAGGGCAAGAATGTAGTTTGAAGCTTTAGTAGGTCAAAGAATCTTAACCTTTTTTTTCTGTCAGGGACTCTGGCAGCCTGGGGAAAGCTATGGGCTTCCTCTTGGAATAACATTTTTAAAAATATAAAGTAAAATACTTAGGTTTATAAAGAAAACTAAAAGTTAATAAAAAAAATAAATATGGACTCTGAAAATATATCCATCGATCCCTATGGAATCGAGGTTAAGAACCACAGTTTTAGGTCATAGGCCATACCTAGTTACAAGGAGTCTACATTCATTCAACGTTATCAAAATCTGTGGTGTTTGAAGACTTTTTAGGGAGCATCTGGCATTCTTAACACAAATCAAAGGCTTCCGAGTGGTGTAGATGAATTGAAATGAAAACAAAATAAAACAAAACCTACTTGCTCCCAAAACAATCAGTCATCATTATCCATATGGTGGCAAATACCAGTAATCCCTGC
>CM053593.1:101250595-101258095 GCA_028646575.1 Pseudocheirus occidentalis | reverse complement strand
GGAGTGATCAACAGAGGGTAAGGTTATAGTGGTTGGGCATTGATTCTTGAAAGGAGAAAACAACTGCTGTGAAGAGACTCTTGACAATCTTCTCATGCAACTCCTTAAATTTTATTTTTTTTTATTGACTTGTTTGTTTACTTTTAGTTTGCAATATTCAGTTTCAGAATCACTTGAGTTTCAGATTTTCTCCCTTTCCTTCCCCCTCTCCCCCACAGTGGCATACAATCATGTATAGGATCTACAGATACTTTCACATTGTACAATAGTCTGGTTGTATAGAGGCGTTGTAACCAATGGAGTGAACAATGGGGGAAAAAAGAAACAAAACCAAACACAGAAAAGAATGATAGCATGCATTGCTTGTCTCCATTTTAACTCTGGTCTTTCTAGATCTTTTCTGAATGTACATATCTCCTTCCTTTCTGAGACTTGTAGAGTTGTCTTATAACTGTGTGTTGCTGAGAAGAGTCCAGTTTATCAAGGTTGGTCGTCACACATATGATGTGTCTGTGACTGTACAAATTTCTCCTCGTTCTTCTCTTCTCACTTAACATCAGTTTGTATAAGCCTCTCCAGGTGAATATGAAGTCCATCTCCTTCCCATTTCTTATAGCACAATAATATTCCATTACACTCATATTCCACAACTTGTTCAGCCATTCCCCAATTGATGGACATCGTCTAAATTTCCAGTTTTTTGCCAACACAAAGAGAGCTTCATGAAACTACTTAAAGCGTCTTCATGTGAGTCATTCTCTCTGCTGTCCTACCTTCTAATTTTTCTCTATTCAAAAAACCAAAACAAAACGTGGTCTCTTAACAAGAATTAATTTACCTATGAAAACTTCCTCCAGCCTAAGGTTGAGATGACCTGTAAGTAAGATTCCATTTCACAGGTTGAATGGTTCTTCTGGTTAGAGGAGGATTGACTGTGACACCATGAAGCCATCAGCCTACCCAGAAAAATATAGAAATAGTGTTACAGACCAAATAGAGTGAGGCATCTATCACAATTATATTGCTCGAAATCTTACATGTTTCTTGGTATTTTTTACTTTGTTCCCTGATGACTTCTGCATGATTCAGTTGATTTAATCATAATTTATAAAACATTTAATTCAATTTTGGGCTTACTCTTAGAATTTTATTTGTTTGTTCATTTTTGCAAAATGGCAGCTGATAAAAGTTTTAATTGGGCATGCCTTCTGTAACTCTAATGAAATTCGGCATGTGGGGTAGGAATTATTAAAAGAGGAGGAAGATATGCAACTGCACTGAAGTTTGCAATTTATAAAACTATCAATCAAGCTAACAATCTATAGAATTCTTTGATAGGAATATTATCTATGTATCCAGCCATGTCAGTATTGTCCCTCTTAGATCATATACCATTAAAGTCAGGAACCCAGACAATTTCTTTCCTGTTATCATTTCTAGCATAGGTTCATGAGCAAATAGGTGTTAAAGGATTCTTGATTCTGCTGCAGACTAAACCAAAAATGGGAAATTTGGGAGAAAATTCAAAATCATGTACTGATAAGTGTCCTTAAGCTGCCAGCTATTTCTAAAAGCATCAGATGGATTTCATCCTGTCTTAATCATCACTCTAGATCTAATACAGCTAAGATCAGGAAAGAAAAGGAGGGGGGAGGAAAGAAAAAAGGAAGCCACAGCATGATTATATTTTTGAATATTGGAAACCCAGCTGGCACAGATGCCATTTACTGTTGCTCATGAATCATGAGCCACTTAGACATCAAATACTTGGATACCATACATTTATACTCCTGTACAAGGATAGAAGAAAAATATAAAAAGCAAAATATTACAAAACAGTTTTATATATAAAGTATATATTATATATTTATTTTAAATGATGTATTATATACTATTTCACACATGATTTTATGGATAAGCAAAAATATGCATTTTATATTTTAAAAGATGTTCATGCTGAATAAACATTGCAAATGAAATAAAATCATTACTACATCAGGTCAAGTCACTTAACTTCTGTCTGTCTTAGTTTCCTTCTTAATAAAATGGAGAAAATAATAGCATCCATGTCCCAGGGTTGTTATGGGGATAAAATGAGAGATTTGTAAAGAACTTTGCAAAAATCCTAGGATACTATATAAATGGCAAATATGATTATTATATAAAAACAAAAGAAATGACTCAAGCTAAAGAGATGTAGCCTGGTTTAGTCTTGAAGTAAAAAATCAGCTAGGTTAAAAACCTGCCTCTGACCTTTACTATCTGTGTGACCATAAACAAATCAGTTAACCTCTCTGAGGCTGTTTCCACATCTACAAAATGGGACTAATCATGCCTGTATTATCTGCCTCACAGTGTTGTTATGAAGATCAATAAGATATATATAAAATGCTAGGTAAATGTCATTTATTATAAAGCACTAAATGATGTATAATTGCAATCCTATCCTATTTTATATACCCAGTTTCAAATTTCACCTTATTCATTTGTGATAAGTTATATAAAAGTTTTGGGGGATTTTTCTCAATTAAAGGAGTAAACACTCATGGACAAATATTCACCAGATTGTATTTGAATGTTAAATGAGTGAGCAATGTATTTCTTTAATGATGAACTTTAATAAAATATAAAGTAGTTTAATTTTTGGAAGAACACTCATCTGGAAAGATACCACTTTATCATTTGCTAAACCAAAGCATCCTAGAGGAGATAATTAGCAGCATTGAATCATCCTTGAACAAAATAATTATACTAATAAAATACTTCATGTACAAGTCTATAGATCTTAGGGTATTGGGGGAAGGGCAGTTGTCATTTTAAAATAATTTCAGCTAACTGTTTACATTTCTGAGCTTATAACAAACATTATATTTCTGTGGTGGGATTGTAAATGCCCTCTGTGTAGCCATTCCTTTAAAAAAGTTAACTACTTTATGATCATAGTATGAATACATCTTACATCTTCATTAACCAAAGCCATATGCAACCTGTTTATTTTACTTTTGTGTGAGACCCTTTGAATTTCAAACATTCAAAACACCTTAACTGGGCAATAAAATATCTTCATTTTATGGAAATGTGATTAATTTCCAATCTCAAACCTCTAAATGCTTATAATCATATCATGCAACAGAATCCTTTCCTCACATTAAAAAAGCATTAGTGAAAGTGAGTTTGGGAGATAGGAGACAAAAACTCAGATTGCAACATGGTGTCTACTGAGCACCATATAGAAAAATATACTATTTTTTTTAAAGTGACATGATGCATACCAATGAGATTGTGATGGAAAACAGAGACATGAAGCAGAAATAAAATCTAAAGGAAACCCAATCATAGTGCCAGTCATAAAGGCCTTTTCAAACACGGTTGCGTCTAGAATTATACTGTTAGCATTAACTACTCTGCTAAATGTAATTTCAGAGCAGCTTGGCTATGCTGGGACCAATAATGTTTCAGCAGATGTTAACAGTGAGGGAATTTAAAGATTACAGAGTTTCATGGGTGTAGTAAAGCTGCAGTGGGAACAGAAATATTACCGTAGCTGTTATGTTCTAAGTGCATCACATTTACGGACAAGTAATACATGAGTGATAGTGGGAACCAAGGGAATGGAACTTTATACTTACTGGTCAGCAGCATATAAATTCCATAAATTAAACAAAGTTTTATGTATTCTTCTTTCCTTTCAGACTGATCCTCCTCGAAGGGCCTTTGTTTCATGTTAATTTCATCATCAGGGCTTTGCTCAACCATCCTGCGATTTTTAAGAAAGGCATTTCCTTAAGTAACTAGCCTTGATGTCTCCCTCTCTGCAGACTTCCAGGCTTCTTTGTTCTTTCTATGATCTCTGTAATGTCTGTGAAGAGTTTCACACTGTGACAATTTAAATCACGTTCAGCAAAATGGAAGCTGCTTGAGGGCAGGGCCCATTTTTCATTTTACACAGTGCCTTACACATAGTAGGTACTTAATAATGTTTTGCATTTTGGATATTTTATAACTTCTGTCCCTTCCCTTTATAAGGAGCATATTCACCCTTTTCCTGTCTTTATTAGGTGGTGGATATTTTGGTTAAAAAAAAGAAATGCACTATTTTTTTCTCATCTTCTGGCTCCATAACGTAAAACAATAAATGTACCCTCTGAAGTCAGAGAGTGGGATAAATATGGATGGGGGAAGCATCTTCATATGTGTGTGTATGTATATACACACGTGTATATGTTTATATGTGCATATTGTATGTATACACATATATGTGTATTTATAAAATCTTTTTTTTTCTGTGCAATTATTCTACATAAACTCCAACTCCAACCCATGAAGCACATTATATGGTATGTGTCCACCCTGGGGCAACGTCTTCCATAGTTCTAAGGACTCAGAAGAACTACAGATGACTAGACTGTTATTTTAAAAATTCAGTCCTGGAACCTATGGAACACTGTCAATACTTGCTCTTTATTTACATGTGGGATTTGCTTACTGGTTGTTGTTTTTTTCAAGTACAGAGAACTAGGAATTTACTTTCAATTATAATATGGAGTTATAATGAAATGAGTGATTAAATCATATATTAAAAAATCATTCTCTCCTTTGCCTTTTGAATTTCTATGTATAAGCTAAAATGTAACTTAAATGCCTTCTTTTCCCCAGGAGCTGACAACATTTTCCTTAAACTTCTCTTAGGCATTTACCATAGAATGATCAAATCTCAGGATTAAAAGGGACCTCAGAAACCATTGAGTTCAACCCTAACTGAACAAGAATACTCTCTACAGTAAGGCCATTCAGACTTTAACTGAAGACCTCCAATGAGGAGAAAATCCACTGACTCCTGAAACAGCACGTTCCTTTCAAGGACAACTGCAAATTGTTAACCAGATTGTCTGCAAATCTACATATGGGAAGGGGCAGGGGGAGAAGGTAAGCATATCAAGTCTCTAAATCAACAAGTTTTTATGAGTAATTGAAAAGAATGCACGGATGATGGTACTTATGACTGGTTTGGTCCTGTCTCAGGCTGGTTGTCTAATAGTATAAGTCTGATTTTGAAAAAAGCAAAACAAAACAAAATGACACTCTTTGGTCATTCAACATTTGACAAAAAGAGGTTTACTTAAGCTACAGCATAGAAAGGATTCTCAATAAGAATATTGCACTTAGCCTAGTAGAGACCATCATATACCCCAACCCTATCTCAGTCTACCTGGTCAGCAGAGCAGAGGTTGGTAACTTTTGTGGCCTCTGCCACATGGGTAGACCTTTTATGCTCTTTAGATGAGCAAGAAATCAGGTCAATATGTCCTGAAACCACTAGGAAGCAGCATCAACAACAAGGGAGCCTGAACCTTAGTCCCTTATTCTAGTCAAGTCTCTGTAACAACTTCATTGAATTTTAAGTCAAAGAACCAACATAACCTACAATGTAAGGGGTGAGGAAACTCTGACCTATAAAAATCTTTTTCTAAAATTGCAGATAACAGAAAGCTGGCCAATACTCTGGAAGACCAAGTTGGGAAACAGAAAGATCTCAACAGGCTAGAAGGATGGATCAGATTTAATAATGTGCTATTTACTAGTTTATCTGTCTCTAATCCTATGGTACCACTCCTATTTTTCACAGTTGCTTCAAAGATCACTGACAGTAACTCAACAGTAATGTGTCATGCTTTTCTTTCCTTTTCATTATATATATTTCTACTTGGTATTATCCTCTTCTTATATAAGTTCAGTGAAGATAGGAATCATATCTTACCTAAACTTTGTATATCCTAAAGTGTCTACTATTGCTCTGCATAGGATGGATGCTTAAAAGTATTTGTTGAATTGAAAATAAAATAATCTTGGGGCATCTAGGTGGCATAGTGAATAAAGCACCAGCCCTGGAGACAGAAGGACCTGAGTTCAAATGTGACCTCAGACACTTGACATACTACCTGTGTGACCTTGAACAAATTACTTAAGCCCAATTGCCCTGCCTTCCCTCCTCCAAAAAAAAAAAAAGAAAAGAAAAGAATCATATATCTTAACAGATGGATTCAATTACGTGGAGCCTGTCCTATTTCAAGAGAATTCCCTATTTACAGTGTGGAATTTACTATTTTCCCAACTTCATAATTTCATTTATTAACTAATTAGATTTTCTGGAAGAAGAAAGCAACAAGCTGTATGTAGATAACACAACTAACTCAACCACAAAAGGGTAGTAGTCTGAAATTTTATGTTACATTCTTCCTCAGGCTTATACAAACTGATGCTAAGTGAGAAGAGCAGAACGAGGAGAAATTTGTACAGTCACAGACACGTCTATACAGATGCAACATCATGACACAGAGTTCTTGAGGACCGTGATGGTAGACAACATACTCTGGAAGGTCCTGCCAGACTGAAAAGCCTCTAGAAAAGAGCCTGGTACTGCATTGTGTCCATCATCCCAAGATTGGATTAGCTAGATTAGCTAAATCAAGAAATTATCATCACCAGAAAGTTTGCCCCTCTTTGGGGGCAAAAATATTTAGCTATAGAAATTTGTGACAACCACCATGCTGAGGCATTAATAAGTGTGGTCCATGTCAGCAGAATAAGGGCCTCCACCAGCAAAATTATATCTATTTAAAAATATTTTTTTAAAGTTGATGAGAGTGGAGCCAAGATGGCGGCGTAGAAGCAGCAAAGTTTTGCAGCTCCCATACAGCCACCTTAAATACCCATAAAATACAACTCTAAACAAATTTTAGGACTCCAAAACCCACAAAAATACAGAAAACACATCTCTCACTGAAGACAACTCAGCAGGAGGGGCTCATCGCAATAGCCTGGGAGCAAAGGCCAGCCCAGCCTGAAACTACGGCCTGGCCCCAGGGCATTTGGGAAAAGCCGCAGCTGGCGTCTACAAGCGAGTGGACTGGCAGCACCTGGTGCAATCTCCACATTTATCAAGCCAGGAATAATAAGGCTAACAGAAAGGTCAGTGGAAATAAAGCTAAATTTGGGGAAGAGAAAAAAAAAGCAATCTGGCCAAACTGCCCCCAGGGCAAAGAAGCAGCCCAACCTGGCTAACTCAGAGCTCCTGGCCTGCATAGCAGGGGGGCAAAAGCAATTGATCAAAGGCCAAGAGTTCTTGCATTGAGTGGCCTGGATCCCGATCGTGGTCTTGGGTGGTGGTACTGGGGTGCACTTTCAGCAAGCCAAAGCTGGTGGGGGCTGCAGCACCCACCTAATAGCTCTGGCAGCTGTGAAAACCCCAGCAATTTGGGACAGAGCTTTCCCCCCTGTAAACAGAATTCCACAGAGCTAAAAAAAATCAAGCAATTAATTGACTGACCAATATGAGGAGAAGGAAGCAAAGTAAGAACAGTAATCAAACTCTAGAATCCTTTTTTGGGGACAAAAAGGATCAAGGTATGGAGCGGGAAGAAGACAGAGCAGTCAGAACTCCCACACCAAATGCTTCCAAGATACATGAATATTGCCTACAAGCCATAGATTGACTTTAAA
>CM053593.1:101196741-101250095 GCA_028646575.1 Pseudocheirus occidentalis | reverse complement strand
TATAGTATAAGGTAGTGTAAGGTAGATAAGGTGGTATAAGGTATAGTATAAGTATATATAGTATAAGGTAGTGTAAGGTAGATAAGGTGGTATAAGGTATAGTATAAGTATAAGTATATATAGTATAAGGTAGTGTAAGGTGTTATCTGGCCTCAATTTCCAGCTCTCACACTCACTAGTTGTGTGAACTTGAGCAAGTTATTTTTTCCTTTTTTTTTTTTGGAGGGGGGAGGGCAGGGCCATTAGGGTGTCAAGTGACTTGCCTGAGGTCATACGGCTAGTAAGTGTTAAGTGTCTGAGACCAGATTCGAACTCAGGTCCTCCTGACTCTCGGGCCAGTGCTCTCTTCGCTGCACCATCTAGCTACCCCAAGCAAATTATTTTAATTCATCAAAACAGTTTCCTCATCAAAGAAACAGAAAAATGAAGATTCAGACTATCTCACTTACAGGCTTACCAAGAGAAAAGTGCTTTGTGAATTTTAACTTTGTTCAGTCATTTCAGTCATGTCTCTGTGACCCTGTCGGGGTTTTCTTGGCAAAGATACTGGAGTGATTTGCCATTTCCTTCTCCAACTCATTTTGCAGATAAGGAAATGGAGGGTTAAGTGACTTGCCCAAGGTCACATAACTTTTGAGTGTCTGAGGTCAGACTTGAACTCAGAAAGATGAGTCTTCCTCACTCTGGGTCACATGTTCTATCCACTATGCCACCTTATAGCACCATAGAAATGTGAGTTATTATTAGGAAACATCAGAGGATGACTTGTTGTTCCATATATTTAGGCATTTTATACCACCGTGAGAAGCACTAAAGTGTTAATTCCTCAGCTAAAACACAGTTTTATCTAGACAAGAGAGTCTTGCTCTGACATATGCTCCTGGGCCATGATGGAGGTGGGACAGGAAATAAGGAAGTTCCTCTTCTTCCTACTTTCCATTTTAACACCCTTTGGGATGATGACGATGATGACGATGATGATGACGATGATGACGACGATGATGATGATGACGACGATGATGATGATGATGATGATGATACATTAAGGAACTAATACGAAAGGGAAAATCACTATGGAGTTAGAGGACCTGGTTTCAAATTCTTCCTCTTACACTTATTACATATGTATGTTGGAAAAGCTCCTTAGCCTCCCTTGATCTCAGTTCCTCATCTGAAAACTAAAATGGTTGGACCAGATGGCCTCTAAAATATGAACTTTTTCTTTTACTCAGTGAATATCTCCTTATGTGGGAATTCCCTTCCATGAGACAAAGATAAATGATGTGATATATATATTAAACGCTTTGTAAGCCTTAAAGCAAATGTTGTCATCACTCTCCTCCTCTTCCTCCTCCTCCTCGTTGTTAAAATGCAAGGTCTCTGTGGGGGACTGTTTCCCTTTTGTGTTTGTATCCCCAGCATATAATAACACTGTACCAAGCCCATAATAAAGACATAGTAAATGCCTTTTTTTTCTGATACAATCATAGGAGCAAAGATTTAGAGATGAAAGGCATTTGGGTCATTCCCCTAATTTTACAGAGGCCAAAAGCGTTGAAGTGGCTTGTACAAAGCCACTGGGATCAGTGCCCCTCTGACTACACATCCCCCTGCACCACGCCGCTGATTTCGTTGTAATTACCATAAACTCAGGGAAATTGTGACTTATGCAGGGTCCCACAGCTAGTAGATGCCAAAGACAAAATTTAAAGCCTATTCTCACTAACTCTAAGGACAACTAGGTGACACAGTGCATAGAGTGCTAGTCTTGGAGTCAGGAGGACCTGAGTTCAAATCCTGCCACAGATACTAGCTGTTTGAGCCTGGGAAAGTTGCTTAACCCTGTTTGCCTCAGTTTCTCCATCTGTAAAACGAACTAGAGAAGGAAATGACAAACTGTGCCAGTAACTTTGCCAAGAAAACCCCAAACGGGTTCTCGAAGAATCATATATGACTGAAGTAACTCAACAACAAGAATGATTCCCTAACTCTTAAGTCTAAGATTCTGTTTATTACATCACCATGTCTCATTATAGCAATAACTGAAATTTACTTCACACTTAAAGATTTGCCAAGCACTCTATATCCATTACCTCATTTGACCCTCACAACAACTCATGAGGTAAGCACTACAGGCATTGTTAGCCCACTTTGCAAATGAGGAACTGAGGTTACATGTAATTTGTTTCAAGTAAGGTAGTAATTACAAGAGGAAGAATTTGAACCGAGCTCTTCCTGACTCTGACCCAGCATTCTTTCTTCTCCATCACCCTGGAGGTTAAACTGTACACAATCTTGGATTTTTTTTCTTTTCTTTTCTCTTTTTTGACAGTATAACAAGGTGAAAAGCCCAGCTTGTCCGCTGTAGATCCCTGAGGATGGTTTGCTTTTTGTCTTTATATCACCGGCCCCTAGTGAACCAGCTAGCACTGAGTAGGCCCAACAATGCTTGTCTAACTGAGTTGAATTATTGAATTGAATGGGAGTAACTAGAACCACTGGAATTATCCTGCTGATACTATTAGCTTTTAAATCCTACTAAATTCTCTTGTGTGAGGGCACCGAACCTATAAAACCATACAAGTTCAATTAGTGGTGCTGGGGAATTTTTCCTTAGGAGTCAAAAGTGTGGATCAAAGGAAACAGTACAGTTCTAGCCTGCTGATTATTAAGAAGGGAGACACCCACACAGCAGGAGACAATACTGAAAGCCTTTTTATTTTTGATGGCACTATTTCTCTGTCTATCATAAACTTAGCGGAGCAGGCTTTCTCTATCCTGCTCCTCTTTTATTGGGTATAAATCACTCCCGACAGGAAGTTTTATGCCTAAATCCGTTTACTGTCCTTGTTGGTAGTCTTTAAATTAATATTTATAAGCTGAGAGAAACCTAAAAGGATGCAGTAGTAAAATATCTAAATGCTTCAGTTTGCCTCAAACCTCTCTCCTCCTTCTTGACCACTGACCTTTTAAAATTACTACTGACCCAAGCATACATTCTTGGGCGCTGTCCCAAGCCCACAAATCAGTGGCTTTGGGGGTCTCATGGCTGACAATAGATTCAAAAGGGTCTTGCCAAAGTGCTACATCATAGGAAACAGTTTGGCAGGCCAGAGAAAGGGGAAACAAAAAGCCGAAGGGAGGGTAAATTAAGTCACAATTCCAAGGAGTGAGCTTTGACTGCAGAAACAAAGGTAGACATTTCTCCTGTAAATGTTTAAGTTGTGATTGCATGGTTTGATGGATTCTTTAAATGCCATTAAAAAAACTGCAGCATAACCTGTGATTAACAAAAAACACACTTCATACCAGATTAATTATTGACATTTAATGCATGAAAGAATTCTGTGCTGCTCCATTCTCATTAAATCAGGATGCAAAATATTACCTCTAGATCATTGACACCTTTACAAGAATACTAGACCTCATTGCAGGAAGAAAAAAAAACTGAATACAAATGTACAAAGGTTGAGCTTTCCCAAAGGATTTTATTTTTTTTTAAATTAACACAGTTGTCTCTATATTTTAATAGACTCCTTCCTCCCTAGCAATTCTGCTTTCCTTCCCCTACCCTTACTCACTTATACTGGGGGAAAGGAAGGAAATAAACATTTATATAATACCTACTATGGGCTAGGCATCTTTTTTTTTTTTTTACAAATAACTCATTTGATCTTGGGAGAGAGATATTATTATTATCCCTATTTTCATTTGAGGAAATGGAGACAGAAAAAGGTTAAATAATTTGCCTAGGATCACCCAGCTAATAAATGTCTGAAGATGGATTTGAACAAAGTTCTTCCTGCCTCCAGGACCAGAATTCTATCTGTGCCACCAGTTAGCTTCCTTGGTACACATTCTTTGTTCCCATGGGTACAAGGCCAGACTTAGAGTTTCACTTTATGATAGTCTTCCATCTCTAGTTCATTATAGAACATTTCCACTTAGGTGTATACTTATTATCTGAAATTATCCCCTACGTATCTTGCTCTCTTCTAATCCTTTGGAAGGAATATTTCTCATGCCTTCCCCTTCTTGCTTTCCTACTAAGTCTGTGTGTATAACATTTTTCAACACTCAGTTCAAAACTCACCTCTTCCAAAAAGTTTTCTCACACTATTGTGATCATTCTTTTATCCCCTTGAAAATCCTCTTTTATCCTCAATACAGTACCTTAAGAACTTAAGAAATGTTTGTGGAATTGAAGTGAATTAAATGAGAGTTGACTCCAACTGACCATAGGACATAAATCTTGTCTAAAACTCACTTTGTTTAAAGAATGTCTTGTAATGATCAATCATGCTTCCCACCTTTTTGCAAAGAGTGATAGACGAGGAATACATTTTCAGACACAGTCAACATGTGGATTTGTTTTGTGGGTTCTACATGCTACAAGGGAGGACTTTATTTTGGTAGGAAAAGATGGTTATGGGAGGAGTAGTTAGAAGGCATAGTGATAATGATATCAAATAATAATAATAATAACTTGAATTTATATAGCACTTTATGAGTGCTAACTCATTTGAATCTTACAACACTGTGGGTAGGTGCTATTATTTTACAGATGAAAAACCTGGGGCTAACAGAGGTTAATTGATTTGCCCAGAGTTACAGAGCTAGGAAGTGTCTGAGGCTAGGTTTGAACTCAGGACTTCTGGACTCTTGGTTCCACATTCCATCTTCTGTGCCACCTCCACAACTTGAAAAAAGAAAGAAAAAGACTGTCAAGGAAAATTTTTTAACATGCAAAAGAGAGCAGAATAAAGTTTAAAAAAGAGAAATAGACAAATAGAGCAGCGTTGGACCTAACATATTGATTTTAATATATGCTTTTTAAAAATATAAGCTGTATATAATAGAGATTCATAATGTACAATACTCTTTATTTGTTCTTTGTATAAGAAAAAGTTCATTTTGTTAATCTACTTCAAATTCAAAGTAATAAAAAATAAAATTAAAAAGGAAAATGTTTTATAATTGTATCTATACAGGTCTTAAGTATACCTTGGTAGATTGACTTCCAGATACTTTATGCATATTAAAATTATTTTGAATGAGACTTCCTGTTATATTATGTCTTGCTGGGTTTTGTTATTACTATGTAGAAATGTTGGCTTTTGTGAGTTTATTATGTATTCTGCTATCTTACTGAAGCTATTAATTATTATGATTAATTTCTTTGCTTTTTCTCTGGGGTTTTCTAGAAAATTATTACCTTACCAACAAATAGAAATAATTTCATTTTCTCTTTGCCTATGTTTATGCCTTTGATTTTTTCCTCTTGTCTCATTATGACTTACTTTCATAGTTGATCAACCCATGTTCTTATCAATGTTGGTATGCTTTCTGCTAATACTAAGTACAGTCCCATATACCAGATTGTGATTCTTTCCTGGCTCTCAACAACTATTCTATAAAGAATATCCTCAAAGCACTGGATGCCTTTCTCTTGTTCTTTACACATTTTGAAGATCTCAGTAAAATAGGATGACTCTCAATCCATTATCCTGAGGTGGCTGGGGAAAGGGGAGATAATGTATACAGAAATAAATGTGATGTAAAAACAAAAATAGATCAATAAAACCTTTTTTTTCAAACAAAAGATAGGCTTTTGCAGAAAGAAGTTGCTTGAGATCACTGAAAGTACTTCATAATTTCTGAAAGGCAGTGTAGCCAGCCCTCCTGTTTTTTCCCAGATCCAAGCCAGTATTTCCCAGACAATTCCAAGACATACCACTTACCCTGTGGTCCCTGATACCTCCCTACCTCCTACATTCTAACTCAGATTCTGTCTAGGGGTTGTCTTCTCCATTAGAATGTAAGTCTTTGAGGGGAAGGACTGTTTTGCTTGTTTGCACATGTATCCACAGAGCTTAGCACAATGCCTGGGACATATTAAATATTTAATAAATGCTTTTTCTTTCATATATTCATTCCTTTTCAGTTCTGAGTACAGTTCATTGCTTATCTTCAATGCCTGTCAAAAATGTTTTGTACAAATGTAGAAGCATTCAGATTAATTTAATGGGCTGTCCACCCAACTGTATTTCATAATTTGTGCAATATATATTTTTCTCCCCATAATATTTCCTGTGTTGATTGCTGTTCTCTTTGGAGTAACTCTAAGTATCTTTGAGGAGATCCTATAGTATTTTGAGGCTTGATATAATTAACCTAATGCTATTCACAAACAAGAGCATCTTGGCATATGTAGAGTACCATTCTTCCATTTACTTGTAACACCATGCATGAGCAGCTTCCCAAAAGAATGCTACTGTGAATAGCTCTTAAGATTCTGATTACACAATACAGTGAACACTCCATTTATTCCATAACAGATCAAGGCAAACTTTCTCAGAAAAATAAAGTACAATATAATATTCACAACATTACATCTTACTACAGAAAATCACAAATATAGTGTTCACAACAGCTTAACATTAGAATGGCCACATAGTTTTCACCAAAGTGGGCACAGTATTTAGAACAAAGAACAAAAGACTAATCATCTGGTTTCCTTAAAGGTAAAACCATTCTTACTTAATCATTCAGTCATTTCACAATACAAGTCAGTCTCCCACTCATGGGGCAATCATAAGTTAACTTAGTCACTTATGCAGATTCACAATTACTACTTATCATTAATCACTAAATATAATCATTAGAAAATTACACAAACCCTCCACCCCTTGGTGTCTAGTAAACTTCAATTTCATCACATGTTCAGTACCCAAGGAGAGATCTTTTCTTCATCTTGACTCAGGGTGGTCTCTCAGATTCCCTGGATTCCCTTCCATGATCCCAGCTCCTACCTGAATCCACCAAACAGTCACCTGGATTCAGAGGCAGAGAGCTCCCAGGTTCTCATCCAGTCCTCCAAGCAGTTCTTGTTACACACTGAAGTTCACAGGGTCCAGCACATCTCAAAACCTTTACAACTTCTCTTGCTGGCAACTCAAGGATCAACCAAGCCACAAGCAAACAAAATCTTATATTGGCCGTGCTTCTTCAGTCCTCCAATAATTCAGCTGGCCCTGGGATCCAGAAGAAATATCAGCCTTCCAGGCAGCAGCCACTTTGGCCTTCCAGGAGGCAGCAGCCTTCACCAGATCTCTCAGAAGAACAGCTTCTTCCACCACGAGTAAAAATTCTTGATTCTGACTGCCTCTCTCTCAGGTTTTTCTTATATATACACATACTTATTGGCTTTCTGTCTCAACCAACCCCTTCCTATATGTCAACAACATGAGACAGAGTTCATACCTTCTGTTTCTTTCACAGAGGTACTTAACTCTTAGTTACTAAGGGCTAAGTACCTGCTAAAATAATTACTGTTACATTACTTTACATCTTCAACATCCCTAACAAATAGTTATCTAGCCATTGTTTAAATACTTTTAGTTACTACTATTCTCTGAGGCAGTTTATTCTTTTTTAAAAAAAATCAGCTACAAAGAGTTGGAGGAGTCAGCCTGTTTGATAATTTTTAATGTTTTTAATTTTTTTTAAATTTTATTTCCAGGTCCAAATTTTCTCCCTCTGTCCCTCCAATTCCTCCCCCACCCATTAATAAGGTAAGAAATACTGTACCCATTATATATATGAAGTCATGTAAAACATTTCTACATCAGCCATGTTGTCAAAAAAAGAAAGAAAACCAAAGGAAATGAAATAAAATATGCTTCAATATGCACTCTTAGTTCATTAGTCCTCTTTCTCATCCTAAGTCCTTTGGTATTGTTGTGGATCATTGTATTGATCAGAGTAGCCAAGTCTTTCACAGTTGATTGTCTTCATGCTATTGTTCTTACTGTATATGATGTTTTCCTGGTTCTCACTTCACTTTGCATCACTTCATATATGTCTTCCTAGGTTTTTCTGAACTGATTTTCATCATTTCTTGCAGCACAATGGAATTCCATCATGATCCTCTACCATAATTGTTCAGCCATTCCCCCGGTTTCCAATTCTCTGTCACCACAAAAAGAAGAGCTGCTATAAATATTTTTATACCTATAGGTCCTTTTCCTTTTTCTTTGATCTCTTTGCGAACAGAGTAGTATCAATATATGGGTGTTTGACAATTTTGCTACCTCTTATGTGCTCAAAGTACATTCAATTTGTCATCATGACAGGCTACACACATTTCAACAATGCTGCCATTGCTTAACCATAACTTGGAATTCTTTTCTAATGGCCTTCAGACCTCATGGTACATTCTTTTGGATTCCTTCAAATGAGGGCAAATTTTGTCCTTTTGGATGACAAGGTTTTGTTGTTGTTGTTTGTTTGTTTGTTTGTTTTTTACAAATAGCCAAAAGTAATTCAGGGCCAATAAAGTGAATGCTGAAGCTGAGAAATAAAATTTTTATCCCCAAATTATAGAACTATAGAGCAATTAGACACATATTTGTATAGTTTTGCTTGTTAAGGGGCTCTGAAGATAGTTCCAAGAGAATAGTCCCAAAACTGTTTTCTACTGGAGACATCACTATATCAGCATTGCTATTTATTAAGTAAATAGCCTCTCTAGGTGACTACTATGGAAGACATAACATCCATCAGTCTTTATTATTTCTAGAAGGTTGTTTTTTTAATGTCACACTACTCTGTATCTACATTATACACTATACTTCAATATTTCATATTTGTTTGTTACTTTAAAGTTGTGCCATATCTGTATGTCTGCATTAATACAAGATATGGTGGATATAGAGCTGGACTTTGAGTCAGAAATACTGGTTCTGAATCTTGCTCCAAATCTAGTTTTGGTGACCATGGGCAGATTGCTTTATGTTCTTTCAGTCTCATTCTCCTCATCTGTATAAAGAGGGATAATAGCACTTAACTCACAGAAATTGTGAGGATCATATAAGATTACCTACGTAATGTACTGTGGAAGTGCTATCTAGCTATTACAAATCTAGAAGGCCCTCTAGTCCAACCCCTCAAATTAAAGAAATAGTTGGAGACCAGACAGGGCTTACCCAAAGCCATGCAGATAGTAGCTAGGAGCAGCAGGACGCAAGCCGAAGTCCTTGGACTCTATAATTTGCCCTCTTTCCACTGACCCATGTTTCCTTCCTCATCTGTACTAGTGAAAGTAGTGTGCCAACCAATGAAATAAAAATGCTAGTAAATGTTATAAATGCTTTAACACTGATTCTAGTTGTATTCCTTCATCACATCTTATGGAGACCAGTTACTCTTCTAATCCTCACTTCATAGATAAGATAATTAAAGGAAGAAAAGTGTTGGGCTCAAGGTCATCCAGTGAGTTGCTGAAAAAAAACATGGACTCCAATCTTCCTTTCCCTGCTGAGTTTCATGGTAGGTCAGTGCATTCTAAATAGCCAGGATACAGGTCACCAAGAATGATGCTCTATTATTTTCAGGTGAAAATACCCAACAGTGAAAAAAGGCTAAACATGTTCAAGTATGTGGTTTATTTTTAGATGTCCATCTCTCAGTGACAGCTCAGGCACCTTCTCAGACTGGATTCATATTATCTACATTTCTATACCTTATACTTTTTTAGTTAGGAGTGGCATTAAACAAGACTTCAGCCCAAAGTTTAAGAAGAATCAGAATGTACAGTTCACTCTGAGCAACATAACATGGCTTTTGGTAGAATTGTCTTATTTTGTTTCAGGGTCAGGAAAGGCAGATTCATGTTTGGGGATTGTGTGAGCAGTGTCATTTGATACTGCTGTGGCTTACCTCCACCTCTACCACCAACCTCACCCACCCAACAAGATCCATTTCAAGGCTATGTGACCTGAACCCCCCATAGACGAAGTGGTCTAGTACACAACTGATCTATTCACCATTGTAAAGGAGAGAATTATTCCTCCCTTCATGCTGTAGGTTTGTGATATCCTGCTTCTGGGCATATGTAGCCTCATTCTTTCTATTGGTGTCCGAAGGCTTGTGACTTTTCAAGGGCTGATAGCTCAGGCCAGCATGAAAGAAATACGTTCAGGTGACTAAAAGCATTATCAAAAATTCTAGCAATGATCAACTAACAGCTCCCAAATGTCATTTGCTGATAAATTTGTTTTTCAAAAGCAAACACAAAAAGATATTTTTCGGTACTTCTAGAGTTGACATTGAGGGGCAGAACCAAGATGTCAGAGTAAGGACTTGCTTGAGATCACTTCCAAACTCTCCCAAATACCTGTAAAAATGACTCTAAACAAATTCTAGAGCAGCAGAACCCACAAAATGACAGAGAGAAACAAATTTCTAGCCCAATACAATCTGAAAGGTCAACAAGAAAGATCTATTGCACCAAGCTGGAAAAGGAGCACAGAGCAACACTGGCCACTCCAGCACAGCAGCCCCCAGCAAACCTGGAGCAGGCTTCGGGGCACTGAATCTCTGGTAGCCATGGCAGTTTCCAGACTTCTCAACCCACAAATACCAAAGACAACTTAGAAGGTCGGTAGGAAAGGTGTGTCAGATTTGGGTGAGAGAGGAGTGAGGTCTGACCCCTGCCCCATAGTGGTGGCAGTGGCAGTGGAGGTCGCTGTTTTCTGAGCTCTCAGCCCACAGATGGTAGGTAGAACAAGTGGCTGATCAGAGGGGGACCACAGGGTTATCTGCCAGCTCTGAGGTAGGACTCTCTTGCTTTGCCCGTTCTTGGATCTGGGTTGCAGTCCTGGGTGGTGGGCCTGCAGAGGTGAGTAGCACAAACATGGTGGACCTTGTGATGGTGGAGAGGGAATCTTCCTCACAGTTCCAAGGCAGAAAAGAGCGCTTGTGGTTACTGATAGACCAGAGCACAGCCCAGGAGAGGAGTAAACACCTCTCCTTCTGACTTGAACTGTTTTGCCCTTTGTCAGGCAGCTTGGTGATCTCCTATTCTTGGGGGCTCACCATATTGGCACAGGTATCTGATGCAGTTCAAAACTCCCAAGCTCAAGCAATCCACTAATCTTATCATGGCTTGTAATGCTATGCACAGCCATGATGGAAGATGTTTTACTCTCATTTTATAAAGAAACTGATATTTCAGAAAGGTAAGTTGCTGGACTAAGATCACTTAGTAGGGAGCAGAGATGGGAATTTGAACTTCATTCTCTTGAATTCTATGTTCTCTCCACTATACCAAACTACCACAGCATATAAATAATACAAGAAGGGTAGTGTGGTTAGAAAATTGTCTATTTCTCATGACCCTCTAACATCATCTACTTCTTTCATTGTCAACAACTAGTAGTATCAGCAAGTAACATTTGCTGAGTACACACAGTGCTCAAGGCTTGAGTGGTATATGGAACATGGGTGGCAAGACAAACAGAAGAAGTCAACAAAAGGGCCTATTTCAATTTGTACATCTGCATTGGGTTGTTTAGGGATTCCCCATCCCTCTCCCATTCCCTTTACTTTAATTTTTATCTTACAGAACAAGCCAAAGACCTAACACACTGAATTTACCAACAGTGTCTTTCCTGGACATGGGGGTCTATCACTGTGTCATGTTACTAAGCATTATCTTAGCAAAGATAACATGGGGTACTTTGACACAGAAGACATTTGTGAGGTATGCCATTTATTACTCTCTTGAAGGAAACCATTTCTATTCCTGCTCCTTTTTATTTTTAGAGACTTCACAGAGAGTGTATTCCTCAAACTGTTCTCACTCCTGGTTCAAGTTTGATAATTATGTTTTACTGCCCTTTATACATCATTCTTAAATGGGATCAAGAATGCACATAGAAACATCAAGGCCTGATTCGTAGCCCCTATTAGCACTAATACTAACATGAGGCAAATTGAAGAGTCAGTAAATGAACGTCAGCTGAGCTATAAAACACATGATAGTGAAACAGTTTATCTCAGTCACCTTTTATAGACAGGAGCTGGCCACCAGAAGATGTATGGACCTAATAAATCAATAGGAAGGAATTCCAAAAAGGATAAATCAATAACCAGGCGAGTAAAAGAATCCTACAGGTGTGTGACAATGACCCACTGGGGCCCTCTGATCCTCAGCCAAAGGGCTTAGCCAAGATAGTCTATAATGATGGATATGCAGAAATGACAAATACCTCCATCGAGAGAGACTGGCTTGTCTCATACTTTAAAACTCAGCCCGCTCTTTCCATAACATCAGTCTCTGGTGAATTATTTTAGCCTAAGAATAGTTTCTTCGGGCTTTCCACTGTGGTTCTCCAGACTTGGGTCAGCTCTCTAAGGTATTAAGAAAGTTGCCCATTCGCAATGCACCAGTGAGTATGGGAACTGCGATGTTCTTGTGAATTAGGCGCAGAAATAACTTGTGCCTTAGGAGCCAGGCTGAGTGTACTCAGGAAAACAGTGCTTACCTTAGAAACCCCAGAAGCACGATGTCTCTGCTTATGTGATGTTTGACCCAAAGTGGATAATGCTAAAGGGGTCATTATTTTTTCCCCTCTATCATTAACAGGCTTATGTTGTTAATTTCTCTTTTACAAACCAAACTATAGGCTCACTCAAGGATAGAACCACTGGACCTAGGTAGCCAAAAAATGATGAGAGGCAATGATAATCAGAGGTAATGTAGTATAGTGAATAGAGAGTTAAGCAGAAAGCCAAGAAGACCTAAAGTCAAGACCTGCCTATGACATAGTGCTGGATGAGCCCAGTCAAGTCACTTAACCTTGACTTTCCCCATTGGACCAATCTCTACCCCTAATGATAATGAAAATGAATGTTTATATAATACTTCTAAGGTTTAGACCTTAAGAAGCACTTTAAACATACATATGATGTTATTTGATTTTTACTTGTGAAAGAGATCCTTGTTTTAACGATGAGAAAATTGAGGATCAGAGGGGTTGTGTGAATTGCCTGGGGTCACACATCTATTTGGTGCTGGAGGTCTCTTGGCATCAAGGGAAAATGCATGCTGTTCCTCGTGATAGTGCTGGTGGATACAGTGATAGGGAGGGAGTGACTGGGAAGTGAAAAGCCTTGACGAATAAGAAATGCTATCAAGCTGGAATAAGAAATAGCTGTAGAAAACACTTGAATGATGCTCTTCTAAGAATTCATGCCTAAACGTAGCGAACATTAATTTATTGCTGGGATCAGATGGTAGCTATGTGATGCAGCGGATAGAGCACTGGGCCGGGAGGCAGGAAGGCCTAAATTCAAACCTGGCCTCAGATATTTTTGCTAGCTGTGTGACCCTAGGCAAGTCATTCTGTTTGTCCCAGTATCCACATTTGTAAAATGGGGATAATAATACCACCTACCTCCCAGGGTTGTTGTGAGAGTCAGAAGTGACAATAATTGTAAAGTGATTAGCATAGCGCCTGGCATATTATATAGTATTGTGATTATATAAGTATCAGCTATTATACAGTGGTGATGATATAAGTATTAGCTACTACTGTTGTCATCCAGAGCAAAGTAGTTATTTTTGTGGGAGAATCTAGATGGAATTCATGTATACTTAAAAGGCAAAAACAAAGGCCTTCAAAAATGAGGGAATGGGAAGTCCAAAAAGGTCATTTTTACTCATTTACCACTCACAATAATAGCTTCTGCTTTAATACCTTAGCTGATGTCAATACCCAGCAGATGGCCCCATCCCTTCCTTTGTGCCTTCTGGAATCCCCATCCTACTGTTAACAAATATCTTATCATTCTATACTTTTTCCTTCCCAGTCTTACTTTTGGCTTACCATCAGAAAATTGGCTCCTGCAAGAAGACGCTGCATTCCTGACCATCATCACCTTGTGCCTGGACTATTTTGATATTGCACTTCTGACTGATCTCCCTGACTCAAGTGTCTCCACATTCCAGTCCATCCTCCAAGGCAAAGTGATCTTCCTAAAGCACTTGTCTGACCATGCCACCCCCTTAGTCAATAAACTCCAGTGGCACCCTATCACCTCCAGATCAAAGGTAAATTCTTGTGTTTGGCATTTGAAGCCCTTCATACCCTGGCCTCACCCACCTTTACAGTCTCTTTAGACTTTACTTACCTCCAGGTAATCTTTGATCTAGTGACACCAACCTCCTTGCTTTTTCTCACAGAAAACTTTTTATTTCCTGACTGCATGCATTTTCTGTTCATATGTTTTTTTTATTTTCATTTTCAGTTCCAAATTTCTCCCTCCTCCACCCCTCTCCCACCCATTGAGTAGGCAAGGAATACAATACACATCATACATACAAAATCACGCAAAACATGTATATGTATGTGTGTATATACATATATATATATATGTATGTATATAAATTTTCTAACTCCATTTCCACTGGCTAGTTCCTGTGCCCTAGCTCTCCCTCCTAATCTTCTTCTCTTAGCTTCCCTGGCTTCTTTCAAGTCCTAGCTAAACTCCTGCTATCTACAGGAAGTCTTCCCTGGGCTACAAGAACCCTTCTACCTTAATGTGCCTTCCCTCTGTTGATTATTTTCAACTTATCCTTAACAATGAAGATTGTGATTTGTTTGAATCTCGTTGTTCATATGTTGTCACCTGCATTAGACTGTAAGCTCCTTGAGAGCAGGGACCATTTTTTTTTACTCTTCTTTGTATCCCTGAGCACTTAGCCTGACATATAGTAGGTCCTTAAAAATCATCCATCCCTAGTTGATTGACTTAGTCACTCTCTCCAGAATGAATGTTCCTTTTCTCATGCCCCCTAACATACGCCCTTCATCCAGAGGAGAAATGAGCATATTTCTTGGTCCTCATTTTCACTTCTGTGCCATCTTTGCCAACAACATCATTCAATCATCTCTTCTCCTTTAAAGTTCACTCCATCCACCTACATCAGTAAAATCCAGATTCTTAACATAGACATTGTTACTTTCTGTCCCTTTTCAAGGAATTCAATCCTAGGCTTATAGATTTCCCTTCAACCCTATTCCTCCTACCTCGTACTCAAGGACATTGATATATATCCTTATGTTCCCTGGTTTCCTACTTCATTACTATTCTTAACACCTATGACCTACATCTTCGGTTCACCCCAATTACTCATAGAAATGGTCACATTGTAAGTCTTGTTATCATCTATAAGTATGCTCTGTTCATAGTGGTGCTCTCTGAAATCCCACTTGCCTCTTAACCTTCCCTTTCTTTAATCCATGACCTTTAATCCCTCTGTCCTTCTCAGTATCCCCACCCCATCACAATCTAGCCTCACTATTTGCCCTTCACAGTCTTGATCCCATGATTGAGTAGTCAAAAATATCCAATACTTCATCCTAGAATTACTTGGTTCCTTGGTCCTATTTCTTTTCATAACTTCCCAAACTCAAAGCTAGGTTATCTATGTCGTGTGTCTTTTCTGCTCTTCTTGCTTTACTGGAGAAAGTCATACAGTTGTTCCAACCACTACCCAAACAAACTCCTCTCTAATCTCAACTGTGATCAGACTTTTATAAGGCAATCTCTATTCAGCCCAGATTAATTCATCATATGCATGTCATCATTTATCCCAAACTCCTCTGAAGCCCTTATACAACCTCCTCACCCTTCTCTCTTAGCAAAGGACCTTGCCTCCAATTTTTACTGAGAATATAGAGAAAATACAGGTTATCTACCATAAACTCTTTATTCTTCCCAACTCAAAATCCATCTCACCCATTCATGCTCTTTCGTTTCAGTTGCAGAAGAAGTTGTGGTCTTTCTGTTTCTTTAGGACCAAACCCTCTACTAGAGGCAGCAAGGTAAGTACAGTGAGTAGAGTGATGTGAACTGAAGAGTTCAAACCTGACCTTAGGCACTAGCTATGTGAATCAGAACTCTTCACTGAATTTTTGCCTCCATTTCCTCAATTGTAAAATGAAGATCAATAATATCACCTACCTCCCAGAGCTGTTGTGGGGATCAAGTGAAATGATCATTGTAAAGCCTTTATTTAGCACAGAACCTGGAATATAGTAAGTGCTATAGAAATGTTATTTATTATTATTAATTGTTAATACTTGTACCCTTAATCCCATTCTCCTTCTGTTAATCCTCTAGGATTAATGAGAGTTCATCAGAAGCTTTCTGCTTCAGTCATTTTGCTCCATTGCCTATTTCCAAGCTCTCAGTTATATCACTTTCTGGGTTGACGAGCAGGTACTAGTCTCCTTTAAAAATCTTTGCTTGACTTCTTAAGCTATCTTCCTGTGTTTATTTTCACCTTTTACAACCAAATTTGATTCAATTCAACCAGTATTTGCAAAGAGCCTCACTCATGCAAGTGAGTGCAACTGTAAAACCATCCCTTTTATAAAAAGAACCTTACCTTTTACATCTAAGTACACTAATATTTTTTTAAAATGAAAATTTGGGGAGGGAGAGAGTACTGACAACTGGAATATTAAAAAAAAGATTTCACATAGTATGTGCCACCTGGACAGAGGGCAAAGGAATATAGAGATTCTCTAAGGCAGAGAAGAGAAGGGAGCATGTTCTAGAGACAGAACATCCAATTTGGAGAACACTTGCTATGACACTGTGGCTAGAAGGTAGAGTGCATCACACCCCTTGACTGACTCTACCCTCTTCAAGATTGCCAGTGCTGCCAGCTCTTAAATTCACTGGTCTTTTCTCAGTACTTATTGTTCTTGATGTCAAAAGAGTTTTTGGCACTATCAAGCATCTGCTACTAGAAGAAACTCCCTCTCTGAATTCAGATCTACAGTCTTTCCAGAACCTAGTCTTGGAAAATTGCTTGGGGGAGATTGAGTTTAAATTGACTTGCCCAGATGGCACAGAATTTATGTATTAGACTCAGAATTTGGCTCCCAGCCTTCTTGACTCCAAAGGCAACTCTCTCTGTACTCTGCCTCTGACTTTGCCCATGAGTACTTAGTAAATGTTTGTTAAATTAATAATAGCCTTCATTTACATAGTGCTTTAACCCTGGGTGGTAGATGCTGTTATTATCCCCATTTTTAGAAATGAGTAAACTGAGGCAGACACAGGTTAAATAACTTACCCAGGGTCACATAGTTAATACATGTCTGAGGAAGGATTTGCAAAAACACTTTACCAATGTTATCTCGCTAGATTGTCACAACCCCAGGAGGGGGATTTTACATTTTTTACATTTGCCATTTTACAAATGGGAAACAAAGACAGCTAGAAGTGACTTAACCAGGGTCACAGAGCTACAAATGTCTGAGACAAGATAAGACTATAAGTCTTCTTTGATTTCAAGTCCAGTGTTCTATCCACTTTACCATCAATTGATCCTACATTATAAAAGCAAGTAAACTACTGAAAACAGCCTACCTTGCTGCTACTTAATTAGTTATTTTGTGAATCCTCACAATGCCAAAAAATATTCTTCAACATGGACCATATTTTCAATTTTTTAATGAATTGTGACTATTTGTTCTTGATAAAGAAGTGACTAGCACTAGGCTTACTTTCAGAAATTTCACCATGGCCTGTGAAGACATCAGTTAATAGAGGGAAAATAATACAGAAACTGGAAGGCATCAGTAAGTTCCAGTTTTGTGTGCTAACCAAACATTAGATGGTAAGGGATTTGAACCTGGTGACTTGCCACTTCCTTTTTCTTGGAAGAGTTAAAGAAAGCGAATACTATATCCCCATGTCATTGGCTCTGACCTGCTCTTTCACTAATCACTAGAAATTTACTGCTCCAGTGCCTTCTAAAGACAAATTGGTTTTTCAAAAGACACGGTTCTGTTTTCCTTTTTTTTTAAAGAAAAGTTCTATTTATGGCTTTTGATCTTACTTCGCATTCACTGCCAGTTATGCTCCCTACTGCCAATACATTGAGCCTTACTTTGTAACAAAGACAATCAACGTAATATTCTCCACTCATAGTCTCCTACCTTTCCTAGTACAGGAGGGAGACTCTACACTCATTTGGGGGTGAGGGAGAAATACTGAATTTTTATTATTATATTTTGGTTTTCTTATTACCTTTTTTCTAAACATATCCCCCACCCTTTCTCCTTCCTAGAGAGCCATTCCTTGGAATAATTGTTTTTTGTTTGTTTGTTTTTAAATAAGCATTTCAACACATATCAGCTGAGTTTGGGAAAGCTAAGTGATAGGAAGGAGAGAGTGCTGGGCCTGCAGTCTAAAGACCTAAGGTTAAAAATGACCTCAGTTCCTCATTGACCTTGGGTAAGCTGTTTAACCTCTGTTTGTTACCATTTGTTTTCCTGGTTCTGCTTACTTCACTCTGTTAATAATAAAAAGAATAGCAAGTGTGAGCTATTAACACTATATAATATATACATACATGTACATTTAATGTAAATATATAGCACTTAAGATTTACAAAGCACTTTATAAATATTATCTCATTTCACAACCCGGGGAGGTAGGAGCTATTATTATTCCCTCTTTACAAATTAGGAAACTGAGGAAGACATTTAAAGGACTTGCTCAGGTACATAGCTAGCAAATGTTTGAGGCAAGATTCAAACTCAGGTCTTTAGATTCCATCCTAAGTTCTAAGTTCATCATATTCATTGTTCCTCACAGTGCAGTGGTATTCCATTACATTAATGTATCACAATTTATTTAGTTATTCTTCTGTCACCAGACATGTACTTTGTTCGAAGTTCTTTGCTACCACAACATTTCTGCTTTCTGTTTAAAGGGGATTAAGAGGGAGGGAGAGAGAGAGACAGACAGAGAGACAGAGAGACAGAGAGAGAAGGAGAGGGAGAGGGAGGAGGAGGAGGAGGAGGAGAGAGAGAGAGAGAGAGAGAGAGAGAGAGAGAGAGAGAGAGAGAGAGAGAGAGAGAGAGAGAGAGTCAGAGAGAGTCAGAGAGAGTCAGAGAGGAGCCAGCGAAATACATTATTCCACAACTTTGGTAACTGAGTTATCCCAGGAAGAAGTAGGAGTTATTTTCTTGATTACTTCTTCTAAAGGAGAATTGGGACAGTCATCATAGAGTAAGAATGCTAGAAGGTTTGCCAATCTATCTTGATCAACTTGGGCATATGATTTCCTGAGGCTTCTTACTTGGGGCAGGACGAGGTGCAGCCCAGTGAAATATTGATAAAATAAAGGAAAGAAAGTTTTGTTAAATGTTTTATGTTTTCATCCATTGCATGTGTAAAAACAATTTTTAGCATTTGTTGGGTTTTAAGGTTTTGAGTTTCAAATTCTATTCCTCCCTCCCTCACTTTCCCTTTCCCTGAGATAGTAAGCAATCTGATATAGGTTATACATGTGTAATGTAAAACATTAAAAATGTTTTACATTGTAAAACAGTAAACATGTAAAACATTTCTATTTTAGTCATTTTGTGCAAGAAAATTCAAAGAAAAAAGAAAGAAATTGAAAAATAATATACTTCAATCCATATGCAGACAACATCAGTTCTTTCTCTAGAGATAGCATTTTTAATCAAGAATCCTTTGGGATTGTCTGGGATTATTGTATTACTGGGAATAATTAAGTCATTCACAGTTATTCATTGTATAATATTGCTGTTATTGTGTATACTGGTCTCCTGCTTCTGATCGTGTCACTTTGTATCAGTTCCTGTAAGTCTTTCCAGGATTTTCTGAAACCCATTCTGCTCCTCATTTCTTATCACACAATAGTATTCCAACACAATCATATACTACAACTTGTTCAGCCATTCCTCAATTGATGGGCAACCCCCCAATTTCCAATTCTTAGCCACCACAAAAAGAGGTACTATAAATATTTATGTACAACTAGGTCCTTTTCTCCTTTTCTTTAATCTCTTTGATATACCAGCCTAGAAGAGGTATTGCTGGATCAAAGAGTATGCAGCTTTATTGCCCACTGTGCATAGTTCCAAATTGCTCTCCAGAATGGTTGGATCAATTTACAACTCCACCAATAGTACTTTTGTGTTCCAGTTTTCCCACGTCTCCTTCAATAGACATTTCTTTCATCAGTATTGATGTAGAGCATTTTTTTCATATGGCTATAGATAGCTTTGATTTCTTTGTCTTACAACCGCCTATTTGTATCTTTAGATCATTTGTCAATTAGGAATGGACTTGTATTCTTATAAATTTGACTAAATTCTCTACATATTTGAGAAATTAGGCCTTTATCAGATACTTGTAAAAAATTTTTTCCCATTTTTCTGCTTTCCTTCTATTTTGGTTACATTGGTTTTGTTTGTGCAAAACCTTTTTATTTTTACATATTCAAAATTATCTGTTTTGCATTCTGTAATTACAATTAACATATATAATATATCATAATTATAATTCATAATTAATATGTCTTGTTTGGTCCTAAATTCTTCCCTTAGCCATAGATCTGACAAGTAAAGTATTCCATATTCTCCTAATTTGCTTGTGGCATCACTTCTTATGTCTAGACAATGTGCCCATTTTGACCTTTTCTTGGTATATGGTATGAGATTGTTGGTGTCTAGTTTCTACTATACTATTTTCTAGTTTTCTCAGAAGTTTTTGTCAGATAATGAGGTTTTGAAGGGAAAAAAAGTTATAAGTCTTGAGGTCCAGTCTATCCTATACACAGCAGCCAAATTGATGTCTGTAAAGCACAGGTCTATCCATAACAATCTCTTCCTCAAAAGTCTACAGCGGCACCCTCTCATCTCTATGATAAGATATAGAGGAAATCACAACAGACAACAAACAATTTCAACTATATTAAATTTAAAACACACCAAATCAATGTAGCTGAGATAGTAAAGAAATCATAAAATGGGAAATCAAGTCAAATCAACATGTATTTATTAAATTCATAGTATGCTTTGGGCACTATGCTTAAGCACACTCAGAGTAAAACTAGTCCCTGTCCTCGAGGAACTCACAATCTAATGGTGGAATGTAACAACAAGGCAATATTCACAATGCTTATGGTGACTATAAATATGCTGGTATAGTTATTAATCACAAAATGTAACTGGCTCTCTCATAGAGGACATAGCCAGAACATTTATTCAAATACCAGAAAGCTAAGTCCTAAAACCGGAAAGTTAAAGCCATTATAGTAGGTAGCCATGTAGTTGGCACACAAAGTTAACGCAGTAAACACCCACATTCTCAAGGCTTAAAAACAAAGTTCCCTCAGGCAAAGATCCTCCTCTCCTCACTCACAGTAACAGCTTGCTCCCAGCAGCTCTGACCCTCCACAATTCCCATCCCCAGCAGTTCTCAGCAGATGTTCTGACTGGCTCTCAGAAGAAGCTTGTGTTGCCTCTGCTGCTTCCAATCACCACACTGGCTACAGCCTAGGCCCTAGTCTGTTCTGGCTCCTTCCTGCCCCACCCCTTCCTGCAAGTTCAAGGGGCATGGAAAATCTTCAAATTCCATTACCATTACAAGGAGACAACATGCAAACAACAATGAACAGACCAGATACATACAGGATAAATTGGAAATAATCAATGAGAGGGAAGGCATTAGCATTCAGAAGGATTGAAAATGGCTTCTTGAAGAAGGTGGGATTTCAGCTGAGATTTGAAGGAATCCGGGAAAGTCAGAAGGCAAAGGTGAAAAAGGAGAGAGTCCCAGGCCTGGAGGACAGCCAATGAAAATGGCCAGTCAGAGAATGGAGTGTCTAGTTCAAGAAAGAGCAAGAAAGTCAGTGTCACTGGATTGCAGAGTATGGGACTTGGGGAGTATAAGGAGTAAGATTAATGGAAAGGTAGGAAGAGAATATGTAATAGAGGATGTTAAAAGCCAAAGGGAAAATTTTAATTAGATCAGGGAGGCAACCAGGAGCCCTTGGCTTTTATTAGTAGACTGTGAGCTCCTTGAGTGCAAAGAGACTATTTTTTCTCCCTTTTTGTGTCTCTAGCAATTAGCATAGTGGCTAGCATATGTGGGAGGTGCTTAATAAATATTTATTAATTATTGAATGAGAGGAGGAGCAGCATAGTCAGAAAAAATGAAAAGATACTTGTATCAAAGATAGCCCATCTCCATTAAAGGGCTAATATCCAAGATATATACATTCATACATATGTGTGTATATGTGTATATACATGTATATGTTTATATATATGCATGTGTGTATACACACGCATGGAATTAGTACAAATAAGACTAGGGGCCATCCCCTAATAGATAAATGACCAAAATGATATAAACAAACTTTTTAGAAGGGGAATTATAAATTCTATGAGAAGCAATGTGGCAAAGTAGATAGATTGACTTAAGAAAACCTGGGGTCAAGCTGGGACCCAACATGTACTGACAGATATACTTGGTCAAGTTACCTAACCTTTCAATGGCTCTAAGTAACATTGTTAAAATACAGAGCAGGTAAAACTCTGCATTTGTAAAGGGAGTTCCCTACTAGGTGCTGATGAATACACTGATGAAATCACAAGTCTATTAAAATGAATGCATGCATGCATACATACATACATTCATATATGCACACATAAATATAATATAAACATATAAACACATATACAGGCACACTTTCATATGTCTAGAGAAATAGAATTATATATGTATGAAACTGTTCATTAATAGAAGGCATGCAAAGTAAAACAACTCTGAGATTAAAACTCATGTCCAGTAAATTGACTATGATGGCTATGACAGAAATAGTGAATGCTGAAGAGAATTAAGGTAGATCGATGTACCAATACACTGTTGGTGTGCCTATGAATTGACCTAACCATTATGGAAAACAATTTGGGATTCTGGGGAAAAAAAGTGACTAAAATGTTTATAGATACCAGAGAACCTGCTGCTAAGTATATATTTCAGTGAGGTCAAGGAGAAAAGGAAAGGGCTGATATTCACCAAATAATCATTGCAACACTTTTTCATGATAGGAAAAAGCTGGAAACCAAGCAGGGACCCATTGATTAGAGAAAGGCTAGATCAATGACAGCATATAAATGTGCCAGAATATTATTGAGCTATAGGAAACAATGAATAAGAGGCATTCAGAGAAATAAAGGAAGATCTGTATGAACTGGTACAGGGTGGAATAAGAAGAACTAGGAAAACAGCACACACACAAGATAAACAGCAGCACTAGGATACAGAGCACTGTGATTAAGACCACGAATCGTGGTCCTAGTGAGGAGGTGAGCGAATGTACCTGTTTTCCTGCTTTGCAGGGTAAAGGGTTATGGGTGCGGAATGTTACAAAGGAAGTCAGTTACAACTCATGTGTCAATTGGTTTTGCTTTATATTTTTTCCTTCTTTATTATAAATGAAGGCTTAGAGAGGAGGCATGTAGAGGTAAAGATATATAACTGCTAAAAAATGCCTTTTATAGAAGTGAAAAAAGGCATTAGTAAAACTTGTTAAAAGTGTATTGAGACAAAGGTCCCTTACCTGCTCCTCCAGCTGCAGTATAATGTGTAATTGGTGTCAGCACCCTGTTCTAATAATTGAAAGATAAAATGAAACCAGCTGAGTTGGGAGGGATTTCCTCCTCCTCCTCCCCCAACTCACGCCCCCAGGCAGGAGTAGGTAGAAAGACTTTTCACTGGGCCTTTCTAAAATGTCCTGAAAGTTCAGTGATTCAGTGAAGACAATGAGGTACTGACCAGGCCTGATTGGCTTTGGATGTCTGGCTGCTGTTGCATTCTGCAACTCTCCCTGCTCTATAAACGCCACGTTGTCTGATATCATTTGGAATGAGAGACATAGCAGGTGGCAACTATCGATGTGACCTTTTGGGTTATCTATAGGACACCATGTGCATTTAAAAGAATGAAGTTGACATTTGTGGTCACGATAATTCATATTCTCATCATGTGTCCATTGATCTAAGACATTGGCCACATCAGTGTCTAGAAGCTTGGTGACAAATGTGACATCTGACTGATAGGCAAAACCTCAAGTGAATTTTGCCATTTATTATTATAATTATTGTTGAGTCAATTTTCCTCTCTCTAGTTGTAGGGACGGGACCATGAGCTGTCAGGAGGGCTGATATGGACATCCAGTGAGAGGAGGAAAGCTTTTACCTTTAGGAGGGAGATGTGGTGGGCCCTGATGAAACCTTCTCTGTAGGCTCGTTCCAGACCTTGCTTGACCACCTCCGCTCACACTACCCCTCAGCACAACTTCCTATGTCTTGTACCTTTCATTCAACCAGGCTTTTCAATGATTTCCAAATATATCCCATACTATACTTTCCCTATGACATTACTCGTGAAAATCTCTACATCTAGAATGCTTTCCTCCCTCATTTTTTTGCATATTGAAATCCAATCTATTCTTCAATGGACCCATTCAAATGCTGCTGCTTCCATGAAATTATCCTTGGTTGTCTTAGTTGGAAACGTCCATTCCATCCAAACAAAGGGGAGGTGTGGATGGAGAATACTTCCAAGGGATAAATTCCAGAGCTGAAATGATCTTACAGGGTGAAGAGGATTCTGGAGCATGATGGAGAGAATAAAGCTTCAAGTTTTTAGACAAATTCTGCCATTTTGTCCACGTATGGACTCATGAGTTCTTAGCATCTCAGACTTGGCGGGGAGCTCAGACTACACTAATCTTGTCCAGAACTTCCCCTATAGAATTTCTTTTTTTCCCTTTTTTTTGGAGGGCAAATGGGTTAAGTAACTTGGCCAAAGTCACATGGCTAGTAAGTGTGTTGAGTGTCTAAGGCCGGAATTGAACTCAGGTCCTGCTGACTCCAGGGCCAGTGCTCTATTCACTGTACCACCTAGCCACCTCCCCCCTATACAATTTCTAACAATGACCTTCTAGCCTCTATTTTAAGACCTCCAAGGCTGGGGGGGGGGGATGAGGGACCCCATCATCACCTGAGTATCCCACTTCGTGGTTGTTCTCAGTGCTGTAAAGTTTTTAAAATCCTCTGTCTTGTTGCTTAGAAGCTCTATGTGACAACATGCAAGTCATCTAACTCTCCATATCTCAGGCAAGACTATATCCCTCTGCAAAAGGAGATTAAAATATGTATCCTTTAACTTAAAGCTCATATTCTTGCTGCCTCTAAAACCATGTTGCCTCTGAAATTAATCACAACATGAAGGTGACTCTGCTGACATTTAAGACTGTCTTGCCTTATGAACCCCTTTATAGTGTCAGAGAATGAACACTCTTGCTCATCACTGCTTTCCCATCACTGCTTGGCATGTCACCATCCCAAGTGAAAGAAAAATATCTAGTTATAGCTCTAAAGGCTATGCTAGAACTAGAAGTCTTATCTTGAAGTTGGAGGAATTAGATGATCCATTTTTTTTGCTTTTCTTTGTACAACCAACACTTAGCATGTAGCAGATACTTAATAAACACTCATTGATTGACTAACTCTAGCAATATAGATTTCTAGAATTGTACTTCTTGTGAAAGTGGCAGAGTTCCTTAGCAACATCAGTCTATTGGAAAGTAAAGGATCCTGGAATCTAGCTTCCTAGCAAAAAGATAGTTGAGGGGGTTGGGTGGATGGTGGTGGCAATAAACCTTGTCAGAACCAACCTCTGGAGGAGAAAAGGATGGTATACATGACCCTATTGATGGAGGAGCAAACAAAGACTGAACCAAGAAGCAAAAGCCCCGGACACCTGTAAATTGCCTTCCTCTATTACCTTTAGTTATTCTGGCAGTGCAAGTCCAGTGGGAAGATGGGAAGCGTTGCCACTCGCTAATTTTCCTTTTAGCCTGAGTTCAGGATTATAGTGCCATACAGGAAAAAATCTGTATGCATCCCTGAGGTGAAAGTGGAACTCTCCAGAATGCCAGTGGAAATGTTTACTTCTCCAGCAACAGCAGGTTTATTTCCCTTGTTAGGGTAGTATAGGTTGTAAGGAGGTGCAACATAAAAGGCTGGAAAACTGCACAGGACCCTGAGAAGGAGAAGAATGAGATGCTACTCCCTGGAGTGGAAAGATAATTATATTGATTACATGGCTTACTGTGTTGCCTGTATGTGTTTTTTGCTATTTCTGTGAGATGAAACAAAGATTTGTTGTTGTATATTCATTATCAGTTGCTACCTTGAATGTTTGCATGGGACCCTTTGAGGGGTCCTACTCTAAGATTTTCTAGAGGACAAAATGATTTTTGGAGCCTTCCCCAAGACTGAAACCAGCTCATGTGGGGTACTGGGCCATCTTTTACATCTATGTCTACCTGAATCACTAAAACCAGGAACAGAATGTATGGGACATTAGTGTTCACCCTGCTGTGTATGTCTTTTTCTAGGGCCAGGTCTTTTGCCAAGGTATTTTTGTTACAGAAAACCTCAAGCAAAACTTTTGATAAGAAGCATTTCGTTCTGGAGCTTATCTGAAAACAAGAACAGTGTTGGGGCTGGCTTGGTTTCACACACTGAAATGTTAAAGGATTAACTGCAAAATATCCTTGGGCGGCTTATGGTCATTGATTTTTCTCAAGTTGGTTTTTCTACTAGAGTGGTAGCATGGCCCATGGCTCCTTTAGTGTGAGGGATGAATGGCAAGCGTGCATGTTTCTATCCTGGACCTGTCTTCCCCCAATCCTGGAAAACAGCACTGAGATGAGAGGAGGGGAATTATTCAACTAGCATTTATTAGCAAAAAACTTGACTTCATTAGCAAGTTTGCCATTAACCTAATACGAGAAATGTTTTCCTGATGATATAGTATTATTTATCCTTTTCTCTAGAAAATACTTTTTAAAAATACACTATTTTTCTAAGGAAAGATCTGCACCCCCCCAAACATCTAAGATTCTTCTCATTCTCTTAGCCAAGCTGATTCTTATCAAAACTTAAAAATATTAGTCCTTATTCTAAGGCCATATGACATAGAGCCAGAAGGCCCTTTAGAGATCATCTTAGTCCAAGCCCCACATTTTCCAGATGAGGAAACCAAAGCCTACATAGGTGAAGTGACTTTCCCAAAGTCATGCAGATAACTAAATAACAGAAGTGGGATTTGAGCCCAAATTCTCTGACATCAATTCCAGAGCATATTCACTATCCAACTCTGGATGAAATTTATTCTGTGACTGAGCCCAAAGATATCCTGTAGAAATGAAATGTGAGTTAGTCTTGAATAACTGGAATAACAGTAAATTGGAAAGTAGGAAATTACAACAGAAATTGTACAGAAGTATAAATAGGTATAGGAGGGAAAGCATGGAATTCAGAGTCAATATCATGGAATCATAAATCTAAAGCTCAAAAGAACCTTACAAATCGTTTAGCCCAATTCCCTAATCTTACAGATGAAAACTCTAGAGCCCAGCAAGGTCATGATTTGCCTAAGGTCACAAACATAGCAAATAGAAGGGCTAAGATTTGAACCCAAGTTCTCTTTGAACCCAAGCTTTCTTTCTGCCATACTTGCATTCTCTCATCTCTGTAACTACCCACTTGCTTTGGATAAGTCACAGAATCATAGAATCTACAATTTGGAAGGTACCTCATTGACCAACTAGTCTAACCAGTACCTGAAAGGAGTTCTCACTTATAATCTACTCAAAAAGTGTTTGGTCAACCTCTATTTGAAGCCCTTCTAGAGGTGGGAAGATACTCCTTCTTAAGATAGCCCATTTATAAAAAATAATTTTAAAAAAATTTAAAGATTTTGTTGTTCAGTCATGTCCAACTCTTTATGACCCATTTGGGGTTTTCTTGGCAAAGATACCAGAGTGGTTCACCATTTCCTTGTCTAGCTTATTTTACAGATGAAGAGATGAGGCAAACAAAGTTAAGAGACTTGCCCAGGGTCACACAGGTAGTATCTGAAGCCCAGATCTCTGTCTGTTGTACTGCCTAGGTACCCATTCCATTTTTATATACCTCTAATCATCAAGAAGGTTTTCCTAACATTAGGCCTAAAATCTGTTCCAACCATCCATTGCTCCTTATGGTGACCTCTAAGGTGGAGCAAAACAAATCTAATGCCTTCTCCACATAGCCATCCTTCACATAGTGGAAGAGAGCTATTGGAGATTTTTTTTGCCATAAAACATCCTTAATTCATTCATAAGACAATGATTCAATGCCATTCGTTATTTGAGCTTTTCCTCTTCTGAGCATTCTCCAGCTTATCAATGTCCTCTTAAACTGTGGCTCTCAGAACTGGACCCAATATTCTAGACAAGGTCTTAGGAGGGTAGAGTAGAGTTGTGCTATCATTTCCTTATTCCTTGAAATTATATTTCTCTAATGCAGCCTAAGGGACTTACATCAAGCTTGGAGCCCACTAAAAGCTTAGGATATTTTTCAGAAAAAGTCATGTCTATGCTTTTCCTAACTTGTACTGGTTTGGTTTTTCTTTTCCTTTTTTTTTTTGAGGGGGAAAGGTAGGGCAATTGAGGTTAAGTGACTTGCCCAAGGTCACATGACTATTAAGTGTTAAGTCTCTGAGTCTGAATTTGAACTCAGGTCCTCCCTTCTCCAGGGCCATTGCTCTGTTCACTGTGCCACCTAGTCACCCCCCCCCCAACTTAATAAGAAGATTTTTGTACCCAGCTTTGGAACTTTTTGTTTATTCCCATTGAATTTCATTTTATTAGATTCAGCCTAGTGTTCTAATCCAGGGGTGTGGAACCCGCAGACTTGAGATCACATGTGGCCTAAGTTCTTGGGTATGTCCTTTTGACTGACTCCAAGGTTTACAGAGCAAATCCTTCTATTGAGGGGATTTGTTCTATAAAGTTTGGATACAGTCAGAGGACCACACTTGAGGACCTAGAGGGCCACATGTGACCTCAAGGCCACAGGTTCCCCACCTCTGGGATTTATCAAGATCTTTTTGGAACCTAACTCTCATCCAATGGGTTAACCATTCAATACCTCTACTCCCCAAGTTTTATATTGTCTGCAAATTTGATGAAAGCATTATCTATTCCTTTATCCTCATCACTGATAAAACCGTTAGAAAGTACAAAGTCAAGCTTAGATCTCTAGGATCCTCCACTGAAAACCTCCTGAATTTAAACCATTAACAACTACTCTTGAGTACTCTTTCAGTACCGGTACTGAATCCATCTAATTCAAGTATTGTCTTGTCCACATTTCTCCATCTTCCTCACAAGAAGAGCATGCTTTATCAAAATATTTGATCAAATCTAGATGAACTAACTACACTTCATTCTCTTCATCTCTTAGTTTAGTAATCCTATCAGAAAAGGAAATCTGTTTAATGTAGCACAAAAAGTTTGATTGAGGTGACCCTTGAGGACAATTTTCAACTGTGGGATTCTGTGATTCTATCCAACATTTATTGAGTGCTTTGAAATGACACGGGCTCTTTGCAATCATTGTTTCCTTTTTTTAGATATTTCAAAAACCCCTTGTATGTTGATCATTCTAGAATTCTCTTAACCTCCCAGGGTCTGAGTTGCTTCATCTGCAGAATTAGGTTTTGGTTTAAAATAGACCTAAACTCTCACCTAAATCAAATATCCAATGATTCATGTGTGTTTTGAAGCCCACAGATGTCTTTGGTCCTGTTTGAAAATGAAGGATGAACAGCAAAGTCTCACCTCTACAGAAACTCTTCCCCAACCTCTCTTAATTCTAATGCCTTCTCTCCATTATTTCCAATTTATCCTAAGTATAGTTTGCTTTGTATATATTTGTTTGCCTGTTGTCTCCTCCCCTTAGATTGTAAGTTCCTTGAGGGTAGGGATTTTCTTTTGCCTTTTTTTTAGCCCCAGTGCTTAGGACAATGCTTGGAACATAATAGGCACTTAATAAATGTTTAATGGTTGATTGACTGGTGCCCAGTGAAGTGTTCAAGTACCAGATATCCAGAGGTTGGACCAGATACAAAGGGGTTTAGATAATGACAAGTTATCAAATGATCAAGATAGGATTTTATGCTTTAAAAGGTCATAGAATAAACAGATTATAGAGAATTGCCTGCCAGAGCACTGGAGTTAATAATCTTTTTCATTATTAGAAAGTATACAGCAAGAACTTTTCATAGGATAAGAACCCAAGACCAAAAAACCCTGCTATTAGATCTACCTTATTCACATCTTTTGTCTCATGGTGGCACCCTGGAATATTTTATAGAAAAATATAAATATCTAACCTGATGACAGCCTCAAAACTGTGATCTCCCAAATACCCTAATTGTTAGCATATTTTGGATTTGTTACCTATTCAAATCTTTTCCAAATGTATTGATGCTTTGAAGAAAACTGGGAGTGTTTTGCTTAGATTGATGGAGGAATTACAGGGAAGGGAGATCTAGTAACAACAGCCTTCAAATATCTAAAGAGTTATTGTTTGGAAGAAAGAATAGCCTTGCTCTGCCTAACTCTAGAGGACAGAACACTGCATAGAAGTTGCAGAGAAGCAGATTCCCATCTTGGTGTGAGGAAAAACTGTCTAACAATTTGAGATATCCTAAAGCAGAATTGGGCTACCACGGAAGGCAGTTGATGTCCTGTCACTGGAGGTCTTCAAGTAAAGGTTAGCCAACCACTTGTTGGGGAGGATATAGAGAAGTTTGGACTAGTTGGCCTCTTCCCTTTCTGTTCTAAAATTCTGTGATACTCTTCAATAAATATTAATTGAGTGCTTTTACTATGCAAGGTACTGTTCTGGTTTGAATAAGACAATACCTAGCTCTCAGTCACTCACAATCAAATAGAGAGTTAAGATAAGTCCAGTTGCTGATAGCAAATACTCTTTTTCTCCTTACTAGACAGGTTAATATTTTTTAAAAATTTCTTCTAAACTGACTGCTTAATTCTAGTATTTCAGAATTTGATGAAAAGGTCTGTGTTCACACTAGTATTCCCCCTTTGCCCCTAGTAATAATTAACGGCTAGCATTTATATAGTACTTACCATGTAGCAGGCACTGTGCTAAGTGTTTTACAAATATTCATTTGATTCCCAGGGTACTTGGACTCAGAATCCTGGGCTTTCTCCATTAGGATCTGAGAGACTGTTGTCACTGAGGCAGTATAGACAGTTTCACCTGTCTGACACATAGCATCTCCTGTCTGAGTGGTATTGCTTTATATTTGGTCAGTCTACTTGGAGCACTGGGCCTGAATTGAGCTAGCTGAGTTAAAACTAATCTAATAATTCATTACTGAGCATCTACTATTGTCAAGACATTGGGTAAGGCACTAAAGATATAAAAACAAATGTAACATAGTGATTGGCCTCATGGAACTTATATTCTACTAGGGGAATATAGTCTGTAAAAGGATAACTACATACTGGATATTTTGAAAATGAGGGAGAGAGTCCTGACACCTAAGGAAATAAGGAAAAGGCCTTCCAAAATGCATGAGCTAATCCTTGGAATAGAGTACTCTCAGGCAGAGGTCTCAAACACTCTGCTACAGAATGCATTGTACCCAGCAGACTTCCCCAGTGGGGCCATAACAAGATTTAAATGTATTTGGAAAATATATTACAAAATAAATAAAAATACAATAGATACAATTTAATTACAGATTAATACTGGTAATGTTACTACATGGTTTTCTAAGTCAATATGTGTCTTGCAAGAATCCCCATTTATGTGCTATTCACCCTGTTGCTATTTGAGTTTGATATTACTGCTTTAGGATTTACAAAAATTCATTATCTCATTTGAATTAAAGGTCATAGAAATGAAAAACAAGCCTTAGTTACTGGGACAACTGGTGGTAGGACCAGCTGAAATGATCTAAACTATAAACTTTCCTTGTGAAGATAAAGTCACACTTCCTGCTTGTATAAGGGCCTTAATTTATTTGTTTTTGGAAGGTTAAGTCCTGGAAGAAACTAAAGAGAGACCAACATCTTACAAGGTTGTAATAGCAATCAGTTTAGCAGATACTTAGCACTTAGTAACTTGGGGCTAAGTATGGAAGATATGAGCCCTGTTCCCTGTTGAGAGGGCGTGAACTCCCCTGTTGATGTGGAAGCAGGGTATTGGCTGAGACAGGAAACCAGTGTGTGTATAGAAGCAAGAATTCCAGAGACAGAGTGACAGAATTGGAATTATCCTTTTGGAGGAAGCAGGATTGTCTCAGCATCTGGGAGCTGGGCTACTGGAAGTGAGTTGGAGTTTTCTTGAGAGAGAAAGAGAGTTTCTCTCCCAACATCTGGAAGCTAATTGAGAAAGAGATGGAGTTTTCCTGAGACCAGAATCTGGTGAAGGCCACCCAGAAGGCCAATATTCCTTCTGGATCCTAGGGCCAGCTGAACTACTGGAGGACTGAAGAAGCATGGCCAGGATAAGACTTTGTTTGTGGCCTGGCTCATTCTTGAGTTCCAGGAAAGAGAAGTTGTGAAGGGTTTGAGATGTGCTGGATCCTGTGAACTTCAGTGTGTGCCAAGAACTGCCCTGAGGACTGGACAAGGACCTGGGAGCTGTCAACCTCTGAGGACTGGATGAGAACCTGGCAGCTCTCTGCTTCTGAATCCAGGTGACTGTTTGGTGGATTCAAGAGGGAGCTGGAACCATGGAAGGGGATCCAGGAAATCAAAGAGACCACCCAGAGTCAAGATGGAGAAAAGGCATCCCCTTGGATGAAATTGAGGTTTGCTGGACACCAAGGGGTAGAGGGTTTGCGTGGTTTTCTAATGACTGTACTAGTGATTAATGATATTTAGTCACTGGGAATCTAGATTAGTAACTGATTAAGTTCATGGTTGCCTCATGAGTGGAAGTTTGATTACTGTATTGTGAATTGACTGAAAGATTAAGTAAGGAGTGTTTCCCCCTTAGGGAAACCAGATGATTATTCTTCTATTCCTTGTTCTAAATATTGTGGCCATTCTAACGTTAAGCTGTTATAAACACTATATTGTGACTTTCTGTCATAAGATGTAATGTTGTGAATATTATATGGTGAACATTGTACTGAACCTTGATTTGTGATGGAATAAACAGAGTGTTCACCATTACTGTGTAATCTGAACCTTAAAAGCTGTAGACAGTAGCATTCTTTTGGGAATCTACTTGTGCTTGGCATTACAAAGGTATACCAAGATAAGGTCAAAATGGATAAGTAGTTTTGATGTTAAGGGTGATATCATAAATCAATAATGGGAGCATGGAAAAATGTGCCTGTCTATGGATAAAAGAAGAGTTTATGACTAAATGAGATAGAGAGGATCACAGGAAATAAAATTGATCATTTTAATACATGAAACTAAAAACGTTTTGCACAACCAAAACTAATGCATCCAAAATTAAAAGGAAAACAGGAAACTGGGAGAAAATTACATCTTTTTTTCTGATAAATGCTTTATTTCTCATATATATGGAGAACTGAGCCAAATTTATAAAAATAACAGCCATTTCTTAATTGATAAATGGTAAAAAAAAAAGAAAAAAGATGAACAGGCAGTTTTGAGAAGAAATCAAAACTATTCATAGTTACATCAAAAAATGCTCTAAATCATTATTGATTAGAGAAATGCAAATCAAAACTCAGATACCACGTCACACCTATCAGATTGCCTAACAGGACAAAAAGGGAAAATGACAAATGTTGGAGGGAATGTGGAAAAATTAGGACATGAATGCACTGTGGGTGGAGTTGTGAATTAGTCCAGCCATTCTGGAAAGCAGTTTGGAACTAGGCCAAAACGGCTATAAAATTTAGCGTACCCTTTAACCCAGCAATACCACTACTAATTCTGTGTCCCAAAAGAATCAAAGAAAAATAAAATGACTTATTTGTACAAAAGTATTTCTAGCAGCTCTTTTTGTGGCATCAAACAATTGGAAATTGAAGGGATGGCCATCAATTGGGGAATGGCTGAACAATTTGTAGTATATGATTGTGATGAAATATGTTATAAGAAATGATGAGCAGAATAATTTCAGAAAAACCTGGAAAAACTTACACAAACTCATGCAAAATGAAGTGAGCAAAACAAGGAGAACATTGCACATAGATAGTAACAACAACATTGTACAATGAGCAACTGTGGAAGACTTAGTATACTGATCAAGACAGTGATCTAAGATAATTCCAAAGGACTCATGATGAAAAATGTTATCCAACTCCAGAGAGAGAGAGAGAGACAGAGACAGAGAGACAGAGACAGAGGGAGGGAGGGAGGGAGGGAGAGAGAGGGAGAGACACAGAGAGAGAGACACAGAGAGAGAGAGACAGAGAGGGAGGGAGGGAGAGGAGACAGAGAGAGAGAGACAGAGAGAGGGAGGGAAGGAGGGAAGGAGAGAGAGAGAGGGAGGGAGAGAGAGAGAGAGAGAGAGAGACAGAGAGAGAGAGGGAAGGAGAGAGAGAGACAGAGAGGGAGAGAGACACAGAGACAGAGGGAGGGAGGGAGAGAGAGAGGGAGGGAGAGAGAGAGACACAGAGAGAGAGAGACAGGGAGGGAGAGAGAGAGACAGAGAGAGAGACAGAGAGAGGGAGAGAGATAGAGGGAGAGATAGACAATCAGACAGAGAGACAGAGAACTGATTAACTCAGCACTGATTGAAGCATGGTTTTTTTTTTACTTTATTTTTCTTGTTTGTGTATTTCTGTTTTTCTTTGGATAATGTGGAAATATGTTTTACGTGAATTCACATGTGTAGCTGAAGTCATATTGCTTGCCTTCTCAAGGGGTGGGGGAGGAATGGGAGGGAGAGAATTTGAAACTCAAAATTTTTAAAAGTGAATATAAATTTTTTTATGTATTATTGGGAAATATTTAACAAAATAAATAAAAATATTTTTAAAAAAGAAAATTAAGTCCTTTCCCCAGTCCCAATATTTATTCTAATAACTACAAATGTTTAAAATTGAAATTTAAGTGAAATGAGAAATGTTACTTTCCAACAATGGTGAATATGGCATATTCCCCCCAGAAGACTAGCTTACTTTATTTTGTTCTGACTGATTTTACTTTACTCCAGAAACTCATGGCCATAAACATGAATCTTTCTGCCATGCAAGAAAATACGAATCCTAACTCTTAAGTCAATTTAATGGGATGAAAATTCCTGACCTATCTTTTAAAGCTCAACACAGATACCCCAAGATCCATTTAGTCCAACCTCCTCATTTTACAGAAGAGGGAATGGCAATCCAGGGAAATTAAATGACTTATCTAAGGTCACACAGGTAATAAGCATTGGAGACAGGATTTTAATCTACACTGTGATTCTAGTGCTATATATTTTCTCCTATGACATATTGCCTCTACCTATTTCATGGTTCTAGGGACCTTCCTATCAGGAAATGTCTTCTACCAATTCAAGTCAGCAACTGTTCTGCAACTCACTATCTTGAAGACTTGTGTGGAGCACTAAGCAATTGGTAACCCATGAGGTTCAAGAAGCAAGGATTGAACCCAGATCTTCCTGACTCGAGGCCCAGATTTCTATGCATGTGCCACTTTTGAATTTAATTTATTCAATTAATCAATCAGTGAATTAACATTTATTTATAAAGCACCCAATTAGGTGCCAGGCACTGTACTGAGGACACATGTACAAAGAATGAACCTATCTGTACTGGCAAGGACCTTATATTCTAACAGGGAAGACAAGTATATATAAAAATATATGCAGCAAGAAAAAAGAAAGATGATATTTTAAAATATTTTGTAGCTGTAAACCAGAAAAAAATGACATTTTAAAATATTTTGCAGTTGTAAATGAGAAAAATGACACTCCAAAATATTTTGTAGTTGAAATACGTATATATAGTTTAAATATAAATAAATACAAATCCATACAAAGTACTTAACTGCAAGTTATTTTGAGAATGTGCACTTGTCATGTATTGTTTTATATTATAGTTATCTATGTTTTTCATCGCCCTACCAGACTGTAAATTCCATAATATCATGGACTTATTTTTTTCTAAATTTTGTGCCTCCCTAATACCTAGTAGGGCACTCTGTAATAGTAGCCCTGTAATGTAACAATATTTGTTGAATTGACTTGAATTAAACTGAATTAGAACTATAACTTTTGAACTAAATATAAGCAATTTAATTCTCTGAACTAATGAAAACAGGTGAGAGTAAGGGATAATCTTTCTAAATACCACTTAATCCAAAATTCACCCATAGTTGGCATCATAATGCACAATAAGATTCCTGATGTTGTGTCTTTACCAGCCTGGTTATGTTTTGCTGTGGGTAATATTGAAATGAGTCTGTATTCCCTAAGCATACACTGACTGACAGCCAGGGGAGATAGCTCAGGCTAGAGAAAGCCAATTTGGGATGATGGATAATCTACATGTGGACAATGGGAAATTGACCATCTCCAGTAAAAAGAAAATCTTACATCAGCCCAAACTTTAAAAGGCAACTTGCTATGGCTGTCTTTGGGAAGCTTGAAAGTACCTCAGACTTACCCTTAGTACATGCAAAACTTTTGCAAATAACACTGCTAACAACTCCCTTGCCATATCAATAAATCACCCCAGTTCCTATGTGAGAGACTGATAGCAGCTGTCAGAACACAGTTTCTTTGAAACGTTTTATAAATACCATCCAAAGAGCCAGATTGTTCTTTAACTGCCTTGTTATCCTAATGAAATCACTCTGCTTTCTAATCTTTGCTCCAGACCCAGCCAAGGTTGGGCAAAGGAATCTCCTTCTCCCCAATGACTCTCAACACCAAGTTTGGATGACAGATTAATGATTGGATCTGCCTCCCTATTAATTTATTTGCTGGAGACACCTGTGCCAATAACCTCGTTAGGGTTTGGAGCTTGTCCCTAGAAAGGCATGTCTCCCTTCTCACCGAATCTGCTTCCCATAATTCTTAATTACTTTCTATTGCCTAGTGGGGAAAAGGCACATGACATGGAACGTTTTATAGGGTCTAATCATTAACTGATTCTGCTCTTGGGGAGAGTCAGAGAATCAGAGGAATTGGGGTTTCTCAAAGTCCCCAGCTGTATTCAAAAGCAATAACCAAAAGAATTTTCCCTGTAGTTCTGGCCTGGTATGTTGTTCTCCTTACTGTCCTTTTCAAAATTCTTCTCTGTATAATTAAGGAAATGCTTTGCCTCTTCCAAATGTGGTCTGCTTTGAGTGATCACTTAGGAGCTCATCTCCATTTACTCAAAAATCCTACATCACTTTTCCTTTCTTAACTTTTCTGCTTAAATTAAACTGGAACTTGTAAAAAAAAACCAAGATCTAAACACATTGGTTCATTAGGGGGCTTTGCCCTATTTGAGGTAGTGTAGCCTCCAGGTAGAAATTGGTGAAAATGCCAAGCTTTATATCCAACAAAAACGAAACATCAGGAAGCAAACCCCAGATCTAAATAAAGGTTAATTTTGATGAGACAATATAAGATTTCCATAATGTTGCCTTGTCTTCCTGATACCTGTTGAATCAGGGGCCATTCAGTGGTTTCCATCATTCCAGTTTTCTCTTTCATTGGCAAGATAAGCAGCATCATTTCAACCAATGCTGATTTGATAACCAATTAAAACCATAGTTTGTTGGCTTGATGCTAATAGAGAAGTGGGCCAATAAGGGGTATTAACTAAAAGAGGGAAAGAGAAGCAGTAACTTCTTTTGTGTATCCCATAATTCTTTGTGGGAGTCCATGAGCACAGAACTTCAGTAAGCAGCCCTAGCTAAATCTCTCTCGTTATTCATTCACTTGCTTATGGAATAGAGGTTGTAATTCATCCCATCCACTAGGTACTGCTTTATTTTTTATCATTCAGTTCTTTACAACACCTAAGCCATATTCATCTCTAAGCTGAAATCTCTTCTGTTAGCTATTCTTATTAAAACTACTCTTTAAGGGAGTTCATGAAGCAAAATACCAGCATTGTAACTTGAAGATGATTCCAGGTAAAAACTACCCTCCCCATTTGGCTTCACTTGAATCATAAAATAATGAAGCCCTCTTTGAGCTGTCTTTGGAAACCCTGCTTCAAAGACCATGCCATTGGGGTGGCTAGATGGTACAGTGAAGAGAGCACCAGCTCTGGAGTCAGGAGTACCTGAGTTAAAATCCAGCCTCTGACACTTAACATTTACCAGCCGTGTGACCTTGGGCAAGTCACTTAATCCCAACTGCCCTGCCCTACCCCATCCAAAAAGAAAAAAAAGACCATGCCATATTGAACTATAACCCAAACCTACAAGAGTTAATGTCCCACAGCCATGCCAGTCACTGCCTGCTTTCTTTCTCTTTCCCTTCACCTTACAGGGAAGATGACTGAGTTGGAGGCAGCACAGTTGAATAGTTACAGGGTAGCCACTGTTTTAGTAACTCTTCAAGTCTCTTTCTGATAGTCAGATTTAACTTATAGTCAAGGTGGGACAGCTGGGTGGTGCGTTGAATAGAGCGCCAAACCTCAAGTCTGGAGACTCTTCTTCCTAAGTTCAGAGTTCAAATCTGACTGCAGACATTTATTACCTGTGTGACCCTGGGCAAGTCACTTAATTGCGTTTGCCTCCGTTTCCTCACCTGTAAAATAAACTAGAGAAGGAAATGTCAAACCACTCCAGTATCTTTGCCAAGAAAACCCCAACCCAAATGGGGTCACAAGAAGTCAGACAAGACTAAAAACAACTGAACAACAATAACAAAATAGGGGGAAAACAATATAGGAAAACAATATTTATTGTATTGTGTTTCAAACCTAAAGGACAGAAAAGTTCTAAGTGTTAGCATGAGGCAAGGAAAAACATAGTGGCAGTCTTGTGAAAAGTAAATACTGAGTTTCATATGGCAGTATGGGTAAAATCCTCTAAAGCAAGGTGGTCACACCTGGAAAATGCCCCCCTCTTGCTTGGGACTTGTGTAGATCATACTATGCTGTTACAGGTAAACGATCTCAGTGGATGGGCTAACCCAGGCTGAGGATAACCAACAGCCCTCAAATCCATCAATGAGTTAGGAGGACGTCTACACTCTTGGAAAGTCTTGCTTTCCTGGTGGAATAGGTAGATGAGAACAATGTGTTCCTACGGCCATGGAGGCAGCTGAAACAGATGCTGTGGAGGACTTAGAGCATCAGAGACACCAAGGTCATCCACTGAATCCCAGGCCATCACTAACCATCTTGATTTTTGTCCTGTCACTGACTTTTAATGATTAAAGAAGAGAGAGTGAGGTTCATGACTTTGTACTGCTCCACCTCACTTGAATTCAATTCACATACAAGTCAAGACATCACCCATTGATGTTACTGGTCCTCTTAGAAAATGAAGGACAAACCACAATCATGCAGTTAACTAACTGAGCCTGCTCTGACCAGTAGGTTCCCTTCTACCAAAGAACTAGAAGCAAGCGAACATATTTGTGGGAAACACTTAGGTCTTCATCAATCATAGGGGCTTCCAAGGTCATTTAATCCAACTTGCTCATTTGACAGAGACTGAGATTCTGACAACTGAAGTTACTTTTCCATGATCATATGAGTAGTAAAGGATAGAGCTGGAATCAAACCGAGGTCCTTTGATTCCAAATATAGCAGATTTTCTACTATACAAAGAGCGTGGTCAAAATGAAATCTTTGAAGAATCTATGACATCTTTTAATCAATAAGCTTCTTCCACACTAGAGAGCTATCAGGAATTGTTCAGTTCAGCCCATCTTCTCCACCTTGTCCATGTCTTTTACTCATTGCAAATGGAAATCCAGACCTGCTTAGGAAGCAAAGTATTGGAACTGAAGTTGAAAGTGAAATTTTCTTAATAATCTGTCTGTTCTAGAAATATCTAAGCTACACACCCCCATCCTATTGTGTCCCCCCTTCTTTTTTACAGACCAACAAGAATTCTGAGAAGCTTATAAGCTATTCCTTCCAAAGTCCTATGAGTTCGGCAGTGTAGGGAACTTCTGGTATGATAATTCCCTCCATCAACTGCCCATTTCACTTTTGTGTGAGTTAGTGGATCAATACTAATGAGACGCCTGAAGCCCATCCAGGCTGAGCAAGTGCCCGGGCTTACAAAGCTCCGCATGGCAGAGATAGGATTTGAACCTAGCTCCAGCCTGATAGGCTAAAATACTAATAATTCTCAGAAAATGCATTTTTATCCTTTCATTTACTTGTGTATATCCATATTGATGATGACTGATTTTAATCAAGTTTAAATCTGCTTTTGGCCCAGAATTATTGGGAATTGTCTTTGGATAACCATTGCCCTAGATAGACCGCATTTAGAGAATGTGTTCTTTTAATTCTGGGTTCCGTAGATTAAAAAAGACATTGCGAAGCTGAATGACATCCAGAAAAGAACAACCAGGATAGTGAAGGTTCACAGTCCAAGTCATTACAAGAATTAGGGATATTTAGCCTAGAGAAGGAAAAATTCAGGGTGAAGATGATAGCTAACTTCAAGTATTTGAAGGCCTGTCAAATAGAAGAGGGATTTAACTTGTTCTGTTTGGCCACAGCAGGAATAACCAGAAACAATGGGAGAGAGTAGCCAGAGCTATACTTCCCAACAATTAGATGTGTTCAAAAAGGGAATGACCCAACTTGAGGGGTGGTAGGATCTGCCTCAGCGGAGGTGGTTATCAAGTAGAGTTCAGATGCCCACTTGTTAGGCATGCCTTCCTACAACTGCACTAGGTGGTCACCCTAAATTCTCTCCCAATTCTCAAATTCTATAGCAAATTATTTAACCCATGTCCTAATCTACTCCTCCCCCATTTAAAAATATTTTAAAATTGCTCCTGGAATTCTAGTCTACTCTTCACAATGGAATCTTGAAATTCTTCCTTTCCTTTCCTCTTATCTTTCCTAGGTCATTGCCTTCCTTTACAAAACAGATCTTTGCAAAGGAGAATTTTCTTTTATAAAATTTCCACTCGAATCTTTTGCTGTTAGTTGAGCAATGAATGTCTAGGGATCAGGGTAGTTCAGTGAACTAATAACAGCCTCTTCACCTCTGGGATCCAGGTTCTAATATAGCCTTTGATTTAAGTGGCTCTAAATCATCCTGATGCTCATTGCCCTTACTTATTCTAATATGGATACCACTTAAATCTGCATGGAGATAGGCTGGATTTTATCATTCAGGGCCCTGTCTGCCCTCCAAACTATCATTAGACCTGTTCCCTTACAACTTTATATTACCCAGCCTAACATGAAGTGGAGATTTGGCAGTCATGTGGTTAATTTGATGGGTGCAGGTGGATCTTCATTAATTCAACAGATACTTATCGAGATTCCGCTATGTGCAAGCTTGCAGAGACCATTAGTGCCTAGAAAGTTGTCAGCAGTATGAGCTAATGCATATGAATCCACTGAGCACATAAACTACTAAAAAGGGGTTCATAAGATAGAAATTGACAGGAAATGTTATCAAAATCCACCATTTATGTGCCTTTCATGAGAATTGGCTTCCTTAGAGTATTACAGAATGACACATGGTGGCGGGAAATATACAAATGGTATGACAAAATCCAGACTAATTTTTTTTCTCAATGGGTTAGAATGACAAGCAGAAAGCAAAACTTAGCAGGTCTAAATGTAAAGCTATGTATCTAGCATATTAAAATTAGTTATATTAGTACAGGACAGTGGAAGTCTAAAAGCAGCAATTCATGTAAAAAAGACCTGGGGTTTAAACTGATCACAAACTCAGTATGAGTCAATAATATTGCTACTAAAACAAAGCTAAATATAATTTTAAGCTGAATTAATAGTATAGTGTCTAGACCTGGGAGGGAGGTGGGGTGGGGGGCAGTGGGAGAGAACAATAATTCATTACTTCACTATGCCTTGGTCAAATCACATCTGGACCACTGTGTTCAGTTTTAGGGTCCACATTTTAAGGACTGCATTGATAAATATTGTAATATGACAGACTACAATATATCCTTAAGATAGTGATCAGAATTGTAAGAGAATGATTGAAAGACATTAGGTTATTTAACTTGGAGAAGTGACTGACTTCAAATGTTGTAGGAAAAAGCTCATATGGAAGACTTGGTAGCTTATTCTACATTGTTCCATAAGACAGAACTATGGATAGAAGCTAGAAGAAATTAGATCTCTGCAAAATATAAAGAGGAACTTTCTAATAAGTCGAATCATTCAATATAGAATAGAGTGCCATCAAATGTGTCACATCTCACATGTGATTTTTGAGAATACTAATCTTTACCAGAAGGGACCAATTAGGGTTGGGATTATCATCTATTCCTGCCTTTGTGCTCTTCATCTTCATGAAATACCCTGTTCTCCCCCTTTCTACTCACCTGACTTCTATCCATCCTAAAAGTGCAGGTCAGGTTCTACCTTCTTCAGAAAGCATTCTCTAACTATACTCCAGTGGTCTAGCTCTTCTCTGAATCCTTATAACGTTTATCATTTGTACCATAATTATACATGCTATAATTATGCACTATCTTGTATGGTTCTCCAGTTTTTTCATGTATCGTGTATTTTTCTTATTCATATTATCCCAACTAGACTATGAGCTATTAAAGTCAGGTACTGTTCCTCATACTTTATTTTTGTATTCCCCATAATGTCTAGCACAGTTCTGGGCACATATTACAATAGAACTCAATTTAAAAAAAAGTTGATTAAGTAAATGACACCAGTGCTGAGTGCTCTCACCTCAGACTCTCCTGAAACCCTGTCTAGATTTACCCTTTGTACCTATTATATTCTATCATGTAGTGTATCTCTTTGTGTATCTGTTATAGCTTTGCTAATGGATAGTAAGCTCCTTGAGGGCAGGGGAGAGGTTTATTTTTTTCAATAATTTTTTCTTCAGTGCCTATCTCATAGTCAATAATTAATAAAATATTTTAGAATTTATTGAATAACTTCATACTTCATTGACACTTTACCCACAGAAGCAGTAAAGAAATATTTATTAGTCAACAATTACCAAGTGGTTATTATGTACCACACACTCTGTTAAGCACAGGGAATACAAATGTAAACAAAATGCTGCCACCCTCACAGCCAGAAAAATGGGGAAATCAAGAATAGATTTTAAAAGCTGAATTATTTAGACTTCCTGTTAATCAAGCTACCTGAACATTTGACATATCTCCACTTCACTGTGACTGAGTAAACACAGCCTTAGAACATATTGTTTGAGTGCAGTTCAAAAAGAGAAACTTGGGTTCTAGCCTGGTTTCACCGTTATTATTTTCTGTGAGCCTGTGAACAAGTCAGTCTCCCTCTCTAAGACTCAGTTACCACAAATCTTAAACCAGGGAAATTTTAGGAGATAATCCCTAAGGTGCCTTCCAGCTGTAAAATCCAACAGTTCTGTCATTCTATACATAATAGTGACCGCTGAACTAAGTCAGGTCATGTCAAAGTTTTGCCTCCAGAATCCGAATTGCTTCCATTCTTAACGTGGACCTCCTCTCACCTGAGGTTGCTTAGAATGATGAGGTCCGGCTTGTCAGAGTTTGTTACTAACTAACAAAAACATCACACCTTTGACATATCTGTCAGTTTTTATCCCCAGAACAAATAAGCAGGGAAGCTACAGTTTCCTCTTCTCACACTAAAGGGCAGTATTTGGAACTACCACCTAGCAGGTCAGGTCCAGTGGCTAATAACAGCAAGAGAGTCAAGGGATACGGATGATGGAACATCCAGAACTCTCTGAGCTCCCACATGGAATTGTTTTTTCAGCTTTTAAAAGTAATCACATTTTAAATTTCTAGTTGTACAAGATGTTCACAAAACAATCAATAATATTTTTGTTGTTCAGTCATGCCCCACTCTTCCTGACCTCTTTTTGAATTTTCTTGGCAAAGATAAAGGATTGGTTTGCCATTTCCTTCTCTAGCTTATTTTATAGATAAGGAAACTGAGGCAAATAGGGTTAAGTGACTTGCCCAGAGTCACACAGTTAGTGTCTGAGACTGGATTTGAACTCAAGAAGATGAGTCTTCTGAACTCTCTCACCTATGTCAGCCTTCTAATTCTTCAGGTCTCAGTATTATGTATAAGTGGGTACTGTAACCAATTAGTAATTAGTATAGTACTTAAGTAAAGCTGAAGGTTGGAAAGGGCAACAGAAAGAGCATTGAAATGGAAAGGTAAAGACCTTCCAAAGCAAAGGAAGGGTCTGAGGTTTTGAACAGCTCAATTCCATGTGAAGCAGCCAGTGAAACAATGAACTTGCCCAAGGGCAGAGACCACTTCAATACCTTTATTCCCAGAGACATATTTGCATAAGACTGAACTGGAAGTATGATTTGACTGATCATCATTAAATAAAGGTTGAATTGCAAACCAAGCAAAGCTACCACTGAATCCAAAAGGACTGTCTAACATGAGAGGCTAGACTTCTCCCTCTTCCTGCCTAGAGGTGAGAAATCTCAGAGTTTAGGGTCTGAGGGAGCTTAAGAGTAGAGGCTTCTTACTATTGCCTTTATTGAAAGAGCATGGTTACACTCCAGTTGATGAGAACCAGCCCAGCTCGCCATTGGAATAATTCATTTGTCATCAGTAGCAAATTTCACAACAGGCTTCCAGGAAACCCTTCAGAAAAAGAGACAATAATGAGATCCTGCAGTTCCAGAACTGTGAGTTGACTTATCTATGCATGTTTCCTACATCTGTGTCTTACTGCCATTGTATTTTAAGGATAAGTCCACTTTCACACTGTAGACTCTGTGTGTATTTGAAGGAGAAGGCAGCCAGGTTTCTGGGGGAAATGCTTTGTAACAATTGTTCTTGCTTAGACTATCTGAGTATATACCCTAGCTAAAGAGTTGAGTCTATTGGCTAGTTGTTTCAGGAAAGGGCATCTGTAGTTGCTTGGGAGCTACATATTAGGAGCTACACATTGATTTCCTCTAGAATCCTGAAAAATAATAGCAGTCATTCTTCTGGGGGATCTAACACCTTGTCCAAATGTACTTTGAAGGAATGAATTTTGAGGTGATACTACATAAAAAAGTAGTAAAAATGCTAAATTAGCACCTAGGAGAGACCCTATGAAAACTCTCTTTTGCTAGAGAACGAATGCAAAAATATTAACAGATATATGTCATTAATAAAATTAATAAGGGATAGGGACGGGACCTGAGATTTCAATGGCATTAGGAACTCCTGAGTGGGGAAACTCCCTCTACCAATGAAGGTAGGCACCTTTTCTGCAACCTAGTTTTAGAGAGTTGCCAAGAGTACTTAGAGGTTGTTACTTACCCTTAGTCACAGTCATTATGAGTCAAAAGTAGCATAGGAACCTAGGTCTGCCCCTCTGCAAGACCAGCTCTCTCTCTCTCTCTACTACGCTACAAAAAGCTGCCAGAAAATAAATATTCTACATAAATCCACTTTAAAGCTTAAAGTAGTAGAAAGTAGAAGATAAGGATTTCCAAGTGGCCTTGGACTTGAATATTGCTTTATTTAATGCTATAGAAAGTATATGTAATAAAATTGTCAAATATTACTATAACACCTTAAGGTTTCCAAAGTGCTTTGTATGAGTTAACTCATTTAATCCTCACAACAACCCTGAGAGGCAGGAGCTATTATTATCCCAGTTTTAGATGATAAAACTGAAGCAGACAGAGATTGAGTGACTTGCCCAGTGTCCCAGTGCCGAGTGTCCGTGTCTGAGGCAGGATTCGGTCTCAGGTCTGCCAGACTTCAAGTTCCATGCTCTATCTACTATACCTAGCTACTTTTTAAAAATGCATATAGAAAAACGTGGGGGGAAGAGCATTAATTATTTGAACTGATAAAGATTGAAACAAAGAATCAAGAGAACAGTTTACATGATAACCACAATAAGGGAAAATAAAGCAATACTGAAAGACTGCAGGAAGAAGCCTTTCAGCTACCTCCCAGCTTGGTCCCAGTATTGGACTCTAGTAAAGCATGTATTCTTAGACATAGCTAATAGACATATTTTGCTTGATTGTACTTGATACAAAGGAGGTACTGATGGGGGTGGCAAGATCCTGGGTCATTGGAAAGTAGCAGTGATCTGAATGGATAGAAGATAAAAAGAAATAATAGAACATTTTAAAAGGGTGGGGGGAAGACATAAAACTTAGGAAAATGTTAAATCCAATAGAGACATTGACTGAAGGTTGCAAGATAAAAGTCTTTTCTGAAATCATATTTGACATAAAAAGACTATCTGTAATGCTGAAATTTACTTGTTTCAAACCTTTGTCTTTGAATGTGTTCAGAAATCAGCAAAATTTGACAACTCAGTTTGTTTCAACCTTTCTATCAGCCACTGACACATTCAGATGATCCAGTTTTGAATATCACTCATTCCTTTTCTAAGGGCAAAAAAAGAATCATATATAACATTTCCATTTTTCTCCTTTTAGACTTTGACCAAAAGATCACTGATAAAACACTTAAAGAAATACAGCTCTGTGCCAACCCCCCTCCTCCATTTATAATCTCCCTTCTGGTTCTCAAAAGCCTCAGTAAGGGCATATTTCACTGCTCTGTGCATTTTTAGCAATTAATTGAAGGGAAAGGAGAAGTTAAGGAGAGTGTGAAACAAAGTGTGGTTTTGGCTTATGTGCAGATCTGTGCCTCAAGAGTTCATTTTCAGAATTAGGCAGTGGTGTTTAAGTTATACTTTCAATGATTGACAACATTTCAGGATGTCATAGTTGCATGATCATGTAAATTACACACATACATCAAGGAGCCATAATCCTCTGGGCAATGCTAATGGATAACATGTTTGTTTACATGGTATAAAACTCAATTCCACAAAGCTACAAATATTAAAATATGGGATGATGGTGATAATGATGATAACCACTAACATATATACATACATATATTGTATATACTATTATATGTACTATGTATTCATATGTGTGTATGTATTTTTTCATTTCATTCTCAAAACAACTCTGTAAGATAATTGATGATAATATCCCTGCTGGATGAGGAACAACAAAGTTAAATGCCTTACTCTGTATCACATAACAAGTAAATGTCTGCAGTAGGATTCGAGATCAGTTCTCCCAAACTCCATGATCCTAACACTTTTAGACTCCGTAAAGTGTTTTCATATATTCTTGGTTTAGACTCTTAACAAGTTTGTGATCTGTTAGGTCAAATAGTTTGAGTCATCATCTCACACTAGCAGCTTAGACTTCTTCCCCCTTTTCATTGCTATTAGAGGTTCAGAGTCTTATATTAGACAACATAGACCTTTTTAAGGATAAGATAGTACTCTTTTTAGTGGCATCCCCATGAAGTAGTTGATTTAAGCAGTATAGTTCCTATTTTACAGATGAGGAAACTGAGGCTCAGAAAGGTTAAATGGCTAGCTATTGTCAGAACTAAGACTCTAACTCATGACTTCCAAATCCAAGTTAGAAGCTCCTTCTGCTACATGCTTGTGCCTCACTTAATAATTTACTTTCAGGGGCAGAGTCAAGATAGTAGCTTAGAAGCAGGAAAACTCTGTGGGCTCCCCCATAACCACATCAAATACCTATAAAATATGACTCTAAACAAATTTTAGAGCTACAGAACTCACAAAGTGACAGAGAGAAACAAATCTCCTGCTGAAGGCAGCCTAGCAGGCTTTCAGAAAGGATCCATTGCAGCATGCTGGGAGCAGAGCCTAGCCCCTAGTGAGCCCGTGGTTTTAGCCCCAGGGTGGCCCCGACCAGCAGTGGCTAGAGCATTCAGGAGAGTGGATCAGCAGCAGCTATGGCAGTTTCCAGAATTATCAATCCATAAATGCCAAAGACAAAGTAAAAGATCAGTGGAACTCTGCTGGATCTGGGGACAGGGGAAGGAAGAGGCACAGTCTGGCCTCTGTGCCTGGAGTGAGAAGCAGCATAAGTGGTGGCCCTATAGCAGCTTCCACATGGCTGCTTCATAGTTTGCAGCCTGAAGAACCTGGGGGGTGGGGCAAACGGCCATTTAGAGGCTAAGTGCTCTTGCCTTAACCTGCCTGGATTGGGATCATGGTCTAAGGTATGTGACCAGTGAGCCAAAGCTGCTGGGGACTGTAGAGATGGCACCCTCCTAATAGCTCCAGCAGCTGTGAAAACCCCAGAAATTTGAGACAAAACTTTCCCCTCTGGAAGCAGAGTTCCACAGAGCTAAAAAGTCAAGTAATTGACTGGCAACATGAGGAAGCAATGGAAGCAAAGCAAGCACAGCCATTCAGTTTTAGATTCCTTTTTGGGGGACAAAAAGGATCAAAGAATGGAACAGGAAGAAAACAACACAGTCAGAACACCTGCACCAAAAGCTTCTAAGAAAAATGTGAACTGGTTACAGTCCATGGAGGAGTTCAAGAAGGATTTTGAAAATCAAGTAAGAGAAGTAGAAGAAAAATGGGAAGAGAAATGAGAATGAAGCAAGAAAATCATGAAAAGATAGTCAACAACCTGACTGAAGAAAATAATACCTTAAAAAATAGACTAACTCAAATGGCAAAACAGGTCCAAAAAGCCAATGAGTGGAAGAATGCCTTAAAAAGCAAATTTGCTAGATGGAAAAATAATCTCAGAAACTCACTGAGGAGCAAATGGAAGCTAATGACTTTATGAGAAATCAAGATACTAGTCAACAGATCCAAATAAATGAAAAAATAGAAGGCAATGTGAAATATCTCTTTGGAAAAACCACTGACCTGGAAAATAGATCCAGGGGAGACAATTTTAAAAATCGTTGGACTACCTGAAAGCCATGATAAAAAAAAGAACCTAGAAATCATCCTTCAAGAAATTCTCAAGGAAAATTGCCCTGATATTTTAGAATCAGAGGGCAAAAGAGAACTTGAAAGAATTCACTGATTACCTCTTGAAAAAGATCCCAAAAAGAAAATTACTAGGAATGTTATAGCCAGGTTCCAGAATTCCCAGATCAAAGAGAAAATATGACAAGCTGCCAAGAAGAAACAATTTGAATATTGTGGTAACACAATAAGGATAACACATGATCCAGCATCTTCTACATGAAAGGATTGAAGGGCTTGGAACAGATATTCCAGGGATCAGCAGAGCTAGGATTAAAACCAAGAATCACCTTCCCAGCAAAACTGAGTATAATGTTTCAGGGGAAAATATGGTCATTCAATGAGGTGGAGGACTTTCAAGAATTCTTGATGACAAACACAGAGCTGAATAGAAAATCTGACATTCAAATACAAGAAGCAAGAGAAGCATGAGAAGGTAAACAGGGAAAACAAATCATAAGGAACTTTTCAAAGTTGAACTATTTACATGCCTACATGGAAAAACAATAATTGTAATTTATGAAACTTTTCTCAGTATGAGGATAGTTGAATGGAATATAAATGTGTGTGTGTATATATATATACATGTATGTATGTATGTATATATTTATATGCATACATACATATGGATGTATGAATACATATGTGAATGTGTAAATATATATGTATACAGGTATACATAGATAGAGGGCACATGATCAATGAATTGGATGGGATGATATTTAAAAGACAAAATTGAGGGGTGGGAGAGGAATATAATGAGAGGAGATGGGGAGAGACAGAATGGGGTAAATTATCTCATATAGAAGAGGCAGGGGATAACTGTTACAATGGAGGGGAAGAACAGGAAGGCAAAAGGGAAGGGGTCAACCTTAGTCTCATTGAATATGGCTTAGGGAGGGAATGACATACACTCTAAATTGGGTATCTTGCCCTACAGGAGATTAGGGGCAAAGGGGATGAGAGGGGTGATGATGGAGAAGAGACAGGTTAGGGGGAGGGTAGTTAGAAGCACACACTTTTGTAAAGGGACAGGGACAAAGTAGACATTACCTCATCTGTTCCTTGAAACAACCTTCTCTGGTGGGTAGTATTCAAATACTGGAATAGATCAAGAATATCATGGATTTGGATATTCCTTTCCATGTATCATAGCCCGTGTATGCCTGCCAATCATTTGTGATTGGTCCTTTGTGTCATCCAGTGTTTGACAAGGTGTTGGGGGCCTTCCTCATTTCCTCTAGAAGTGGTGAGGATGCCAGTGGAGCACTCAGGCTGTCCAAAGGTTTTCCCTCACTCATACTACATAACCAGAAATTTCCCTAATAACGTATTTTATTCCACTTTTTCATAATGCCTTGTTTCTAATGTTTTATGGCCTGCTTTTGCCCACCATATGCCTTTCATTTCTCTTTAGTTGACTTTCTTTTTCTTTCCTTTTTTCATTTTATTGATACACTTTGTTTTTATATTATATTTAAGGATTATTCCCACATAATGAGAGATCTCCTATAACAAAGTAAAACTGTTAAATAGAACTCACAATGCAATGACCTCAAATGAAAATTCATGTAATGTCCCACATCTCTCTAATTTAAAAGAAGTAACAGAAATCGATTTTTTTTCTCCCTCCCAAAAAAGGTATAAGAAAAATAATTTCTTGTAATAAGTATGCATAGTCAAGGAAAACAAATCCCACTAATGATTGCATATTATATATACATATATATATATATAAAGTATATATATATATATACACATGTAAAAATTTATGTGTGTATATGTTTGTGTGTGTATCCTTTCAATTTCAATTCTTCAGAAACTACAGGATTCCATAACTCACCGTATATACAACTAGTCTAAGTATATAGTGCAAGTATAATTTCTAGAGTAAAGCAAGTAATCCAAGCAGTGCCAGTGTTATTAGTAATATTCTAGTATTCTCCAGAAGTGTTCAAGCTAAAGCTGCATAAGGCACCTGTCACTGAAGCTGTAGAGGCATCCACTCACGGAACAGGAGCCTGGACAAGGTGACCTCTCAAGTCCCTTCCAACTCAAAGGTTCTTTGGTTGTCTTATGTATCTATACAATCATAATATAGTCCATTAAGTATTTTCAGTTGTCTTCATGAAGATAGCAGTTGTTCAGAGAGCCACTGAAATGTTGCTTGACATGACCAGAATAACTGTATTGGCCTTGCTGTTTGAATCTTATAAATACTGACTAGATCCCAAAGGAGTCGTGGGAATCATTTCAAAAATCTGTACGTTTTCCTTTTTCAAGCAAGAAAAAGAAAGCACGAGAGTCTCTGCTCTTGAAGAGTTTTACAACCTACTCGAGGGAATGGAATCTACACACAAACATAAATTTGTGTCTTTGTAAGGACTTTAAAAACATCTAATGTGTGCACATCCATCCTCAGCAAACTGATTATCTCTCTCCTAAAGGGTATTGAGTAAAGACAAAGTTGGGTATAGGTCAAGGTGAGGAACCTGCCACCTCGAGGCCACATTAGGTCCTCAAGTGCGGCCCTGGAGGTTCCCCCCATACAGATTGATAGGTTGATAAGTGTTGGCTTTCTGGAGGTGGTGAGTTTTGTGCTTTATCTATAAAGAACAAAATGGTCTTGTAAAACACACCAAGTACAATTTTATACTTACCACCAGAATAACTTTTACAAAGGACTGAAGGAAAAAGGGGGAAAAGTCACACATGGAAAAAATAGGAAGCTGATAAAATAAACAGAGCTGCAGGTGTCCCGTTTTGCTGTCATTATTCACCCTGAATTGGACTTTGGGTGTTTAGCTTTTTACACTATTTCCATGTATTCTGGTTCCTTTTCACTCAGATTTTTGCACCTGGAAATTCCTCAAGGGCAAGAAGTCTGCTACTTCTTTTGTGACTCCCTGTCTTTTGGGGAGTGTTACTCTCCATCTTGGATGCCCAGGAAATGTCTCTGACCACAATCTAGACAACTACAGTAGGAAAAGAGGTCAGATGATGACACAGAAGCAAAAAGGATACATGATATAATTTATATGTACACTTTAAAATAAACTATAAAGTTAACACATATGTTTTTAAACAAACCCCTTAATATTAGTGCCCATCCTTGGAGATTATCCTTTTGCACTGTATTTATCTTGCTTCTACACAGTTGTTTGTATGTTGTGCCCCTCAATAGACTGTGAGCTCCTTGAGGGCAGGGACAAATTTTTGCCTTTTTTTTCTTCCTAGCGCTTAGCATAGTGTTTGGTACATCATAAGTACTTAATAAGTGCTTGTCAACTTTAATAAAGGAATTTACTGTTTCATATACCTTCTTTTTCTTTTTGTTCATATATGAGAATACTGTTGTTGATGGTTATTGTTTAGAAGCACTTTTAAGTTTAGAAAAGTGAATAGTGCTTGACTGACTAGAATCTTAAACTGTGTTTATTATTATTAAACTATTCTTCTTTTTACAATAACTTGTAAGTTTTACTAATGCCTTTTGTTCTTACAGCCTTCATCATTTAACCTTCCTTTGTAACAAAGAAGAACCATTTATAAAAATTCATGGATACAGTGGCCATATTTGATACCATATCGCAACATTCTAGACTGTCTCCCACCTTACTTACAGAAAGAAGGGAAGTGTGGTTCATCACTTCTCCTGGACCAAGATTGGTCATGAAAATTAATCAGTGACTTTCAGCATTATTTCCAATGATTTAATATATTATTAGAATCATTCTAAATTAGATTTTGAAAAATAAAACCATTTCCATCATTATTAAATACTGGTAGCTTCAGATAGCTCCATCCAGATTCACCCCAGAATCCTAGGAATGGGGTATCTATCGCCCCAAGGCCACATGTAGCCCTCTAGTTCCTCAAGTGTGGTCCTCTGACTGAATCCAAACTTCACAAAACAAATCCTCTTAATAAAAGGATTTGTTCTGTAAAACTTGGACTCAGTCAAAGGGCTGCTCCCAAGAACTTAGCAGGCCATTTCTGGCCTCCAGGTCACAGCTTCCCCATTCCTGTTAGACTTTCCCAACTTAGTAGGTTTTTTGTCTTTGTCTTTTTCTTTTTTTTTTTTTTTACCAGTTCCTGGTCATAATGTGGAATACCCTGGGCTAACAAACCCCAAATCTAATCTAGCTTCATTGAAGATTAAAAATGAATAACATGACTATAAGGAAGATTGATGAGTTTTAAAAATGTATCCTTTCCAAAGGATTATCAGTAGTCTCTAATAGAAGACATAATGCTTCCTGAACAACCTGAGTTTCCATTTCAGCCAAGAGGGGCTACACATTGCCTGAATCTACAAAAATCCCTTCTGTCATCTCTCCTCTCTCCTCTGCAAAGTGGAAGGAAGTGGTTTAAAAGCTCCAATTCACCAAAGATGATAATGCTCATTACTATTCAATGGGATTCAAATTGCTCTCTACCCTGGCAAGCATGCGCTCAGATATATAATCAACCAAACAGGAGACTTGAATCTTGCCAGTTGGAATACTTGGGGTCACAGATGCTACATGCATTTGGAAGTCGTGGCCTGTTTTGTGTGTGTTTCTCAAGGAAAAAAAAAAGCATTTATGTGGTTTGCTCAGGGAAAGAAAGCAAGTGACTCAAAAGGGCCTCCATACTCCCATTCCTGGTGCTCTCTCTCTCTCTCTCTCTCTCTCTCTCTCTCTCTCTCTCTCTCTCTCTCTCTCTCTCTCTCTGTGTGTGTGTGTTCCTCTTGCTATCTCTGTTTCTCTGTCTCTGTCTGTCTCTTTGTCTCTGTCACTATCTCTCTGTCTCTCCTTCTGTCTGTCTCTCTTCTTCAGGTTATGAGGGTAAGAGTGTCTTTGTTTCAGTGACGGATTTTCTCCAACCACCAGTCCCACCCCCC
>CM053593.1:101160951-101196241 GCA_028646575.1 Pseudocheirus occidentalis | reverse complement strand
ATACTGTGAATATTGTACTGAATCTTGATTTTTGTAATGGAATAAACAGAGTGTTCACTAATACCGTGTAATTCAAATCTTAAAAGCTGTTCACAGTAGCATTCTCTCAGGAATCTACTGCTGATTGGCTTTACATGGGGGGAGGGGAAAGGAGTGGAAAAGGGGTGGTCTTGAAGATACCAGGCATCAGATCATGTTTTTGAAGTCAAGAAGCCAGGAATAGGGATGGTAGGATATTGAAAACCAACCTGGGTCCTTCTACCCAACTAGAGTTCTCAGGAAGAACTCACCAATGGCATATGGGGTTGAGCTTCATGGTGGAATACTTCAGGTTGAGAGAACCAAAGAGATGGTTAGATATTCCAGAACAAGGAAACTCCATGTGTTGATAGAATTTCTAAGATGAGACAGCAGTTGAAACATGGTTTTGAAGTTTGGGAGCTAGGAACAGGGTGAGGATGGAAATTTAAATTTAATATCTATGCTAAATTTGGCAAGATACTAACAAAACCGCCTTGTTTGTGTATCCTTCTGTAAAGATTTTTGTTTTCTTTTGTGCATTTAAAAATGCTTTGCCAATGCTCCTTTTTTCCATATGTCACTTCCTGTTAACCACACCTCTTCCCTCTGGAGATGCCCTTTCTTATAACAAATATGTAGTCAAGAAAAAGAAATTAACCCATTGTCTATGTCTGAGAAGGAATATACAATTCTATAATTCTTGTCTATCACCTATCTACCAAGAGAGGGAAGGTATATTTCATCATCAATTTCTTGAAGTCATGGCTGTTTATTGCTTCAATCAATTTTCTAGGATCTTTCAAAGTTTTCCCTTTCATAGTTATGGTCACTGAATACATCATTCTTCCAGTTTTCCTCATTTCATTGAGTATCAGTTCATATAGGTCTTTCCATAATTCTCTTAATCCTTCAAAATCTTTTCTTGTACCATAATAAATATTACAGTGCATTTATATACCATAATTTGTTTGGACAATAACTGGTAAACAAGTATTTTGCTTTCAGTTATTTGCTACTGCAAAAAATAAAAAATAAATAAAATGCTGTTATAAACAGTCTCATTCATGTAGATCCTTCCTCTTAGTCCTTGACCTCCTTGGAGTATATGCCTAATAGTATTATTATTGGATCAAAGAATATAAAATTAATTAATTTGGAAATATACTTCCAAATTGTTTTGACTAATTCACAACTCCACCAATGATGCATTAGTGTGCCTGTCCTCCTAAAACTCCTCCAACAATTCTCCTTTAATCATCTTTGCCAGTCTGATGGGTGTGAGGTAGAATCTCAAAGTTGTTTTAGTTTTCAATTCTCATTTTATTAGTGATTTTAAATATTTGAGTACTTCCTGATTATTTGATTCTTCCTTCAAAAGAGGTGGAACAACTATACTATTGCTAAGAATTTACTGTGTGGGATGCAACCTACTCTAGGTTTATATTGTAGGAGGGGTGGGGCAGCTAGGTGGTGCAGTGAATAGAGTACTAACCCTGGAGTCAGGAGGACCTGAGTTCAGGAGGACCTGAGTTCAAATCCAGCCTCAGACACTTAACACAAAAACTAGCCATGTGACTTTGGGCAAGTTACTTAACCCCAATTGCCCTCCAAAAAAAAAAAATCAAAATATATTGTGGTTGGGGGGAGTGGGGATTGCTGCCCTAATTCCTCAAATGGTTTTTCATTAGTCATGCCTTTTTTCTTATCTGTATATCTCTTGTGCGCTTATCATAATATGTCTCTGGCCTATCTCCCCTACAAGACAGCAAGATCCACGAAGGGCAAGGGGTGGGGAACCTGTGGCCTCAAGATCCTCAAGTGTGGTCCTTTGGCTGAATAGAAGCAAAAAAAAAAAAATCCAAAATTGGACTCAGTCAGAGGGCCACCACACTTTGGGACCTAGAGGGCCACAAGTGTCCTCGAGATTGTGTTTTCCATAGCAACTAACACAAGACCTTTTGCACATAGTAAATGCTTGGTAGGTGTTTGCTGAATTATGTTTAGGGAAAAAAAATCTTATTTTCCTAACAAAATTGTCATTCCCATAGAGGAGACTCAAAAAGAAGAGATTTTAACCCTAAGGCAACCAAATACCTAGTTTGCACAGAGAAACTCCCAGTCCTGATAATTCCATGCCATATTCCTCTTACAAATCTATTTTGTTTTCCTCTAGAAGAGTTATATCTCTGCTCCAGATGTTTCCACACTAAAAAACTTGGATGGACGCATCACACCGACCCTATCAGGGTGCTGGGTCGAATTGTACTCACGGCTTGTGAGAGACTTTGTATTGTGGGTGGGGGGAGTGAGGATTGCTTCAGCAGTTTGTAGAGCTGGAGCTCCAACAGGCAGCGCGAGATAAGCATCTTAATAGGATAGGTATGTAAGATCCTCATCATCGCCCCTTATAGGAACCAATCCTTGGTTAATCCTCACTGTTCAGCTGATCTTGCCAAATCCCTTTCTAATACACTATACTTCTTTTAATAAGATCAGATGATCAGGGGAAAATCTTATATTTTAAGGAGGCGGCGAAGAGCAGGAAAGAGAAGGAAATTCTAGCATTTTCTCTTTTATTCAATGGTTAGCTTTTGAATGAACAGTTCACTGGCAATTGCAATGACTTATTTATTCTGCCTCTATTGTCCCTGTCTCAGAAGAGGCATAAGTAAACACACTATTAATTCTCATTTGCAGCACTAGTTTGATTTCTTTCTCCATCCTGAACCATTACTGCTGCTGCCACCACTAGTTTGTGGGGCATATGTGTTTGTGTATGTGCATGCGCATGCCATGGGTACGTGAATGTGTTTATGTGCATGTGTGTATGTGTGCATGTGTGTTTGGAATCTAGAGGTCAAGGAAGAGGGTGGATCTGTATTAAAGCAAATATGGTTTCTTTTAAAATTTTACTATATTTTCTGGGAGCTCCTTCCTAAATTCTGGACTTACTAATTTCATGATAACTATTGCATTGCAAAAGCAACCCGCTCTCTCTTTTTTAAGTGAACCTCTGAGTATTTCATTAACTGCTAGATTGGTTGCACGATGTCTTTGTAATGGCTTTTAGCCTCCTGGGAGATTTCTCTCTATCTTATATCCTTAATTAATAAGTTCTTTACCAATTGCCACACAATAACAAAGTATTTTTTTTTCATCTGAGCCACATGCATTGGTGCTTGTTAACTCATTCCAGGTTTCTATCTTAAATAACTCTGTGAATACCTGTCCCATGGAATACTTGTGTATTCAACCAACCGAAAGAATTGTATTTTGCATAGAAAACCTTGGATGATGTTTCAGCCCTTGGGGTTTCTGATGGCACCTGACCTTCTCGTATACTAGGCAGATAACCATTTGGAATTGCATGTTATTATGTGACAATGAATGCTGTGGGTGGGAAATATTAAGGGACTAATGAGGGTAGCTGTGAACCTCAGTAGCTGGAGAGAAATAATGTGGGAGTGAAAAAGGGTTAGTAATAGAAGCAGCATGTCTTTATTATCATAGGTATTTCTGAGTCCCCCTCATGACTATGAAGATCCAGCCCAATGGTGCCTTAAGAATACCCATTCATTCTAAAACTTTGCATTACCAAATGGAATGCAGGGAGGCGTGTTTCAGGAGATACCAAAGAAAACCAAATGACAGTGGTGATTGGAAGATTGAGGAGGTTTTGTTTATTTGTTTGTTTGTTCGTTTGAAATCATCTGACTGGAGGAGGGCCGGGGAAGAGTCTCTCTAGAGTGGTGGGAAATTTAGACTTTATTTTATACCCTGGGCTGCTTTCACAATTAAACTGACATGTAGAGCTCCTGAAATCCTGCAACATTGCAATGAAATCCCAACGGTCAGCTGCAGACTAGAATTTCCCTCTTACTTTCTTCATGAAACTAGGTGGCACAGTGGATAGAGTGCCAGACCTGGAGTCAAAAAGATTCATCTTCCTGAGTTTAAATCTGGCCTCAGACACTTAATTAGCTGTGTGACCTTGGGCAAGTCACTTAACCCAATTTGCCTCAGTTTCTTCATCTATAAAATGAGCAGGAGAAGGAAATGGCAAACCACTCATGCATCTTTGCCAAGAAAAGCCAAAATGGGGTCACAAAAAGTCAGACACAACTGAATGAAATGGCTAAGGAATCTGCCAGTCATTCATGAAATCCAATTCAAATATTCATATAGTATCAAATATTTTTATAGTGTCACATATTACATATGTGTTACAGACTTTGCACTCATAGACATCTACCCCCTCATCCTGTGTAACCAAAAAGAAGCTACAATATACAGGGAGAATCAACATGAAAGGAAATTAGAATAATGCAAATAAATTAAAATAATGCAAAAGAGGGAGAAAACACTTGAGGGGAAGTCATGGGATTAGGGAAGGTTTCACTGAGAATATTGTGCTTGAGCAGTATCTGGAAAGAAGACAGAGATTCTAAGAGGTAGAAAAAAAGAGGTATATCATGGAAGTCATTGGATTATAGATTTATAGCTAGAAGGTACTTTGGTCATCTAATCCAAATCTTCCCTTTGCCCCATTTGACACATATGGAAACTAAATCATAGGCAATTTAAGTTTCTTTCCTCAGTTTTCCTAGGGTAAGACAACAAAGCCAGATTTCAAAGCACAGATATCTAGGCTCTCCTTCCATACCAGGAGTGGCTTTGGTGAATACAAAGAGGTGGGACATGATGTGTCAAGTTCAGAGAGTAGCTAGTATTATAGTTTGGTTGGAATAGAGAATTTGTAAAGAGGAATAGAGTGCAATAAAACTGGAAAGATAGGTGAGAGTCAGACTGCATATCTTGGGGGTGAGGGTGCTTAAATGTAAGACTAAAGACTTCTAATTTTGTCCTAGAGACATGGGGAGCTATTGAAGGTTTTTGAGCTATTGAAGAGTTTGGGGGAATTACAATGTGATTTACATTGGAAGCTGTGTAGAAGATAGATTGGAGAAAGGAAAACTAGAAGCTGTGAGACCACTTAGCAGATTACAATAGTAATCTAGGTGAGAGGGCACCAAGGCCTGCATTAGACTGGTGGCATCAGGAGTGGAGAAAAAGGGATAGATTTGAAAGAAATCTTGGAGTATAATAATAAGACTTGGCAGTTGTTTGGATACAGGCTGAGATAGAAAGAAAAGACAGCATCTTTCCAAGTTCATCAGCCTGGGTAAATTGAAAGATGGTGGTTCTCTTAACAAAAATAGCAAAGTTTAGAGGAAAGACAGTTTTAGGGGAGAAAATAAGTTCAGTTTTGTATTTGCGTTTGTTTTTCCCTATAAGACATTTGAGAAAATATCATGGAATCAACAATATAAAGCTAGAAGAACCTTCAAAGATGTACTTCCCTAACCCCTCATTTTCCAGTTGAGCAAGTGAAGGACCATTTGCCAAAGGTAACACAAGTAGTAAATATCAAAGATGGCATCTGGGCTTCATCCTCCACTTTCACATTCTCCTCTTGTTGTATACCACGTCGCTTCCAACTGGTAGGTGATAATACAGAATTGGAGTTCAGAAGAGAAATTAGAGATTTATAGACAGAAAGATAAATATAAACGTATGTATGTAGACTGAGATATAGTACATATATACATGCATATTATACACAAAGACTCTACATATATATATTTAGCTACATATGTACATGTATGTATATTAAGTTAGAAGTCAAAAGGCAAGCGTTCAAAGAAAAATTGGGTTTAGAAGACAGGGCAGCTATGAGGCACAGTGGATAGAGTACTGAGCCTGGAGTTAGGAAGACTCATCTTCCTGAGTTCAAATCCGGCTTCAGATACTGATTAGCTGTATGACCCTGGGTAAGTCACTTTACCCTGTTTGCCTTAGTTTCCTCATCTGTAAAATGAGCTGGAGAAGGAAATGACAAACCATTCTAGTATCTTTGCCAAGAAAACCCCAAAAGGTGTCACAAAGAATTGGACAAGACTAGCAGCAACAACAACAAAGACATAGAAGCAGCGATTGAAGAGCAGAGGTGTCAAATTCACAGCCCAGGAGCCACAAATTCCCAAACCAGATAAAAATATAATTGGAAAATGTTTAACAAAATAAACAAAAATACAATGCAACATAGATGATGTTATAATCATATATATTATAACATTCATATATATATATATATACACACACATATATACATAAATAATTTTCTAAGTCAATGCACTCTTGTTTCTATTTGACTTTGCCACCACCAGGATAGAACACTCCTAGAAGTTCAGAAGTAAAAGAAAAGAAGTAACATGGTGTCCTGTAAATAGACCTGAGGTCTGAAGACATATATTTTAATCTCAGACTCTACTTCTTGCTTTCTGCGTCACTTAATCTCTCTTAATTTCTTAGAAACAAAAATTTGGAGCTAAGAAGGAGCTTCCAGCTTTCTAATTTTACAGATGAAATATATGAAGCCAAGAGGTGAAGAAGCAACTTTCCCGAGATCTCAAAGGCAGAAAATTAAGAGGAGGACTGGACTACATGATTCATACAGCGCTGACCCTTTGAGCTCTGTAATCTACAGAGATAGGAAATTATTAGTCTCAGGTATTGAGTAGGTATTAAAGTTAAGGTTTGAGAGTATAGTTCTTTAGGAAAGGGGATATATGATTATATGTTTAGGGTGAGGGAAAGAAGACAATACAGAAAAGTATATCAAAGATATGTCAGAGAAGGGATGAAGGAAGAACAAGGTCCCAAAGGAGACAATAGGAGGTGGTAAAAATATCATAAAAATTAAGGTTACATGGAACCTTTTTAAGCAACCAGTGAACAGACATTGGCTTGATGCTTTCTAAATACATATTTCACTAATGTCAAATTTTGATTTCTTAATGTACTCTGTATCTCTCTAAGAGTCTTCCAGCACCTAAAATCACATACAAATAAAGGATATGACACATAGAGAAACAACTACATTATATAAAAAAGATTTTAGCTTAGAAGAGATTTAAATCAAGTGACATATGAAATCCAAGATGGAGGGATAGAGAATGAGGAAGATCATTATTGAATGGGGTAAGGGAGAATAAGGAACATGATAGCTTATAGTTCAATTTAATGGAGCATAGGGTATGTGAAGATGGGGTAGTGCAAGATGGCAATGGTTGCAGAGCCCCAAATAATGATGGGTCATGGATGTTGAATTAAAGAATTTGGACCTTTTTTTGGTAGGGAATAGGGAATTATTCAGAAGTGTTGAGGGAAGAAGCAACAGGATCAGATCTGAGCAAAGATTAGCCTGGTATCAAAATTAAAAGATGGATCAGAAGTAGAGAGAATACATATTTTAAAAAATTATAGTTAAGAGGCAAATGCACAGAGAAAAAGCATGATGCAGTGAGTAGAAGGCTAGAACTAGAACCTCGAAGACTTGAGTTTAGGTATCAGCTTGGATATTTACCAAATCCTAGACAACTCATTAATCTCTCCTAGCCCAAGTTTTATATTTGTAAAAATGAGACCCATAATGGCATCTCCCTCACAGAACTGTTGTGAAAATCAACTGAGATATATTCTTTGCAAATATTAAGCACTATATAAACATAAGTAGCCATCATCTTTAAAATTAATTGTCATCATTACTATAGTCCTGGTTAGCTAGGTGGGCTGGGCATAGAGTCAGAAAGATGTGAGTTCAAATCTAACCTCAGACACTAGCTTTGTGACCTTGGGCAAGTCATTTGAGCCTGTTTGCCTCGGTTTCTTTATCTGTAAAATGAGCTGGAGAAGGATATGCCAATATCTTTGCTAAGAGAACCCCAAAAGGGATCACAAAGGGTCAGACAATGACTAAACAACAACAATTGTAATAGTCAGACGGAGTGATAATAAGGACCTATAATAGGATGGTGGTAGTGGTAATGGAGACAAAGGAACAAATTCAGTACATGTGCTGAATGGATGGAAGAGGGAAAGGTTAAAAATTCAAAGTAAGATCCTAGATGAAGATAGGGCTATTTACAGAGACAACAAAGGAAAAATCTTGGGGAAAGTGGAATTAGCAACAGAGTGGTTGAGAGCCTCATTACAAAGATTTCTCTAACAACCTCATAACTGTTTTCCTGAAGAAAAATCTGTCCCTCTCCCTGCCTCCAATACATTCTCTGTGTCTCTGTCACATGATTCTTCCTAAAACATCTCTGGTCATGTGGCTCTTAGGCTTAAACATAATTGGTACTCCACTATGGACTGAATAAAGTTTAAACTCCTCAGTCTCCCATGAGAAGATATGGAGTCTTAATCTTGAAAACTTTCAAGAAGGCAATAAATAGCCACCTTCACCAGAGGATTGGACAAGATGACCCCAAGACCCCAGCCAGCTGTAGGATTCTCTAATCTTTAGTTGGACTAGGTACTATATATCCATCTTATTTGCTGGTGCCTTGATCACCTCTCCTCCTTCACATCTAACCCCATCCCATAGCTCTTCCAAACCTAATATATGCATGCCAATTGACACACCTCCTCCTGTCACTGAAACACGAAATCCTTTAGGGAAAGTGATATGTCAAGAACAACACTCCACACAAAAATTAGTACGGCAAGGAGATGTACAAAAGGATGGGTTACCTTGGGGGATATGAGGATGGGAGAATGTAATTACCCAGCCTGGAATTTAGCCAGTAAACTAGGACTGATGCCAGAAACAAAATGGCTTCAATCTTGCGAGAAGTATCAAGGAGTCTTTAGGAATCACAAGTGGCAAGGCCATCCATTTGGCAGCTGCATTGGATTCCTTGAAGCACCCTCATTGAAGCATTGGTCCCAAGCTGACTTAGAAGAATGGGGTTGCTTACTAAAGCATCAGCATTATCAATAACACTGGACAGTCTAGAGAGCAGAAGAGTTTAAGACTTGGCAGAATTATGAAATGTGGGTCAGTGTGTATAAAAAGTCTTCTTTCCAGAGGAATGCACAGATTGATTTTATTGAGGCACAGTTAACAAACTGTAATGCCTTTCTAAAAGACTCAGTCCAAAGCACACATTCCTCCAACTGCTCCCCCTAGAGTTTCAATTTTCTCATTTCAAAAATGAAGAAAAAAAATAAAAACCCACTAGTGAAAGTATTAACAATAGTCAGTCACTTCCATTCTTTTCATACGCTCACTCCTCACTCTCTTATTAAATGAACACATTTCCTACTTTTCTCATCTCAACATTTCTTTGTGATTTTCCCTATTCTCTTTTTTCTCAAGGCCTAAATTGGAGGGAAAAAAATCCCTACTTCTTGCCAAGTTGAAGGTTATTGATCTCACCTCCTCCTACTTTTAACAAGGAGCTGGTTCACTAAATTATTCTCTATTTCCCTTCTGTCTTCAATTAGAAGTTGTTTAAGGGTTAGAGTCTCTTATCAATGCCTCTTTCTTTACTACATAAAAAATGGTAAGCCACATTATGCTTAAAGATACCATTGGCAGTAAGAAATTGGAAATATTAACTATTTAGGGGCAGAATAGCATGGCATTGAATTTCTTAAAGGAAAAGCTAACAGAATTATAGATGACGTAGGTGAAAGAAAGAAATAATTGAGGATTTCAGCACTTTTCTTTCAAACTTCGATAAATCTAACATGATGAAACAAACATGATGTAAAAACAAATGGTATTGGCAAAAAAAATTATTTTTAAACTAGGAAAGATAAATCCAACAAATTGACCATTCATCTAAGAAAAAAAAACCTAGAAAACTAATTCTCAAAGAAGTAAAATAATAAAAATCTTAAAAATCAAAGAGCCAAAAAGAATTGAAACTAAACAGCTGTTGAGCTCAAAACAATGAGCTGTTTTCGTTTCTTAAAGGCTTGTATAAAATCATAGGGAGTCACTAAGCTGGTTCTCTGAATAAAATAAAATATGAAAACTAGGAATATTAGTGCTAAGAGATATAAATAATAAAAGTAGGACTATGGGCCAGATATATATAGAATAATGACCTTGCCTTCTTTGTTTACCTTTTGTCATGACTCAAATTCATTTGCATGCCAAGCCAGAAAAGAGCTTTGGAATTCCTAACCTTTAATTACATAACTGTTTGGAACAAAGGACTATTATTTCAGTTATAATAAAGACTAACTCTAAGACTGATGTCTGGGGAGGGTCTCTTTTGTTAATTGAGTGTGGTAACTCATGATTTTTGCTATGAATAAAGAGGTGTCATCCTGTCTTAAAGAATGAATTTTAAAACATTCATTAAGCACTTACTATGTGCCAAACACCATGTTAATTGCTGGAGATACAAATATAAAAGCAGAAAAAGTCCCTGATTTCAAGGAGAAGCAATACATACAGGGATTTTCTGCTGCAAGTCACATGCTCCTTATGGTTTAGTAGGAAAGCAAATTGTAATGTAATTTCTTTAATGTAGTTTCCACTGATAAAATTTTATCTGTTTCTGTTATTGAATTATTTGACAGTGCCAAATACTTTGATGCTGAGAACTTTTTTCTTGGTTTTCAGTGGCTGTGGTTGCTGAGGAGGTGGGAACTTCAATCCCTACAGAAGCAGTTGCCAGGTCAAATCTCTACAAAGCTTGCTTTCTGGGAAGAGAAAGTTATCAGGTGACTTTAAACAGATAAAGCCTAGAATCCAGTAACAGGGAGAAAGGTCTTGCAATGGTAGTAAAACTAGCACAGTAATGTACCCAGTGGAGAAAAGAGAAGGCAGAGAGAGATACTGAGAGAGATGGGGAACATCAGAGACATGATGCCTATTGGCAGAGCAACAAAGAAACAAAAACGACAACCAGATGTTGGTCCAACAGAGAGCAGTACCTAGTACAGAGATTACTCAGAAAAATGAGCATGATAAAATCAGAAGACGCTGGCACTCCTGTAAGGTTGGGAGCACAAGCTGCTCCACTATAAATATATACAAACCACATGTTTCCTATGTGTGTGCTATTTCAGATGTGTGCCCTAGCAAGTACAACAGAAGGACATAAAATAAAGTCACAACCATCAACATACTTGTATTTTACTAACAAAACCCAAGAGAAAGATAATATAGGAAAAGAAATTCAATATAAGATAATCATAAAGTGGTAAGTGTTGAAGAAGGTGTGGAAAAATTGGGACATGAATGCACTGTTGGTGGAGTTGTAAACTAGTGTAACTGTTCTGGAGAACAATTTAGAATTAGGCCCAAAGGGCTATAAAACCGTGCATACCCTTTTACCCAGCAATACTACTACTAAGTCTGTATCCGAAAGAGGTTAAAGAAAAGGAAAAAAAATCTATATTTACAAATAACAGCTTTTGTATGTGAGGAAGCAAAGAATTGGAAATTAAGGAGATGTTCATTAATAGAGGAACGGAGGAACAAGTTGTCATACATGATTGTGATGGAATACTGTTGTGCTATAAGAAATGATGAGCAGTATGGCTTCAGAAAAATCTGGGAAAACTTACACAAACTCATGCAAAGTAAAGTGAGCAGAACTAGGAGAACATTTTACATAGCAACAGCAATAGTGTAAGGATGATCAATTGTGAAATGCTTGGCTACTGTGATCAAGGCAATGATTCCAAAGAACCCATGGTGAAAAATGCTGTCTACCTCCAGAAAGAGAACTGATGAATTCTGAATGTTGATTGAAACATATTTTTTATTTTTCCCTTCTTTTTCTTGTTTTCTTTGTGCTTTCTTTTGCAACATGGCTAATATGGAAATATGTTTTCTATAACTATACATGTATAACTGAGATCAAATTGCTTTACTTCTCAAGGAGAGACACAGGAGGAAGAAAATTTGGAACCCCAAATTCTGAAAAAATTATTAAAATATTTTGCATGTAATTGGGAAAATGATTAACAAAATGAAAATATTTTTAAAAATTAAAACCTATATAATTAAACAGATATTCAGCACACATGGATGGGCTGCAACAATATATAGTTGCATAAATAATTCTTTATCTTGTAAGAATTACTGGGAAATGGGAAAAAGTATAATCAACATAGGTTTAATTCAACATTTTAAACTTTAAACCACAATAAATTCCAAGTAGAGGAGAAGTGAAATACAAATATCACACCATTAAGGTATTAAAGGAGAATGGAAAGCTATCTTCCACTATGATAGAGAGGAGAAAAATTATAAATAAAGAGTAGATAAAAGTTAAAATAGGCAATTTCAATAATCCTTCAAAATTTCAATGGATCCATTGTCCCATAGATGTGGAGGTTCCCTCCAATGATGCTGATTTCAACTCACTTTTTGTATTCTGTGCAATTCTTGTCTACTTCCACCATGTGGACAATCTACCACAGTTGAGCCACTGAACTTGCTGAGGACCTCCTTTGTATTTATTTATTTATTTTTGGATGTTCTGTGGACACTGGGATTTGTTGGTTTTTCACTCACTCTTACTATGTCTCAAACCCATACATTTTTCTTTTTCTGGTTCTACATTTCTTTGCTAACATCTCTTACACAGCACCACTGCATAATTCCTCTCTTTAACATGCTGTTACCCGTTCACATCTACCACATGACCTTCCATTGCCCTTTGGGTAATCTTCAGTTTCCATTTTTCAGATATAGTGATATTCGACAACTTGAAGCAATACCATTACCAAAACATTACCTGCCAAAAATGACCCTCTCTCTAATCCATGCCTTTTCAAATGTTATCCCCTATGCTTAGAATGCTTTCTCCTTACCCTTTTCTCCTGCAATCTAAAACTCTTGTTCAGTGTTTCCTTCTTTCATGATATCTTTTCTAATTCCTGCCACTCCCACTGGTTTTAGTGCTTTCTCTATGTCTTAAAACCCCTTTGCATTTACTTTTTCTATAATTTACACTTACTTATTTGTGTGCATGTTGTTCTTCCCCACCACAGTAGAATTCAAGCTCCTTGATGGCAGGGACAATACCTTTGGGGGTCTTTCTGTCCCCAGAGCCTAGCATAGCGTCTTGTACCACATACACACTTAATAGATACATATTGCATTGAAGTGAAGTAAATTGAATTGAATAATCAATTATGGGGACCTAAAAATGAATTGAAACTATTTTTCTTTTTACTTTTTACCAAGTTTAAAGGAAAATTTAATTACCCTGTTCACTTTGGATCAAATATAGTTCATATTTGTGCTGAGGAACGAAAACATCACATCATGCTGGCACTTATGATATTAAATGAGTTTATAGGAAGGAGGAAAGTGACCTTGTAAAGATCATTTACTTCACCATAACGTACACTTACTGATTTGAATTGAAATCAATTCCAGTCCCACTTTTCCAGCTGCCTGATGTTATCTCCACCTAGATATTCTCCTGGCACTTTAAATTCATCATGTACAAAACCAAAATTCATTATTTCTCCCCCTAAACCAGCTCATTTCTCTGATTTCCATTTTTTCTATGAAAGGCAGTTCCAGTCTCCTAGATACTGAGGCTCAAAATCATTGAGTCATCTATGATTGCCCCCACCTCCTACCCCACCTCCATTAGCCCTTCACATTTAACTAGTTACTTGGTCCAAGATATTTTACCCCCAGAATATATTTTACATCAATCTGTTCCTTTCTAACTCCATTAATGCCAGCCTAATCCAGCTCCTCATTACTTATTACAATAGTTCCCTACCTAGTGTCTGGAGTCTGCCCCACTACCACCAACGCATTCAATATATTGACATCAGAATCATCTTGCTCTGATTCCTCTTCTCCTGTCTCTCTCCCTACTAGATCAATTTCAAACTCATTAGCCTGGCACTCAAGGCTCTCTATGCTCTGATTCAGTCTTTCTTTCAAGCTTTCTTTCCTACTGGTTCTTTTTATTTTTATTATTACCTATACTTTAATAAATGGTAGTACTAACAAAGTTCTTTGCTCTTCTGCCTCTGTTTCCACGTTCATGCCATTCCCTCTTTCTTAGACTGTCATTTCTCCCATCTACACGTGTTGAATTTTTACTTGTTCTTCAAGACCCAGTTAAAAAATTGCCTCCATGAAGCCTTCCTTGATTCCTTCAGTGGAAAGCAGCATTCTCTACTCTGAAAGTCCATTTTATTATGATAATCATCGTATTGTACCTTATGTTAGAGTATTAGCTAACATTTATGTAGCATATTTAATTTTTACAAAATATTACATAATTATCTCATCTAATCTGTGACATATATGAGACAGGTATTTCTTGGCCCTGTTAGAGTTAATCAAAGCACAGAGAGGTTAGGTAAAATGTCCAGGGTTACACAAGTGTTGAAGGCAAAATTTGAGCCCAGGGTTTTTCTGACTCCAAGTTCAGTGTTCTTTCTGCTATATCACCCTGACTCACTTAAATATATATATATATTTATCTATAGAATCTCCTCCATTTTTAAATTTTTGGGGGTCAGGCCTTATTTTCACCCATAATTCTATAGCAAAATACCATGCACAATAGATATTATTAAATGAATTAATGAATGAGGCACCTTCATACTATTTTGCCCTTGGTTAATCAACCAACCCTGAAATTTTTTATAGTGCTTTTAAAAAATATTTTATTTTTTCCAATTACATATAAAATAATTTTTCCATTCATTTAAATTCTTTTTTCAATTCCAAATTACCTCCTTCCCAGTCTGATATAGGTAATACAGTTACAGTCATGCAAAATATATCCCCATGGTAGTCATGTTGTGAAAGAAAACATGAGCATCTAGGTGCATAGTAAAAAGAGTACTGGGTCTAAAGTCAGGAAGACTCGTCTTCTTGAGTCCAACTCTGGCTTCAGACACTTAATAGCTATGTGACCCTGGGCAAAATCACTTAACCCTGTTTGCCTCAGTTTCCACATCTAGAAAATGAGCTGCCGCTATGAATACACATGTGTATTTCCAGAGTGAATTTGCAAAATATAAATAACTCTATTCCTCAAAGGCAAAACCAAAATATTTATTCAGATATAAGAAATCTAATTCCACCATAGTAACAAAGAAGTTTATACACATCACCAGTCCTGGTAGCACCAACATCCCCAAGCCTTCCCTCCATTTGGCCTCCTCACAAACAAGCTCCCCTAGGCAAAATTCCTCCTTCTTTCACTCACTCTAGCTTCTCTGCCTCAGCTCTGCCTCCCTTTCTCCTCTTATTCTACCTGTTTAGCAAGCTCCTCCCACCATGGGCTCCATGGGACTGAAGATCTGTGTGATTCAGGCTCCATCACAGCAGTGAGCTGGGCCCAAGCTCAAAGCAGGTCACATAAGCCTATTAATGGACAGGAAAGATCTTCCCATTTCATTAACATTACAGCTGGAGAAGGAATGGCAAACCACTCCAGTATCTTTGCCAAGAAAACCCCAAACGGTGTCATGAAGAGTAGGATCTGAATGAAACAACTGAACAACAAAAAGAAACATAGACCAAAAACCAACCAACCAACAAACAAGAAAAATAGTTTTAAAAAAAAAGTATACTTCAATATACATTCAGACTCCATCAGTTCTTTCTCTGGAGGTGGATAGCATTTTTCACCCTAAGTCCTTCAGAACTGTCTCGGATCATTGTATTACTGAGAATAGGTGTCCTTCACAGTTGATCACCATACAATACTGCTGTTACTATATACAATGTTATTCTGGTTCTGCTCACTTCACTTTCTATCTGTTCATGTAAGTCTTTTCACAATCTTAAAATATAAAAAACGAGACTTTTCTTCCAGTCTCTTATTATTTCTCACTACTACAAGAGTCCCCCAATCTCTAACTGTCAGGATCATACAACGTGTGTGGTACAGGTATACTCATGAAGATAGAGAAGAGAGAAGGCATTTTCAAGGAAAAATTTTGTCCCTAATCTTGTGACAGAATATTAACTAGTCCTACTAGTGTATACTGTGCTTTAAGACCTCCAGTCATTTGTAGTATGGCTCACCATGTAAGAATTTCTTCAGAAACAACACAGGGAATTACAAACACAGACACACATGGAAGCCACTCAAGTAGCTGAACTCTCCAAAGCTACTATACAGAAGTGAAACAGTGGTTTCTCCTCTCTATATAACCATCTGCTTTATGTTGGTACTAGAGATAGAAAACAAAGTTGGTAAAAGGCAGGCAGTGTCCTTCTTGGGGGTAGGACTGGAATAGCCACTGGGAGTACAATTTCTGAGGAAGTCTCTAGATTTCTCTATACTTTGAGTTACTAGCTGAAGTCCCTTTGAGCACGGACAGTCATGATCTGCTTAGTTCCCAGTCTTTCTTTAGTACCATGCCCAGGTTAATGTTAAAAATTGTTTTCACACATAATTAGGGGAAGGGCAAATAAAATATTGTTCAAACAAAAGTTAGATATTTTAGCTGAGTATAGGCCAGAAGCTGTTTGTGGAGGAGATACCCATAATCTTGACACTGGGCTAACAGCAAAGTGAAAGTTTTCTGCTCCTGAAAATTCAGCAGGATGTCCATTGGTAGGTCTTTCTAATATCCCTGATATAATTGGTTTTATTGCCAGACCCTGTTGCTGGGGACTGGGAATGTAGGGCGACAGGAAGGAGAGGACTTCTATATACAATAGACAGAATAGCTCACTGTTCACACTAAAATGGACAGGTTCATCTGATAAGTTTTCCTTTTCTCCTTCATTAGCATCTTCCAGTGTGTTTTCCATTCTAAAGGGGAATCTGTTTTTAAATGTCTTTCTGCAGCCCACTATTAAATGACATTAAGCAACTAACTCCCTTTGTGAGAAAGTGCTGGGCAATTAATTTTCTAGATGCTTACATTTTGTCTTCTCTTTGGAACCATAGAGATGGCTGGAAAATGAGTGGAGTCAGGACCAAAGATTTGTGACTTAATTTTTCAAGATGTAGGAAAGGCAACAAGGAGGAATAACCTGAGAAGAATCTCATGCCTTCCATACAGAGCAAAAATAAACATAACTGGAAAATCACCCAATTAGGGAGACTCCTCAGAGTTACACTACCGTAAAACAGAGGTCTCAGCTGGCTCTCTTTCTCTTTTTCCTAAGGACACAGTTAATTCTATAGTATGATAATGAGTATAGCAACACACATCCAGCTCCATGGACTACCTGGGAAGCCTAAGGAAGAGAGGCTGAAGACATGACAATGGTCAATGCTAACATTGACTTCCTTACTGATTCTAGTAACAACCATAGAGTCAAAGATTGGCAGAAAGGCATAAGAAGGCAGCACTTAGCACCGTACTTGGCACATAATTGGCATTTGCTATGTTTACTGATTGATTGATTGATTGATTAAGAAAATGAGGGCATAAGCTAGCAGCATTAGAAAATACCAAAGTGGGGGTAGGAATATAGTTCTTATCACCAATTCAATCTTTGGCATTATATATTTGCCAGCTGTGTGGTGGGCATATCCAGAAGATTTATTAGATTTTAATCAAGTCCATGTAAAGCACTATTAAAACCATTTCCTTCTGTCTCTACCTCTCCCAACATTCAGGAGTGACTTGAATAAACCACTATTCAAAACAATGAGATAGAATCTGTTTGAGACACGAACCAAGAGGGGGCAACTTAAATGTCCGGCGGATGATTTTGCTGAGGAAATATTCAGGTGAAGGAAGGTCAACTGGCAGAGCCAAGTGAGGCCCTTCAATGTAATTCTGTATCAGAAAGAGATGGTGCTTCTGAAAGGATTATCCTTGGGCAGCCAAGAATATCTATTCTACTACAAGTAAAATCAGCTGTTTAATTCACTCTTATATCCACTTGATGTCACTATCACTGCCCAGTAGAAGATTGTGTCAAAGGCCTTTGGTCACACAACTTTGATAGTAGGGTAGATTCAGAATAGGAGTCAGCCCAAGTGTGCCTTTTTTCAAAATGGGGGAGTGAGGGTGGGAGGCAGAATAACAGCCAGTAATGCCTGTAGGCAACCCCAGAATAGCAGAACCCACCTTCCTCCTTGGTTTTTTAAGCACATTCTCCATCTCTTAAAAGCAAATTGGTAAAATATAGGGCTTGGCTCTTACCAGGTCAAGGTCAGTGATTATGTTATCATTGGCAGAAATGGGATCTTTGCTTTAGGGTTAAAATTGAGACTCATTTTCATTATCTACTAATTAGTCCTAGATCAGCATTTCTACCATTGTGAATTGCTCCTATTCTAAATTAGCATTTTTATTTTTATTTTATTTTGTTTTTGTCTAGCACAAGGGTTCTTAACTTGTTTTGTCATGGAATCCTTTGCCAATCAGGTGAAACTCATAACCCTTTTCAAAATCATGTTTTTGTTCTGTTTTAATTCATAATTAAAAGAAACGCTGTGTTTCAAGTAGCGATTAGTAAAAATAAAGACGTATTTTTTTCCCTAAATTCATGAAATCCCTGAAATCTATCCATGGATTAGAATACCCCAGCTTAAGAAGTCCTGAATAAAGGTTTCCTTTTGGTAATTTGGGGGCACTAAAATAACCTTTGCATAGTTGGAGGAATAAGGGAGCTAAAACATCTGGACTCAGTGCCCAGCTGTCTTTTTGACTTGCTGCCTGTATGTATGTCCTTAGACACATCACAATTTTCTGGGTCCCATTTTTTTTTTTTACTAATGACAAAATAATTTCAGGGGCAAGAAAAGAATGAATAAATTCATTTCTGGGAAAAAGGCATAGTTTAAACATGAACATTTATTCTGAGCCTAATCGATGTAACTGAAATAGGGCATTATTCTAAAAAGCTCTAGGGTGAAATGTAGCATTTAGCTCTTCCTTAGGCAGTCTCAGCCTCATCAAACTAAAAGCCACTATCATGTGACTGAGGACAGACCACTTAACTACCTTAAGCCTGGATTTAAACAATTGTTCACAGTGAAACTCAGCTCTCCCATGTGAGCCATTCACTGCCAAAGCCCATTGGTTTGGATTAAGTGCTTCGGGGACCTGCTGTATGCTGCTCTGAGGAGCCTGATTCTAGGCTGTTGTCTTCTTGCTGCCTGAGTTGTAAACACTTTCTGTCAGTTAGTTCACAGTTATCTCTTCAGTGCACAACTCAGATTCAATCTGACAACACAGCCGAATGGGCTGTCCTCTCCTTTCTTCAGTCTGGCCAGCAGCTGTTTGTTTTCTTGTCCTGCCCCAATCCTAATCAACTACTTGTCTGTAGCCCTTACCACACTTCTGTGAAAGCCAGTTCCCAAAGAGGGCCCCATCACTAACCTCTTTCTCTTATTTAATCAAAGCCCGTATATGTGGGATCCTCCACTAACCCAACACTTTTCTGCCACAAATAGCTTTCATTCATGATTCATTCATTCAGAATCTGGAATTATCTCCATCTTTCAAGCAAAAAATAAATCGATCTTTAAGCATTTATTTATTAAGGACCTACTACGTACCTGACACTCTGCGAGGTTCTAGGAATATAAGTACAAATGAAATAAGTCCTGTTTGCAACAAATTTGAATTATTTTTTTAATTAAAAAAAAATCTATTTTCTCTCCCTCCCACCACAATTCCCTCTCCATTAAAAAAGATGACTAGCAGTCAAGCTAAATACATTTCTTCATTGATTAAGTACAACAATTATGTCTCATTGTACAGGATCTTCTCAGTCAGGACTTAAGTAGGGCACTTCATCATCAGCCCTCTCAAATGGTGGTCAGTCATTGTGTCACTGAGAGTTTTTCAATCTTTAGAAGTTATGTTTCTTTGCAGTGTTATTATAGTATAACTTGCTCTTCTGATCCTCCTCACTTCACTTACCCTAATGCATGAAAGTCTTCCCAGATTCTCTGAAACTATCCTTTTCATCATTTCTTACAGTGTAATAGTATTCCATTACATTCATATATCATCATTTGTTCAGTCATTCCCCATCTGATAGGCAGCCCTTTCCAGCTCTTTGACACCATAATAAAGAGCTTTTACATACACATGTATGTATGCATGCACATGTACATATGTATGGATATAGATATTTCTATATATAATATACATCTATATTTATATAAATATAAATTCGTATTCATATATAAATGCATATGTACATGTACATATGTATGGATATAGATATTTAACCATATGGACACCTTTCCTTTTATATCTTTGGGAATTGCTGGATCAGAGGGCATGTGTAGACTTTTTGAGCTTGGTTCCAAATTGCTTTTTCCAAATTCCACCTGGAATCAGGAGGACCTGAGTTCAAATCCGACCTTAGGTATTTAACATATTCTAGCTGGGTGACCTTGGGCAAGTCACTTAACCCCAATTGCCTTGCCTTCCCCCCTCCAAAAAAAAAGCAGGGCTGAAGAAAACATGTATAAGCACACACAGAACAGATATAAAGAAAATAAACACAAATATATACAAAGTAGTTAAATATAAAGTAGCTTGAGAAGGAGGGCACTAGCAGTTGAGCACATAAGGAAAATTTTAATGTAGAAGATGGTTCGGAGGCAAGGAAATAAAGGAATTTAGAAGAGATGTAAATTCAGGATTCTGAAGACATCAAACTGTTTTCAAACATTTTAAAAGTCTACATTTGTATATCATCAGTTAGAGTGCTGAGGACAGATCATCAGATCATTCTTCTCTAATTCATGAACTGAGAGAAAGAAGAATGGAAACTCCTTCAGTGCAGGGTTTTTCTTTGTAATGTGACTGGCTTTTTAGCAGGTACTTTTAAAAGATGTTTGTAAAATTTAATGAATGAAATCAGTCCTCCATCAGTATCTACTTTCTAAAATTTTGTTAGCCAAGTTTAAGGTACTATACTGACCTGAAAAAAATATGACTGCACTCTTTTTTTTTAATACTTTTTTTTGCTTTTTTTTTTTAAGAGTTGGGAAGGACTGGGCAATTGGGGTTAAGTGACTTGCCTAAGGTCACATAGCTAGTAAGTGTTAAGTGTCTGAGGCCAAATTTGAACTCAGATCCTCCTGACTCCAGGGTCTGTGCTCCATTCACTGTGCCCCCTAGCCACCTCATCTGCACTCTTAAAAAAATCTGCAATTCAAATGTTTCACTGAAAGAGAATAGCCTCCTTCAGAATTATACAAATTAACGAATTTTCACTTAATCAATATTTCTGGGATGCCCAATGTGTGCCAATGTGCTATGGGCACTACAAGGATAAAAAAAGATCTTGTCTCTATCCTAAAAGGAATTATCCTCTAGGTTTTATTGATTATACCTCCTTTTTCATACATGCTGTCTTTCAGATATGAAAATGACATTACTAACTCATATATATATATACTGAGTGATTTTTCCAATAATAGTGATTACATCCAAGGAATGATTTTAACTTTCAGGTCACTCTTTTTGACCAATTCATTTATGTGTTTCAAAGCTGTTCAGAGCACAGGCTGCATAGTGAGCCCAGAGAATGGCTTTTTCCATACAAAAGCAGATAGCAATTTCATGGAAAAAAGAACCTGAAATTTTGTCCTTACTGGCACCCAGCACCATGGTCAAATGATTGGCACTCACTGTACTGACCAGATCACATACCAGGTATTTCATAACATTGTCCTACAAAACACACTGTGATTTCAGTAATGTAGGGGACACTGTCAAAGAGACTCAACCACTACAGATTGGAAACAGATCTGCAGTTGATAGCCATTGATAGGTTCCTGAGGTAATGAAAGGTTCATTGATGTGTTCAGGGTCACAGCCTGCATGTATATTGTATACTTGAATTTGTTGTGGATCTACTTATAAGTTCGTATGTTGATATTCCCAATAGGATGTAAGTTTATTAAGATGGAAATCATTTTTGGACTGCTAATGCCTAAAACACAATAAATATTGATTGATTTGGGGGCAGCTAGGTAGCTCAGTGAACAGAGCACTGGCCCTGGAGTCAGGAGGACCTGAGTTCAAATCTGGCCTCAGACACTTAACACTTAACTAGCTGTGTGACCTTGGGCAAGTCACTTAACCCCAATGGCCATGTCTTCCCCCTCCAAAAGAAAAATTGATTGATTTTGTCAGAGGTACAATTTGAAACCAAGTCTTCCTTGCTCTAGGACTAGCTCTTTATCTGACTTCACCATGCTTGCTAACTAGTGGGGGCCAGTTCTGGTAACAATATTTCCTTCTTTCTCTTATCTAAGTCTTTAGTTATTCAAACAGAATTTCAAAGGAGGGAGAAAGAAAGAACACGTTGTCAAGCCTTTGAGTAAAAATACTTTGGGACAGGTAGTCATTGTTGTTGAGTCTTTTGTCAATCATGTCTGACTCTTTTGTGACCCTATTTGGGGTTTTCTTGGCAGCAATAGTGAAATGGTTTGCCATTTCCTTCTTTAGCTCATTTTTACAGATGAAGAAACTGAGGCAAACAGGGTTAAGTGACTTGTCCAGGGTCACACAGCTAGTAAGTGTCTGAGGCTAGAGTTGAACTCAGGAAGATGAGTCCTCCTGACTCAGAGCCCAGCACTACTTTTGACATTCCTTAAATTACATTGTATAAGTAACACCAATACCCTCCCTTCCACTTGGGCTCTGATTCAGTTTGATAGTCAAACTGTAGCCTAGCTCTCAGGAACAGTCTGAAGGGAGGAAAATGGACATAAGCGCAAAATATTCTGGTTAAAAAAGAAAAGATCTGTCACCTCTGAGCCTTTTCCCTTGGTTGTTGCCTGCTTTCACTTCAGTGACAGCTAATCTCATTTTCACACTTAACTAAAACCAGAGTGTGATCCAAAATTAAATCCACATTTCACATCCTTAAAAAAAATGTCACTTAACCACTTTGGGCCCTAGTTTCCTCATCCATAAAATGGAAGAGAGGAGGAGAAAGGAAAAAAGAGCCCAGTTAGCCTAGGTGATTTCTAATTACACAACCAGATCTAACATGCTATGATGAAGGTTGAACTATTATAACCACAATAATAATAACTGGTATTTATATAGGACTTTCAGGTTTTCAAAGTGTTTTATATTCATTATCTCATTTGAGTTTCATAAGGACTTAGAGAGGAAGATACCAATGGTAAATATTTTCTCTATTTTATAGAGAAGGAAACTGAGATTTAGAAAGGGTAAGTCACTTGGCCATGATGATGTATCTAGTAAGTGTCAGAAGTGGGATCTGAACTTGGATCTTTCTGAGGTCCTTTTTCAGATCCTGTGCGTCAATGGGTTAACCACAGAGGGACATGCTCAGCTCCCACAAGTTAACTCACCGGGACTTTTGACCCCTCTGCCTTCTCTTGGGAGACACAAATGGGGACACACCCTGAGGTCATGAATGGGAAAGTGTGAGAATAGCTATTTGCAAGGTACTCTGTTAATAGCTAACAGAAGGGCCAGAATTTTCAGTTTTGAAGGAACAAAAGGTGAGAAGGCATCAACAAATGGATATTAGTCAAGTTGATGATTACAATTTATGTAAGCAACTTCTATAATTTAGTTGCCAAGTGACAGTTCTGAAACACATCCTAAAGGAAGAAATAGTATAATGGTTGATGATAGAGACAGGGGGTAATTGTATTCCATGTTTAGGCTAGAGCTATAAGAATACGATACCTCCTCAATAACTCAATAAATAGACATCTTATTATTATGGTTACTCCTTCCAATGGTACAGACCTAAACTCATCCCTGCCTTTTCATCCTGTATAATTCTCATCCATGATCTCTCAAAGGTGGCTCAATGGTCCAGTAGACCTAGAGTCAGGAAGACTTGAGTTCAAATTTGTCCTCAGATATTTATTAGCTGTGTAACCTTGGGCAGAACTCTTATCTGTCTCATTTTCTTCATCTGCAAAATGGGGATAATAGCATATATCTCCAAGGGTTGTTGTGAGGATAAAGTGAGGTATTTATAAAGCCATTTTTAAACCTTAAAGAGCTATATAAATACTAGTTATCATTATTTTTTTATTATCATTAATTGTCTGAAGGAGCTACCTAAATCATTAGATGCCTTCTTCTAGGACACGGGTACCTGTTTGGTGTTTGAATTTCACACCTGTTGTTCTTCATTTCTTATTATATGATTATCAATATGATATTCTGAAAGGTTTCCATTACTGGCCTGGTGATAACATGTCTTTTGGCCAGCCTTGGAGTGAAGAAGCTGGAAAGGGAATGGGATAGTTTTTTGACCATAGCAACTCTTGAAGGCCATCTATGAAGGCACAGAGGGGTCATGGGGCTATGATATACAGCAGATGAAAGAATACTCACACCAGTGAACCTGCAGCTCCTCCAAGTATTGAAGAATATATGAGACTTTACCATTTACAAAGATATTAAAAATGCTTTGTGTGTTCACAGAAGTACTTTCAGATGTGACTTAGTCTAGCCAGTAAGTAAATCCCCTTTATATCATTGCCTACAAATGGTTACCCATCCTCTGCTTGAAGTCTTCTAGTGATAGAGAACTCACTACTTCATGAGGCAGCTTATTCCACTACTGGACAGTGTTAATGGTTAAGCAAATGTTCTTCCTTTCATTAAGCCCAGATCTGACTTCTTCAATTTCCATCCTTCCTTCCCAGTTCTGTTCTGATGGGACAAAGCAAACCTAATCCATCTGACATACGGAATCTTTCAAATATTTGAAGAGAACTGGTTTTCTTTCCCTTCCCTTCCCTTCCCTTCCCTTCCCTTCCCTTCCCTTCCCTTCCTTTCCCTTCCCTTTCCTTGACTTCTTGTGTCTTTTCTTCTTCATCTTCCTTTAATATGTTACTTTAGAGAAATCATTAAATCTCTCTGGATCTCAATATCCTCATCTTTAAAATGGGGGTGGTTGGACTACCCAATGATCTAGAAGTTTCCTTCCAGATCTAATGTGCTGTGATTCTATGTAATAACAAAATTCTTCTGGTACTTCCAATAATAAATCCTCTTAAATTGCAAGGCAAACTGAATGTCCTGGCAAAATGCACAGTAATAACTCGCATTTGTGCAGTACTTCATAGATTATGACATTTTCATATCTGTTATCTGCCTTAATCCTCACCACTCTGAGGTCCTCAAGGCAGCTATTATGCCCATTTGACAGTTGAGAAAAGCAAAGCTCCCAAAGAGTGATTCACCCAAGCTCATACAATAAATGGTGGACCTGGGACTGGGACCTCAGCCCAGATTCTCAGTCTGATGCAGTTCCCTCTACACCTACTCTATGGTACTGGAGAGAGGCTTCAGAGTATATGATACAATGCTGCCCACTGGGTCCATATTTCTATGTGATCTCCAGCTTTAATAATCTGTGCTCTTTGTCTCCCTGAACTGACTCCTGACCTGTCCCAGTGGCCCTGTCTCACCTCCTGCTATGTGATTTTTATGTTTTCAGGGCTAAGATTTTTTTCTTTTTAAGCTGCAGGTAGAAGCTCCACTGTAAATTACTCATTTTGAGAGTGAGATAATGCACCTGATACAACCCCCATTAACAATAAACAATGACAACATTTTGATAGTAGGTGTGCCATGCCCACGAATAGCCTCATTTATCTAAATTTTGTGACTCCTTGTATGTACAAACAATATTCTTGTGCCTGGAGGCACTTTCATGGACCAAGTCCTCTTCTCATTTAACACACATGATATGTGGTTACAGAGTAATAGAACAAACATACCCAACACTTATAATTTTCCGTAACTGTTCCGTCATGCCACTTCAGTACAGGCATAGGGCACTGACCATGCAGATATTTCCCCCTTAATAAAAGGAAACAGGTAAACACTTAGGTTACACCATTTATTGAAAGACCAAGAAGTATGTACATAACCCTAAACATGGTGGGGGTCAACTCCCCAGAAACTGATGGAAAGGAACAAGGCAAATTCTAATGGCAACATCTAGGATTTCTTCTGTCAGAAGAGCAGTGGCCCTCTCCCAGCTGATCCATGAGCTTTATAACTAAATATGGAAGGAAGGAGGAGAGGAGAAACATTTAGAGGCAACCAAGTTAGTTGCAAATGTTTCTTTCCTGTAGTTTTACAAAACATCATTCCTTGTGGGGATTCTAACTCTACTCAGGTCAACACCTTGACAGACACCAGAACCAATGGGCCTATTGAAGGCAGGGTGGGACTCTTCAAGGAGGTAATTAAGCATTTTCCAGGTGTCCAGATTCCCCTTGTTCTTTTCAGGAGAGGGTGATAGAAAAAGCAGACTTCTGGTCTTGGAAACTCTATGCGGTGGTTTAACAGCCTGATAATTTGTCTGACCAGGAAGTTGGCTAAACCTGATTACATAAAGTTATAAATCTGATTATAAAAAGGGTATGTCCTCACTTGCTTCTTGGAGGAGATCCTTATAGGCTTGCTGATTTTCCTAAAGTGGTCTACTGGTCAAACTCTTCTCTAAAAATTTTTAAAATAATTTCAGAGGAGAGCCAGTGACTTTGCTGATGGGACTTCTTGCTTTAATTGACCCAATAGGGATAAAAGTGGGAATAATAGCTCACGTTAGATTTCATTCTAAGGTTAGAAAAGCTATATATGCAAATCCTCTCATCTGACCCTCACAACTCTGTAACATAGGTGCTATTATCATCCCCATTTTACAGGTAAGAAACTGATGCAGAAAGAACTGAAATATCTGGGAAGCTTTTCTTGTCCCCCACAAACTGCTAGTACCTACCCCTTGGAGATTACTTTCCATCTATCTGTGTCTTTTATGTATCTAATTAATTAATTAATTAATTGATCACAGATTTTCGTTGTTTAGTTGTTTTTCAATTTTGTCTGACTATGACCCAATTTAGGGTTTTCTTAGCAAAGATACCAGAGCAGTTTGCCATTTCTTTCTCTGGCTCCTTTTACAGATGAGGAAACTGAGTCAAAAAAGGTTAAGTGACTCAATCAGGGTCACATAGCTAGTAAGTCTCTGAGGTCTGATTTGAACTCAAGAAGATGAATCTTACCAACTACAGACCCAACACTCTATCCGCTGAGCCACCTACTATGTGTTAGGCACCATGCTAATTTCTGGGATTACAAAAAAAGGCAAAAGATAGTTCCTGCCCTCAAGGACCATATAACCTAAAGGCAGGAGCTTATTTATATGTTGTCTTTCCTATTCGAATGTAAGCTTCTTGTGGGCAGGGATTGTTTATCTCCCCTCTTTTTTTATCCTTAGAATTTAGCACCATGTTTGGCACCTAGTAAGCACTTGATAAAGGCCTTATTGACTCAACTTGCCCAAGGTCAAGCAATTCCTAAGTGTCTAAGATAAGACCTGAATCCAATCCTTCCTAACTACAAGTTCAGTATTACATTACGCCATTGCTGGGCATTGCACTGTAGTTCCTAAACAAGGGGTTACTTGAGTCACCACCTTCTGACTTTGAAAGACAATGGATTTGTTGGTTATTGCCTGGCATTACCCATTTCAGAATATGTGAGAGTCTAACACAGGGCTCTGCTTGTTGGAAATATCAACTAAAGAGCTGCCCACAGGCAGTGTTTTGCTTCCTCAACTTAGTTTCCTCATCTGTTGAAAACATAAACCATATAAGCACTACAGGTGTCCCACACCCTTGACCACATACAACAGTTTCCTTTTCCTTCAATTACAAATAAAACTGGCTTAATTTCAGCTCATTCAGATCCCAAATATTTTCATTTTATTTTAGACATATTCATTATACTAAGAGTAAAAAGTCATTCAGCAGTCTGATCACCAAACAAGGTCCTTGTAGCCATTTTCACTGTTTCAGCTGGTATGGAATTCCCAATGTATCTTTAAAGGGTGAGCAGCCCTAAGTCCCTTTCCAACTTTCATCAGAAATAAATTCAGTTTTCTTTCAGTCTTTAGCCTTTTCTAACCAGATCATTTTTCTTATAGGCAAGGAGTTGGAATAATAATAATGGTAGGCACTTCTATCTGAAATCAGTAAAAATAAAAGAGCAATGATAATGACTGATAGTTACATAGTGCTTTAAAGTTCATGAAGCACTTCGGTCATAACAAGACTTTGAGACAGGCAGTGAAAGGGTTTCCTAAATCCCATTTTATACATGAGAAAACTGAGGCTTATCTGTAGTCACATAGCTAGTAAGTGCCAGCATTGGTATTTGAACCCATGCTATAAGATTGTAGATTTAGAACTGAAGGAGACTTTAGAAGTCATTGAGTTGAACTCTTTCATTTTACAGGTGAGTAAACTGAGGCTGAGTGACTTGCCCAAAGTCACTTTCTGCCTCAGTTTCCTCACCTGTAAAATTGGGATAATCACAGCACCTGTGGCGAGATTATTGTGAGCATCAAATGAAAGAATATATGTAAGTAGCTTCACAAATCTTAGAATGAGTTATAATGTGAGCTAGCATTATTATAACTTATTTATTATTATTATTATTAATGACAATTATTATCATTATACCCTACTGGGTCAATTAAAATAAAGGAGCCCCATCAGCAAAGTAATCAGCCCTCCACTGGAACTATTTAAAAACCAGTACTGGTCTGTGTTTGGGGCAGGATTGGAAAGCCAAGCCCAGTGGTTTACCAAATGTGCCACTAAGGTCTCATGACAAAGTCTAGGGCTCCCAGAAGTAGGACTGTAATCAAACTGGGGGTGCCTGGGTCCTAGCTAGAAGTCCCCTCATCATCTCATGGCAAGAAAGAGAGATACTAAGAAAAACAGGTACGATTGCCATCTCTGCCAGTAGCTGGATGAGGTTGGATCAACCATTTCACATGAGTAAGTTTCAGCTTTCTCTGAAAAATGGCCCTGACATTCTGGGATTCTGGGATCTGAGAACAAATGTCCCTAATCTCACTGTCTAATGTTGGGTTATACTTTGAAGAGTGTACAGTATGTCCCACTTGGAAAGTTAAAGGAATTGGAGCCATTCAGGCTGGGGAAGAGAAATCTGAGGAGAGCTCATTATAACTTGAATGATCATGATTTCCTCAGTTGAATACTCCCTCCACTGACATATATTGCAGTCCATCTACACCAAACCCTTAAGTTTTCCCCTCACACCTTCCCTAGTTTTATTTGCTTTCCAATCCCCGCCCCCCCCACACCTCCTTTAAACTAGTCTCACAGACACCTACTATTCTCATACTTTCTTCCGTTCCTGAGAAATGTGACCTAATATGATAAGTTTCACGAAGGTAAACTAGGTGACTAAGTGTTAACCCTTCCCAGGAGGAGGGCAGTGCTTAATCCAAAGAAGTTAATCACTCACAGTGGAATACCAGTTATCATTAAGAAGCCAATTCAATTATATGGATTCTGGAGGATTTAGGGAGAGAGGTGTGATTTCTGAGTGTCCTTAAACTCACCCCATATAGACAGACAGATGCTTTCAAACGTAAGGCTCAGCATCCCTTTCCTCACTCTTCTCTGGACCCTGCTCTGTCTCCCAGCATCTCTTTTCAAATATCCTGACCAAAACTGGATGTGGTACTGAATTGAACCCTGAAAAAAGATCTAATCACATATAGTGACATCCTAACCCTTGCTTGTTTTTGTTCTAACATCAGCATGCTTCTCTATCTCCATTTTCCTGCTGTGAGAAAATGTATTTTCTCCTCACACAGAGACCACAGCCCAGAGTGCCCCCATCCATCAGGCTCACTCTTGTTGGGGTGGATGAGAAGGGAACTAAAAGAAGGGCCCCTAAGTGCAGGGTGAGCCAGGATTATCGACAGAGACGCTCTCCCTCATAATTGGTCTCCAGACATACTCAAAGACTTGGAAGGCTGGGGGCTTTGAAGATGAGCCACTCAGAAGGCTATGCCCTGTGCCTACTCAGCCATCACTCAGAGAGTGATGGGCTGCCACTCTGGTTGACTGTCAGCACTACTGTTTCAGCTTTCCCCAGGGACAGAAGCAATAGCCAAGGCAACCAGGGGCTCAGAAATAAATTCTGAGAGGCACATGGGGAGGATTTTTCCTCAAACCATACACACTCACCTTCCCAAGACTCTCACGGTAAATAAAGTGGGAGTGATCACTTATTTGGCTTGGAGAAATGAGTATTATTTTTCGCTAAGCTTTACTCCAAAAGAAATCCTTTCCTTGTGTGTTGTAATAGCAATCTCTTTATTTATTTTTTCTAATGTTCAATATCCACATTTTACTGATGTTATATATGCACATACATACGTCTCTGCTTTTGGTTACATTATTATGTATTATTATATTTTATTATATCTGTCTCTTTGTAGGTGCTTATCCTGATAAAAATACATTTTTGTGACATCTATGAGTTTTCTCACAATTTAATTAATATTTAACATTTATTATCATAGTTTTGGATCAACATAGACACATATATACTTTCTTCCAGAGATTTAGTAATTCATATAATCAGTGATGAACAAACTTTCTCCTCAGAAAAAAATCTTCAATCCAAATGCCTAAGGTAGAGTATTGGTAACATTAAGAAGCCTGAGAAGAAGGGGTGACTTGTAAATAGTAAGTCATTAAGATATAGAGTGTCAGAATCAAAAAGTTATCATAGAAACTTTCCATTTTTCTTCCTCTTAATTCTATGCTCATACTTCTTGAAAATCCCTAATTCGGACTCTTGCTAAGTCCAGAATTTAACAGATTCAAGGCTCATTTATAATTTGTTCTACCTATGGAAAATGAGAGCAAGTGTAATAAAGTTAATAAGATTGAATGGACAGTCTTTTACCTCCTTATGAGAATGCTTCAGCATTCATTTACATACAAACGATGAGAATTCTCATTAAAAATGATCCTTAACTATTCTCAGAGAAAGGCTGCCAAAATTTTGCCCTATTAACTCTGTTTTAGCTTAGCTTGAGTTCTGATGACAGCTTTTAAGTGGTATCATACATTTAAAGTGGAAAGGGACTTTTGATCATCTATTCAATCCCTTAATTTTGCTCATGAGGAAAATCAGGCCCAGAGAGAGTTACCCAAAGTCACACAGGTAGTAAGTGCAGAGCCAGAACTCAAATATAAATACCAAGCATAGTGGTATTTTCATCATATGGCATGGCTTTCCTAGGCTGTGCTTCTTTTAAAAATATTTTCTAGTTCAGACGCATCAATAATTCAGACTGTTTGTTTCCCTTGTAAGGTTTGGCTATAACCCTATAATCAGAATTTCTACACACTAGCAATGACTCCTTTCTTTCACACAGTAAAAGGTCTGTATGCTAACATTTGGGCACATTTAGGGAAGGAGAAGAGTAGCAGGAACTGTCTCTCAAAGGTGGGAAGAAATGGGGAGCTGCCTGTTTCTTAGCTATTGAAAAGGACTTGTCCAGGGTCATATTGTGAGACTGAGACAGAGCCAGAACCAGGTTCCAGCTCTCCTTATTCCCAGTCCAAGGCTCAGGAGCTCTTCTATGGATAGCTCCAAGGTCAACTAGTTCAGTTCCTTACTATATGGACAAGGAACCTGGGACTCAGGGAGTGAGGTGAGTCACCCAAGGCCACACAAGTAACAAATGGCAGAGCTGAGAGGTCTCCTAGTCTAAAAAATCCAGTTTCCTTTTCCACAGAATAAGTTGCAGCCTCCTCTCCACTCATTAATTACTCCATTAGGCTAGAAGTCTCTCTGAAAAGTATGGCTTATGAATTCATGGAAATGACTTACTCCCAAACTATTTTTACTAAAATTTTACCTTCAAACAACTCCTGCCACAGCACTGATATCACACATTTCACTACAAAATAAAACTTGTTACATGTATGACTTGGTTGGTTGTGGGCCCTTGTTCTCGAAAAGGACTGAAATGACATCGCTGTTCTAGAGTCAAGTTACATTGTGTCCAACTGTGGCTGATCAGACTGTTACAAGCTCAAAATGTTCTACCACAGGTCAGGCACAAAGAGTCCATGTGAACATTTGGGGTGGCTTCCCTAAATTTGTGCATCTTACATTTCTTTTAACTTTAATTCTGCTTTGCTCACAGAGCATAGCACTTTCTCTGATGTGGGCTCACATACATGCACAGATGCATATATGGAGTGAGACAAGAAAAGAGACAGGGAAAAACTGAGAGAGAATTGCTCAGAGTTCAATTAATAACTTGATGACCTTATTATAGGGTAAAGTAATTTGCTTCAGACTGATGGTATCTCCCTGTGGAAGTCCATTGGCATCTTTATTGAGAGGATGAAGGACAAAATACATAGGTTGATTCAGGTTATTAGTGAGTGAGATCTATAAGTAGTCTTTCTTACAGTCAAACCTCCTTAATTTGACCTGATACCAGAGATCTTAGGTGTACTGGGTGGGACAGAGAAATGTTAAGCCAAGACACAGCCCCCTATACTTAGACACATGGCAATTGTTTGTGCCCACACCCACATGGCTAGAGAGGAGGGTTTGTGGCCCTCAATGTCTTGGCACCAATTACAGAGAGGTAGCCTTAAGAATTCATGAACCTCAGCCTTCTGAATGGAGGAGGAATAATTCCCGAATAGAACTAGTCTGGGGGTTGGCATGTGAGCAACCCAAGTTCCAGAGTTCAGGGACCCAGTCTTCTAGAGAAAAAATGGGCTGGTCAGTTTCTTTTGGAGAAGAGACTCCTACTCATGTTCATAGAGGAACTTTGGTAAGCCACTGTCCCAAGGAGCAAAAGCTATAGAATTTCTCTGCTTTTACTACAAATTTTTCAGACAGTACAAGTTTGGTGAGAAGAGGGTGGCTTCTCTAGCAAACCAAAATTAGCTTCTATCCACTGAGGATAGTGGGCAGGATAGTGCCTTAGGGCAGGCACTATAATGAAGCTGGAAGCCTGGGGTAAAAGTGGGACAGACTGAATGTGGAGGTAGAATGAGCAGTTGGCTTCTCCCACTGTCCCAAGATTGTTTTACTTCTGAGAGGAATCTAAAACCCAGGGAATCTTGAGAGCCATATAGGCCCTAGAAAGAAGGTAGAACTTGATCAGTAGGAAAGAATTTTGGGCTACTGTGAGTCACTTATGTCTTCTCTGTGGAATAAAATCAACACCATCCTACAACCAGTATACATTATTACCATGAACTTTTTGCAGACCAGAAGACTTTTAGTGATTTCTATTATGACCTAGACTATATTCCCAGAGGAAAGTGCAAGGTGGGCCAAAACAAGCTAAGAAGATATGATTTTGAGGTGCTGTTCTAGAATAACAACAAAAAGACTCCTTCATTTGATCCCACTATAGCTCCAGCAGTCCCCCTGTAAGTATTTAGCCTGTAAGTCAGTGTCTCCTCAATAATACAGCCTTCTTTAACTCAGTTGTATCAACAATTTAATCTTGTTTTAATAGCTTCCTTCTACTCCCACCAACATTTCTCCCCTTTCCAAATCTCCCTTTAAAAAGCTTTCTACATTCATTGTCCCTATTTATTCTATTCGTACTTCTTAACTCTGCAATCTGACTTCCAACTTCAGCGCTCAACTGAAGCTGCCTTTTCCAAAATTACCAGGTAACAGTTAGAAAGATGGGCTGGGGGGCAGCTAGGTGGTGCAGTGAATAGAGCACCAGCCTTGGAGTCAGGAGGACCTGAGTTCAAATGCTGTCTCAGACACTTGACATACTTACTAACTGGGTGACCTTGGGCAAGTCACTTAACCCCAATTGCCTTGCCTTCCCCGCTCCCTCCCAAAAAAAAGACAGAGTGGTTTAGAGAAAGGAAGAGTGAGAATTAGTATATATGTTGGTAACTAAACATTTTTTATAAATCTGACGTATCCCATTTTGGACACTATGATTATTATATTTAGAGTATGCTACCAATTGCAATATGGTTGCTTCTTTTTATAGGCTTATAACCACAGTATCATGAAAGGAGATGCCCCAAAGTATTGTCTACCACTGTGATTTCCAGAAAAGTAAATAACTATTGGTAACGTGATTCATTCCTTGAAGGCAAAAACCACATATATTCTCCTTCAAATAGGAAGAGGGACCATGTGCCTAATCAAATGCATTGTAGGTGCTTAGCATAAAAAAATCATACTTATTAGTCTTAGGAATCTGTCTCTGTCTCTGTCTCTCTCTGTTCTTTTTTCTTTTTTTTCTCTTTCTGTTACTGTCTTTAAGTATCTCTCTGCCTCTTTTTTGTTTCTGTCTCTGTGTCTCTTTCTGTCTGTCTCTCTTATACATACACACACACACACACACACGCGCACAATTTATTTTAATTTTAGTACATGAGGCCACAAACCTAGCAAGCCTTTGTGGCTCAAGCACCTTTACCTTACTCTTGGGCTTTTTTCCCAGCCCAGGTGCGCTTCATTGGGTCAGTCAGCCTTGTAACAGATGAGCTTTTACATCTTTTTTCAGGTAGTTTCAGCAGAGCATGAGCCAGTCGAAGCTGATGGATGAGAAAGTTCACAAATGAAATGAGTTCAGGTGATCTTGACCTCCTCCCTGAGCCCTACATGAATCCACATAGTAAAACAGCAGTGTGCTGGCACCAGCTTCTCACTCTTACCCCAAGGCAAGCAGAAAAGGGACAGTAGAATAAAGGGATGTGTCTCCCTTGGGCCAAAACCAAGCACTTTGTTCCTTAATGCAGGATGGTTGCTGCTATCAGGGGCTTTTGATGTAGCCACCAACCTAGTTGCAGATGGCTCTAAAAAGAAGAAATGCCATCTTCTTTAAGTACTCAGCCTGTAATTCAGGGTCTTCTCCATAATGTGGTCTTCTTTTACTCGGTTGTATCTCCAATTTAATCTTGTTTGAATAGCTTCCTGGGTTTTTCCTCCTTTTATGGCAACATTTAATCTAGTCCAGGGTTCTTATAACAAGGGAGAGCAACAAAAAATGTTTCACCTTCCTAGCTATTCCATTTGCTCTAGTGAGACAAACCTTTCCTCCCTGCTTATTTCACGTTCCAACTTCAGACTCAATGTCTTCTTCCTTGTGACTTTCTATTCCAAAATCAGACCCTACCCCTTATCTCTCTTCCATCTGTCTGCTTTAGCCTCAATTCAATACCATTCTAAGATTCTCCCTCCTCTGAAGGCAGCCTCCTCAGATGAGCAAATGAGCTGAGAGTAACCTCTCCTCCTCCAGACTCCCAGAGTACTACTCTATCAACATTAGTAAAACAAGAACTAGACTCAAAGTCAAAGGACTTGACTTCATACCTGGATTCAGCCACTCAGTAGTTGTATAATTGTGGGTAGGTCACTTAAACTCCCCGAACCTCATCTAGAAAGTGCTGGTGATTATATTCACACTACCTAATTCATAGAAACTTAAAATAAAGGACTAATTTGGGCTAGTCTACTGATTAAAGCTTTTTTTAATGTAAATTTTAATTTATTTCTTGGTTATATCATTCATTTCCACAAGGTTTTGAGTTACAAATTTTCTTCCCTTTTTGTCCCTACCCCCCAGCCCAGAACATTGATCCCACTGTAAGACCCCTCCCACAAT
>CM053593.1:101145176-101160451 GCA_028646575.1 Pseudocheirus occidentalis | reverse complement strand
CGATGGGTCGTGTCAGCCCCCCTGCTATCTGCAGGCCGAGGGCTCTGAAGCAGCCCAGTGGAGGCCCCTGCGGCTCTCAGACGTTCCTGCTGCTATACAGCCGCCTCCCGCTGCCTCCTTGCCCTGGGAGCAGTTTGGCCAGACCCGCTCTTCTCCTCCCCAGTTAGCAAAATCCACTGACCTTTCTCTTAGCCTTTTTTTCTTCTGGCCTGATAGATGTGGTAACTGTGCCTCCAGTGCAGCCAATCTGCTCTCCTATAGCCACGGTTCCCCGTCTGATGCCCCAGGGCCTGAGCCCGCCGAGGTTTCTGCTGGGGGTCGCAGACTGCTGCGAAGAGCCCCACCTGCTGCGCTGCCTGTAGCAACAGATGTGCTTTCAGTCTTGTGGAGAGTTTTGGAGCTTGAAAATCTGTTTAGCGTCCCATTTTATGAGTTTTTTAGCGTGTTTGTGTGGGAGCTGTGGTCCTTTGCTGCTTCTATGCCGCCATCTTGGCTCCGCCCCCTCCTGATTAAAGCTTAAGGCGTAGCATTTATTGATCATAAAATGCAAAAAAAAAACCCCAAATCTTTATTGGTGATAGAGTATAAAAGGATGCACCTTCTAATTCATCAAATCAATTCAACAAGCATGTATTAAGCACCTACTGTGTGCCCGGTGTTTTGTTAAGTACTGAATGTGTGTATGTGTGTGTGTGTATAAGGTGAAAATGGTCTTTGTCCTCTTAGAGTTCAAAATCTAATAGGTTAGACAGCATGCAATCAACTATTATAGAAATTGGAGGTCATAGTGAGGACAAGGAACAGGGAAAGATGAAAGGATAAAATATTGGGACCAGATAAAGAAATTTCAAAGTTCATGAACATAGATAGATTTGGAATATTTGGAGAGAGCAAAATCAAGGGTATGGCCACCTCTGTGCATAGGAAAGGCAGAGTGGGGGGAATAGGTCATAGAAGACAGGTAAGTTGAGGACCTGGAAAGTTGTTGTTCAACCATGTCTGACTCTTTATTCCCCCATAGGGAGTTTTCTTGGCAAAGATACTGCAGTGATTTGCTATTTCCTTCAACTCGTTTGACAGATGAGGAAACTGAGGCAAACAGAGGTAAATGGCTTGACCAAGTTCACACAGCCAGTAAGGGTATGGGGCCAGATTTGAATTCACAAGGATGAATCTTCCTGACTCTAGGATCAATGCTCTATCATCTGCACTACTTAGGTGTCCTAATTGCTGAATAGAAGAGTTTATATTTGATCCCAGAGGTAGCTGGACTCCCTAGAGTTTACTGAGTCTGTTGTGGTAGTGGGGTGGGGATGTTAGGGAGGAATGTGATCTGGTCTGAGCAGCACTGTAGGATGTCCATAGTTAGGTATGGCAATAGTCTGGGGAAAATTAATAATGTCCTAAATGAGGACAGTGTCCATGGAAAGTGGAAATATAGGAATACAGGAAACATAGGAAAGTGGAAAAGATATGAGAGATGCTCTTAATAGAGCAACAGAAGATCTTGGTTACTTATTGGCTATGTGGAGGGAGGGAGAGGGAAGACAGGAAGATGACACTGAACCTGTGCAAGTAGAGGGATAGTAGGGCCCTTGACACAAAGTCCACTGGAAGAATAGGTTGGGCTAGGAGGAGAGTGAAATGAGTCATGTTTTGGACATGTTGAGCTTGGCATGTTCACTAACAAGGTGCCTGAAGAACAACTGAGTGATGATGTCACTTTCAAGGGAAGGCAATGAAATCTGGCCTCCCTTAGCTACCAATACATTTATATATTATTACATATTTTACTATTACATAATATTTATTATGTATTATCTAACTAATATAACTTGTTATATATTATATGTCATACATACTCATATGCACACATATGTGTATATGTACATATGTGTATATACATTATACGTGAGTGTGTGCGTGCACATTGGATGCAGACAGATTGTTCGATGGATAGAGTATTGGACCTGGCATCAGGAAGACCTGATTTCAAATCCCACCTTAGACTCTTACTATCTGGGCAAGTCACTTAACCTCCATTTGCCTTAATCCACTGGAGATGAAAATGGCAAATCTCTCCACTATTTTTGCCAAGAAAATCCCATATGGGGTAACAAAGAGTTAGACATGACTAAACAATACCACCAATATTTTGGGATACATACTACTATGAATCCTCCCTGATTTCTAAACTTCTTAAAAAGATGGTTCCTTTCCCTCCTCCTACTCCCCATGGAAAAAGGTTTTCCATCAAGCATCTCCTTAATCTATGAAACACCTTTTTACCTAGATCCTGATGGACAGCTAAATCTAGGGTGTGACAAATGGCACCTGACATCCAGGAAGGAACACATCCTAAAGAATAAATCCATATCTCTCATCTATCTCTAATTTCATAGGACATCCTCTCATGATAGATCTATATCTGCAGCTGCATGCCACAAAGACCAGATCTTAGTTTTCAATTCTCATCACCAACATGGTAGCAAAACAGTGAAAAACCCACTTTCTGTTAGAGTTTATACTCCTTATGAAATGCAACATGCCATTTCTAAGGGAAGCAGGCAGTGAGAAAGAAAGAAAAAAAGGAAGGAAGGAGGGAAGGAAGGAAAGAAAGAAAGAAAGAAAGAAAGAAAGAAAGAAAGAAAGAAAAGCAAACAAAAAACAGACTTCAAAAGAACAAAAGAGCACATATTAAGTATCTACAAAATTAAATGTCTATGTGTTTGAGCTGCTTTGAGGGCACATTAACTGAACTTAGGGCAGGCATGTATATAAAGTGTGCTAGGTATACTCAGATGACCCCTGATGTCTCAAAGGAAACTTGGTACTTTATGTCTCATTTTTTAAAGTTTGCAGTTTTAAAGTAAAGTTTAGTTGTGAATTTTTAATGAAGTTTTAGTTCATTCAATGAGTAAAAATGATATTTTTTATAACTGAGTATAATTGAGGCAGTTATGTTGTATCATGGCTAAAGTGCTGGATATAGGTTCGGGAAGACCTGAGTTTGAATCTTGTCTAGATTTACTGGATGTTACTACAAGCTGGGGTAAGTCATTAGCCTCTCTGTTTCTCAATTTCTTTGTTTGGAAAATGAGGAAGTTGAATTCCATAGGAATCTAAGGTCCCTTCTACATATAAGCTATGATCTTATGAATATTGAATAAATGTCTTCCTTTTTAAAAAAAAATGTGTTCATTTTAAAAAGACATCACACACCTATTGACTTTGGTGTTTGTCTCAAGAAACTTTCATCCAAAGAGTACAAAACACCTTTTTAAATGAGCATTCAGATTTGACAATAGGCAGAGATAACCAAGATAGTAGAACAGAGACAGCAACCCAACTGAATGCTGCCAACATTCCCCTCCAAACAGTTTTAAAATAACTCATCAAATAGAATTCTAGAGTGACATAACCAGTAAAAGTCCAGAGTGAGAGATTTTTCTAGCCCAAGGCAATTCAGGAGACAGGCAGAAGCTGTCTGTGACACTGGGATAAAGGCTGGCCCAGAGCACATATGGTAGTAGCACCAGCAGTGGGCCTTTGAAGTGGCTACAATGGTGGCAGCAGCAATAGAAGTTTTAGGAACTGTTAGGCCAGATAAAGTAAAGATACTGGGAAACTAGTCAGGAAGAAATTGTAGGAGAACCTGAACTGATGCTGGGTGCAGAACCAGGTGCTATTTGACAACTCCATTGCCCATATGTGGTTCTGGGTCACAGTTCCAGGCATGGAGAGGAACGCTTCTTGTTGGTCACAAGGGTACAGAGGCCCTGGTCATAGTTTAAGGACAAAAATTAGCATTAGTGCTTTGTGGCTGCAGAGGAGCAGGGATCCTTCCTGAATAAAGAGCAGTGTGCAAACCAGGAGAGCAGCCACCACACCTCTCCTAAGATTAGAAACACAAAAAACTTGCAGAGCCTCAGAACTAGCTCTGAAAACAACAGAAAGAAAAAGCTTGAGGCTTGGAACAGGGTCTCCCCAACAGTAGATGAGGAAAGCCCAACTTTAACATAAAGTTCGAAGTGAAGAAAAAAGCTAGGAAAATAAGCAAACAACGAAAAAGAATCTAACCATAAAAAGTTACGGTAAATATGCCAAAGGAAGAAAAATGCAAATTGAACACAAGCCCCAAAAAGAATTCCTGAGAAAGTTGAAGAGAGAAATAAGAATGGCACAGGAAAAATTGAGAAAAGAAATGAAAGGGATGCAAGAAAATTATGAGGGGCAGCTAGGTGGCGCAGTGAATAGAGCACCCCCTGGAGTCAGGAGAACCTGAGTTCAAATCCAGCCTCAGACACTTAACATTTACTAACCGCGTGACCTTGAGCAAGTCACTTATTGCCCTGCCCTCCCCTCCTCCAAAAAGTAAAAAAAAAAAAAAAGAAAACTATGAAAAGAATTAACAACTTGGTTGAAAAATAAAAGCACAAAAAATGCTGAAGAAAACAATACCTTAAGAAACAAAACTGGCCAAATAATAAAAGAGTCACAAAATTCACAGAAGAAAGTAAAATTGGCCAAATGGGGAAAAGGTACAAAAGCTTACAAAAGAAACTAGCTCCTTAAAAATTAGCATTAGGGAAATGGAAGTTAATGACTCAATGCGACATCAAGAAACAATAAAACAGAATCAAAAGAATGAAAAAAAATAAGAAAATGTGAACCATATCATTAGAAAAACAACTGATCTGAAAAATAGATCAAGAAGAAATCATTTGAAAATTATTGGACTGCCTGAAAGTTTTGATCACAAAAAGAGCATAGACATTATATTTCAAGAAAATACAGGAAAACTGCCCTGATACCTTAGATCCAAAGGGTAAAATACAAATGGAAAGAATCCACCAATTGTCTCCTGAAGAGATCCCCAAATTAAAAACCCCAGGAATATTATGACCAAATTCTGGGGTGCCCTGGTCAAGGAGGAAATATTACAAGCAGTCAGAAAGGAACCATTTAAATATCATGGTGTCACAGTCATGATCACACAGGATTTAACAGCTTCCATATCAAAAGAGTGGAAGAATTGAAATATGACATTCTGGAAGGCAAAGGAACTACTGGGATTATATCTAAGAATAACTCACCTAGCAAAACTGAGTGTAATCTTTCAGGAGAGAGAGGGGAAGATGGATATTTAATGAAATAGAAGACTTCTAAGCATTCCTGATAAAAAGACCAAAGCTGAATAGAAAATTTGACATTGAAATACAAGATTCAAGAAAAGCATAAAACAGTAAATATGAAAGAGAAATCTCAAGGGATTCAATAAGGTTAAACTAGTTACAATCATGGAAAGATGGTACATATAACCCCTAAAAATGTATCATTATTAGGGCTGTTAGATGAATCTAACAAAAAAACCACAGGAATGAACCAATTACATTGGGATGATCTCAAGAAAAATGAATGGGCAAGAAAGATATACTAGGAAAAGAGGGAAGAGAGAATGAGGAAAATTATCTCAGAAAAGAGGTGCTCCAAGACTTTTTAAAATGGTAGGGCAGGTAATGTTTGAACCTCACTTTTATCTGAATTGGTTCAAAAAGAGAATATATGTATGTGTGTGTATATATCTCTACACACATATATATGTGCATGTGTACATGTACACATATGTATATGTGTGTACATATATATGTATATGCACTAAATTGGGTATAGAAGTCCATCTTAACCAACAGGTAAGTAGGAAGGGAAGGGGACAAGAGAAATGGAGTGATAAAAGGGAGAGCAGATTAAAGGAAGCAGTAATCAGGAGTGAAACAGACTTTTGAAGAGGGATGAGGTAAAAAAAGATAGAGAAGGATAAACAGAAGAAAATAGAATTCATGGAAACACACAGTAATAAGAACTATTAATGTGGATGAGATGAACTCATCCATAAAACAGAAGCAGATAGCAGAATGGATTAGAAAGCAGAATACAACAGTATCTTGTTTAGAAGAAACACACTTGAAACAGACATACAGACTTAAAATAAAGAACTAACATAAAATCTATTAAGCTTTAGGTGAGGGGAAAAAAAGTCAGGGGTGGTGATAATGATCTCAGAAAAAAGCAAAAATAGACCTAATTAAAAGAGATGAGCAAAACTACATTTTGCTAAAAGACAATATCAAATAATAATATATAATAATACTGATAATATATAAGTAATAATAATATAAAAATTTTACAGTAAGTTTCTCTGATAAAGGCCTCATTTCTCAAATAAATAAGAAACTCAGTCAAATTTATAAAACTAAGAGCCATTCCTCAATTGATAAATGGTCAAAGAATATATGAACAGGCAGTTTTCATTCAAAAAAAATATAAAAGCTATCTATAGTAATATGGAAAATGTTCTAACTCACTATTGAATAGAGAAATACAAATTAAAACAATTCTGGGGAACAATTTCACATCTATCAAATTAGATAATATGACAGAAAAGGAAACAAACAAATGCTACAGAGGATGTGAGAAAATAGGGACACTAATCCATTGTTGGAGGGGTTGTGAACTGGTCCAACCATTCTGGAGAACAATTTGAAACTATGTGCAAAAGACTTATAAAATCCTTTGATCCAGCAGTACCACTATTAGGTATGTATCCCAAAGAGATCAAAAACAAAGAAACAGCCCCTAAAATATTAATAGTAATTCTTTTTTGTGGTGGCAAAGAATTGGAAATTGAGTGGATGCTCATCAATTGGGGAATGACTGGACAAGCTGTGCTTTTGAGGGAATATTATTGTGCTATTAGACATAATAAGGGAGGGTGATTTCAGAAAAAAAAAACTTGGGAGACCTATATCAATTGATGAAGAGCAAAGTGAACACAACCAGGAGATTATTGTACACAGTAACATTATAATGTTGTCAACTGTGAAAGACTTAGCTACTCTGATAAAATGATCCAAGACAATTCCAAAGGACTCAAGAGGAAAAATTAGATTCTCTCTCCAGAGAGAGAATCAATGAACTCTGAGTGCAAATTAAAGTATAATTTTTTAAATTTTCTTTATTTTTCTTGCTTTTTTTTTACAATATGGCTAATTTGGAAATATGTTTCATATAATTTCACATGTAAAATTCATATCATATTGTTTACCTTCTCAACGGATGGGAAAGAGAAAGAGAACTTGGAACTCAAATTTTAAAAAAAGAATGTGAAAAATAAATAATGATTTACAATAAATTAAAAAATTATAAAACAAGTGATCATGATACTTAATTTGATTCCTTCCAAAGCATCTTAATGAGCTTGCAGGGGTTAAAGTGGCTCTACCATCCTCCTCTGGTTACTGTTTGTTTCTGAGCAACTTCAGGACTATGCATCAGAGTGGCACAGAAAATCAGATCCCAGGAAACTCTAATTCAAAAGAAGCTTAGAACATGTACAAAATAGATAATAATAAGAACAAACCAGAAAGAGGAAAGGACACCTGCCTGCAAGGGAAATGAACAGCCCCTGGACTGATCTATTGTTACCCAAATGATGTCAAAAGAAACAGGAGAAAGTCCCCAAGCATGTTGGCAGAACTCCCCCCAAGTATGTTGATTGGGCTCCTTGTAGAGAAGAAATGGACAAGAGTTACTTGAGATAAGGATGGGTTTAGATGAGTTGAAGGTAATGTTCACATCGATAAGATCATAGATCCATCAAAGCTTATAGTATGACATATATGTCTATGCTGATACCAACATCAGTCAACTCAGTGAAAAATAAAACCAATCAAACAAAGTAATTGACATCAAATAGAATAAAACAATGGTTAATTGACTGAATTTTTAAACTTTTCAGTCAATTAGATATACCCTGTGTGAACACAGCCTTATTTTCTATATTTTCTAAATTGACAACTTTTATAAAACCAAGTCATGTTTGTTTTTTTTAAAACAGAGCAAATATTTCTTTATTTTTAGATTTCAGGGATATCCTGCAATTAAATAATCCAGTTTTAGGAAAACAGAGGAATTGAAATATACAAAGTATAGTTTGGACATGAGTAATGTTCCAGTTGGTGAGAGGGATGATAGCTAAACACTGATTGTTTCATAATTTTTAAAGAAATTATACATACATATCATTAACAGTAAGACTTGGGAGAGAAAAAAATCTCAAGGAAATCTCAAGGAGATTTTTTTGAGGGGGAAAGGGGACAAGGAGGAAGAAACAAAGCCTTAGAATGTTTTAAACACTGTAGGCCTCAGACATTCTGCCTAGTAAAATCTGTCAGTGGTTTGCAAACATGAAGACAACAGAATGGATGTCTGAGAGGTGGGTCAAAAGTTAACAGGATTTTGCCCTCTTATGAAAACTTAAGCTGCAGATCGGAAAGTGTTTATGTGATATCACTGCTTGAGTGACAACTGTCAATAGGAATTGCGTAGAGGTGAGGTCGGTATAGATTTTTTTCAAAGTCTCCCTCCTGCCATTGCTTGTCAGGAAATAGTTGTCATTTTCAAATCACTTACATACATTCAGCAAATTTAACACATCAGCATATGGCAAAAACACTGAGACAGCAACTGTTCCTGATTTTAAATAGGCTCTTTTTTTTTTTCGTTTCTCCTTGTATACTATAGTGGGCAATACTTAGGACACTGTTTAAGGCCTCTGTGCTAAAGCTCGTGCTGGAAACAGGTTAAGTATCTACAAAAGTCTTTTTTTTCTTTCTCTCTCTCTCTCTCTCTCTCTCTTTCTCCCTCTCTCTCTCTCTCTAGGATAATTCTATTCTATGCTGTATTTTATGTTTCCTTTAATGGACAGAAAATTACTTTTGTTTAAAGGGACTTCATTGCCCTAGATTGTAGATTTTTCATTTGATGGGGAGAAAAATCAATTATTTTAAGGGTTCTGTTCTTTCTGGCAGCTCATTTAAGTAAATTCTACTATGTTAAATTACAATCAGTATTCTTTCTTTATTTATCAACTCCAGAAAAAGTGCTATAATGTACAAAAGTGAAATATAATCTGCTGTCATGGAGAGGGCATTGATTTTGCTCCCCTGTTAATGGCTGGGTTAGAATGCAAGAATAATATTTTAACTTCTACTTGATAAAAACTTACTTGACAGTAACTAGCCGAAGGCCCCACTGTAGTCAATATGATACAATTTGGACCATACAGGCCCTATATAATTAACTTGTAACAGGTACAATTTATTTTTTTAATTAAAAAAATTAAACAAGTACTCATGGTATTCAATTTTAATCCTTTCCCCTCCTCACCCCTCCCCATTTCAATTTGCTAAAGGAGGCAAAGAGCAAAAAGACAGAATTAGGATTGGTCTTACTGACCCTGAGTGCAGCAATTTATCCTCTGCTACAAGCCTACTGAGTCCAGTATTCTCACAATACCGTTTAGCTTCTGAAGCTTCTAAGGTAATAATGTTTATTGATGCCACAGCAGAGATGGTCCTACGTATTTTTTTTTTTTACAGAAACTGTAAGTCTTCTTGACAACTTCAATGAACGCTGAACAATATAACCTTTAATATAGCCTTATACTTTGTAAGACAGCTAGGTGGTACAGTGGATAGAGGACTGAACCTAGAGTCAGAAAGACTTGAGTTCAAATTCTGCCTCAGATACTACTTAGCTACATGAGTCCAGGTGAATCATTTAAACTCTTTGTCTCAGTTTCCTCATCTGTAAATATCCACCACCCTGGTGTATTGGGAGGGTAAAATAATGCAGTATTTGTAAAGTAGTTTGCAAACATTAAAAGCGTCATATAAGTTCTAGAAATTATTATTTTATAGCTATTATCATCATCATTATTAATTTGATTCATCTATCATTTCAGCAGATTGCTGAATCTTCCTCTTTCTATAAATTGCCACTCTAGGCTACCGTCTTATTCCATACAAATCCAGAGAAAATCTACCCCACATGAGTTATCAAGCATTTATTAAATGCTTACTTTGTACCAGGCTCTCTGCTAGGCACTGGGAAACAAAGACAAAGAAAAAAGAAAGTCACTGCCCTCAAGGAGCTTACATTTGGTAAGCTTATATCATCTGATAAAATAATAAAAGCTAGTCAGATAAATTTGACAATGTATTTGAAAGGCTTTAACTGGACATTCTAGTAAAAATCTGTCGAAGAAGATTGCTAGATTTTTCTATCGATTTTTCTAGCTAGAAGAAGCATCATTTCACCTACTAAAATTATTGAAGAGATGGAAATGCCTTACCTATTATTCACTAAACTATAGATTTTCTCAGGCTAAGTTTAAAATGATGCTTAAATGTTTACATGAGGTAGTAGCCTCCAACACTATTGAGACATGTAAATATTGAATTGAATATTATTTTTATATGACATATTTATTGACAGCTCCCAGGATGTTGGGTAGACCCTCTGGGCAGAATCTGTGGTAGGCCATGAACAATATTTGTGCAGGATGGGCAATTATATTCATACAACAAGGACAGAATAAGATCTGCATTATTGGATTGAGAGTAGACCTGCATCAACAATGAGAACCTAGATTCATCTAAGTCTAGAAGTATAAAATTTTTCTTATTTCCAAATGCATGACACACGCATAATTATTATTATAATTATTATTTAAGTATAATTTTAAATTATATTTAATTATATAATAATTATTATTGTTATTGGTATACTACAACTTACAACATAGAGCTCTAAGATTTGAAAAATTCTTTAGATACATTGTAGCATCTGAAGTTCACAACAACCCTGTGAATTAAATGCTGTAGAAATTATCCTTATTTCACAGATGAGGAAGCTGAGTCTCTGAGAAGTTAAATTATTTCTCCTTGGCCAAATAGATGGTAATCATTCAGAGATAGGATTTGAACCTGGGCACCCATCCTCTACATCCACCATGTTTTCTATTACATTGGAAAATGGGAACTATGTCTGGCAAGACAGCAACAACAAACTCCAAAATATGCTGTACTTGCAAAGGCTTGCCTACATTTTCCTCATTAAATGGGCAAGAAAATGAGACTTGGCTCTACAATAAAAACAAATACATAAAAAAACCCAGGCACCTTGGTGGCGCCATGAATAGAGCACTGGCCTTAGAGTCAGGAGGACCTGAGTTCAAATCCGAACTCAGACACTTAACACTTATTAACCATGTGACCTTGGGTAAGTCACTTAACACCAATAGCCCTGCCTTCCCCTTTGCAAAAAAGCAAAAAATAAATAAATAAAAAACTCAACCCAGAACAATTTCTGATTCTCAGCACCTCCTATGCTCTATTCAAAAAGATGTTCCTAAGACAATTCATGATAACTTGTATAGTGGGAACAAAATAACTTTACAAATTATAAGCAAATATTTATCCATCTATGGATCAATTTATTTTTCTTGTTTCTTCTTTTCCTCTTCCTTATTCTTATCCTCTTCCTTCTTTTTGTCCTCCATATTTGCTCAGACAAGATGTACAGGGGCCACTCAAAGCCCAATCACAGGAGTTTTAATCTACTCTGCTTCCAACCTGGATTGGTCCTTTTATCCTTGGCCACTTAGCAGACCCTCACTCCCAGAAGCTCACCATATTGGTGACAGATTTTGAGTTAGGAAACTGAAGCTCAGAACTCCTGGGTTCAAGTGATGCACCAACCTTAGCCTTCCCCAGTAGCAGGGAATAGGTTTGTACTACCACAGTGGTCAAATCTCTCTCAGTCTTCCAAACTGGCCCTCAAGAAGAAAAACAAGCAGACCCCATGGTGACTTGCAAGCCCATTCTTAGTTTCCTTCTAAACATAGCACAAAAATATTTGAAAGGGAAGGGGAAACAGTTCAAAGAGCTCATCATTTTAGAAATAACCACTAAGAAGTAAATAATTACTTAACTGTGACTCTTGGCAAATGATGCTACAGCAATTTCCTCTTCTATAAACTGTAGAGGACCATGCTTCTAATACCTATCTCACGTGGCTGTTGTGAGAAAGGTGCTTTATAAACCTAAAGTGTTATATTAATGTCAGCTATTAGGATCATTATCTCGAGAAGCAGAAGCCAATTTTTCAGATTAAGATTTTTCTATTATGTAAAGATGATTACATTCATTTCTCTGGTTAAACCCATCAGGTTGTGGACTTTGATGTTAAAATATTGTTCAAAAGATATCTTTTTGATGAAATTTTCCAGATATGGTTCCTACTCACTTATCCATATTGAATATTTTATTGGAAATGAAGGCATAATCTCAGCAAAGCAAGTACTAACTTTTGAATTAAGTTCAACACAGCCTATCATGTGCAAGGCACTAAGCCAGGTAGCAGAGATATGAGAAAAAAATAACACTCCCTACCTCAAGGAATGAAAATCTACAACAGTGGTTCTCAACCTTCCTAATGTTATGACCCTTTAATCCTTGTGTGTGGGTGTATCTGCACATGGGCAGACTTACCTGAAGATGGATAGAGGAGCGGTGTCTCTGTTCCTAAGACCATCGGAAATATGTGTTTTCCAATGGTCTTAGGTGCCTCCTCTGATCCCTGTGAAGGGTTGTTTGACCCCCAAAGGGGTCGCAACCCACAGGTTGAGAACCGCTGATCTAGAAAGAAATATGCAATATGTGTAAAATTAATAATGTCATAGGGTGTAGAGCTGGGAGTAACCTTAGAGATACTCTAGTCTGATTCTATTGTTTTATTTTTTAATATTTTCTTAATGCATTTTTTTCTTTACATCACAGTTATTTGAAACCTTCTCCTCTTCCCCCACTTCCCCCAGCTCTACTTGGTGACAAAGAAAAGCAATTAAATAAACATATCTACAATGTGTAGTAAATAATAGGTTTTCATAAATACTTGTTGACTCGAGCATTTCCCTTCACTTTACAGAGAAAACTGAGGCCCAGAGTTCAGTGAATGAGTTGTCCAAAGTCAAAAAGTTAATAAATAGTAGACTTGAGATTCAAATTCAGGTCCTCTAACTATAACCGGTACCTTACTTTCTAAACCATACTGCCTTCGTGATATGAACAGAAAATGATAAGGGTAAAGTAGAGATTCAAACTGTTCTAACTTCTTGTCATGAATTAATCCAACAGATTAGATAGACAAAAGGTTCAGGAAGAAATTGGACAAAGGAAAAGTAAAATTTGATGAGGGTTAAGAGAAAGGAAGAATTCTGGTACTTGGAGAAACTACCTTGTAACTGGGGCAGAAGCAGCTTGGTACAGCAGAAGGAACCCTTGAGTTGAGAGTCAGATGGCCTCATCCCACTACTTACCATAATTGTGACCTTGGACAAGTATTTTTAATTTCTCTGAATTTTAGTATCTTTATCTGTAAAATGAAAGAAGTTGAATTATATGACCTCTGAAGTCTCTTCTGAACTTATAAAACCATGAACTCAGATCGGAGGATTCTAGAAAGGGAACAATGGGGTCATGAAGAGTAGAGCATGACTGAACAATAAAACAACAGAAAGGAACCAAGAGCTGCACAGACGGGACAGGATTCTGAAGACAAACGTGATCTGTTTCACAGTTTTGTTAGCCTTGCTTCTCAGTAGAAACTTCGTCCCCTAAATATCCTCTTCCTTTTGCCTCCCTCCTTCACCTACTTGGGTTCCTTAAGATATCAAGCTCTCCTGTCAGCAATAAAAGTGTGCTCTTTCTCAGCTACTCAGTCATAACCTGTGCCTGAAATCAGAATAGCCGAGTAAGGGGAAAAAAAAAAAAAAAAGAAAACCCCAAGTTATTACCCTCATTGGTGAATGGGAAAAAGGGTGGAAAAGGATATCTTTACAAAATAAATACACTTTGGAATAAAGAGAGTTATTTAACTCCCCAAGAGATTTAGCATGAAAAAGAGCCACAGCACACTCATTTTATGCACCTTGACTCTAAACAAGAAGCTAACTTAAAGATAGTATTGATTTCAATTATGTGTGTGAATGTGAACAAAGAGGAAGGGTGGTTTATGAAATCTGCAATCTTGTAGCCAGCTGTGAATAATGCAGGGGGTGAAAAATCGTAGTTTAGCTACAGGAACATATCAGCCCAGCCAACTGCTCCCATTCCTGTAAATGGGGGGTGAAGAATGTGAGCTGATGAGGACTCCTCAGTTCATGAAAGGGATGTAGTCAGAAGGAGCTGCTGGCAACATTTACCATATACCATTAGATAGTTCTGCCTCTCCTTTCCCTTACCCAATCATTTTAGAAAATCATAATATACTTTCACTTTTCTAGCTGGTTTCTTTGTTTTATACTGGAGGATGTTTTTCCTAGTTCCCTTATTTTCTCTCAGGATAAGGGAAGATGGCAGCACGTGTGTGTGTGTGTGTGTGTGTGTGTGTGTGTGTGTGTGTGTGTGATGGCAAAGGCCTAGATGCAAAGTAGTTCCCATCATTTGAGGAATAACTAAACAAATTATGGTACATAAATACAAAGGAATATTTCTATACTACATGAAATGGGAAATATGAAGAATTTTGAGAAACACAGGATGATTTATGCAAACTGATTAAGAATAAAGTACCCAGAACCAGGAAAACTACATACAAAATGATAATGACAGCATAAGTGGAAAGAACAGAAAAATGAAAATTAACATTATATAACTAAACTAAAGTGATTGAACTTCCCCCAAAGGAAAAGTTAACAAAAATGCATCTCCCTTCCTTTCAGATATGGTGGACAATAGGTGTCCTCTATCTCAGAGATTGTCGAATAAAGCTGATGTATTAGTTATTTTTCTAAGTAGTAAGGTTTTGGGAGTCTTTTTTTAGTTTAAACTGTTTTCTTCCTCTTTCTTTTCAAATCATTGTTACAAATGGCATATTAATGGATAGAGGAGGGAAAGAATATACTTGAAAATAAATGTCATGTAAAAATCAAAGTTATCAAAAAATTAGACAATTAAAAAAATAATGGTAAGGATGTTGAACCTGGAATCAAAAGATCTGGTTTTGATTTCCAGATCTACTACTTAGCCTTGTGACAATATTCATGTCATGACCTCTATGTCAGTTTTGTCTTTCATAAAATGGAAATAATCATGTGAGGGGGGTTATACCTCATAGGACTGTGAGGAGAAAAAAACTCTGTAGTGTTAGGGGGAGGGAAGGGGAGCTATGTAGAGCTTGGCTGATGCAATTTGCTGTTAGGATTGCAAGTGTATTAAAGGGTACCTTTTAAGGAAATGCTGTGAATATTGAAAGATGATTGGGTTGGGGAGGGATTAGGGGAGGAGATAAGCGTATATAAGGAGTGGCTGAGCTCCGGGGTCTCTCTCTTGCTCCGGGATGTGATCGCGACCGAATAAACACCACCTCCT
>CM053593.1:101069696-101144676 GCA_028646575.1 Pseudocheirus occidentalis | reverse complement strand
CAAGTGTATTAAAGGGTACCTTTTAAGGAAATGCTGTGAATATTGAAAGATGATTGGGTTGGGGAGGGATTAGGGGAGGAGATAAGCGTATATAAGGAGTGGCTGAGCTCCGGGGTCTCTCTCTTGCTCCGGGATGTGATCGCGACCGAATAAACACCACCTCCTTTCACCTCGGGTGCTCTGTCTGGTTATTCCTCCTTGGAGGCCGGTGACGACCGAAGACTTACCATGGGAAAGGGTAAGTGAGAGGGTAGGGTTTTAATCAAGCACGCGTCTCCCCTTACGGCCCCCAGCACTGTAGAATATAAGTTGCTTCATAAATGTGAGCTATTGTTATTTTCTCAATAATGTCAACTGTATCTACTCTACAGAAGACATTTTAAAATTGATCTCCAATATAGTACAAGTGATTTAATGCTACTGAGGAAAATGGTGTACACCAAGGCAATATTCACAACAGTGACAGCAACTATGAATATGTTGGCACAATTCTGAATTAGAAAATATAACAGACTGTCCATATAGAAGACAGAAGCAAAACATTTATTCAGATACCAGAAAGCTGAATCCCAACACCAGAAAACCAAATCCATCACAGCAACAAAGAAATCTATACACAATAACATTGTAGAGAGTAATACTACCCCAAAGCCTTCCTCCAGCTCAGGCCTTCCCACAAAGAAACACTCACAATCCTAGCTGCCTCCTTGCCTGTATCCACTCTCCCACTCTGTTCAAACTGCTCTGACTGATTTCCTGCTCCACTCTTTCCTATTCTACCCATTCATCAAACTCCTCCCACCACAGGTTTCATGTGATTACATTTGGCCTATGAAAGGGCAGGGAAGATGTTTAAATTATCATTACCATTACAAATGGATAGCAAAAAAAAAAAAAAAAGATTTCAGAGTGGGAGGGGTCTCTGTTCTCTAGTTCAGCCCATATGTGGAAAAGAGTTCTCAGTAGAACATGCCAGATTTTAGGAAGATCACTTCAGTAGCTGAATGGCAGATGAACTGGTGGGGGTGGGGGGAAGTCAAGGCAAGGAAATTGACTGGTAGTCTCTGCTTAAAGACCACCAATGAAGGAGAACCCACCCACTCTATTTTTGCACAACTCTAATTGTAAGACAGAGTTTTTGCTGACATCAAGCCTAAATTATCTCTTTGTAATTTCAGTTAATTAGTCAACAAGCATTGATTAAGTACTCACTATATGTCAGACATTATGCTAAATTCTGGGCTTGAAAAGAAAGGCAAAAAAAAACTGTTCCTGCCCTCAAGGAACTTATATTCTAATGGGGGACTTGATATGTAAATAATTAGGTATGTAAAAATATATATAAAGAATTTAATTATTTTATAGAGTTAGAAAAATAATCATGAAATTCATTTGAAGGAACAAAAGGTCAAGAATCTCACGGGAAATAATAATTTATAAAAAGTAGGTAAGAAGGAGATCTAACAGTATGAGGTCTCAAACTATTCTACATAGCCCTAATCATCAAAGTGATAGTGATAGAGGTAGAGTGAAACAGATTGGTTTGTGTCATACAGATGCAAAGAAACTTGGAAACATAGTGCTTGAATAAACCCAAGCTTTGGTAAATAAGGACTCATTTTTGGACAAAAAAATGATGAAAAAAAAATGAAAAGTCTGGCAGAAATTATATTTAGATCACTGAATACTATGTACCAAGATCCTTGACCTCTCTGAAATCTGACACCCTTCTTGTGACACTCTCTTCTCTAGATTTTCATGACATTACTCTACCCTGGTTCTCCTATCAATCTGATCTTTCCTTCTCAGTCTCCTTTGTTGGATCTTCATGCAGGTCACATCTACTAACCGTGGGTATCCCTTAAAGCTTTGTCCATGTGCTTTTTCTTTTCTCCTTCCATATTATCCTGTTTGGTGATCTCATTGATTTTTATAGATTCAATTATTGTCTCTATGCCTATGATTCTTATCTAGCCTTAGCTTCCTTCTAGACCTCCAGTTACACATTTCCCACTTCCTATTAGACTTCTCAAACTGTATGCTCCTTATGCATATTAAAATCAACATGTCCAAAACTGGACTCTATCTTTCCCTCAAAACTGTCCCCTCTTCTGAACTTCCTTCCAACTTGCAGCCTACATGTGATCCTCAACTCCTCACTCTGACCTCCCATATCCAACCTGTTACCAAAGCCTCCATTTCGGCACATATTCACGTTTATCTTCTTCTCTCCTCTGATATGGCCGCCACCAAAGTGCAGGTCCGTATTGCCTCATGCCTGTATTATTGCAATAACCTGCTGGTCAAACTTCTTACCTTGGCTCTCTCCCTGCTCGTCTATCTTCCTCTTAGCTTTCAAAGCAATCTTCCTAAAGTGTAGATCTGACCACATTATGCCTTTTCCTCTTACTCAATAAACTCCAGTGGCTCCCTATTATTTCCAAAATTAAACACAAAATTTTTTGTATGATTTTTAAAGCCTTTCCAACCTGGTTCCTTCCTACCTCTCCAGTCTTCCTATATTTCTACATACTCTAGGATCCAGTGATATTGGCTTCCTCACTGCTCCTCACACAAATCATTTTATCCCTGGAATTCATGGATTTTCATTATTTGTTCCCCTTGCCCAAAATTCTCTCCCTCTTCACTTCTGACTTCCATGTCTCTCTTCAAATCTCAGTTAAAATCACATATAAGAAATTTTAGCCAATGCTACTTAATGCTGGCACCTTTTACTCTGAGATTACCTGAAGTTTACTCTAAGGCAGTGGTTCTCAACCTGTGGGTTATGTTCAATTTGTATCAATGAAAATACATCCTGAATATCTGATAGATTCATAACAGTAGCAAAATTACAGTTATGAAGTAGCAACGAAAATACTTTTATTGGTGGGGGTCACCACATGAAGAACTGTATTGAAGAGTCGTGGTATTAGGAAGGTTGAGAACCACTGCAGTCTATGGTATCTTGTATGTGCATCATTGTATGTGATCCCCTTGAGGGAAGGTACTATTTTTGTCTTTTTTCACTCCTGGCACATAGCAAGCTCTTTATAAATGCTTATTGATCAAACAGATACATACTTTAGATATAAAAGGTCATATCATTAACACATTAGAAGAAGAAGGAAGAAATTACCTAAGGAATTGAGGAAGAGTTCATGGTCAAAAAAGGGAAAGAGAGGCTCCCAGGAGATAAAATGGACAGTTTTGTTTATATAAAATTTTGAAAGTTGTGCACAAATAAAACTAGTAGAGTTAAAATCAGAAGGGATTCAAATTAATGAAAAAAACCTTTGCCCCAAATTTTTCTGATAAAGGTCTCACATCTAAGATATAAAAGGAATTGATTTGAAGTTGTAATAACAAGAGCCATTCCTCAAAAGATAAATGGTGAAAGGATATGAAAAGTTTTCAGTGGAAGAAATTCAACTTTTTAATAACCATATGTATAACATATTCCAAATCATTAATAATTAAATGAATACTAAAGCAAATCTAAGGTTTTATGTTACATCCATCAATCAGATTGGCAAAGGAAAAAAATTAAAACTGACAAATGTTTGAAGGGCTATGAAAAAACAGAAGCACACTAATGCGCTGTTGGTATTGCAATTAATTAATTGGCTCAACCATTTTAGAAAGCAATTTGGAACTCAGCCCAAAAAGTCATTTAAACTGCTCACACCTTTTGACTCAATGATACATCCACTAGACATATGTCCCAAAGAGAACAAAGAAAAAATAAAAGGATCTATCTACAAAAATATTTATAGCAGCTCTTTCCATAGTAGCTGGTAAGTAAGAGTGTAACCTACCCATTGGGACATATCTAAACAAATTTTGGTACATGAATGTAATGGATTATTATTGCACCATGGTTCCAAAGGAAATTAGGTAGACCTTTATGAAATGATGAAGAGTGAAGGGATCAGAACTAATAAAACATTTTATACAATGACAGCAGTATAAAAACAACTTTGTAAAATCTTAGAACTCTAATGAGTGACAAACCATGATTCCAAAAGACAGAAGATGAAGCATACTACCTACTTCTAGGTGTTGATGGACTTAAAATGTAGAATGAAACATCTATGTTTGGACATAACCAACAAGGGTATTTTTGCTTGATTATACATATTTGTTATGAAGACTATATTTTCTTTTCTGTTGTTCATTTAACAAGGATAGAATGGGAAGAAGAGAAAATTAGTGCTTGTTGATTGTAAAAGACAATAAAATTTAATTTTACATTTTTAAAATAAAAAAGTAATAGAATAGACAGAAGGCAATCTGAATGAGGAAGGTTCTAGAAGCTGGGGGCACTAGAAAAGGCCTTTTGCAGTAGGTTATATTTTAGCTGAGTCTTGAAGCAGTCCAGGGATACTGAGAGGCAAAAGTGAGGGAACAGAACATTCTAGGGACAGGTGACAGTCAGTGCAAAGGCACATAGATGGGAGATGGAATGTTATGTTTCAAGAACTGAGGAGTAAGCCAGTGAATTTGAATCTTAGAGTTTGTGGAGGAGAGTAAATCCATTTCTTCTCATTCTGACCTGGACTCTAGACAAAACAAGTCTAATCTCTTCAACTATATCTTTTAAATATTTGAAGACAGTTAAAGTGCCATCTTCTTTCCCTCTTCCACTTTAAGTCTTCTCTTTTCCAGGCTAAACATTTCCAGCTCTTTCAGATGATCCTCAAATGGCATAAAGTCAAAGGCTTTCACCATTATAGGTGCCCTTCTCTGGAGGTTTTCCAGCTCACTAATGTCCATCCTAGAGTGAACCTAAAGGAAAGAGAGATTCCATATAGATGAAGTGTAGAACTAAAGTAATTACTTTATATTTGGCACCAAAAATATGAAAAGAATGCCTTATTCTTCCTATGATTTGTCTCTACTGGACATCACAAGGTTGCTCTATTCTCTCATTCTGCTTGTGTATAAACACAGCTTGACTATATCTCCTAGGAGAGCTAGGTGAGAATGAAATGTGTGCAGGATGTGCTGGTAAAATCCTTGGCTTTATCACTGCTAGAATTAATCACTTTTTTAATGCCCCAGTTCTCACTTGAGAAATTAGACATGTGGAGCTACTCAAGGGTAAAGCTGAGCTAGGCAGGTGTTTAAATGAAGGCTCCTGGTTTGGTCTTCAAAACAAACCAAAATGCTAAAAATGCTGTATCCACAAAAAATTCATTGACTTTGGGTTGGTGATTCCTTGCTTTGGGCTCAACATTCCTTTCTAGTACTGAGTGACAGTGTGGCATAATGGAAAGATGATGATAGACCTGGAATCAGGAAGACCTGTGTTAAAATCCTGCCCTAGACACTTATTAGCTATGTAACTAGGCAAATAATCTGACTTCTCTGAGCCTCAATTTCCTCATGTAAAATGGGAATAATAATAGCAACTAACTGGCAGGATTGTTGGGTGAGTTAAAAACAATAATATAAATTAAGCAATATGTATGCATATATAGAGTATCCCAAAAGTCTTAGTGAAATTTTAAGCTGTTTAAGCTATTAAAGCTTAAAATTGACTTAAGCCTTTTGGGACACTGTATGAATGTGTATGTATATGTGTATTTGTGTACATATGCGTATATTGGCAATAATATTAGTCGTGAGTGACATGTACATACATATATGTCAGCTATTCTTATTGTTATTGCCAACACATTAAAGATTAAAATATTGACTTCACTTCTGATAAGTGAAAACCTCTCATTCCAATACTTTCTATATCTAGTATGATACCTTCCACACAGAAGGAAATTAATAAAGTGCTCGTTGATCTATTGCTTGATTTAATACATAAGGGTATTCCTTCCACTCATAGAGATCACAATTTATCCAGACTTTTGCACAGTGTTCTTGTCCTTTTATACCCATAAATTTCTCATAAAGGAGTGTAAAGCTAAGCACCAGCAACTTTTCAGAAGAATGCTGTTGTGAACAGCTTTCAAGGTTCTGATTACACAGTATAGTGAACACTATTTATTCAATAACAAATCAGAGCAAAACATTCACAGAAATCAAGGTACGGCATTCACAGTGTTACAACTTATCACAGATAATCAAAATACAGCATTAATGACAGCTTGTCACTAAAAGAGCCACATAGTTTTCACCAAAGTGTTTAGTTTTGAACAAAGAACAATCATTTAGTAACTCAATCATTCAATCATTCTTAAGGGGACTTGCCTCCTTACTCAGTCATTCAATCATCTTTAAGGAGGCTTACCTCCTTAAGGATCACAAAATACAATAGTCAAAGTTCTCCACTCATGGGATACACTAAGTTACAAATCAGTCACTTATTCAGTCATCAATCACTATTCAATTATCAGAAAATACACAAGCTCTCCACCCCTAGGTCACTAGTAAATTACAATTTCTCAGTTAGTACACAGTATCCAAATAAAGTCTTCTTTCAGCTTGACTTAGGATGGTCTCTCAGATTCCCTGGATCCCCTGCCATGGTCCCAGAACCTACCTGGATTTACCAAACTGTCAACTGGGTTCAAAGGCAGACAGTTCCCAGGTCCTTGTCCAACTCCCCACATGCTTCCTGTTGCATGCAGACACTCACGGCATCCAGTCCACCTTAAATCCTTCACAGTTACTGTTCCTGGAAAGTCAAGGCTTAACAAAGTCACAAACAGGTTCATATAAAGTACAAACATCACAGACATGCTTCCTCAGTCTTCAGCTCCCAGGAGCTCTGGCTGGCCCTTGGACTCAGCAGCTCCTCAGCAGAAGCTCCAGCTGGTTCCCAGTATCAAAATCACTTCATCCAGGTTCTCCAAAACAAAATCATTCTCTTCAGCCTGGGGGGGGTCTTTCCTCTTTAGCCTCCCCAGTGGTAGCAGCTTTAGTCTCCACAAAGTTTGCTCAAAGAAGATCTGTCTGACCCAGCAGGGACTTCTCCTTATATACACAAGGCATTAGCTCCTTCCTGTTTCAGCCAACCCCTTCCTGTTACATCAGCAACAGGGGTTCATACCTGTTTCTTTAACAGAGGCTTGACTAATTACTAAGCACTTATCACCTCTCAGCTTAGCAACACAAAAGGAACTTCAAATTTCATTACTATTACAAGGAGCTACCTAACTTATTGGAGGTCTCATTCTAAGACTTTAAATATTTTTTGTTTGCCAGGGCAGCACTAATGCCATTCACCTATCATCTCTCATTCTCACAACATGATCAGCCTACCTCCTTTTCTAATCACATATGTCCTTAATAATTTTTATCACACTTTTTATGCAAAACTTATAATTGGTCATATGCTGACTTACACTCACCAAATGTCTTTCCATTGTTTTTCCATTAATATTACCTACTGCTTTGAAGTTATGGTGTTACCACCATTAGGAGAATCCTGGAGTTTAAAAAAAATAGGGGGTTGTATTGGGAAATAATTTGGAATAATTAAAAGCAATGAAAAATTTCCCAAATGCAAACTAACCAATTCTCTTCTTTGTATTGAATTCCAGGTCTACCTCATTGGCCATCTGTAGATTCTATCCACAACAAATGTATATATATATACTAATGTAATACACTTTGAAAAGCATGCCTTCCTCTTTGAAATCCTATATGTTGTCATGGAAAGAGTGCTGGACTGGGAATAAAAGGATCTTGGTTCAGATTATATTTGATACTGGCTACTTTTGTGACTTTGAGCAAACTCCCCTCTCTAGGTCTTAATTTCCTCATCTTTAAAATAAGGAAGTCTATGACCCTTTGTGCCTAAGGGTCACTTGATATTGGTAATCACAAGGTCATTGAACAAAGAAAGCTACATTAAACTATATCCAATCCCATATTTTACTAAAAAAAAAACCTCAAGTGTAGTGGTACCAATAATATTGCTGATAATAATAGATTGCATAGAAATCCTGGAAAATCTCTTTTGTTTTCCAACTATTTATTTTTTCTCCTCTAGTTCCATTAATAAATATTCCTGTAATAGTCAAGCTTGGTTGTGTCTTAAGTTAAACTTTTCTACAAGTGAATTTTCCTCTTCTATTGACTCTTGGTGTTTTGAAACTGAAAAGTTGTTTATAACTTTCTACCATTCTCTTCCATTGTGTTTTACATATGATTTTGCACTGTAAACTGGCATTGTCCTGTCTTTCTGTTTAGTAAGGATATCAAATGATGTCTGAGATGGTTTGCATACTCATTTAATTTCCTCCTTATGGCAACCATTTTATGTTATTTAAATGTTTTTAAGAAACTAAGATGGTCAGATTCCATGTCTTTACTTTTATCCATTTTCCATTTTTCAGAGTTAACAGTTAATTTAAATAGGTCAGGTTGGACCTACTATAATTAGAGTCATTGTTTTCTTGTTTCTATCCTTTCTTCTAATTTGACATTAGTGTTAACCTTTGTTCTAACAGCATAAACAGGTGATTCACCAATGACTCTCATATCAATAATATATTGCTAATTATCTGTTAAGTTATAGTCAATTTTATTTCATGCTATTGTTCAATGCTTACCATTTTTCACATCCTCCAATTCACTTGAAGAACAATCTGTGAGCCTCCTGAGTAGACCTCTTTCATTTCTAAATCTTGGTCCATATTTTCCAACTATTTTATTCACATATACTATGTCTACTTTCTAAATTAAGTAACTAAATATTAAGGCATATAGTTAATTGATTTGTCAAGTTATTTATAGAATCTTTCTACTTCTTCATCCTCTACAACAGATAATAGTACATTAGCTGCAACTATTTTCAGCATAGTCTTCTTATCTCTGCTCATTATAAGCACTGCAAGGCATGATGACTAAGTATTCCATTAAATGATGTGGCATGTTGCCTTTGGGCACACAATAAAAAGTCATTCCACCCACTTGTTTATCTTCCTTTTATTAGAGAATCTGTGAGCTGTTCTTCGATTTAGTTGCATTTTCTTTATATCTTCTGGTTTCATTTATAGTGAGAATGCCAATATTTATATGGTTCAGTTCCTTTAGTAGCATATCAACACATTGGTTTTGAGACAAAGCACTCATAGTTAGAGTATTAATAGTTCAATTAATGTTGGCAGGTGGTCTCAAAACTATGTGAGTCTTAGAAACCTCTGATCCTTTTTCCTCCTCTCCATCACTATCATTGAAGAAATGGAAAGAGATCTCAAAGAACTGATGATCATTTTATATTTTTCTTTATTTTATTTATTTAGACCAAGTCATCTTGGTCTAAGAACTTATCATCTAATGGCCAACTTCCTGACAAATCTCTCCATACTTACCTAAGCTGATCTCATGAAAACAGGCACAGCATGTTGCTGGGTGTCTGTTTGAAGATTTTCCAGGTTGGTAGAACCTTCAAGAGTTCAAGGTCATGTCCATGCCACCATAAGACTCTTGAGCAAGATTTTGGTGGAGGGGGGGCAGCTAGGTGGCACAATGAATAGAGCAACAGCCCTCCTGAGTCAGGAGGACCTGAGTTCAAATCTAGCCTCAGACACTTAGCACTTACTAGCCATGTGACCTTGAACAAGTTACTTAACCCCAATTGCCCTTCCAAAAAGCAGAAAAAAAAGATTTTGGTGACGGAAAGGTAAAAACATGAAAAGAAAATTCACAAAACCCTGAAAATGCCTCTAAAAATTCTATGATCTAGCACTAGGAACCTTAATCTGGCATCCACAGAGTCTGTTACTTTCCTCACCCCTTGACCAGAAATCTGTGGACAGTTTCCAGAACATCTGTGAATTTAGGTAAAAAAATGACATCTTTCTAGTCACTAATCTCTAAGGGAATTTGGCATTTTCTCCAATTACAATTTTTTAAGAAAAACCTTATTCTAAGAAGGGGTCTATAGACTTGACCAGACTGCCAAAGGAATTCATGAGAAAAAGGTTAAGGATCCCTGGCTTAGAGAATAGTCTAGGCTATATTATAAGCCTGAATTGTTTCTGATATAGAAGGTTTATGGGGGATTTTGGATTAGATTTTCAATGAAATAGCCACAAAAAAATCACTAATCAACTAGTCACAAAAATGGTCAAACTTTATTCATTCAACAAATATCTACTGAGTGACTACTTTGGACATAGCACAAGAGTGGAAAATGAAGAGAACAGAGAAGAAAAATAAGATATACTCCCTGCTACTTTTCATGTAACTAAGATAATAATACATCAGCTAATAATAGCCCGTATTTGCATGGTACTTCGTACAAAACTTTAAATAAATTATTTCATTTGAGACTCACAATGACCTAAATGCTATTATTATCCTCACTTTAAAGATGAGAAAACATAGACTCAGAAAGGTTAAGTGAATGGCTCAGGTTAATACAGTTAATGAGTAAGATGAGATTTGAACAAAACTCTTTTCTGACTCAAAGTCTGGCACCCAGTCCATTATGCCACACTGCCCTAAGCAAACTCACCACACTCACATCTGACTATAAACCTTTGTTCATGATGTTCCATTCACTTGCCCTAAGAGTTTCTAAATTAGACCCAGCCTTAAAGGTCCAACTCAAGTTCTTCATCTTCCATGATGCCTCTCCCTATCATTGTCTGGCTTAATTGATCCCATGAATCAATAGATAGCCCTCCACGGAACCTGAATCTCAATGGGATGGGTCAATGGTCTGGCTATTTGGACTAAAATGAAACAGTTAAGTCTCAGAAGACCTCCTCTCATGTCATTGATAAGCAACACTGGGTTCAAATAGAAATGGCCCCTGGCCTTTAGGAACTTATAGTATAATTGCAGAGAAAAGGCATACATGTGAAACAGTTCAATGAGGAGATGATTAAGAATTGTAAAGAGTTCAATCAATCAATCAACAAACATTTATTAAGTACTTGTTTTGCGCCAGCAAGAAAACTAAGCACCGGGGATACAAAGTAAAAGCTAAAACAGTTTCTGCCCTCAGGGGTCTGGAGAAACAATGTGGATCTAAATAAGTACACACAAGATACATGCAGAATAGCTGGATGTAAACCACAAAGTGAAAGGAGCTAATGGGGGTAGAGGTGGGATGGGAGGTAGAACTGGACAGCAGAAGCTTCCTACAGAAGGTGCCTCTTGAACTGAGACTCAAAGGAGGCCAAGGATTCCAAGGGATGGAGGTGAGAAGAAAAAACATTTCAGGATTTTCGGAAAGCCAGCAAAGAGGTATGGAACATCACTTGTGTCCAAAGCAGCAAGTAGAGTAGACCACAAGTACGTAGACAATGATAAGTCCTAAGAAGTCTGGAAAGAAAGATATGACAAGGCCAGGGTGTGAAGTATTTTAAAACATTTATACTTGATCCTGGAGGTAATAGAGAACCATTAGGGTTTATGGGCAGGAGGGAGGAGGGACATTTGACAAAGAACTGAACTTCAGAAAAAGCTCTTTGTCAGCAAGGAGTAGGGTGGCCTTGAGCTTGGAGAGACCTTTTAGGAGGCAGATGCAGCAGTCCAGGGCAGAGATGGCAGGTGTGGGAGTGTAGACAGTAAGGGTGGAGAACATGCAAGAAATTTGGAAAAGGCAGAAATGGAGAAATTTGGCAACTGATTAAATGTGAAGGGTGAGTGAGAATGAGGAAACAAGAGTCACATGGAAGTCACAAACCTGACGATGATAGTACCCTTCACACCAATAAGGAAGCTGAGAATAAGTGAGTTGGAGAGGGTACATAATGAGTTCTATTTCGGATCTCTTGTTTGATATGCCTACAGGACATCAATTCAAAATGTCCAACAAGTAGATAGTGATGTGAGATTGAAGCTTAGGAAAGAAACTAGTACTGGAGAGAGACAGAGACAGAGTTACAAGAAAAGATAGATAAAAAGATACATACACACATACATAGGTACAGGAATCATCACTATAGAGATACTAAAAATAGCTAGTACTTATTATGTGCCAGGCACTAAGTACTTTATAATTATTATTTCATTTGATCCTTACAAAAACTCTAGAGGGTAAGTGCTATTATTATCCCCATTTTACAATTGAGGAAACTGAGGCAGAGGTTAAGTGACTTTTCCAAGATCACACAGCTAGTAAGTGGCCAAGGACAGGCTTGGACTCAGGTGTTCCTGATTCCAACTTCAGCATTCTAGCCAGTAAGTATACCACTAGCTGAGCCCATGGGAGTTGATCAGATTACTAAGTGAGGTGGTTTAGACATAAAAGAGAAGAGAGGCCAGGAGAAAGATTTGAGGGACAGTCAGTGGGCATCACATGGATAAAAATTCAGCGAAGTAGACAGAGAAGGAACAGTCAGACAGGTAGAAGTAACCAAAAGAGAATAATGTCACAAATACCAAGAGAAGAAAGATCATCCATGAAGAAAAGAGGATCCATAGTGCTGATCACTTGCTATAAAATCCAGAAGAATGAATACTAATTAAAGGCCACTAGGTTTGGCAATTCAAAGGCTGTTAGTAACTTTGGAGAGAGCAGTTTCTATTGAATGATGAGGCCAGACTGCAGGAGAGTTAAAAGAGTGAAAAGAGACAGTAGGGGGGAAGGGAATGAGAGGGGGAATGATGGAGGGGAAAGGAGGTTGAGGGGAGGGTTGTTAGAAGCACACACTTCTGTAAAGGGACAGGGACAAAGTAGAGAATGGAATAAGTGGGGGGGCGGGATAGGAAGGAGGGAAATATAGTCAGTCTTTTACAATATGTCCATTGTGGAGATATTCTGTATAACTACACATATATGGTCTGTATTGAATTGCTTGTCTTTCCAGTGGGGGTGGGTGGTGAGGGAGAAAGGGAAAGAATCTAGAATTTAAAGTTCTAAAATCAGATGTTAAAGTATTTATTATTATTATTATTATTTTATTATTTACATGCAACTGAGTAATAAGATATACAGGCACTGGAGAAGGGAGATTCATCTTTCCCTACTGGAAAGTCAGAGGGGTAATGGGGGAGGACACAGGAAAGAGCAGATTGGGGGAGGGGCTATACAGTGGAATCACTGTTTTGGGGTGGTGGGTAGGGGAAAGATGGGGAGAAAATGTATAACTCAAATTCTCATGGAAATGAATGATGTAAACTAAAAATAAACAAAAGTTAATAAAGGACTAGAGAAAAGCAAAAAAAGAGTGAAAAGAGAAGTGGAGGGATTAACTACTAAACTATCATCTCATATTTCACAGATACGGGATGTCTACACACATATACATATATATGTGTATATGTGTGTGTATGTGTTCTCATGCCCATATATATGTGACCCTTGGAGGATAAAAGCGATCTAAATAGAGGGCAAGTTAATAGCTAGTGAAAGTGAGAAGAGGGTCAGCCAGGGGGTGCAATAGAGCACCGGTGCTGGAAGCAGAAGGACCTGAGTTCAAATCCAGCCTCAGACACTATTTCTGTGTGACTCTGGGCAAGTCACTTAACCTCAATTGCCTCTTTAAAAAAAAAATCTGAGCAAAAGACCATGTTTAAGAATGAACACAAATATAAGGAGTTTGATCTTAGATTTGAGGACTCACATGGGGCAGCACAAAATAACTGAGTCATCTATTCCCTAGTTAAATTATTTCAGTCATATAAACATGACCTATAACAATCTTTCCAAAGATGCTTTGTGCATGTTTCCTTAAGGTCACAGTTTTTAACCTAGAATCTATGAGCTTTTTTTTTAAGGTGGCACAGTGGTTAGTGCACTGGAACACTGGAGTCAAGAAGACCTGAGTTCAAATCCAGCCTCAGACACCCACTGGCTGTATTACCCTCGGCAAGTCACGTCACCTCTGTCTGCCTCCATTTCCTCATCTGTAACAGGGACATAATAATAGCATTCACCTCCCAGTGTTGTTGTGAAGACCAAATGTGATCATTGTAAAGTGCTTAGCACATAAGTGCTATATAAAGGTTAGCTATTACTATCATCATCTATTTACTCATCATTATTTGCATTACATTATATTGATACTATTAACCGCCATATTTCAAAATAATTGGTTACATTTGTAATCCTACTATTTTATTTTGTGAATTTAAAAACATTATACTGAGAAGGGGTCTGTTAGAAGACCATAAGGGCTGGTGACATAAAAAAAAGTTAAGAATCCCTGCTTAAATGTCTAACAGGAGGACTGGAAGATGACAAGAATGTCTGTTCCAGAGGTTATCACCTAACCCCTGGAAGTTATGATAACTCGGCAGTTAAAGCAGCAGGGATCCACTTCTTTCATTAGTTGGCTCCATTTTATGACTTAAGACTATATGGTTCTTTGCTTCACTACTTTCTTTCTCTTATTTCTGGAAATGTGGTTCTTTCACAGTATGATCCCGGTAATTCAAATGTCGGCTTCAGTCAGAAAAATATGACTGTCAGGAATCAGCTTGTGATTTCTGCTCTTGGTGGATGGGATTTGTCATATGTGCCCATTCTACTGACAAAATCATGCTGTCTCTTAGAGAATCATATAAATCTAAATTTTCAAAGGTACAAGGAACCTTAAAGTTCATCTAGCCCAGTAGAAAGTAAACTCCTCAAGGGAAGGGATTGCTTCATTTTTTGACTCTTTGTTCCTAGTGTCTAGCACAATATCTTGCAATAGTAGGTACCGAATGGATGGGAAAGGAAAGAAGATGAGAAGACATTCTAGTAACTGGCCAGAAACCCTGAGGGTCTTCCCCTTCCAGCTTGTTGGAGTTTTTTATTTTTGTTTTGTTTTAGTTTTTTTGGATTAAAGGGGCCATCCCTTGACTCATTTAAACAGCCCTAATCACTGAATGGGCATTGCCACAATCAAAGTGAGAACTAGAAAAGACCTTAGCTTAAAAAGGCCAAGGTCTCCCATTGCATCCTGGGCCATCTCCAGTCATCTTGATCTACATCTGGCCACTGGACTCAGATGGTTCCAGAGAAGAAAGTGAGGCTAATAACTTTACACAATCCTCCCTCACTCAAATCTAATTCACTTGCAAGTCATGGCACCATTTTCCTGATGCCATGATCCTCTTGGAGAACAAAGGACAAACCACAGCTTAATGGATCCTAGTTGAGTACATGAGTAGTCCAGCTACATCCTTCAACTTACAGATGAACAAACACCCAGAGTTGTTAAGTGACTTGCTCAAGGTTGCACAGCTGCTTCAATTCAATTGAATACATATTTAGTAAATATATATTAAGTGTGCAAAATACCATACTAGGTCCTTTCCCTCTTGGCATTTTTACAGTCTTGCAAGGAGCACACCTGAGATAAGAACCCATGTCCCTAGTTAGTTCCAGAGCTTTGTTTTTCTGTTTGCATTGCAAAGCCTAAAATCACCTGTATATCTTCAGGACAACCATAATAAACCCTATTCTCTCTTCAGGGCTCAGCAATACTTTTGGAAGCCTTATTCTACTCCCATCCTACTGATGATGTGAAGAAGAATGGGAGAACTGGGCTTGGTTTATAAAATCCCTCATTGATTTTTGACAAGGAAATTGCAGATTTTTGTTATGAAAGTCAGAGAAAATAAATATTGAGACCTCCATGCCCTCATTTCCCAGCACTGATTTTACAGCTAGACTCATAATTTTAATAATGACTCCAAGTGCTCTTGTAAGAAGTTGGGAATCGTAAGGCAGGCTCATGAAACAACCAGTTCAGATTTTTTAAAGTCTCCTGGAACATAATGAACAATTTAGTTTGGTTTGAGTTGTACCAGGGAGGTTACTCAGTGTTCTATTTCCAGTGGGCTCCCAAGCTGTGATTGAAGGAGTTATAGGTAGATGATAGATAGACAAATAGATAGACAGATAGATAGATAGATAGATAGATAGATGAGAAAAGTTATATTAACATCTAATGATTTGAGGAGGTCCAGAGTTCCCCCCTTTTTCTAAAGTTCTGACTTAGAAAGTTCAGTCTCTTGAAGGACATTACTGATAATGAGACTGGATTAACTGTCTTAATAATCTTATTTAGACCCCACCCAGGTGGGAAAGTCATTGTCCCCTATGCAGATTTGGATGGAGATAAAATTTTTTAATAGATTGTCAAAGGCTGGGGGTGGTCTCTCTTTGACATGATGTTATTCTCAGCCCCTCCCTGTAAAATTCATTCTCTCATTAATTTTCAGCCAATAAGAGTTCATTAACACCCTTGGGAACATCCCTCTTCCAAAGGGTATATAAAAGCCATGAGCCTGTTGCCATGATTGTCTTTGGTCGAAGAGAGAGATGGCCAAATAACCATCTGTTTATTAAAATGCTGGCATTATTGATAAAATGATTAAATTACCCACAGATTATGTCTCTTGAACTTTTAAAATGCCATAGACATGCAGACAGACGGATAGGTTAAAATAAGGCATGACTGTGTATGTGTTTGCATGTGTATGTTTAATAGCTGGTAGTACAGCCTTTATTATTCAACACAGAATTGCATTTAACACTATGCTAAAATAATTTCTAAAGATATGATCCCTTAGATTCTGAGGTCTAAGATGACAGGAGAAAAGATGATTGTAAGAAGGACATAGTCACAACAGAATAGAAACAATTAACCAGTAGATAAATAGAGAGCAGGATATTGCCACTATATGCAGGTTAGGGGCCAAGGGCATTCGAGGAGATAGAGCAGGTTGAAGGGCAGGATTAGAATCTTGGGAGCCTGGACAGAGAACATTGCTATGCTTCAAATATTTGAGGAACAGTCATGTGGAAGAAAGATTAGACATCCTTCTGTAACTTCCAAAGGTGAGAGTTATAAAGTGACTGATTTTAGGCTTTCAGATAGGATGTCCTGCTTCACTCTGTCTGGGTTAGATTTCCTCTGAAGCATTGTGGAAAATTAAATTCTGGGAGCCACATTTTAGGAAGAACATTAATTATAATAAGCTAAAAAACATCTGGGCCTCAAGTTGATGTTATATGAGGTTTGGTTGAAAGAAGTAGGGACAATTACCCTACAGAAGAAAAAAAAGGGGGGAGCATAATACTTGTCTTTGGGTATTTGAAGGATGTCACACAGAAATGGAATTCTTCTTATTTTCCTTCATACTAAATGGTCAAACTAGGAAAAATAGAAGGAAGTTGTAAGGAGATAAACTGAGGCTTGATACCATGAAAAAAATTTTCTCATAATTAAAGGTATCCAAAAGTGGAATAGGCTTCCTTAGGAAGTAATGGGTTCTTTCTCATTGTGGGTATTAAAGAAAAAGAAAAAAACTAGATATCCCAGGTATACTGCAGTGGGAATACTTTTTCAGGTATAAATTAGACTAGAAGACTCTTGAGGTCCCTTCCAACTCTGAAAATCTGTGATTACACAAAGACATTTTTAGTCAATGAAAATCATCCTTAAATGGAATAGATTGCCTTATGGGATCTTGAATTCTCTCACGCTGGAGGTGTCAGGACAGATGTTAGATGCCCACATTTAGGGATGCTACAGATGCAATCCATGCATCAGATAAATAGGTTAGGGTATTTCTAAGGTCCCTTCTAACACTGAGATTCTACTTTTCTGAATCAATAATTAAGTAACATAGAGAGAGGGGAAAAAAGGACATCCTGTTTGTGCCAATCCATGGTCCTTGATATCTTTTCTGTTTTTATCAGTAGAGACTCCTATTTCTCTTTCACCTCTTCTAAAGAAGAAACAACATTATGACTTGGTAAAGTACTTTAAGAAATGTTCTAGAACACCCGCAGCATGCAGGGGCATGGATGCAGCATGTGGTGGCACTGATGCAGTGTGAGGGGAGGCAGGCTCAGCCAGAGTGAGCATGGGCAAGCTGGTTCACCAACCAGAGTGGTGATTTCCAGGCCTATCACCACAGGACCAGGGACATGTCAGAGCTGGCTAAGAGACAAAGGGCCTGTAGCAGTGACAGCAGCAACTCCTGGGACTATCAACCCAAAGCCTAGAAGTTTAAAAATCACCTACATGAACTTTCAGGGACCAGGATGGTGGAGTAACCCCCAGCTATTCTAAACTCCACCCCCCCAACCCTGAAAACCCAGAGAATATTGCTCCAGAGTAAAATACTAAAATAGTAGAACCAACTGAAGACTAGGGAGTTCTAGAGGAAGGGTATGGCTAAGACTTTGCCTCAAAATGGGGAAAAACTGATTGCAGGGACAAAGACTTTAGAATCATATTATTGTGAGTGTAAAGGACCAAATTCAGAAGGAGACAGCATTGACACTATAGCTGAAACCTCAAAAGGGAATATGAATTAGTCTCAAGCCCAGAAAGCATTCTTGGAAGAGCTCAAGAAGGACTTTAAAAAGCAAATTAGAGAGGTAAAAGACAAATTGACCAATTCTTTTAAAATTACAATTGTGAAAATAGAAAAACATTTCACTGAAGAAAACAGCATCTTAAAAAGTAAAATGAGTGAAATGGAAAAAAGAGGCTCAAAAATCTAACTAGAGAAAAGAATCCCTAAAAATGAAATCTGAACATATGGAAAAGGAGCTTCAAAAATTAACTGAGGAAAATAATTAGCTAAAAATTAGAATCAGTCAAATCAAAACTAATGACTCTATAAGGCATCAAGAATCAGCCAAACAAAACCTCAAGAATGAAAAAATTAGAAAAGATATACAATACCTCAATGGAAAAATAACTGGCCTGGAAAACAGATCCAGGAGAGAAAATCTAAGAATTACTGGTCTACCAGAAAGTCACCATGAAAAAAAGAGTTTGAACAACATCTTCCAAGAAATCATCAAGGAAAACTACCCTGAAGTCTTAGAACCAGAGGGTAAAATAGTTATCAAAAGAATCCACTGGACACCTCCTGAAAGAGATCCCAAATTGAACACTCCAAGAAATGTGGTAGCTAAATTTCAGGACTATCAGATCAAGGAGAAAATACTGCAGGCAGCAAGAAAGAAACAATTCAAATATCATGGAACTAAAGTCAGGATCACAGAAGACCTAGCAGATTCTACACTGAAAGATCAGAGGGATTGGAATATGACATTTCATAAGGCAAAAGAGTGTAGTCTACAACCAAGGATCAGCTATCCAGCAAAATTGAGCATAATCTTTCAGGCAAGGAGATGGTCATTCAGTGAAATGAGGGACTTTCAGATCTTCCTGATGAAAAAACCAGAGCTCAATGGAAAATTCAATCTCCAAATACAAGACTCAAGACAGATATAGAAAAGTAAACAAGGAAACACACACACACACCCCTTGTTATTTAATAAGAGCAAACTGTTTTGATCCTTGTTTGGGAATAGATAAATAGATAAATAGAGGGTGTGGATATAAATTGACTAAAGTGATGATTTAAAAAAAAACCTTATTAAGGGATGCAAAGGGACAATAATGTGAGAAGAGGAAAGGAAGAAGGAGAAAAGGGTAAATTATGCCACAAGAAGAAGTATAAAAACATAGTAGAATAAAAGAAGGGAGGGAGATGAACATTATACTAGCTTCATTCTCATTGGATTTTGTGTAAGGAAGGAGTAACATAATCAGTTAAGTATAGGACTCTATTGTGAAGAGACATAAAACTTATCATAATAGAGAAAAAAGAGGGGAGGGAGAGGAGCACTGTATGAGATTTATTCCCATCAATCCTGGTTCAAGGAGAAAATAACATACTACATTAAGTATAAAAATCTACGGTACCCTACATGCAGTAGGAAGGGGAAGGGGTAAGAAAAGGGGGGGGGTGGCTAGAAGGGAAGGAAGAAGCAGTAAGGGTAGAAAAAGGGAGGGGAGTTTATAGGGAGGGAATACTGAGGGAAGAGGTTGTCAAAAAGAAAGCTCTTAAGGAGGGGAAGGGAGAAGGGAGGAATAAAAGCATAAAAAGGGGAGGGAATAGGATGGAGGGAAAGACAAAGATAGTAATTATAACTGAGAATGTGAGTGGGATGAATTCTCCCATAAAATGGAGGTGGATAGCATAATGGATTAAAAACCACAATCCTACAATATGCTGTCTACACGAAACACATTTGAGTATGTATGTTATTCCCTCCTTAAGCCAAATTCAATGAGAGTAAGGCTGACCCATTCTATTTCACCTTCTTGCTCTTCTACATAGTTCAACTTTAATAAGTTCCTTGTGATTTCTTTTTCCTGTTTACCTTCTCATGCTTCTCTTGCTTCTTGTATTTGAAAGTCAAATTTTTTGTTCTGCTCTTTTTTTTCATCAAGAATGCTCAAAAGTCCTCTATTTCATTGAATGACCATATTTTCCCCTGAAGCATTATACTTGGTTTTTTGATAGGTAGGTTATTCTTGGTTTTGGTTCTAGCTCCTTTGACCTCTGGAATATCATATTCCAAGCCCTTCAAGCCCTTAAAGTAGAAGCTGCTAGGTCTTGTGTTATTCTGATTGTGTTTCCACAGTACTCAAATTGAAGAAACACATTTGAAACAGGGATATATACAAGGTAAAGGTAAAAGGCTGGAGTAAAATACATGCTTCAGCTAAAGTTAAAAAAAAGCAGGGGTAGCAATCCTCATCTCAGATAAAGGAAAAGCAAAAGTAGATCTAATTAAAAGAGATAAGGAAGGAAACTATATTCCGCTAAAAGGCACAATTGAAAATGAAGCAATATCATTACTTAACATATATTCACCAAGCAATATAGCATCCAAATTCCTACAGGAGAAGTTAAGGGAGTTAGAGGAAGAAATAGATAGCAAAACTTTACTAGTGGGGGACCTCAATCTCCCCCTCTCTGAACTTGTTAAATCTAACCTCAAAATAAATAGAAAATAAGTTAAGGAGGTGAATATAATTTTAGAGAAGGTAGATATGATAGACCTCTGGAGAAAATTGAATGGGGATAAAAAGGAATATATCTTCTTCTCAGTGATACATGGTGCATAAACAAAAATTGACCATGTACTAGGACATAAAAACTTCACAATTCAGTGCAGAAAGACAGAAATATTATATGCATCATTTCAGATCATGTTGCAATAAAAATTTTATATAATAAAGGGCCATGGAAGGATAGACTAAAAATTAATTGGAAACTCAATAATTTAATCTTCAAGAATGAGTGGGTCAAACAAGAAAGTATAGAAACAATTATAAACTTCATTCTATAGAATGACAACAGAGAGACAATATAGCAAAACTTATGGGATGCAATGAAAGCAGTTCTTAGGGGAACTTTTATATCTCTGAATGCATACATGACTAAAATAGAGAAAATGGAGATCAATAAATTGGGCATGCAACTGAAAAAGCTAGAAAAAACCAAATTGAAAATCTCCAATTAAATACTAAATTAGAAATAATGAAAACCAAAGGAGAGATTAATAAAATTGAAATTATGAAAACTATTGAATTAATAAATAAAACTAAGAGCTGGTTTTATGAAAAAACCAATAAAATTGATAGACCTTGAGTCAGTATGATAAAAAAAGAAAGATGAAAACCAAATCATAAGTATTAAAAATGGAAAGGGTGAATCTACTTCCAATGAAGAAGAAATTAAAACAATCACTAGGAATTATTTTACCCAATTGTATGCCCATAAATTTATCGATCTTAGTTAGATGGATAAATATTTACAAAAATATAAGTTGCCTAAATTAACTGAAGAGGAAATAAAATACTTAAATAACCCCATTTCAGAAAAAGAAAAAGAACAAACCATCAGTGAACTCCCTAGGAAAAACTCTCAGGATTTACTACTGAATTCTATCAATCATTTAAAGAACAATTGATTCCAATACTCTACAAACTATTTGGGTAAATTGGAGAAGAAGGAGTCCTACCAAATTCTTTTTATGAAACAAATATGGTACTGATACCTAAATCAGGAAGAGACAAAATGAAGAAAGAAAATTATAGACCAATTTCCCTCATGGATATAGATGCAAAAATTTTAAATACAATATTAGCAAAAAGACTACAGCAACTTATTATGAGAATAATACACTTTGATCAGGTGTAATTTATTCCAGGGAGGCAAGGATGGTTCAATATTAGGAAAACCGTCAAGTATAATTGATCATATCAACAATAAAACAAGGAGAAACCATATGATTATCTGAACAGATGGAGAAAAGGCTTTTTGACAAAATACAACACCCATTCCTATTAAAAACACTAGAAAGGAGAGGAGTAAATGGAGTCTTCCTTAAAATAATAAGAAGTATCTGTCTAAAATCATCAGCAAGTATTATACGAAATGGGGATAAGCTAGAAGCATTTCCAACAAGATCAGGGGTAAAACAAGGATGTCCATTTTTTACCCCTCTCATTTAATTTGGTACTAGAAATGTAAGCAATAGCAGTAAGAGAAGAAAAAGAAATTGAAGGAACCAGATCAGGCAAAGAAGAGACTAAACTACCACTCTATATGATATACTTAGAGAATCCTTGAGAATCAAGTAAAAATCTGCTTGAGAAAATCAATAAATTTAGCAAAGTTGTAGGATATAAAATAAATCCACATAAATCCTTGGCATTCCTATATATCTCTAACGAAATCCAACAACAAGAAATAGAAAGAGAAATTCCATTTAAAGTTACTGTAGACATTATAAAATACTTGGAAATCTACTTGCCAAAACAAACCCAGGACCTATATGAACACAATTACAAAACACTTTTCACACAAATAAAGTCATATGTGGCTAGGTGAAGCTAATATAATAACAATGACAATTTTGCCTAAATTAATATACATATTTAGTGCCATACCAATCAATCTACCAAAAAAATATTTTATAGAGCTGGAAAAAATAGTAACACAATTCATCTGGAAGAACAAAAGGTCAAGGGAATAAATGAAAAAGTAATGCTAGGGAACATAGTTTAGCCATACCAGATTTTAGTCTGTATTATGTAAAGCAGCAGTCTTCAAAACTATTTTGTACTGGCTGAGGAATAGTGTGGTGGATCAGTGAAATAGATTAAGTACTGGAAACACTGTAGTCAATGACTATAGTAATCTACTGTTTGATAAACCCAAAAACCCTAGCTACTGGGATAAGAACTCACTATTTGACAAAAACTGCTGGGAAAACTGAAAAATAGTATGGCAGAAACTGGGTATAGATCAATATCTTATACTGTATACCAAAATCAAGTCAAAATGGGTGTATGATCTAGGTATAAAATCTGATACTGTAAGCAATGTGGGAGAGCAAGGAATAGTTTACCTGTCAGATCTATAGAAAAGGGAAGATTTTATGACCAAACAAGAGTTAGAAAGCATTATGAAGTACCAAATGGATAATTTTGATTACATTAAATTGAAAAGGTTTTCTACAAAAAAAGTCAATGTAACCAAGATTAGGAGGGAAGTAGGAAATTGGGAAAGAATTTTTACAACCAGTGTTTCTGATAAAGGCCTTATTTCTAAAATATACAGAGAATTGAGACAAATCTGTAAGAATACAAGTCATTCCCCAGTTGGTAAATGGTCAAAGGATATGGACAGTTTTCAGAGGAAGAAATTAAAGATATCTATAAGCATATGAAAATGCTCTAAATTCCTGTCTGATGTCAGGAAATCCACCGTAACACTTGGAAATGTTTCAAAGTATAAGAGGCTACTTTAGGGAAATCCAATGATTTCTTATCTCCATAGAGCAGCACTTCTTAAACTGTGGGTTGAGACCACATATGGGGTTGAATAACTGAATGTGGGGCTCATGAAAAGCTTGGCAACAGTAAAGGGTTTCTGAATGAGCAAAGGCCAAAAATTAATTCAAAATCAAACTCATAATGATACTGAGGTGTTTCTGGTGGCATTTGCCCATGTTGAATCAAATAACTTCATTGCAGCCTTGGTTCTGAACACAGCACTGAAGATTATAAAATCAAAAAAATCTATCAAATCTGAAAAACATTGAAGACACTCTACGTCCAGCAGTATCAAATATTCCATCAAGATTTAATTCTTTATGTAAAAATAAATAAGCATATCCATCTCATTAGCATACAAATCTGCTTTTGTCTTTAACAAATGGTAAAATTATATATGTACTAAAGAATTGTTTTAAAATACATTTCTTTGTGATTTCTTGTCGGTAAATGTTTGATTTGTATACCTCTTTTTTATACCTATATACCTAGGGTTGTGTAAAGGTTTCTCAAGGGAGAAGGGGTTGCAAGTGGAAAAAGTTTAAGAAACCATTCTGTAGGGGACTCCAAGCAAAGACTAGATAATCACTCGTTAGGTGTGTTATAGAAGGAATTATTCATGTAAGTTGGACTAGATGGCTTTTGAGGGGCCTTTCAATTTTAGATTCAAGGAGCCTATAACATTAGAAATATTCTGAAGAGTGGAGACAAGAAAAGGAGATGAAAGTTGTTTCAGATTCTAGCAGTGAATGTATGATCAACCTGAAGATTGCAAGCTTTGGTACTCAGAATTATTTTGAAAGCATACATTTGGTATAAAAAAAGGTACAATCAGTCCTCACAAGCTGTCCTTCGCTGTTGCTTTACTGTACGTTTTTTATTTTATTTTAAAGGAAATGAGTCAAAATACCTTCAAAGGAAAACCCAATTTTTGTCTGGTTTGATTATCCATGGACTTTTCCCCCACAATATTTACCAGAACATTTAATTTTTCACTCTGCTTTCTTCTCATCACAGTCTCGGTAGGTCGATAAATACAAATCAACTGCTTCAAACTAATGATAAGAGCAATAGTAAATACAGTTTCTCTCTTAACATTTTTGCTGGCAATCAATACAACTTGAGACTTAACAAGAAGGGTTCTTGCGGCAGAGTGAGGTTGAAAGACAAACTTAACATCTGTCCTAGAGGAATGTAATGCATCAAATACGACACGTTGAAGGAACAATGTGGAAAATGTTAGTAATGTGCTCCAAGGATGAAAATTATTACAAGAAATGTGTTTGGGACTACAGGATAGTTGTTGACTCACTGATAATGATTTGGATTCCACCAATGATGTCATAACATGTAAAACATTTCTTTTTAAAAATTATTTACTTTTAGTTTACAACATTCGGTTCCGCAATCTTTTGAGTTTCAAATTTTCTCTCCCTTCCCTAAAGTAGTCCCTTATACTTTAGAACATTTCCAAGTGTTAGGGTGTGTTTTCCTGACATCAGACTTGACTTCACTTCTGCAATATCCACTCATCCTTCCTAATTGTGCCCTCTGTGGACTGTAAACAGTACAAGTGCACGACCTTTCCTATGCAATGGTGCTTCAAATACTTGAGAGCAGTGATCATTTCTCTCTTCCCCAAGCCTTCTCTTCTCTGAGCTATGCATCTCTAGTTCCTTCTACCAATCCCCAAATGACATGAATTCAAACCATCCTGCATGTTCTCTGTCCTCTGAACACTATTCAAATTATCAGTGGGGTTCCTAAAGTGAGGTTCCTAGGAGTATATACAATACTTCGAAACTCTGAGTACAGCGAGACCATTTCCTTTCCTTGTCTTGAACTCCATATCTCAATCAATCAAAAAAATTTAATAAACATCTATTATGTGTCAGGCACTATGCTAAGCATTGGGGATATAAAAAGAGACAAAAATATAGTCCTTGCCTTTAAGGAGCTTACAATCTGATGTAGAAGACAACATGCAAACAAATATATACAAAATAAAAGAGAGAGAGAGAGAGAGAGAGAGAGAGAGAGAGAGAGAGACAGAGAGAGAGAGACAGAGAGAGAGAGAGAGAGAGGGAGAGAGAGAGAGAGAAATAAGAAGTAACAGAGAGAAGGCACTAGAATTGAGTGATTGGGAAAGCCTTTCTATAAAAGATGGGATTTTAGTTAGGACTTAAAAGAAGCCAGGGATGCCAGGTGTAGTTAAGGAGGGAGAGCATTCCAGGCATGGGGAACAACCAGAGAAAACTCCAGACAGGTGAGATGGAGTATCTTATTCATAGAACAACCAGAAGGCCAGTGTCACTTGATCAAAGAGTACCTGGTGGGGAATAAAGTGTTTCTGTTAAGACAGACTGTAACTGTGTTATCTTTCTTGGTTGTTACATGACACTTTGATTCAAATTTGCATTCTATCACAACCCCCATATCTTGTCTCAAGTGAACTGCTAGTGCAATGTAGCAAGTGTCTCGGTAGATCAAAGGAAAGGGTTCGGTGCAGCTGACTAAGTTTTGGCAAAGCATTTACCGGTCTCATTCCATTACGGAAAAGATTGAAAGATGTGGGTGAGATGACGAAGTATTATTGAGTCTTTCCCATCCCATTTCTATCTATAAAGCTGATTTCTTATACCAAATGAAGACTTTACATTTATGCTTATTCAATTAAATTTACTTAGATTTAACCTGTTGTCTGTCATCCAATATATTACCCTACCTCTCCTAATTCTATGTCAACATGCTATGTACCCCTCTGAGTCACTGATAAAAATATATTACAGGAATTAAAGCACAGATGCCTACGATATTCTACTAAGAGCCTCCTTCCAACCTAACATCAAACAAATACCCTTTGAATCTGTTATGTTAGCCAGGTCAAAATCCACCTAAAGGTATCACCATCTCACCAACAACTCCTAACCTTTTCCATAATAACATGAGAATGGCAATTGCTTTGCTACAATTTAAGTAAACTGTAACTAACCCTTTGGTCTGATCTCCTAAGACAGTAAGTAAGCCTTTCAAAAAAAGAGATATTAAGCTAAAATTGCATAATCTGACCTGGCTAAAGTCATACTGGCTACTGATGATAACCACTCTTTTCTATATAATAAATTGTCCATTCCGTAGCAGGTTCTCCTATTCTTTCCAGGAAACTGAAATGAAGAAAACTGGCCAATAGTTTATAGACTTCCCATTTCATCTTTTAAAATTAGGATTAATCTATGCCCATTTCCTATCTTGTGATGCTTTCCCCATTCTCTTCTAACTTTCAAAGACTGAGGACCGTGGTTCATCTATCAATATCATTAATGATAATAGCTAACATTTATTTAGCACTTGAAGGTTCACAAAGTACTTTGCATATCTGATCTCATCTGTTCCTCATAACAACCCTCTGAAATGTGGGCTATTATTATCCCCATTTGACAGATAAGGAAACGGAGTCTAAGGAAGATTAAGTGACTTGCTCAGAGTCAAAAAGCTAGAAGTGTCTGACACAGGATTTGAACTCTGTTCTTCTTGACTCCAAGTCTGGTGTTCTATCCACCACACCACCTACCTTGCCCCCATGGTCAAAGATACAGGTCATCTGGGCAACTGACTAGAACTCGTACAGGGTACCTCAGTACTCCTAGTGATCAACTCTCTATTAGCCATTTTATTAGTCAAAGGAAAAAAAGTCATAATTAAAAAAAGAAATACAAATAAATATGACAAAATCTTCTCTTTCCCATACTAAAAAAGCCTCATCCTCTCATACAACATGATCAAAAGGCAACCATAAGCATCTTGATTCTACTTCTCTGAATGTTCTTCAGTTTATTACTATCTTTCCTAAAATGTGATGTCCAGAACTCAATATAATATTCCAGATAGGGTTTCTTCAACACTGTTAGATTATTCTAAGCCTGAAGGCATTGCTGAATTAGTACCTTGTATGGGAACCCATGTCTATGGAACTCTTTGGAAGAAAACATTTCTAAAGTGACTAAGCACTTTTCACAGAAATTTCTGTTCTTCAAACCAGTTTCAGAGCAAACAATGGGATATGTTTTAAAAGAATTTCTAGAAAATACTGTGAATTATGGGATATTATGATATAAATTGTAGGAATGGAAGGAATATATTCATTACATGGGGAACTTTGTAAGTCGAAGGAAATAAAACATGCAAGAAATTGTTATGTGGTTCTTTATGTGTGGTAGCACCCATCACTGCTGAATTAATTGAAAATAGAAAAAAGTTCAAATAAATAAGGAATTTGTACCTACAGCTTCTTTTTGTCACCAAATGTTCTAAAATTTACTCAAAGACTTATCAGAAATGAAGAGGTAGAATCTTAGATCTGTCTGCTCTTCAGGAACTCTTTTGTTAGAAGAACAGAATGTGGGTGGGGAAGTACTAAAGACTTTCTCCAGAAAAAATAAGAAGGTAAATAGGAAAGGAAACTTCTGAAGTTTCTTCTGAAATAGAGATTTCTTATATGAATAATCCCTGATATGGGATAAAGTATAGAGCTTGGAGTTCTGCTCTAAGTACTAAAAATGTCTCTGGCTTCTGGGCCTATTTATAAAATACAAGTTTCAAGTATTTTTATGAAAATGTATCATGCAGCACAATCTGGTTTGATTTCGCAAAGTCCACAGAAACTGTGTATTTGCCTTAGAAGCCTCATCTCTAGAGATTTGGGGATCCTGAATTATCCATGAATATTATCTAGACATGAATAATACAATGTACTTGCCTTAATTTGCTGCCTAATTTGCTCATCATGAGAATTTATTTTCGATGTGTCATGTTCCTTTTCTGATGAGTCATGTTACATTAGGCACTTTTGGGCAGGAACCAGACGTGGCATCACCCTAGAGTGCGTTAGGACAGGACGCAGAACTGGTTCCCTAAGTACATCACTGTCCAAATAAGCTTCTCAATCAATACCACAAATGGATGCCAGGGATAAAGCCTCTGGGCCCCAAACTCAGACAACTGCTCTCCCAAGCAGAGCTGCTTTTCATGATCTAAACAGGAAGTCAATCCTTACTGGGCACTGGCATTTTGCTGAAAAGGCTGGGATACTGGATGCTAAGTTTTCCCCTTCTATAATGTTGTTAGAACAAAACATTCTAGTGTCTCAAGAAATCATTTTATGGAACAGAAAATTGTCCCCTTAGATCAGTAGCAAGACCCCAAATGCCTTCCCTCTATAAAAGAGAGGCAATGGCTTGTGCAATTATTGTGTAATTATTCAATTAAAATAATTGTTTTTTACAATTCGTCTTTTACATGGATTATCTGTGTCTTGCAGTGACCAGGGATAGGAATTAGGGACGGAATCTGTTATTTCATTTGTACAGGGAACTCTCAGGTGAAGAAAGTACCTCTACCAATGATAGTTGACAGCTTCCCTAGAAATTAAAGTCTCAGAGAGATACCTGGGGCACTGAGAAGTTAAACTACTTACCCAGAGTCATACAACCTATACAAGTCAGAGTTAGAACTTTCTGGCTTCTGGACCCCTTCCCTCTATCCAGAGTGAGCAGACTTGCCATTGTCTTTGCATGGTCACAGGCCAAATGACTGTTTAAATGCATTCATGTTAAAGGAGACTCTTGCACCTAGCTGGGACCCTGAAATCCCTTCTAACTTTCAGTGAGTGATCCCAATGATCCCACTACAACGCAGCACATCTAAGATCCAGTTCTGGTGCTGTGATTGCTAGTTGTGTGGCCCTGGATAAGTCACTTGCCTTGAAGTCTCTAAACCTCAGTTTTTTTCATCTAGAGATTAACATAGTGTCAAAGTACTGAAGCTGATGTGAGAGAGCACCTTGCTTTGAATCCTACCTCTAATAGTTGCCAACCGGGTGGCCAAGGGCAATTACTTAGCCTCTTATAACTTCAGCTTCCTTAGCTGTAAAAGGAAGATTAAAAACTCTTGTATTGTTTATCTTCATAGGGCTGTTGCAAAAATTAAATGAGATAACATATGGAAAGTGCCCTGATGTATCATTGTTTTAGTCTGTTTTTTTTCTAGCCTACATTGTCTTTGTCCAAGAAAGATTCTGTTCTCAACCCATAACCTCTCCTTGTTTCCATGACCCTTCTCTGGGGGACAGATAGGTGGCACAGTAGGTAGAGGGCTGCCTCTGAAATCAGAACGACCTGAGTTCAAATCCAGTCCGACACTAGCTGTGTGACCCTGGGCGAGTCACTTAACCTCCACTGGCTTCAGTTTCCTCATCTGCAAGACGGAAATTACACAATAGCACCTAAGATTATTGTGAAGGTTAAATCAGGTAATATTTGTGAAGTACTTAGTACGGTGTTGGGGCTCGAAAAATGTTCATTTTCTTCCTAATTTCCTTTGGGAAACCTATATCTTGAATTTTCTATTCCAGACTAGAAGGTTGCATTTTCCTAGCTTCTTGGTGCCTCACTCCCCTGTGCCTTCTGGGGAGGGAAACTGATCACATTCACTTTAACAGAATCTCTCTTTTTCTTGATAAATACCTGACTGCCCTCCATCAAGCTGAACAAGCTGACTTATAGCAGGAATACCAGGGAAAGTTCACCATGTCCCATGTCCTAGGAATAGTCTGTCTCAAGATTATGCACTTCCCCCTCTTGCCTACGCAGCATCCCTCAGAGTATCACTTCCCCACCCTCCCAGGCAGGCGTTCAAGGTGTCCCAGCATAGAGAGTTGCTGTGGAGGTGGCAACCCCAGTTTCAGAACTGAGGATCAGGGGGCTAAGTATCCCAAGTACCCTTCCTTTACTAACCCTGTTTACACACACGTTTCCTCTCTCTCTCTCTCCGTTCTTCCCTCTCCCCCCTTCTCTGTTTCTCTTTCTCTCTCTGTCTCTCCCTCTCTCTGTGTCTCCCCCTCTCTCTTTTTCTGTCTCTGTTTCTCTCTCCCTCTCTGTCTGTGTGTGTGTCTCTCTCTGTCTCTTTCTGTCTCCCTCTCTGTCTCTCTTTCTCTCTATCTCTCTTTCTCTCTCTGTCTCTCTGTCTCTCTTTCTCTCTGTCTCTCTCTGTCTCTCTGTCTCTCTCTTGCTGTCTCTCTCTCTCTGTCTCTCTCTGTCTCTGTCTCTGTCTCTCTCTCTCTCTCTCACACACACACACACACACACACACACACTGTCTCCAGGTTAACTACATGAGAGTCTACTTTGTGAGCAACTGGATCTTTGATTCTATTGGTTTGGAGAACTTCCAGTAAGTAGAACTCCAGCTATCAATGTCAATACAAATAGGCATCAATTTATACAGTCTTAAGTCACTCAGAAGTTAAGTAACTTGCCTAGAATGTGTCTGAGGTGGAACATGAACCCAGAACCTCTCGGTTCTGAGACTGACTCTCCATTCATTACAACACCCCATAATTCATTATGCCGCTTCTCTTAACTTCTTTTAAATGTGCCAAATAAAAGGGCCTATTGCTTTCAACACTGACTGGCTAGTCTAATGAGTCTGCAAAGCCCCTTTAGTCCTAGCAATGGACCCTGACAGTTACCCATTATCATTATTAATAAAATGAGGGGTTAGGCTAAATTATATGGAAAATCTAAAATTCTATTATTATGTGCTTCAGGGGCTGGGGTGGGGGGGGATGGGGGAAACCTATATAGAAGATGGTACTTTACATATATGTAAAGTAACCTAAAATAACCAAACTACTCTTCTGGGTAGTTGTAGAATTAGCCTCATTACTTTATAGCTGTATTTTTTTTTTCATTCTACCAATCTGGTCACCTTGGAAGAATAAGTTCTGTGAAGTCACAAGAAAGCAGCAGACTGCAGAAGGAAGGGGTGCATCCCAGAGAAGAAATGCAAAGCAAGTCACATCAGCTGCCTAAGAGGCAGCGAGTCAGGTGGCAGAGAGGGAAAATGGCATAAGAAATGGAGTTTTTTTATATTGTGCATTTCCGTCGTAACTGCACTAAATGAATTGGCTGGGGCAACCGTGGAGGGAACTTTAGCTTGACAATTGTAATAAACATAGCCCATGCCCTATGTATCCTTCCTTCCTTCTTTTCTCCCTCCCTCCCTTCCCCTTTTCCCTCCCTCTCTCTCTCTTTTCCTTTCTCCCTTTTTCTTTCCTCTATCCTTCCCTTCCTCTCTCTCACTCCTTTCCTCCCTCCTTCCCTCCTTTTCTCTCTCCCTGCCTCATTCCTTCCTTTCCTTCCCCTTCTTCCTCCCTTCCTCCTTCCCTCTTTCTTTTTCCCTCCCTCCTCTTCCTTCCTCCCTCTTTCCTTTTTCCTCTCACGCTCCTTCCATCCCTACTTTCCTTCTTTTTCTCCCTCCTATTTTCTTCCTCCCTCTCTCCTTCCTTTTTTCCTCTCCTTTCCTTCCAATTCCCCCCCACCCCAAGGGTGCATTGTGGTTGGTTGGTTTGGGCAACACTATCAATTCATCAAAAACTATTTATGTAGCAGCTCGCTCCTGAGCCAAAAATAACTCAAGGACCTTAGAAAACATCTGCAAATGTGTTCTGGACTTACCTCTGCAGCCTAAGTCTGCTAGATGGATAATAGAAGCTGGAGCTGACACTGGTATCTATTACCAAGCCCCAAACTTGGGGCTGAAGTGGTTGTTGTTTTATTTTAGAATTAGCACCATACATCTTTCCACAAAACCTGCTCATTCTTTAACTGAAAGCTGTCATAATGTACTCCCTGTCCCTTCAGTCCCTTAGCATAGGTGCCTTTCAAATAGTAGTTAATCAATTAATGAAAGATGTTATGCACCATAGTAGAGTGAATGCTAGAACATCTGAGTTTGAAACTGGCTGCAGCTACATTCTAGCTGTGTGACCCTGGGCAAGTCACTTGACTTCTCTTTGCTTTCATTTCCTTATCTGTAAAACAGGAAAGAATAATAGCACCTATCTCCTAGGGTAGTTGTGAGGATAAAATGATATATTTGTAAAGCAATGTCCAGTCTTTAAAGAGCAATATAAATATTATTATTTTTATAATACCTGTTAGGTTTAATTGAATTGAAAATGGGAAAAAGGGAAACTACAGTGAAGCTGATGTTATATTCTCCCTCTGGGAATGGACCTTGACATTACTTAATGATTAAGAAGGTAGGTGTGATTGGAGCAACAAAAGCCCACCACTGATCAAGAGGCTCCCTGATTGACTAAAGGTAAACCTGGAATTACAGCTTAAATGAATGAACTCCAGAGACTCATCCACCAATAAGGAGTGGGAGAGCACCTGCCTCTGGGAAGAAAGATGTCATTGTTTTTGACAGGACTGGAATGCTATAGCTCTGGGGCCTCAGGGACCACCAGGATAGGATGGTCAGTCCAGGGCAATGTTAATTAGTCAGAAGAGGTCAGAAAGCTTGTGGGCCATTCAGTCTGATGATTGGATAGAAATCTTAGCTGCCCTTTTGATGACCTGAGTAACTTTGGTTATTTCTATGAGTATGATTTTTTTCCTTGCCAATAAATACCCCCAGGAAAAGCACACTTGTCATCTGAAGTGCATGATAGAAAGGAAAGGAGGCAAAGCAAGGCTGGAGGTTAGTGCCAGGACACTCAGATAGGGCATCAGTGGGTGACATTGGCAGGTTCCGGGCCACAATCATAGCAGGGCAGAATATTTAATCAACTCAGCTACATCAAGTCAGATTTAGTGATTTTCATACAATTACAACAAGAAAGAAAACCCTAGCTCAGTGGGTAGGATACTTCTTCCTCCCCACCTCTCCACATGTAGATCACATTTTAGAGAATTTGCTGATTCCAAAAGAGTTGAGATTTCAGGGTTCAAAGCCCAGAGTCAAAGCCATTTCAATGAAGACTTTGGCAAAGTAGATTTAAAAGAGAACTGGAATCAGGTGAGCCGAGTTCAAATTTTGACTGTTAACTTCATGATGTAGGGCAAGTCATTTAAATTTCTAGCATCTCAATTTCCTCATTTGTAAAATTGGAAGATTGGACTAGACAACCTCCACCTCTATTCAAACTCTGTATCTGTAGTCTTGTGACCACCAAATATTTGGAAGAAAGTTAAATATTACTAAATACTGATGTGCTTGGCATGACAGAGTAAAACATACATTTGTGAAGAACAGTCAGCTGGTATAATGCAGCGGTTCTCAACCTGTGGGTTACGTTCAATTTGTAACAATGCAAATACATCCCGCATATCAGACAGATTCATAACAGTAGCAAAATTACAGTTATGAAGTAGCAACAAAAATCATTTTTGGTTGGGGGTCACCACAACATAGGGAACTGCACTAAAGGGTCGCAGCATTAGGAAGGTTGAGAACCACTGTAATGGATAAAGTTCTGGATCTGAAGTCAGGAAGACTCTTTTTTCTGAATTGCAATCTGGCCTCAGACACTTAGTAGCTGTGTGACCCTACGCAAGTCACTTACTTCTGGTTGCCTCAGTTTCCTCATCCATCACATGATCTGGAGAAGGAAATGGCAAACTACTCCAGGATCTTTGCCAAGAAAACCCCAAATGAGGGTCACAAAGAGTGGGACATGACTGAAACAACCAAACAACAACATGTTTTTGAATGATTTTTTTAAAATCGTCACATAAGTGTTTGGTATTTATAGCAGGAACTTCAGTTAACAAAGCACAAAGAACCAGGATCCAGAATCCCCAGAGACACAGTCTTAACTCTGGGTTAGTAAAGTCTTTGTATTTCTCCTGAACAGCTTGTCTCTCCACTCAACAATCATCACCCATTTGAAAGCTTGGAAGTCTGAGAAGTAGAAGTTTTGCCCTTTGGAATATGACTGATCTAGATTCTAACATTACCTAGCTGGCTTGTAGTTTTATGAATTCATACTATTCAGGGTCAAGTAGCTGGCACCAAGAGGCACACATAGGAAGGCCAACTCAACGATGTTAGCATGTCCTTCAAACAAGCGCACAGGGCAGAGCTAATTGTGACTCTCACCAGAGTTTTGTCAGAGCAGCATGGAGGGCCTCTCCATGGTATTATCTTGCCTTAATGAAAAAAGAGCATCTGTCTCAAGGATCTCTGTAACAAGGGCTGATAGATGTTTGCAGCTCAGGTTGGGGAGGAATACCACAAAAAGGTGAAAAAACAAGATCGTCAATTTGGCGAGTCCTTTGTTTCATTCATTCATTCAACAAGCTCTTATTAAGTCTTTACAGCGTCAGACACTGTACTAGATGATGGGGGATACAGGAGGAAAAAAAGGCAAATAATCTCTGCCTTCAACGAGTTACATTCTAGTGGAATGAGTACAGGAGAGGGACAACTCGTACGTAGATTAGTAAATGTACTATATATAGCCAGTAATTACAGGAGCTAGTAGGCACCAGTTTAAGCTGAGGAAATGATAGTTCTCATAATTATTGTGATTCATCCATTCAGTACAAACTAAGCACAGATCACTGTTTTTTGTGTTGGGGTAGAGTGTTGATCCTCCAGTCGTGTGAGCCCTGGATTCGAATTCATCTCTGTGCCTCATGGGTAGATTAACTATAATAATACCTGTGATAATTAGCTCATCAGGTTCTCCTGAGGAATAAATGCTAAGTCAAGTCCTTTGTAATACAGTGTTCGACATTTATATAATAATTTATATTGCTTTATAAATGAGGGCAGGGAACATATTGTTAATAAGAAATGTCTCTGCCCTCAAGGGGCTTATAGTTTAAGTGGGAAGAGGGGGGTAGAAACAAACACAGGTCACTGGAAGGAACAATAATACAGATAACTCTAATTCCCAATAGTAAACACATCGAAGTTCAAATCTAAATTTCCTTCAAATCCTTTCTGAAATCCCACCTTCTACTAGGAGTCTTTCCTGATCCCTCTTAATTCTAGTCCCTTCTCCAGACTGTCTTGGTGATGGATCTCATCTCCAATTCATCCTGTTTGTACATAGTCTCTCTCTGCCCTCAAGGGAATTGACTCTCTTACCTTTCTTTGTATTCACAGCCCTTAGCACAGAGCCTGATACATAAAAGGTGCTAAATAAATGTTTGTTGACCCACTGACCAAATTACAGGTGAAACTTAAAGCAAAAGGTTATTATCAAAGGGTCATTACCAAAGGAAGAAGGTTTTACCAAGGCGATGGCTTTTTTAGTTAGACTTTCAAGGGTAGGTAAGAATTCAACAGTCAAAGAAGATGAGAGAGTTATTATGTTTATACAATATAGAATTAGTAAAGGTATAGAGGCAGGAGTTTATATTCCAGTAGAATTTTGGTAATCTCTCTGAGGGCAGGGATGATTATAATATATACATATATTACTATACTATCTATAGTATGCTATATGTAGTATGTTATAGGGATGATTATGCTATATACAGAATGTATTATACTACATATAGTATGTTATATAGAGATTATACTCTATTTTTGTATGGCACATATAGAGTATGATCATCTCTGCCCTCAGAGAGATTTCATATATAAATATGCATTATGTATATATATATATATACACACACATATATTCCTAATATCTAGCGTGATGCTATAATTGTAGAGGGTGATTAATGAATGCTTGTTTATTGATTTATTGAGGGTGAATTCAAGGGTCATAGTAGTCATTAGTAAGGAGTGTAGCATATGAGGAGGGGAATAGTGTGATATAGGGTCTACAAAAGGGTGATGTCAGATTATTGGAGGACCTTGAATGCCAATCAAACAATAAAAAACATTTGGTATCTATAGTATTTGAGATTGGTTTTACTGCCCTCCATATTTGTAATGTTTTCCCTCTTCATCTCTGTCTGCTGGTTTCCCTGGCCTCCTTCAAGACTCACTTTAAATTCTACCTTGCAAATGAGATAATATTTGTAAAGCACTTTAATAATATTTATACAAGTGAGCACATTCTAAGAACTTAATTAATGTCTGTACCTTCCTTTTCTTCCCTCCCTCAGCTTTCTGTGGGAGACTCTACCTGTCCTTCTCCTCCCACAGTACTAGTGCCTTCTTTCCAAGATTGCCTTCCGTCTATTCTGTATATATCCTGTATGTACATAACTGTTTGCATGTTGTGTCTTCCACTGGATTATAAGCTCCATGAGGGCAGAGACAATCTTTTTACCCTTTCTTTCTATCTGCAGGGCTTAGCACAGTGCTTAGGGCATAGCAAGCACTTAATAAAAGCTTGTAGAAAATGGACACCATTATACAAATTAAACAACACTCAGGAAAAATCAATGTTTCTTACTGATGAACCCCCGAGAACACTTGCTTCAACTAAGTGAAGGTTTTTCTTTTAAGAAGGAGAATATTGTCTCCAAGATTATAGGAGAACAACTTTACTTGGCTGCTGTGTGGCTGATAGCATGTGGATCCCCATATCCTAAAGTTCATAGGACTCAGTTTCTGTTTCAGCATCCTTAGGCGAGCATGACTTGCTTATGGGTACATAGGGCCCAGTCTTAGTAACAAGTATTTTAGCAGCACATGCCAAAATCAGGTTAATGGAATAGAAGTCTTGGCAGTTCTTTTACGAGACTCATCAACTCTAAGGGGGTTTTGTCAGGGAAGACTAGAGCACCCAGGACTGATGGGGAAATGAGTAACATCATAGAAATCTCTCAGGACCGACTGTCACAGTTGTCTCTCTGGGAAAGTTAATATTACCTATTGATTAGTTGCCCTGAGCATAGGGTAAAGAGATGAATACGGCCTTGATGAAGGGGCTGACAAAACAAGTGGAGAGCATTCTTGCCAGAAACCATGGTCTAAGCAGGAGACCAGCCCAGTTAAAGGAACATTGGTCTTCCCAAACTGAGATAATTGATCTCTCTTTGGGGCAAAGATCCCAGAAAGAGGAGAATATATGTCTTACTGGATGAGCGGTCAGGGAGGCAGTTCATACCACCTTGAGCTTATCTTCTGAGGGCTTGCCACCAGTCAGATATACACAAACATCCTCAAGATCTACAGGGAGGCTCTGTCTGTACTGCTACCACCTTTTTTTGTGTTGCAGAATGGGATAAAATGACTAGGGTAATAGATCTGTTTTAAGACTTGGGAGAAGAAACCTGTTTCTAGGAAAAATTGCTTTTCAAACAACTACTTAAAAGAAAGCTCGTTTTTCTTTAGTATCAATAAAGCTACAAGCATTATTCACAGGTTGGAGAAGAGTTCAGATAGCAGAAAAGCACTAATAAAAATCTCAGGTGGGTATGAATACATTTTGACCACTGAATTGAAGAAATTACTGAATTGAATCAAATTGGAATCCCTGAAGGTAGGAAATTTCTGTTTCTGGAAATGTCTTATTGAGCACAAAGTATGCCGTGTCCTTAGGTCATATTTTTTTTATTTGAAAAATCCTAGGTTTTCCCTCACTTTTCTTTCTTGGCGGACTAGACACATAGAAGAAATAACAAGTTTAAAAATGCCTCTAAACACTTCAGTGCTTTGGATTATTTGAGTTGGATGGTCTTAGTTTAGATATTATCAGCCAGATTCTTCCCTTCTGGCTCCATTGGGCATTATAGTACTTACCCTGGAGCCAAAGGCAGGGGGCTGGGGGGGGGAGGGAAGGATGGACAACTCTCCCCTACTCCTTGAGGGAGACATCAGTGTCTCTTACTTTCTCTTGTAAACCTATGACTTTCCTTTCCTAATGTCCAGGCTCTAATCCAAACGTCAAAGTGAGTTGTTATTCACACAAAAGGAACTGAAAAAATTGTGAGAATTACTACTTTTGTCCCAAAGGATCACATGAAAAATCTTGAGATTCAAAACAATCACATGAGAAAAAATTGATGACTTACTCGCCAATATGAGAGAGAACAGAAAAGTATGCCTATAGGCACTCCTCAAAATCTATAACCTTACTTGGGAGAGTCTCATACATATGAACTGATAGTTACACACTCTACCCTCAAGTCATTTGTGTTCCCCCTCATACCCACCCCTCAACTACGTACTGCACACTGCCCAGATCACTGCATGGGAAACTGTTTCCAGGCATAATTTTCTTCCCCCTTACCAACTACAAAATACCAGCCCCTTTTAAGCAAAGGTGTATGGAACACTAATAAAATGTTTTTCCCCAAGATCACAAGACTGGGAAAAGTCAGTAAGCAATCAACTTCATTTGGTTCAATTATGGCTGGTAGAATGTAATTCCACAAATCCTAAATTTGAGAGGGCTCAGTTTCTGTTTCAGCATCCTTAAGAGAGTATCATTTGTTTTATGGCCAATTAGGGGGCAGCCTTGGGAACAAGTGGCTTAGTAGCAAGCCAGTTAAGGAAATGGAATTTCGTTAAAAGAATTCCATAAAGAAACAGTCTTGTTCAGGAAAGACAGGGAAGGAGAAAGGAGTTAGCATTTACAAAGCACCTACTATGGGTCAAGCACCATGCTAAGTACATTTACAAGTACCATTTCCTTTGATCCTCACAACAACTCTGCAAGGTAGGTGCTGCTATTATCATTATTTGGAGTTCAGGAAACTGAGGCAGGCAGGGGTTAAGGGTCACACAACTAGTAAGTTTCTGTGGCTCATCTTCCTAACTCAAGGTTTATTGTTCTACCTAATGGCACCTAAAGAAAAGGAGTTTACAAGCCTGAACTTTCAAGGAAATTTTTGGCTCAGGACAAACAGGTTAAACCAGCAGAAGTGACTTCTTCAAGCGGTGCATATAAATCTTAAGAGTAGCCTTGAAGATATGATGTGCCAGCCTTCCTAGAAAGAGGACAGAATTAGAATACAAATCAATACAGGTCCTGGGCCCTGTAAGGGCTACAGTTTGACGTTAGCTGCCTCTGGGGAATGAACATTCCCCATCTTCTATGTTCTGAGTTCCAGGATAGACTTGGAGGTCAACAGGGAATCAGTAGGGTGGTTAGGTGGTGCAGTAGATAGAGCACTGGACCTGGAGTAAGGAAAGCTCATCTTCCTGAGTTCAAATCTGGCCTCAGACACTTACTAACTGTGTGACCCTGTACAAGTCATTTGACCCTATTTGCCTCAGTTCCCTCATTTATAAAATGAGATAGAGGAGGAAATAGCAAACCACTCCAGTATCTTTGCCAAGAACACCCCAAATGGGGTTATGAAGAGTTGAACAAGACTGAACAACAACAACAAAATTAGATTGGAGAAGGAAATGGCAAACCACTCCAGTATCCCTGCCAAGAAAACCTCAGATAGGGTCACAAAGAGTCAGACGGGACTGAAACAAAAAGGGAGTAACTCTTTTTAAAGAAAGGTCAGTTTTTGAAACAAGGAAGTCCAATCCCACTTAGCAAGACCTATAGCCTCAATCTGCCATATAAACCATTGCTTTCCACCCTTTTCTGAGATCTGTTGTTCTAGTAGAAGCCATATTAGGAAGGGACATACTCTTATCCCGCCCCCCCCCCATTCCAAATACTCACAATGAGCAAATTTGAGCCTAGTTTTCTCATCTGTAGAATGGAGATGCTAATAGCTGTAGAATCTACCCCATAGAGTCATTGTGAAGCACAAATGGGATGACATACACAAAGGAGATTTCATATGATCAATGATTTGGAACTAAAAGGCTATCAAATACAATCCTTTCATTTTAGAGATTAGGACACTGAAGCACAGGTAAGAAATTTGATATAGGCAACCAAGTAGTAAGCTTCTTTTTGTTGAGGGGGAAAGGCAAGGCAATTGGGGTTAAATGACTTGCCCAGTGTCACACAGCTAGTAAGTGTGATCAAGTGTGTGAGATCGAATTTGAACTCAGGTCTTCCTGCCTCCAGGGCCGGTTCTCTATTCACTGCACCGCCTAGCTGCCCCGAAATAATAAATTTCTAAGGGAGAATTCCAATTCAGGTCTTCCTGACTACATGAAGTCCAACATTTATCCACTGGGCCACTTTGCCAAGCATGACCATGGCTCCATTGGAGCTATTTGGGAAACTTTAAAAGCACTGAATACATTTTTATAATTGTTATTAACATTGTTCTAATGAGGTATCAAGCAACAATTATGATACTATCAAGGAGATCTAAGCAAGCAGGCTCCTATTATGGGACTTTGGTCCCTGAGCATCAACAACTGAGTGACCCAATAGCTACCCCTTCGACTTCCTTCCCTGCACAAGATATTTCTGCACATTTGTCATATCCCCACCTTTTCTTCTTCTATCGCATCCAATGCAGTTGATAACATTTTTACTCATTTTACTCATTCATATATGACTTTATTTCCCTTCCTCTAACTTTCAGTTCTAGCCTAGTGATCTCAAGAAAACTTTTCCCTCTCTTCTCTTCCTCCCTGTCCCTCTTTTTTTTTTTTTTGCTTTTTGGAGGGCAGTTGGGGTTAAGTGACTTGCCCAAGGTCACACGGCTAGTTTTTGTGTTACGTGTCTGAGGCCGGATTTGAACTCAGGTCCTCCTGACTCTAGAGCCAGTGCTCTATTCACTGCACCACCTAGCCGCCCCAACCTCCCTGTCCCTCTTATTCTCTTTCTCTGTGTTCCTGTCCCTGTACTGTTCCTGTCCTTCTTTCTTCCTCCCCTTCTTCTTTTCTCTCCTTTTTACATTCCCCTCATCTTCTTCCTCTTTTTCCCCCTTTCCATGACACTCATGAGCCTCAAATGACCCTAACTGTGCCTAGGAAATAAAAGATAATGCCATCTAAGTATAGGTAACAGAGTCAAAAGTGCCTAAGTGAAAGCAAGCATGATAAAGAGGAAATAAAGGGCCATTGTCCTGTGAAGCCTTGAAAGAGTTGAGAAATTCCTTTCAGAATCTCCATAAATTTCCATCTGTGTCTCTTTGTTGTTGTCATTGTTGTTATTGTTGAATTGTGTCCAACTCTTTGCAACTTCATTTGGGATTGTCTTGGCAAAAATAGTGGAGCAGTTTTGCCTTTTCCTTCTCCAGCTCACTTTACAGATGAGAAAACTAAGGCAAATTTGGCTTCATCTAATTAAATCTGGTTTTCCTTAAGCACCACATTAAAGATAAATAAAAAATTGTGTTAGTTTTATTCCATTTTTATGCTTTGGTTTAGTTTTTTAAACAATATTCTTTTAAACTATTTTTGTTGCAAGAGTAGGGTGTTTAAGTTACATTCTGGGTTTAATAGCCTTTTGTGGGCCTGTCTGGGAATCTAACCACCATGGTTCCTCAGGGTGAAAAAATGCATTCTGAATTCTAAACAACTGTCTTACAAATGAGTTTTTGGAACACTGCACACATGTATTTTTTTACCTGCACTAAGAATTTCAGAACAAGTTCTAAGTATGATTATAAAGTAACAAAAACAATTTTCACATGTGGTTAATCAATTCTGTGTCATTACTCTACTATCATGCTACATGTACAAAGGGTGTAGTTGAGAACCGCAGGTCTCCAATTGACATTCAATATGAAGAGGCCAGTGCCAAGGAAGTTGTCTTCCTGATAGAGACATAGCCAAATTTAACCATTTTTGCATTTGGGCAAGTTGTCCAAAAGGTGCCTTCAAATCAGCTTTCTAAGGCAAATTCAGTTGAGCAGGGTTAAAGGAGAGCAGGGTCAGGCTAGGCTGGAGGAAGGAAACATCGTGTCTGGTAACTTCCTTTTGTTACTAATTATTCTTGCTAACTAGGTGTTAAATGCATATGCTTCTAAATTGTAGGACTACAAGCACTGTCAGTGGCATGTAAAGTCTCTTGATTTCAACACCCTGCGGCAAAGTCTTCTACATTTCAGTATCCTGAGAGCAACACACTCTAGTTACAGCTCTGAGTAAGTTCCCCAACCATCAAGTTCTGAGAGGAGTTCCACATGTACTCTGATGTCTAATGGCAGCTTGTATTAATACCACCATTAATACCACCAGTCAGTCAACATGGATTGGAGACAGAAAGAAGGCAAAAACATTCTCCCTGACCTCAAGGAGTTCACATTGTAATGAAGGAGACAATATGTTAGTAACTATATACTTTAACGTGTAAGAGTGAAGGCTAACAATTTGTTCAACCCAATTCTATTTAAAGTAAATGATAAAATGCCCAATCAATTGCAATCATAGGTTTTTGACTAAGTGTGAAAATTCTTTGTCAGTCATTTGATAAAATGTAATGGTACCAAACAAGAAGTCTGTTCTAATTGGTTGAGAGATTTCATCATACCCACTGGGTCCTTTATAAAAGTACTGAGCTACCTGGAATTTTAAAATTCCAGAAACTGAAAAAAGAGCATTCCAGAACCCCCCTGAAGAGAAAAGGGTCAGAAAGGAGAGTCTTTGAGCTTCAAAGAGTCTGGAGGATTTTGAATGTCCCATTTTCTGATCAATATCCTCATGTTGTTCCTCAGGAAAGCAGGTGCTAGTGGCAGTATCTGTGTCTGCATCAGAAGCCTAGGAGAGACCGGACACAGATTCACTGTGGTTGAGGGGAAATCTTTGAATATCCTACAAATAGGAGAAAAGGACTCCAAGTAACCAGAAGCTCTGAATTGTGCCTTTGTCTCATGTATTCTCTAAGCCTGAGTCAACATTCCCTTGGACTTTGTATGTACTTGTGGGAGAATATGTCACAAAATTTGGGGGGGGGTGCTTTGTATTAACTGTTCCCACTATCCATCCTTAGTAAATAACACTTTCTAAAAGATACTTAAGGGGGCGGCTAGGTGGAGCAGTGAATAGAGCACCGGCCCTGGAGTCAGGATTACCTGAGTTCAAATCCGGCCTCAGACACTTAACACAAAAAACTAGCCGTGTGACCTTGGGCAAGTCACTTAACCCCAACTGCCCTCCAAAAAGCAAAAAAAAAAAAAAAAGATACTTAAGGCTGAATGACTCAAGCTGATACTCTTAGGAAGAAGAATACTGATGGGGGTTCAAGCCAATGGCATAAAGACACTTCTACAACCCCTCATCAATTCCCTATAACCCCAAGGGTAGATATAACTAGCCAAGTTCTGGGTACCCAGTTTGTCAGTGGGAGTGGGAGTGGGAGCTGAAATAAAGAATCTCAAAACTTATATGGGATATACAAGATATGTACAGAGTAGATGGACTATATTTCATGACTTCCTCCAGGTCCAACAAATAGCTTGGACTAAAAAAACTGCCCCATACACACACACACACACACACACACACACACACACACACACACACATACACACATACATTTGGAAAAGGAAATGGGAAACCACTCCAGTAACTTTGCCAAGAAAACCCCAAATGGGGTCATGAAGAATGACACATGGCCAAAATGATTAAACAACAAAAAACAACATACACACAAATGGAGTTATGGTATTGTCATATGTTCTATAGAATAAGACCTCAAGAATATAGTATGAGGACATTAAAAGGAACATTAAACTTGGGAGTAGAAGACCTGGTTTAGAGCCCTGGTTTTGCTATTTACTAGTGTAACCTTGGGCAAGTCACAGTGCCTAGAGGTCATATGGTACAACGGAAAGAGCACCAGGCCTCAGGTCAAAAGGCTTGTGCTTGAAACCTCCATTCTGTCACTTTTGACCTCTGTGAGCCTGGACCTTACTGTTCTCATCTGTAAAAAAAACAAAAAAAACGGAGTTGTAAATAGATGATCTCTAAGGAACCTTACAGTGATAAATCTATGACCTGTGATCTCTAAGCCGGTTAGATTCTCTGAGCCTCTATTTGCTCATCTGTACAATAGAGACATCCATACTCATACTGCCTCTACCACTGGGTTCTTTGTTGTGCTTCATAAAACAGGAAACATCATAAATGTCACCTATTACCATTACATACTGCACCCTGTTTTTCTTTGAGAAATACAAAGGGAAAAGTGCTGTCTACAGGGCTTCAATTTTGTGTGCTTTCAGAGGGTGGGCTGCAACTGAGGGAATTTTTTTCATCCATGGGACTTTGTGTTGCACTTGGATCTGGGTGATATATAGAGGTACTGATATATATTTTTTATGCTTCACATACTAAATTTTTAAAAAGTTACACCTGCAGATTTTTATCTGTGTTCCATCAGCATAAACGCTTCAGGATCAGCACTTTCCAGTTCTCCCATGAAAAGTGATGAGGTCTTGCAAGGGCTGGGGTCATATGATCTGTCTCAGTGCTGTCTTAAACGGCTGCCAGAAGCTAGGGCATAAAGCGAGTGCTATTTTGGCCACACTTTACTGAATTCCCTCTCCAGATGCTCTACATATTCCACAGTAGAATTAGCAACAGCAATCTTTGTGGAAGAGCATAAACACACTGACTCCTCCTGCCTCCCTCCCACCTCTTCCTATCTTCCCCTCCCCTCCCCAAGTACCAGTTCACAGCTACTACTAGCTACAAATGATGACAAACTTGTTCCATCCATCTGACACCACAAAAAAAAGAGAAAAAAAAAGACTATGTGCTAAAAGACCTGTGGACCTCCAAAGGAGTCTGGGAAGAAAATAAATAAATATATAAACCTCCTCATCATGAGAGGGAACAAAGTTTGGCTCTGATGCCTGAGACTTTTCCCTGCCTGAAATCCAATAGGGCTCCTAGGACTCAAAAAGTGGACAGCAGATCCCCTTTCTAATGCTGGCCTTCACACCTTGTTCTCCAAGCCGGACTTGTCAAAAGCATTTCTCTTTCATTCCAAGTACATGCAATTCTCTTGTCAGCTTCTAGATCAGAAGCCATTTGAGCAAGTGATTTGCATAGCCAAACATTCCTTGAGAAATATCTCCAGAGGAAGCTTAACCAGGAGTCTCTGTGGTGTCATTGAAAATAAAGTGACCAAGATTTTATTTAGTTTTCACTTAAAACAGCAACCTAGCTCAGCAGTTCCGTCAAACTGATGATAATGCACAATAATATTTGTAAGAGCCCCATGTCGTGTGGGGAGAGGTATATTTAGAAGTTTTCCTTACAGGGCAGCTATTTCAGGCTCGTGCCTCTGTCTCCAAAGCATGGCATCCCTTCAAATCTCCTAAATGACTGTCAGGTTCAGCCAACGAGTGGAGAAGCTAAACAAAATCTTCATTTTTATGCTACAGGACAAGGGTTATGTTTTTATACCCTAAATGGGGTAACCCAGACTATGAGGTCTTTATGAGCCAGGCTTTTTCTCTTTTTTTAATCACCAGAACTAAGCACAGTGCTTAAATGTTTGTAGATTTGATATGATATAGGACTGACAAATGGTCTGACATATTTGATCATCTGAAAAACTATATAGATGGCAGGGGTGGGGAGACTATGGCTTCAAGGCCACACATGGCCCTCTAGGTCCTCAAGGGTAGCCCTTCAAATCCAGTTTGCAGATTTGACTGAATCCATCAGTCAAAGGGCCACCCTTGAGGACCTAGAGGGCTATGTGTAGCCTGGAGGCCGCAGGTGCCCCACCCCTGGACTAGTGGCTCTGAGGGTTTGTCATAGATAGAGTCAAGAAAGCCTACATTCAAGGCTTCTCTATCACATAGGAGTTGTGGGACTCTTGGTGAGTTATTTAAGTTCTAAGTGACCCTGGACAATTCTGTCAGAGAGTTTTCCATCTGCCTAGATGAAGAGGTGTTACTGAAGAAATCCTAGGTGTGCACCACACACACACACACACACACACACACACACACACACACACACACAAAAGGTCATCTGCAAAACCAACATGATGTAGCATTAACTTTCAGATAGGTGTCTCAAATATTTATTTTCCTGATTAAGCCATATGAAAGGCCTGAATAACTCTACTCTACTTCCCCATGTCTGTCAAAAGCCCCAAATTTGCAGTACATGACTAGTGTACTTAACATTTGCCCTCTGAGGGAATATACATGTTATGAAAATGATTCATTAGTTCTATGACAAGTCTTTTTTTATAACGGCCATGTGTCTCTTTGCTTTAATCCTTAGTGTCATGATCTAGGGATTCCAAGACAGTCTCTTCTGGAATTAAAATCTGAACTCTCAGCCAGAGTTTTCCAATGCACATAGTTCCAAGTGCTATCCATTTTCTTCTATTTGTTAAGGCTATGGAGAGAAACAGTAAGGAAGTTTGGACAGTGATCTTTAAAAACTCCGTATGTAAAGAGCTTTCAAGTGGCTAGAGAACAATTCAGATGCCTACTTTATCCATTAGTTCTATGTCATATAAGATGGCCAGGAATAAAAGGAAATGAGCAGTCAATGACAAGAAGAGAAGTCTTGGAAATCATTGCCTCCCACTTTCTTTCCTATTTCTTTTTAAGACTAAATACCTGGCTTTGATGACACACCCTATTTTGCCTTCCAGTCTCTGGTAAGAATCAAAGGATCTCAGATCTGGAAGGTACCTAAGGAATTTATCGCACATCCCTTCCTTCAGAGATCAGCTCTTTTTAGCCACCTCCAGGCCATAGTATCTTTAGCTTTAGAAGACCCCCAAAGAGCGAACCACCTCCCCTGGCTGCCCCAAGCCCCAGGTCTCCCTCAAGAAATTCCTTCCTATCTCTAATAAACCCCGCCTGTGTCTCCAGTTTAATCCCATTTCCTCTATCTCCTCCTCTTCCGTAACCTGTGGAAACATCAGACCAGTTTCCATCTTGACTTCCCTCCCTGCCCCCCATCCTTCCATTTGTGAGGATGCTAATGGTGCACGGTTGGAGCAGTGCTAAGTCCCCTGTTATCATGCAAGCAATTGCTAACTGTGGACCTCTGACTTTGTAATTTGTTCTTCATGGACTCGCCTGCAGCCAATAAGCAAAATCAATAGTCTTTGCTGAAAAGTAAGCGAGTACTAGTGTGTTATGTGACAGGTGAAGATACATGTGCTTACCAGGGGTCAGGGGGCCACATCAAATTTCTCTCTGACTTCTTTTCAAAAAAGCTAAATCCATTTAGGGAGCATTCGTCATTGGAAAATGTTGCAGTGGGGAATTGGAGAGGCTGGCGCTCTTCTTTTCTCATTTAACGATGTTTGTTTTCAACAGCCTGTTCAATAATGTCACTGAGAAGAAATTATGTGAGAAGAATAAAGTGCTTAGAGTCTATTTATTTATTCATTCATTCATTCATTTCAGTAGAATAACACTAGCTATTGCCTTCTCATGTTTATTAATACAGCTGTGGTCGGCCAAACATTTGTTTGTTTTAGTCCCTTCAAAGAAATAGGTGGGGTCTCTTTCCAACACCATGGAATTGATTACCTGTAGTTTAAATCTGAGCGAAGGTTATATGAGCTTGATGGGAGATATACATATCTCTAAGCCAACATTATGGGAGGATGTAAATCTACCTAATAATTTGGCTTCAGATGAGATGCCAAGAAGCTTTTTGTTTTCTCCTTGAAATGATCAGGCACCAGGCAATTTTGGAGAAAGATATAAAATAAAAGACTAATGAGTTAAAGTGGATTTCAAAAGACTAAAATAAAACGGGCTTTTAATCTTTGATATTTTATCACTACAGCTCTCCATTTTCCATCCTAGAGTCCCATCATGAGGGAAAAGCAGAACCTCAATCAAAAAGAATTTATCAAAACACATGTTAAACTGCAATAGGCCAGTTGGGCAAATGTTTTTCTTTTCCATTTGGGGATTCTTATTTTATTTTACTTTCCTATGAAACAACTTTGAGGAAGGAAATAAAAAACACTGTACTTCAGTAACTCACAAGCAGACGTTGTTGGCTGACAGAAGAAGAAAGAGTTGAGCATTACTTACTGGTCTAATAGTTAGTGGGACATTAGAAGTAGCTATTGAGAACCTCATGTAGCAGCCCATGAATTCTGCCTATTTGGGTATAGGAAGATTGAGCTAGGTCTGTCTTCACAAGTCACAGCTTGTCTTAAACTCATCTGGAGAGCTATGGTGGTCATTCCTTATGAACGTCCTAAATTTCAGCAGCTAGATGGTTCTTAAGACAACCTAACTACATTGACTATTTTATTAATGCCATTAGTATGTTTGGGAATCATCTAATGTCCCTAAATTCCATTATGCCATAAATGAATGTTAATAAGATTATAGCTCAAGTCCCATGAAAATCTCTGTGAGTTCAAGAGATGTCGAGGGTCTAGTTGATATTACATTTATTTTAAGCAACATCTAACACAATGGAATTCCAGTAAAATGAAATCATTTGAAAAGTCCCTTGTTATGATGCTATATCTTTATGATGAGACTTGATATAACTTTCCTGTTTTTCCATTCAACATTTGCATTAAAAAATTAGCCTTTCATAAGTTATGAGAATTTATAAAATTCTCTTGGGGAAGCAGAAAGTTGAAAAGATAGAGTCAAATTCCAAATTATCCATAAGGCAATTATACATTTTCTGGATTATCCATGGTATTTAGTAATCTCAGTATGGATCATACACTGCTGCCAAGACTGAAGAACTCTGAGCCTATCCTTATAGAGAGAGCTTCTGTCCACCACACCCTCTAACAAAGATTCTCCAACTTTCAGTCTCAGGCTCCCTTTATATTCTTAAAAATTATAGAAAACCCTTTTCCCAAGGAAAGGTTTATGTAGGTTATATCAATTGTTATTTATCACATAAGAAATTAAAACACGTTAGTTTTATTATGAAACTAGTTTTGACCTTGTTGTAGATCTTGAAAGGATCTTGGAGACCCATGGGTATCGCCAGACCATACTTTGTGAACCACTACCTTATTAAATTAGAGCTGAGTTAGCTGGTTGGTAGCCACAAAGAAATAAGTTCAGAAGCTGGATGTAGGTAACGTCACCCAGCATAGGCTATGTAACTAGAAGTCACCTTAGAAACCAGTAGACTGACAACCATCAGACCACCATACATTCAACAGCAGAGAGGACCAGAGTAGTAATGTACCTGGAAGAATTGTCATACCCACTGTGGAGCAGGCCCAGTAAGAATAGCAAAATAATATCATCAGATGGTACTGAAGTTTCTGAGGGGCATGGATTGCCCTTCCTCTTGTGGGTCCTTACTGCATGTGTTCCTTATACACGTGAACCTTATTCATGATTCACTAATGATCCAGATAGAATGTGCCCTATGTTGTTCTATCTTTGAGGGCTAAGGCTAGAATACTTTATTGTGACTTTCTTCTCTATAATATTACATTAAATGCCTTTGCTTTGAATTAATTGTGTCTTCTGGGTAACTAGTAAAAAATAAACATATTGGTGGGAGCTATGTTCTTGTATATATAAAGATCCACATAGAACTTTGAGCCCCTACATATGAGAAGAGAATCTCTCAGAAAATAAAATAATTGGATTATAGGTTTAAAACTGGAAGGGCCCTTAGAAGTCACTGAGTATGTTCCTTTCATGTAACATATGAGTAAAGTTAGGGCCAGAAAAGTCAAGTGACTGGCCCTAGGTCATATATAAATGTGTGTGTGTGTGTGTGTGTGTGTGTGTGTGTGTGTGTGTGTGGAGAGAGAGAGAGAAACAGAGACAGAGACAGACAGAAACAGAGAGACAGGGAGAAAATGAGTAGCTATCTTCCTATTAGTTTCAGTAATCAAGCTTACTCTATATTAATGGGTTTCAAAATATACTGTTAAAATGATTGGACTCAATGTCACTTTCCTAGGAGAGCATTAGACATATTCTAGTTAATTATATAAGATTTGGAGAGTAAATATGTGGTGATAACTACTATTCTCTTCACTTCATAGATAGATAAATGAGGTGTAGCAGTTAAGTGACTCATCTAAGGTGATGCAGTTGGTAAGAAATAGAAGATCAGGACTGAAATGTAACTTGATTCACTAGATTACCCTTCTTATCACCTATTCAAAAATTATCTCCTTATGGGAATAAAATAATCAACCTTCTTCCAGAACTCATGAGCTTTTATAGTTTGGGGGATTTTGTTTTGTTTCATTTTGTTTTGAATTCACCTCTCAGTGAGGAAAGTCCTTCTGTAAGTATAGACTGGAAATTGCTCTGCAGTTTATAAGCTTGAGTACAGCTTTTCCCCATCCCCTCAGCCTCAATTGCCTTCCCCACTAAAATGACCTCGTATGGATTTCATAGATGCATATGTACTGTGGCCCTCAATAGAACATTAAGTCCCTTGAATGAAAGAAGGAGTGTCTAAGCACTTTGCAAACCTTAAAGGGTCAATTGCAATGCCACCTAGTACTGTGTTTGTCTTTGTATACCCCAAAGCTAGCCTAGTGCTTGGTTCATAGCAGAGGTTGGATAAATGTTTATTGTTCAATGACAGTGTTGACTGAATCACTGAGGGGTTAAGTGACTTGTCCAGAGTCACCCAACCCATATGTGTCAGAGGCTGGACATGGCCCAGGTCTTCATGATCCTGAGGCAATGTCTCTTCCTCCTTCTTCCTACTTGACCCTACTTCAGACTGCTATATCTGGGGAAAAAAAACCTCATTCTCCAGGTATATGTAGGAAGGAAATACTTCATTGTTTCCCTTCCCTTGCTCCCTTCCATGACCTCCTTTCCTTCACTTCATCCCCACCACTCCAAGACCCAACATTAGGGTAGAAGAGAATCTGATTATATGACACTCTGCTTTCATTCCAAAGGGGGCATATTAATATACATGATGTCTTCCTTGCGCAGGATCTGCTTTCTGGCTGACAGAAGCGGATCATCTGTATTCCTAGGCTTATAACAGTAACGTCATTTACAAGCTGGTTCACAAGCTGTATAGGAGAAGGATAATGAATCCCAGTACTTGACACAGGCCTAATTAGGGCTTTAATGGTTAAAATAAAGACCTGACTCTCCTTCCTACCACACCAACTGAGGGCAGACATCCCAACATCTTCCCTTGATGCCCACCAAAAATAAAAATGCTCTATTAAGGATCCTCCACTATCCAGGCTAATTTAAACCTGAGGCCAAAAGAACACAACTTTCCCACTGCTTTAGTTATTCCCTCCTTCTAAATTAGCTGTTTGTGAAAAGGGCATCAGCACTTTGGGGCCACTAGGGGATCGTTTAAAGGAGTGTAACAGTCCTGCAATGCATGAGGGACACAGGGACTGGAAGCACAGGGCTGGGATGGCATCACAGAGCCAGCCATTGGGTGTGCCCCCAATCAATATTACTAGGTCATGAGGCTGTTACTTACCTGTACTTCCTGAACTCTGAGCAAGTTCAAGACTCAAGTTACCCTCAGAGTGTGATTCAGGGCTGGCACTCTCTGGAATCATCCTAAGAGGCCTGCTATGGGCTTGGGCTGGTGACTGGAGTGGACTAGTTCTAGAGTTCACCCTAGAGGTGACCTTTCTCTCCATCAGGCTACTCCTGCCTCTTTGCCCCTACTTCACCATAGAGCCTATGGACTAAGCTGAGTTGTATAGCTGTTAGCCAATATACACTTGTGCATCCCAAGACTGGATCAAAGGCTATAATATATCCTTATAAATGACACAAAAGACAAAAGATAGCACTTATACAGGATTTTAAGGTTTTTCAAAAGTATTTCACATGTGTTGCCCTCATTTGATCCTCAGAATAACTCTTTAAAATAGATAGGCCCAGTCCAGTATTACCACCTCAATCCATCAAGAAACTATTCAAGATGGCAGATGATAGGAAGAGGCCCAGCTAAACTCTTTCAACATTCTCCTCTAAACAACTTTAAAATAACACTTCAAATTAAATGTTGTAGCAGAAAAGTCAACAAAAGTCAGAAGGAGATATTTTTTTCTAGCCAAAGACAACCTAGGAGGCCAATAGAAATCTGTGTCACTGGTCCGGGTGCTGGCCTGGGGCACAGCAGAAGTACTAGCAGTGGGCCTTGGAGGTGGGTGGCTGTGACAGCAACAGCAGCAGCTTTGAGGGCTCTCAGCCCAGAAATGCTAAGGGGGTCAGTCAACTGGTCAGAAAGAGATTACAGGGGACCTTTTGATGGTACTGGGTACATCTGGCAATGATTGGCAATTCCATCACCCATCAGTAGTTCTGGGTCACATTTCCAGGGTGGAAAGGAGTGCTAGTGGTCAGTCATAAGGGAGCAGGGGCCCTGGTTACAGTTCTTGGGTCAAGAAGAACACTAGCTCTTATGGTGACCAAGAAACTCTTAGCGAGGGGGGAAATGGAGGGTGAGGAGAAAGATGCTTTAACCTCACTCTCATCATAATTGGTTCAAAGATGGAAAGAGAGGGGGAGAGAGACAAATGAAAGAGTGGGGGGGAGAGAGAGAGAGAGACAGAGAGAGACAGAGAGAGACAGAGACAGAGACAGAGACAGAGAGAGAGAGAGGATATATAATATCTTACCCAATTGATAAAGAGGAGCATAAGGAGGTAAGAGATATTGGGAGGGGAGGACTGATAGAAGGGAGGGAGGATTAAAGGAAGAAGTGGTCAGAAGCAAAAAAAAATTTTGAGGAGGTACAGAATACAAAAAGAGAGAGGATAAACAAAAGAACATAAGATGGAGGGAAATACACAATAATTTTAACTGGGAATGTGAATGGAAGGAGCTAATCCATAAAATGGAAGCAGGTAGCAAAATGGTTTAGAAATCACAATTCAACAGTATGTTGTATGCAAGAGATGTACTTGATACAGAAAGATACATCAAGTTAAAATAAAGTGCTGGAGCAGAATCTATTATGCTTTAGCAGAGGTAAATAAAAGATGGGGATAGCGATCACAATCTCAGACAAAACAAAAGCAAAAATAATAATAATTAGAACAGATAATCAGAGAAATTACATTATGCTAAAAGGCATAGACAATGAAGTAATATTTTTAAAAATTTACAATGAGTTTCTCCAATAAAGGTCTCATTTTTTCAAATACATAGGGAACTCAGTCAAATTCATAAAAATAAGAGCCACGATCCAATGATAACTAGTCAAAGGACATGGGCAAGCAGTTTTCAGAAGAAGAAATCAAAGCTATCTACAGTCATATAAAAATACGCTAAATCATTGTTGATTTACACCTACCAGAAATGGCAAATGCTGGGAAATAGATACATACATAAATTGTTGGTGGAGTAATGAATTGGTTCAACCATTCTAGAGAACAATCTGAAACTATGCCCTTTGATCCAGCAATACCATGACTAGGTTCATATCCCAAAGAGATCAAACAAAAAAAAAGAACCTAAACATACAAAAATATTTATATTTGTTCTTTTATGGTGGCAAAGAATTGGGAATTGAGAGTATGCTCATCAATTGGGGAATGGCTGAACAAGTTGTGGCATATGACTGTGAAGGAGTACTATTGTGCTAAGAGAAATGATGAGGGGTGGTCTCAGAAAACACTGGGGAGACTTATATGAACTGGTGCAAAGTGAAGTGAAAAGAGCCAGGAGGTCATTGTATACAATAACAGCAAAATTGTAATGATGATCAACTGTGAAATACTTGGCTACTCTAATTAATACAATGATCTAAGACAATTCCAAAGGACTCACGATCCACCTCCAGAGAAAGAACTGATGAACTGAGTGCCAATTGAAATATAATTTTCTTACTTTATTTTTTGGGGGGAGGAATATATGGCTAATATGTAAATATGTTTTGCAAGGTTTCACATGGATATGAACAATATGAAACATAATATTGTTTGCCCTCTCTGTGGGTAAGGGAGAGGTGGTAGGGAAGGAGAGATTCTGGAGTTCACAATTTAAAAAGAAATGAATGTTAATTAATTGATCAGTTGATTGATTGATTGTTTAAAGGGGGAAAAAAGAAACTAACCAAAAAGGCTGACTAGTTGAGGACATATTATGTGTACAAAAAGTACACTGGTCTTGGATGTAGAAGGAAGCTGGGTTTGAATCCTATTTCTGACAATGATTATAACTAATTTTTGTATAATGCTTTCAAGTTTGTAGACCACCTTACCTGTGATCTCATTTAAGCTTCATAATCACTCTGTGACAGCAGGTACTTACAGGTACTATTATACTATATACAGGTACTATTATACTATTATATGTTATAAAGAAAAAAACTGAGGCTTAAAGCCTTTAAGTGACTTGCCCATGATCACATAGCTAGTAAATGTTTGAGATTGAGGCAGGATATAAACCCAGCCCAACTTCAGGTTCAGATCCACTCCAACCATGTACCTAGCTCTGTGACCACAGTTAAACCATATAACCATATACTTTTTTCATCTGTAAAATAATGCCTGTTGTACTTAACCCATAGGGTTCTCATGAAATTTAAACACTTAAACCTTTTTGAAACTTTTAATGAAATATCGTCTCTTACAATTCACTACAATTCTGTTACACAGGGGGCGGGGAAGAGGGGAAGGGATATTTAAGAGAAATAATAATTAGCATTTATGTAGCACTTTAAGGTCTGGGAAATGCTTTACAAATATTATTTTGTATTCACTACATCTCTGGGAGGTAGGTATTATTCTTATGCCCATTTTTCAGATGTAGAAATTGAGGCTGAGAGTGATTAAGTAACTTGCCTAGGGTCACACAGGTAGTTAGTGTCAAAGGCAGGATTTGAATTCAGGCATTTACTCTAAGTCAAGATGGTTTACATGCCACCTCAATGCACATGGTCCCTGTCTTCAAGGAGCTTACAGTCTAGTTGGTGTTCATAATGACCTAAAGAGATGCTTTAAATCTCATACCTATCATTACAGGGAAGTAGAACTCTTGGTTCAGAATTTATGTAATCTTTTGAACTGTCAAAACTCTAACTTCAAGTACAGAGAACAACCCCATTTAATTAAATAATACCAAACCTAGAATCATAATCTCAAGCTGGGTGTCTAATCCCTTCATTTTAAAAAGGAGGAAACTGAGGCTCAGAGAGATTGTCATTTTTTTCTGAAATTATCAGTGACCAAGGCAAGACTAGAAACCTAGTCTTAGCTCATAATCCACTATTTTGCCCCATCTCTTCCCTCATATGTTCTATCATAACCAAGTTTGGTTAGGACAAGCACACTTCTAACAAAAAAAAAATCATACTTCCCATTTCCAAGACCTAAAGATAAAGTCGATTTTGAGCCTGTCTAATGTGAATTAACAAGTTGGGGTTGGTCTAGCTGTCTTAAGGTTCTTTCTCTCTAAAATTCTATGATTGTATTAACATATTACACGGTCAGATATATTAACCAAAATAAATTACCATTACCATGGACTATTACCTCTCTGATTACTCCTTTGCTGTCTTCTTTGCCAGCTCTTCTTTCACCTCTTGCCCCTTAAATGTGGTTATCCCCCAAGGCTGTGTCTGGGATCTCTTTTTACACTTGCTCACTGGGGAGGCATATCTGGTCCCTGAGCTTCAATTATCATCTTTATGGAGATAACTCCTAAATCTATCTGTCCAGCCATAACTTGTCCCTTAAATTCCACTCAGAAATTCTAGCTGCCTGTTAGATAACCATCCTGAATGTCCTGTTGACATTGCAAACACACCAGAACTGAACCCAAAACACCTCCCCCAAACCTGTTCCTCTTCCTCACTTGCCTGTTTTTAAGGACCACCTTTCTTCTAGACCCTGAGACTCAAAACTTCAGAGTCAGATTTTACTCTTCTCTTGCCTTTATGGCCCACATCTGATTGGTTTCCAGGTTCGTTAGATACTCTCTACAACAAATTTCTGATACATCCTGTCCTTTCTACACCTAGTACTGCTACCTTCATTAAATCCAATCTAGATTATTGTAATATCCTAACTAGTAGAGAGTCTCCTCTCTACTCTCTGCTGTTTAATCTATTCCTTCACATTCTCATCAGGATAATCATCATAATGCAGATTATCCATTCCACTGATAAAAAATCATCAGTGGTTACCCATTACTAATCAAATGAGCTATATCTTTATAGCTTCCTTATTACTGCCCCTCACATACTCTGTGTTCCAGACAAAGTAGGCCAATCTCACCACTAGGGCATGGAATATTCTCCCTCTACATCACTCTCATGGGCAGCTAGGTGGCATAGAGGATAGAGCGCCATATCAGCAAGACCTGAGTTTAAATCTGGCCTCAGACACTTATTAGCTATATGACCCTGGGCAAGTCACTTAACCCTGTATGCTTCAGTTTCCTCATCTGTAAAATAAGCTGGAGAAGGAAATAGAAAACCATTCCAGCATCTTTGCCAAGAAAACCCCAAATGGGGTCATAAAGAGTCAGGCATGACCAAGAAGACAGAACAACAGCAACATCACTCACTATTTTAATCTTTTCCCTCATTCAAAACCCAGCTCAAATCTTGCCTCCTCTATAGAGCTCTCCCTGATCCCTCAAGGTAGTGGTCATGCCTTCCTAGAGGAACTTTTTATACCACTGTCCTTGAATATTTCCTTATGTTTATCACATAATGATAATAATAAATTGCATTTATATAGCACTGTGAGGTTTGCACAGTGCTTTTGCGACAACAATTCCCATAAGAGATCAAAGAAAGAAAAGGCTATGATTTATCGGAGGAAGGCGGACAAAAAGAATTGCCTTTCAGTCTGTTGCAAGGGATGGCTCATTGGATAAGGGAGGGAAGGAGGATATATTCAGAAATGAAGGTGATATAAAAACAAAAGAAACCAATAAAATTGAGATAATCTATTTAAGCAAAAAAAAAATTCTAGATTTTTTTTTTGCCAGCAATTGAAGTCAAGCTTACTAGGATCTACCTTTTTTTTCTTTCAATATCTAGACAATATTTGTCTCTTTCATCCTAAGGTGTCTTTCCTATTCTCCATGATTTTTCAAACATCACTGACCTTGGTGGCTTAAATTCATTAAAAATAGCCAGGTGTTCTCTTACTACCTTCCCACTTATCTTTAATTTCAACTGCCTATTAACCATTCCTATTCTATTTTTTTAGGTGGAAAACTATTCTCCTTTGTAGAGAAAATAGAAACAAAATTAGAATTAATTCTTTCTGCCATTCATTATCATTGTACTGCTCACCATCGAAAAAGTCTTTTCCCTTCTTTGAATTTCCACTTGCTGTAACAAACTTTTTGTTCTTTTTTTTGCCATCCTTAAATGTTCATTACCATCCTTAATTTAATTCTGAGTTTAGTATTCCTGAAAATATTCTTACAGGATCATAACATTATTTTGTACTTATTCTCCACTGTCTGCATTTCTTTAAAATTTAGGTTGTTCTATGAGTTCCCTTTACATTTAACATATTATCTTTACATGCCTTTTTCTCTGTTATCAGAATCATTTATGCTAGTATCTTTAGAATTTTGTTCTTCATAGTTCCCCATCCACTTTAGGATGACTTCTTTTGTAAAATTGTAAACCACAATGTACTCCTACCTATACTTTCAATGAAATCTAAACTCCACTCTCTCAAAATCTGCATGACTCATCAGACTATGTCAGGCTTTCCTTTCCTTCACTGTCATGAATTCTAAAAGGAAGTGGTCATTTTCTCCAAAAGGTCATATCATTTTTACATAAGAAACTAATCTGCTATATTGTTCAGAATCATTTCTTGTATACAAGTTTTCTTCCTTGTTTCCTCTCCTTTTGGAGACTTAAATTATTATTAAGACAAACCAACTACTTATTTGCTACTTTGCTTTTAGCAGAAAAACTTTAGCAGCTAGATTGTTGGCATTATCTGCCATTACTATCATGTCTTTGATTCAAGACTGTAATCTATATCCTAAATTCATTGTCCATATCCTCCTTCTGACCAGGCAGTTTGAAGTATATCTCACTACCATATTCCGTTTTTTTCTTCTCCATTGATCCTCCTCCAAATTCTTTCAAAAATATTTCATTCCTCTTGTTCATGGATTCCTTCACATGAGTGTACTCTTAATATTTAAGGCTCCTCCAATTCCCATTTTACTTGCTTATTCTCTTTTAATAAGATTTACTCTTTCAGAGATATACTCCAGCCATATTCCAAGACCTATTCTAACAAGTCTCAGTGGTAATTTTCAGATCAAATTCACATCCTTGCATCAAAACTTTTAGATCAGCTTGCTTATTGCCCATATTTTGGCATTTATGTAGAGAGATCTGAAATCACTGGCTTTCTTGCTGGCTCTTTTCATGATTATGATATTATGTGAATTACCAGTCTTCTCTATTTTAATTCTTCTTACTATATTGTACCTGCTATTTTCTATATTATTTTGTATGGCAACAAATGATCATTTTGTTACTCCCCTACCATTTTCAATTTAAAGATCTCTTGATCAAACTGATAAGACTGTGGCAGGGGAAGTTTTTTTTCCCCCAGACCTCATTAGGTGTATTCCATTCCTGGCCAAATTCTAGAATTCTGATATTTTAATCATTATTCAGAAATCTATATCCCAATCTCAGGTTTCATCTTTTTGACAAATTGTTAACTTCTCAAATGTTCTGTTCACTTTTTTAAAATAAGTTTTTATTGACTTTTCCGTTTCTTATAACACCAGAGTTATCCCTCCTCTATCCCCTCCCAGAGAGCTATCACATATGACAAATAGTATTTTTGAGAGAGAAAAAAAACCAATACAACTGACTATCCACTTCTTAAGCCCTTATTTTTTGACTTCGTAGAATCCTAAGAGGATAGACTTTAGGGGGAGACGGTGCCTTATGCAGCATACATTTCAATTATTCATATCAACTCTTCCAGCAGAAAAGAATCACCAATACCAAACACACTCTGATTAACTTCCCCAGATCATTATTTCAGAAAAGTCCAGTCATTTCACTTCACTTCACTCCTGGGAAGAGCCTCACCAGCTACTTAACCTGCTCTGGTACCCTTCTCCACTCCCCCACTGCCTCAGTTGATCAAATTAACTCTGCCATTATTCCTAGATGGGACATGGTGATACATTCCCCTATAAGCCTATGCTCACCATCCTAGTAACTTTCTTGACCAGAGAGTCACTGTCTGGCTACCACTCCCTTTTTATATGTTGTGTCCCCAATTAAAAGGTAAGTTTCTTGACAGCAAGGACTATCTTTGCTTTCTGTATATGTATTCTCAGCCCGTCATGTACAGTGAGCAGTTAATAAATTATTTTCATTCATTCACTATTTACTCTTTGGGGTAGCACTGGGGAACTTATCTTTCCAGGTGGCATCCATATTCCTTGGAGTACAAGAAGCTCCTACCTCTAAGAACAAATTGCTTCTTTTCCAGAGGGTTCTACTCCCTCTTCTAGAAGGGGAGCTCTCTGGGAAAAGACTCATATCTGTTACTTGGAACTGGGCTGAATCTGTGATTTCATTGCTAAAAGGAACTCCATGATAAGAAAACACTTCACTTTCTCTTCAATTTAGAGTTCTACAGAATTTCCAGGAGTGCTAAAAGATTGATTCCCCAGGATCACATGGCCAGTGTTCATTAGAGGCAAGATTTGAACCTGTTCTTTTTCCACTTCACCAGACTTGCGGCCTCTATTATCTTGCTCCAAATGTTCAGTGGTTTTGATTCTTCCCTTCTTATGCCTTTCTCCTCCATCCTTCCCTTGGCCATATTGAGAGCTCAGTTAATGGAAACTCCTGAATGAAGCTTTATTTATAGAGGGCTTTCCCACCTTTTCTAGCAATGTGACCCCAGCTTGCTCAGCTGCCTTTGTTCTATAATTGACAGATTCCTGCAGAAGCCCTAAAGCAAACAGAAGATGCCCTCAGCTGTTGTCTGTGGGAAGGAATTTGTCACAACCAGATCAACAAACACTATGTTACTCTGAGACACGAAAATAACTCTTTTACATTAAACCTTTATTTCTAGTGGTATTTGTTGTAATGGAATTTGTATTTCTGGGTAATACTTAACCAATTATTTTAATTACAGCTCATTCTCCTTTGAGGGAAAGAAAAATTGTATTGTAACACTGACTATTCTGGCCCCCTAAAGGCCAATTACATTTCACCCCTCCCCCACGGTTCTCTGATACCATAGAGGGGTATTGGGGAATGTCTAGGCTCTCTGCAAATGGCTCCAGCCTCATGCGATGGTGTTACTGTGAGCGTAGAAGGGGTTCCTACCTCAGATCCATTTCACCACTAACAGTCAGATTGTTTTACATAGAAATATTTACTTCAATGGTATAATATTAAATATACAAACATAACTCAATTCCTATAGAGTACAGTTCCAATTTCAAGTCTATAACCCGCACTGGGCTCAAGTCCCAGACACGCTTGCATTCTCCAGGCTTCCTTGCCAGGGTGGCTGGCTGCAACCCTGCCTGTAGTCCTGGCTCCAAAGTCACCATGGCTTGAACTTTAAGTCTAGTAGTGATCACCATGGCATCTTAAACTGAGAAGAATAAATGAAACAAAACAAAACACATGTTCTCATGCCCATTTCTCAGTGCCAAATCAAAAGAGGAGGGGAAGGAAGATAGTCTCCTTCCTGGTTTAATTCATGGCACCTGGGCTATGGGTGGACTGTGATCTTCATCCGCTGGAAGCAACAGGAAAGAGTACACAGGACAGAGCAAGCAGGAAGGAGATAGATTACCCTAGTATGGTCATTTTTAAAGACCAAAGGAGTCTACTCCCACCCATCTGGCAGGAAAACTCAGGGAAGGATGGTGGTGGATATAAGTGCAAGGTAAGACTCTACAGTAGATATTTAAAGCATATGAATCATTATATGAACTTATTTTAGAAAAAGGATTCCACTCTCCTCCCTACTTAGCCTACTAGGGCAGAGGTGGGGGCTGGAGAGATAAGGAAGGGAGAGAGACAGACAGACAGACACACACACAAACACACACACAGAAATAACTTTCACCTGAGGAATGAAGGGAGGTACTGAAAGTATTGCTAAAAGACATGCTAGGAGGCACAGTGGATAGAGCACAGAAAGACCTGAGTTCAAATCCAGCCTCAAAAAGTTATGAGTTGTATGACCCTGACCAAGTTATTTAACCTTTATCTCTCTTCATTTCCTCCTCAATAAAATGAGGATAATATTAGCACCTGCTTCCCAGGGTTGTTGTGGGGATCAAATTAGATTTTATTTGTAAATTCCTTTGCAGTCTTGAAGTGCTATATAAATGTTACCCATTGTTATTATTAAGAATAAAATACCACTGGAAAGACTGGTTCAGTGACTGGGACTTTTGGTTTGTTTGCCTGAATCTCCAGAGCCACCAGATTTCTGGGCATTCTTCTTTTCTTTGGCTATGAGGAGCCACCTCAAGGGAGTGGTGGGGGGAAGTACTCCTTTCCTAAGAGTTTGAGAAGGAAAGAATAAAAGCATGGTTTTCTGAAAAGGTGGGCAAGACCTCTGAAGAAATGTGAAGCTTTACTGCTGGGCAGTCACTAGCCTTCTTGGGCAAAGAAATCTCTTTACAGCATACCAGGGCAAAGAAGGGCAATGTTCACATCATTTGAATCTCTGAACCGGTGAATAAAAGGTATCAGTGTTACTTAGCAAGAGACGCAAATAAATATTCATAACAAAGGCACATGCATAGCTAATTGAACGATTTTTGTTAATATTACACTAGATATTCATGGACATGTGCCTTTCTCTATAATGAAAATACTGCCTTGGGCTAGCTTTGTTTTTCTTGTCTAGAACAATTTATATGCTTTCATTTAAATGGATATAAACTCCTACTCTCATGACAAAATAATTCACCATTAATTTGGGTAAGGAATTTCTTTATTCCCTTTGTGGTACATTTTATTGAAAAAGAAAACCCTAAACATATCTCAACATTTCTCTTCATGTGTTATGTTTAATTTCAACAACACATTAGATGTCTATGAATAGTGATTTCAGGGATTATTAGGGGCAGATGTATTGTTATGTGTGCACATGAGAGAATTTCTTTCAAATTAATCTAAAAAGTAATAAAAAAAATTAAATCCCCATGAGAATGTTAGTATGGCATTTGTGCTTGTTATTTTTCTTATCCCCTCATTCATTTAAAAAATAATTTCTTTCCTCCTCTTCTCCCTTAATTCACTGACACCTCTGCTCTCTAACTCTTTTGAGCCTGGATGTTTACAGTTTTCAGTACTGGGGATTATGGAGAAAGTAGACTTCTGTATTAATATAGGATTATTATAATACAGTTCTTTTCTATAGTAATACAAGTATCTGCCCCTTCAATTTTGTCTTTGTATCTCTAGCGCCCAACATGCTGTCTGGCAAGTAGTAAGTATCTAAATAAATACTTGTCAAATTAAATTGTTGAATTGATTCAGTGTGGGGAACTCCATGTAGGAAGGAGAGCTCCACCAACAGAGATTCCAATACACCCATGTGCAACAGAAGAAGTGGAGGAATTTACAGTCAGAAGATGTGAGTTCAGTTCCCAGACCTCCTGCTTACTACCTGTGTGACTTTGTACCATTCATATTCATATTACATCCCTCCCTAAGATAAGTCACTTGTGTGAAGGGCTTGTTTCATTTTTGTCATCTTCTCAGTGCCCGGCACATTGACTGGAACATAATATTCACTTAAATACTTGGTGATCAAATCATGCAAAATCTAGAACATTAGTTCTCACATTTTTTGGTCTCAGGAGCCTTTTCCCTTTTGAAAATTATTGAGGACCCTCTAAAGAGATTTTGTTTATATGGATTACGTCTATCAATATTTGCCATATTAGAAATTAAAACGTGTTATTGTTTGAAATAGTTTTCTACTCTCAGACACCTGAAAGGGCCCTGGGGATCTTCTAGAGTCCCTGGACCACACTTTTGAGAACCACTAGTCTAGACCAAGGGTGGGGAACCTGCAACCTCAAGGTCACTTGTGGCCCTCTAGGTTCTCAAGTGCCACCCTTTCACTGAATTCAAACTTCAAGAGCCACACTTGAGGACCCAGAGGGTCACATGTGGCCTCCAGGTTGCACATTCTCCGCCCCTAGTCTAGACAAACTGAGCTCCTTATTATTCTCATACCAAACACTCTATCTCCCATCTCCAGCCTTCATACTGCTTGTCCCCCATGACTGCAGGCTCTTTCTCCTCATCCTTAGAATTCCTATCTCCCTCCAAGGCTTAGTCCAAGTGCTACCTTCTATGTGAGACCTTTCCTGACTCTTTCAAGTTAGTGGCTCCTCCTCAAAACTTTCTTGTATCAGTTTTGTATATAGCAGCATCTGTCTTGTATTGTGTCCCCTGAGTAGATAAGTTTCTTGAGGGCAGGAACCATTTCACTTTTTGCCTTTGTAGCCACAGAATCTGGCATAGAGTCTAGAACACAATATATTTAGTAAATGCTTGTTGATTGATCAGATGACCTCTAAACTCTAAATTCTGAGACCTCTGTGGTTTAGCTCCTTCCAGTTCTAAATCTATGATCCAATGAACCCAGGGAATGTACGTGGAGATTAAGAGACTAACCTAGCATCACAGAGTTAGTGTCCATCAGAGACAAGATTTAAACTCAGCTCTACCTGACTCCAAGCTCATCATTTTATCTACTATACCACACTGTCTCTAGAGTTCACTTATCCTGCAAGTTAAATCATGTCTCTTGAAACACAAGTAAATAATGATTGTAAAATTCTACATAATCATTAGATATAAAACAGTATCACAACAAAACCAGAAGAATTAAAAAAAGAATCATCAGAACATATGCATGATTATATGCTAACAAAATGGAGAACTGACACACAAATGAATGAATGAATGAATGAATGAATGAATGAATGAATAAAAGAATACCTTCTAAAATATCCAACCATCAGAAGGACTGGATAGATTTCTTAAATAACCCAATCTCAGAAAAGGAAATAGATCTAGGTATAAAGAAACTACCAAAGAGGGGGAGAAACCCAACCTAATGGATTCATGGGAAGAATTCTATCAAACTTTTAAAGATCAGTTACTACCCATCTTTGAAAAAAAGAAGCCCCTGCATGAAGCATACATGTCCAAATGAAATTAATTGAAAGATATTCTTTAAAAATCAATTTAAGCTTCAGGAGGACTAAAGAAAGGGACTGATGCAAATTTTCTAGTCCATAACAGATCAGCTTGGAGAGTGTCAGCTTGCTTTGTCACTGTTGGGGTTGTCTTGGCAAAGATACTAGAGTGATTTGCCATTTCTTTCTCCATCTATTTTATAGATGAGGACACTGAAGAAACAGAGAGAAGTGACTTGGCCAGGGTCACACAGCTAGTAAATGTCTGCAGCCAGATTTGAACTCAGGAAAATGAGGCTTCTTCCAGACTTCAGGCCTGACACCTTATCCATTGGGCCACCTAGATCAATAACATTTGACCAGTTTTCTTTACTTCAGGAGATCTATGGTAGGGACCAATGGGAAAGAAAAGGTATTCTCTGTCATCTCTGCCACCACATCTACACTTTGAGATGCTTGTTTGACTAGCTAACCTCTGAAGTTTTTTCCAAGGTATATCCAGGATCCCAAGACCCTTGGAAGATGCTTGAGTCATATAGAAAGTTCAGTGATTTGTCCCAGGGTCACACAAGTACTTTGCAACTGATTAAGGAACCAAAGGGGAAAGAAAAGAAGGCTTTATCCTATAACTGACTTTGGAGACTTATTTGGCCTATTCTTCTAGAAACAGAAGACTGCTCTCATTGCCTTGGCCATATTCTTCAAAATTTTTCCATAACCCAGGGGCCTAGGCTTTATCTCATGCAGGGTCTCATAGAAAAGTGAAAAAAATGAAAAAGATACCATTTTTTTCTCATGGCCTGAATTTAGATTTTAACCCTTAACTTTCCTGTGTCAATATCCAGACAATAATAAACATACTGCTACTGGCATTGTAAAAAGGTTAACATTTACTTTGGATCTTTTGTTCAATATTTCCTTTATTGTGATGTCTTCTATCTATGATAAGGACCTGCAAGCAATTACCAGGAGCTGGACCCCTAACATACATAGTATCCTTCACCCCAGGATTCAGATTCAGACTGGGGTTCCTCTGTATAGGATAATTATGAATTGAATTGGTGTTGGAAATCTAGCTTGGTAGTGGAATTAATGACACTGAGCCTGGGTACTTTGGCCCTAAAGGTTTAACTGTAGCATCATTATGATTTTTCAACAGGTCTTGATAGAACCAATAGGCTAGAGCTCATCTCTAAGTGAGAAAATACTAGTGATGTGCTTTCATACAGCCAGAAGCAGACATGTGTGTGCCTTTCCTATTAATAAGATCCAAAAGACATTTTATAGACATGTGAACATACATAACATCATACATAGCTAAGCAAGGTGGGTTGGAAAAAGGGGTTCATTTCAACTGGATCCCAGGAATCACCAAATGGAGCAACATCCCCAGGTGTCCCAAAATTGTCATGGCCCTATATTAAACCTGTGTCATTCAGTGTCTTACAGGATTTACTATAGGAATGTTCCTGTTTATTTAGGAATATGATGGACCAATTCAAAAGTTCCAAATGGGCAGCTAAGTAGGATAGTGGAAGAGTAGTAAGCCTGAAATCAGGAAGACTTATCTTCCTGAGTTCTAATCTGACCTCACACACTTATTAGCTATATGACCCTGGGCGAGTCATTTAATCCTGTTTGCCTTAGTTTCTTCATCTCTAAAATGAGCTGAAGAAGGAAATGAGAAACCACTCCAGTACCTCTACCATGCAAACCCCAAATGAGATCACCATGAGTGGGTACAAGTGAACAACAACAACAACAAAAATTATTATTATTATTATTATTATTATTATTATTGTTATTATTATTAAAATTCTGTTTCAGACACTTAGTAGCAATGTAATCTCCTAGATTCTGCCTTGGTTTATTTATCTACAAAAGAAGGATTATAATAGCACCTCCCTCCCAGCGTTGTTGTGAGGATCAGTTGAGACCATATATGTAAAGGACTCTGCAAACTTTAAAGCTATATATAAATGACAGCTTTTAGTATTACTTCTTGGCCAGACTGTCATAATAACTTCCTAACTTAATTCCCTGCCTTCAGTTTTTTCCCTTTTCCAATTCATGTATCACACTGCTGCCAAAGTATGCATTTTGGTGTTGACATTTGGTCACTCACCTACTCAAATATCATCAAAAGCTCTGCTAGGTCTATGAAAGAAATATAAACTCCTTAGTTTATGGAATTCAATGTTCCCCATAATCTGGTGTCAGTCCACCTTTCAAGTCTTACCTGACATGACTCCTACCAACCTTCACTCATTCTGTGATCCCAGAGACTGAATTGCTCACTACTCTCTAATTCATTCTGCCTTCCTTTACCTCTATGCCTTTAGTCACAACAACCCCTACACCCCAATATATGTCCATACTGGAATTCTTTCCGGACCTCAAGGCCTAACTTGGGTGCTACTCCTCCACTGAAGGTTTTTGCTGACATTCAGCTAGCAATGTCTGTAAATGGGCCCTAGAAGGCAGAAACTGGGTCGCTTTTTTATTATTTCCGAGGTCAAATTGAACTGGATTGTTTCATAGAGACACAGACTAGATTTCTCCAGTAACTCAGAAAAATGTTCCTTCTTCTCATTCATTGTTTACAAACTTTTACTAATTTAAAGTTTAGTGATTCCATTCATAGGTAACAAATGGTGTTAAGCACTTAATTAACTAATCAATTAATTCAATTGAGAGAGCAAATTAAGATGGTCTGGTAAACAGAATACAACTCTTTCCATGGAAAGATGGAAACTTAAGCTTCTGTCTACCAAATATATTACCCTTCTGGACTAAATTAAGATATCTTCAATCCATTATGTCCATCTAGAGATAGACAATTGCTTAATAGTGTTTCTGTATACCAAATAGATCTAAAACTATGGAGTTCTTTTTTTTATGCTGTGATCCTAAAAGAAAGTACCGGGGATATCTAACAAAACCCCGATTTATAGACTAAATTATAAACTCCTAGAGGGCAAAGGTCTCGTCTTGGCTTTAGCTAACCCCACTTCTCCTAATTTAGTCTATCAAAGCTTTAGTAATTAGAAGAAATAGATACATAGCTCAGTAAGGTGGATAAACAAGAGATAACCAGAAAAGTAAATTTGCAAAACAAATAGCTGTTCATTCAGATCAAATTATCTATAGACCCTGCCACCCATCATTAATAATATCTTATATCTTTACAGTACATTTAAAGTTTGTTGTTACCTTCACTGTGTAGCCTTTGTATCCTCACAAAGACTTGTGCGATAAGTATGATGGAAATGTTTTGTATCTTCCTTTGAGAAAGATTCAGATGCAGAATGGTTAAGCAACTCATTTGACCAAGATAACACAAGTAGCCAAGGACAGAGTTGGGGAAAGAGCCCAAGTCTTCTTCTGACACCGTTTTTCCCCCTATACACACACACACACACACACACACACACACATACACACACACACACCTTTCTCCACTAGATTGCCCTAACTTCCTTTTACCCCCTGAAGTAAAACCAACATTATCCCTTAAATTTTCAATTTAGATGAATGACTCCAAATCCCATTCATCATCTTTCATTATTATCCAGTGCTATCCCATTCCACCATCTAACGGTTCTTTTTATATTCACAATACAACCTTTATAATGAGAGGCCTAAACTTTCATGTTTCATAATTATGGGAGATTTTTGAAACTAGTTGTAACCCGCATTTGGCCTCATGATGCCTTGTGGAATAACAATGATTTTGCCTTTAGTATATAAGGCCTCAGAACTGATTGTTGCTCCTCATCTTTTGCATATTAAAAGGCCTTCATTAATTAATATTCAGCAAGCTTGCCCCTTGCACACAGGACATCATCTTTACACTAGGTTCCCAAAAGACAAAAGAATAATTGTAGTTTAAATGAAAAGCTTTTGAGATCCCTTTGAGTGGGGTGTTAAGATTACAAACATGAATTACATGTGACAGAGACACAGAAATTTAGTCATTTTGTTTCTGTCCAGTGTCAATTCTAAGATTGTTCAAATTGATCTGTAAACCTCAATGTCCACTTGACTTTACTAGTGTTTTTTCCGTAATAGAACTTGCTTTTTCCTACTTTTAAAGACTTTCTCAGCCTACCCCTTCCTACTTTTCCAGACTTCTTAATTTACTTTATGTTCTACAATCCAATGACATTGTCTTACAGTGTCTCTTTTGAGTGGCTGTCTCCCATGCCTGGAATGCTCTTCATCCACACCGTTGCCCCCCGAGTTCCTGGGTGTCCTGCAAAATTCACTTCAAATCCCAGCTTCTACAAGAAGGCTTTTCCAATTTACTCCCCATCTCTACACCCCAAGTTCCCATTGTTAGAGCCCTGCTTCTGAGACTACCTTCCATTTAGACTGTATACATTAGGTATATGAGTAGTTGTTTACATATGCCTCCCTTTAGAATATGAGCTCCTTGAGGCCAGGGCATATTTTTGCCTTTATTTGTATCCTCAGTACTTAGCACAGTACCTGACTCATTATAAACCCTTAATAAATGCTTTTTTGGACTGACTGACTAACTGACTGACCTACCTACTTTCCGGGGTCGTTGGCAGACCAAATATGATAATGTAAATAAGGCAATTTGCCAACCTTAAAGAACTACATAAATCTCAGTTATTATTTCTTGAAATTTTGGTTACTGGTTGAACAACTGCCCCAAAGATTGGTGGTTATTACTAGATTAGTCACCCTAGAAGATTTCCAGCCTCGTTACATAGCTCTTTGGCCTTGTTTTGGTCAGCAGTTTTATCAATGACTTGGATAAGTGGCACACTAATTCAGTTTTTAGATGGTACAATGCTGGGAAGGAGAGCTAATTTTAAAAAGCTATAGTGAAGGGCCGAATATAAGAATATGATTTTTTTTTTCAGAGATGAAGGTGAAGTACTGAATTAGTGTTCACAATATCAATTGCACAATTATAATGTGGGAGGCACCTGTCTAAAGGGTTGTTCATATAAAAAAGGAATCCAGGGTTTTAGTGGATTAGAAGAGCCATATGAGTCAGTAGCATGATTGAGCTGATAGTGGAAAAAGTTGCTAACAGTCTTAGGCATCTAAAAGAAATATGCTTATTCTTATTGGTCCCAATGGGCAGAGCTAGGATTAATAGGTAGAATTTTATAATTTTTTTAAAAAAATTAACTGACAAAAATATTTCCTCCTGTCCATTCTCCTCTCCCAATATGGGGGGAAGAGGGAGGCAGAGAGAAAAAAAACCCTTTGTAACAAATATGCATAATCAAGTAAAAAACCCACATTGCTTATAGATGAAAAAATATATATTTTCATTCTGCTCTCTCCTTTCAGGAGGTGCGGAGTATGCTTTATCTCTCCTCTGCAATCAAGAAATGCCATTGGGTTCTTAAGTCTTTGAAAGTTGTCTTTACAACGTCATGGTTATTATATAAATCATTCTCATGGTTCTCCTCACTTCACTCTCTATCAGTTCATAAAGATTCCTCAAAAACCATCTATTTGTCATTTGTGGAAGGCAAAAAATAAAATGACTGAGGAAACAAAGGTTCAAGCTTCCAAGCATATCAGTTTATTAAGCAATGCATGCCAATTGCATTGTAGACTTCTTCAGTTTAAGGCTGGACCCCAAAGATAGGTTTTTTTCTTTTGTAAAAATAAATTTATTTTCTTATTTACACCATTCATTTCCGCAAGATTTTGAGTTACAAATTTTCTCCCCATCTTTTCCCCACCCACCACCCTAAAACAGCCATCCCACTGTATGACCCTCCCCCAATCTGCTCTCACCTATGTCCTCCCCCATCACCCCTCTGACTTTCCAAGATGGATCTTCCTACCCCAGTGCCTGTATATCTTAATTCCCAGTTGCATGTAGTTAACAATTACATATATATATATGTATATATATATATATATATATATATATATACACATTCACATACACATACATACATACACACACACACACATACATATTTAACATTTTATTATAGAACTTTAAATTCTAGATTCTCTCCCGTCCTCCCTCATCACCCCACTGGAAAGACAAGCAGTTCAATACAGGTGTACACATGTAGTTACACAGAACATCTCCACAATGGACATATTGTAAGAGACTGATTATATGTCCCTCCTTCTTATACTGCCCTGCCTTGTTCTATTCTCTACCCTGTCCCTGTCCCTTTACAGAGGTGTGTGATTCCAGTAAACACTTCTCCTCCACCCTGCCCTCCCCTCCATTATCCTACCTCTCATGCCCATCCCCCTACTCTCCTATGTGGCAAGATACCCAGTTTAGTTTATCATTCCTTCCCCAAGCCAAATTCAATGAGAGTAAGGTTGATTCTTTCCCTTTTGCCTTCCTGTTCTTCCACTCCATTTTAGGAGTTGTCCCTTGTCTCTTCTATATGAGATGATTAATCCCATTCTGTCTCTCCCTGTCTCCTCTCATTCTCTTCTGCTCCCACCTCAGAATTTCACCTTTTACAATATTGTCCCTTCCTATTCAATTGATTCCATGTCCTCTATGTATACATATATACACATACTCAGATATATATTCATACTCATACATATACCCTCCTATATAGACATATTTGTGTATATATATACACACATTTGTATTCCTTTCACCTATCCTCATATTGAAAAAAGTTTTATAAGTTATAATTATCATTTTTCCCTGTTGGCATGTAAATAGTTCAACTTTCATAAGTTCCTTATGGTTTCTTTTCCATGTTTACCTTCTCATGCTTCTTGTATTTGAGTGTCAAATTTTCTTTTCAGTTCTCGTTTTTTCAGCAAGAATGCTTGAAAGTCCTCCACCTCATTGAATGACCATATTTTGCCCTGGAACATTATACTCAATCTTGCTGGGTAGGTGATCCTTGGTTTTAATCCTAGCTCCCTTGATCTCTGGAATATCATTTTCCAGGCCCTTTGATTCCTTAATGTAGAAGCTGCTAGATCCTTGGTTATCCTAATTGTGTTTCCACAGTATTCAAATTGTTTCTTCTTGTCAGCTTGTAATATTTTTTCTCCTTGATCTAGGGGCTCTGGAGCCTGGCTATAACATTTCTAGGTGTTTTCTTTTGGGGATCTTTTTCAAGAGGTAATAGGTGAATTCTTTCAAGTTCTATTTTGCCGTCTGGTTCTAAAATATCAAGGCAATTTTCCTTGAGAATTTCTTGAAGGATGCTTTCTAGGTTCTTTCTTTTGATCATGGCTTTCAGGTAGTCCAATAATTTTTACATTGTCTCTCCTGGATCTATTTTCCAGGTTAGTGATTGTTTCAGGGAGATATTTCACATTGCCTTCTATTTTTTTTATTTGTTTGTATCTGTTTAGTAGTATCTTGATTTCTCATAAAGTCATTTGCTTCCATTTGCTCCAGTCTAATTCTGAAGAAATTATTCTCTTCAGAAAGCTTTTGAGATTCTTTTTCCATCTGGGAGATTCAACTTTTTAAGATGCTCTTCTCCCCATCGGCTTTTTGGGCCTCTTTTGCCACTTGAGTTAATCTATTTTTTGAGGTGTTATTTTCTTCAGTAAGGTTGTTGACTGTCTTTTCATGATTTTCTTGTTATCATTCTCATTTCTCTTCCCAATTTTTCCTCCACTTCTCTTATTTGGTTTTCAAAATCCTTCTTAAGCTCCTCTATGGTTTTTTAACCAGTCTACATTTTTCTTGGAAGCTTTTGGTGCAGGAGTTCTGACTGTGTTATCTTACTCCCATTCCATGTTTTGATACTTTTTGTCCCCAAAAAAGGATACTAAAGTTGGATTGCTATTCTTACTTTGCTTCCTTTGCCTCCTCATGTTGCCAGTGAATTACTTGACTTTTTAGCTCTGTGGAATTCTCCTTCCAGTGGGGAGGGCTCTGTCCCAAACACTAGGGTTTTCACAGCTCCCGAAGCTATTAGGAGGCTGCTACAGCCCCCACTATCTTTAGCTCACTGAAAATGCACCTCAGGACCACTACCCAAAACCAAAATCCTGATCCAGGTGGGTTAAGGCAAGAGAACTTAGCCTCTGAATGATTGCTTGGCCCCCCTGCAATCTGCAGGCCACAAGCTCTGAAGCAGCCACATGGAGGCAGCTGCGCCACTTCTGCTTCTTCCTTGCCCTGGGGGCAGTTTGGCCAGACCCTTTCCCCAGAATTTAGCTGAGTTCCACTAACCTTTCACTTAGTACTTTATTTCTTATGGCTTGATAATTCTGGAAATCATCACAGCTGCAGCTGATCCACTCTCCTGAAGGCTCCAGCTGCGGCTTATCCTGGCCACTCCTGGGCCAAGCTGTGGTTTCAGGCTGGGATGGTTTAGGCTCCCAGCATGCTGTGGTGAGCCCTTCCTGTCCTGTCTGCTGAGCTGCCTTCAGCAGGAGATGTGTTTTTCTGTAATTTTGTGAGTCATATTTTATGGGTATTTGAGGTAGCTATGTGGGAGCTGTGGAGTTTTCCTGCTTCTATGCCACCATCTTGACTCCAAGACAGTTTTTTATAGATTAAAAACAATCAAAAAAGGCCAATTAATTAAAAGGAAATAATTAACCAGGATACATCAGATAATCTGATTTCTAATGGGAAGAAAGATTAAGGGCTTTCCAAAATGTCGTCCCACTCCTCCCCAAGTATTTGTGAACACCAAAGGAACGTGGAAACAGCAACTAATTGATTAGTACAAGGCCAATTTTCACATAAGCCATAGGGGATTACTTGAGATGTACAATTGTACCAAAACTCCTTGCATTAATCTTTGGCTCTGACTGAGTTTCTGATCAGCATAAACTAGGTACTTACTTGATGGTCTCTAAGAAGCAGGTAGAGGTGGTCCAGCTTCCCAGCCATGCAGGGCTAATTTAAAACAATGCAACAAAGTCCTCTCAAAGTTCCCACAATTGAATAAAGTTTCCTCATAAAACAAAAAGTTGGACTAGACCCATAACTGAATAGGAAGGGAATGGAGATAACTTCAGAATTGAATCACAAGATGGAGTCAGTGTGGTCCATATAATTCCTGCTATCACCTACTGTCCTATTCCCCTCAATTCCCTCACATTCTTCATAGCATAATGATATTCCATTAATTCATACATCACAATTTGTTCAGTCATTGATGAGTATCTCCTTAGTTACTAATTCTTTGTCACTGCTACCTTCTATAAATATAGGTCCTTTTCCTCTTCCATTGATGTTTTTGGGGTATAGGTCTTAAAAGTGTCAAAGGGTATGCAGAATTTAGTAATTTGGAGGGCACAGGTCCAAACTGCTTTCCAGAATGGCTAGACCTATTCAGAGCTCTCCAAATAATTAACCTTTTCCTTATAGCCCATTGAACATTTGTCATTTCCTTTTCTGTCGGTTTTGCCAATCTGAAGGCTATGGGATGGAATCTCAGTTGCTTTCATTTGTGTTTCCAATGGATAGAAGTTACAAGGAGTTGGATTTAGGCTCAATGTAAAAAGAGGTTTCCTAACAATCATCACATAAATTATTTGGATGCCTCTAGAAGTAGCAAACTTCCCACCTGAGAAGGTGGAAAGTAGGTGAAGATATATGAATAACTATCATTTGTATACCACTTTAAGGTTTGCACTTTACATAATAACCTTGTGGGACAAGGGTGGTACTTTTTTAAATCCCATTTTACAGGAGAGAAAAGTGAGGCTGGGAGAACTTAAGTGTTATGTTAGAATACTCAAGAAAAACTTCAAGAAAAAAAAGTAGGACCAGTCCTGGATCAGGAAGACAGAGTTGGATTGGAAGAAGCAAGGCATAATAATAATAATAACAATAATAATAATAACCAGCATTCATTTGGCACATAGATATTCTTTGATGCAGGTATTAGAGGTATTATTATTATCCTTGTTTTTATATATAGAAACTGAAGAGCAGTGAATGTGATTCCTCCATAGTCAAACAACTACTTAATACCAGGGGTAGGATTTGAACCTAGGACCTGCAGATTCCAGATTCAACACTCTAGTCTCTCATCCTCTATTGCAGGAACATTCTAAGTGAAGAGAATAACGTGGATGAAGTCATGTTAATGAGAGTAAGCGCTGTGCCTTCATGAGACAAGGAGAAAGCCTGCCTGTCTAGAACAGAGGAAACATATAGGGAAGCAGTGAGAAATCAATTTGACTATGTCAAGAGTGGACAGATTATAAGGGACCTTGAAAACCAGATAGGAACCAGGAAGTCACAGAAGATTCTGCTGCATTATTTTTGATTGTTGTTTTTTTTGTCCTTCATTTTCTTTTTTTTTATGCAGAAACACTTTTTTATTTAAATGTTACTTTGTTCTCCCATTTGTTATTTTCTTTTTTTTCCCCTTTTTAAATTTGTTTTCTTGTTTACATCATTCATTTTCATGACATTTTTGAATTACAAATTTTCTCCCCATCTTGCCCCTGCCCCAACCCCAAAATAGCAATCCCACTGTGAAGCCCTTCTCCTGCTCTGCTCTCTTACTTTCTGGTAGGGCAGGGAGGGTCTCCCTATCCCAGCCCCTGTACATCTTGATTCTTAGTTGCAGGTATTGCAAGACTTTAAATTCTAGATTCTTTTGATTCCTCCCTTGTAACCCACCCCCACTGGAAGGACAAGCAATTCAATACAGGCTGTGGATGTGTGATTATACAGGACATCTTCATAGTGGACATATCGTGACAGTGATCATATGTCTGTCCTTCCTATCCCTCCCCCCCGCCTTGTTCTCTTCTCTACCCTGTCCCTGTCCCTTTACTGAAGTGTGTGCTTCCAGCATCCCTCCC
>CM053593.1:101011350-101069196 GCA_028646575.1 Pseudocheirus occidentalis | reverse complement strand
GGAGAGGAAGAAGGGAGGGGAGAAAATTTGAAACTCAAGGGACTGTGGAACTGAATCTTATAAACTAAAAGTAAATAAACAAGAAAATGAAAAAAAAAAAAGATTTGCCCTTTGCTCATTATACCAGGCTGGCCTGATCTACCAGTCTAATATCAAAAAAGGAAATGAGATTTGTTTGGAATGACCTATTTTTGATAAAGCTATGCAGAGTTTTTGTGATATCCCTTCCTTTTCTATATGTTCAATAACCATCCCTTTAATTTTCCATTCTAAATGGTTGCCTGGAATGGAAATCCAGCTCATCAACCTACAGTTTACAGGCTTCACTTTATTCCTTTTATTAAAAATTGGGGTCACGTTTGTCCTTTTCCAGTTCTGTAGCATCTTTCCTTTTTCTATCATCTTCTCAAAATCACTGATAGTGGCTCAATAATAATATCCACCAATACTTTCTCTAGTCTGGGACAGAATTCATTTAGGTCTGGTGACAGACTCATCAAAAGTAGCTCAGAGCATTCTGTCTACTTCTTTATTTTGAGCCTTTGTTGCTTATTAGCCATTTTTGTTCTCTCTTTTTCAGCTCAAAGATTATCCTCCTTGGCAGATAAGACATTTCCCTAGGGGAGGTCTTCCCTTCCACAATCCAGATAAACATTATGCAAATAAAATGGTTAAAACGTCCATATCCTTTAATCCAGAGATTACATTACCAGGCACATGCTCCTAGTCTCTATACATAGCATGTCTCTCCCTACCTCTGTACCCAGCCCCTAGCATATACTCCTACTTCCATTTCTAGGGGTCATTGAAACAAAAGAAGGCTCCATATACACCAAAATATTTATAGTAGGATTTTTTGTGTATCAAAGCACTGGAAACAAAAGGGAAGCTCATTAGCTGGGGAATGGCTAACAAACTGTGGTAATAAATGTAATGGAATTATTATGATGCTGCAAGAAATGACCAATGTGATGAATATAGAGAAGCATGGATAACTCATATGAACTGATGCAAACTGAAGCACAGCCAAGAAAACAATACATACAAAGACTACTACAACAATGCAGATAGAAAGAACAGCTGGGAAAAAAATTGAAAAAAATGTTGCAAAATTATGAAGAATAAGATTAGTTTCAAAGAAGAAATATAAAAAGATACCTTCCCCATCTACTTGCAGATATGGAGGTTCCCAGGGTATGGAATTTAATATATAATGTCAGATTTTAAAAAATATTTTCATTGTTTTCACTGATTTTTTTCTTTTTCTTTTAAAATTATTTGTTATAAGGAGTGTTTGTTGGGCTTAGGAAGGGAATAAGGCAGAGGGATGCATTAGAAATTTGGGCAACACAGAAGCAAAAGACATAAATTAAAAAAAAGAATTCTGATGCTCAATCATGTTTAGATTTTATGGCTTCTCATACCTGGCTCAAATCTTTATGTCCTAGAAATTTAGCATACAGTGTATTTTTTTCAACAGAGTGAATTTAACTTTGTGTTGATAAGCCAGTGATACCCTTTGTTCTGGTGGAAAATATCTTGATCAAAACAAGAAAAATTCAAAATAAGTGCCCTTATGTATTAATTTTATTTTTTTAAGTTCATCTCAATTGATTAGCAAAATTTTATTAATGTTTCAATATGTGTAGTACTGCTCCTAGATATCAGTGGTATCTTTTTTAACTATGACAACTATACTTGACATGTAGAAGTACATGACTTATAACCAGTGAAGAACTTCAAGAAAAAATGAGTGAAAAAGGTCATTAGGGAAATCTGCACAAGTAAGAAAAGATGGATTAGTCACATACAGACAGGCCAAGCATTCCATCAGAAATCTCTGAATACCAGGAGAAAATAATGGGTAGCATCTTGCATGTCAAAGAGACCTCTTGTGAGGAGTTTGTGGGAAGATATGAACAAGAATAGCATCCAATAGGATAGACAGGCATGAATGGGTTTCAATTTATAGATTTACTAATACTTGGGTTTCTTCTCCAGGTCATTTGGAATAAGCAAGGATTCATGTCCATCTTTACTGAACTTGATTGAGTCAGGGGAGTGTTATGAACACCAGAACTTCAGAAGAGAATAAAATAGTGGAAGGAATTCTTGTTTGGGCTTCAAAACACCTTCATCCAGTTCTCAAATATGTCACTTAACTTTTGCCTTAGTTTCCTCATTATACAATGAGGGAGTCAGGGTGGATGACTACCAAGCTCCCTTTCAGTTCTTAATTTACAATCTCTAAGATCCTAAAATAGGGTAGAAAGCTCATTCCTTTATTTAACTGTCATTTTCTGGCTTTGTTTATGCCAGGAGCTCTCAAGGATTCTAAGTAGACCAGTGGCCAGGTGGGAACTAAGTAGGATTCTAAGGACCTACAGGATTCTAAGCAGAAGCATGGCAGCCAAAACAGAAGGACTTTGTATCCCAGTTGATTAGAGGGTTATGGACTTATTAAAGAGGAAAGAAAACCTCATTGAACTTGCCTCATTGAACCTAGCTATGAATGCCATCTCTCTTATAGCATGGGGTGGGTTTTTTACATTTTGGGGGAGCTGTGAGATACTGTCCCAAAACAGAGGTATCTGTCAAAACTGGGAAATTGCTAGCATAAATCTAGAGGGCGTTGGGGAAGAAGAGAGCGCAACCACTGCTCAGGGTGATGCACCTCCTTGACTCAGAAAAGCATACCTGTGCATCCCCTCTGTTAGGGATATAATGATCTCAGCCAAGGCAGAAAGGAACTTCACATTGTAGGAGATTTTATACTGGTCTCTATCATCCTGGGCATAATTGCACCAAGTGGGTGGATGATTAAGTGGGAATATGAAGAGAAGTGGGAAGAAAATGGATGCAATGAGTCAGAGCTGTCAAGGCAGCTTAAGGTTTTCCCAGGTATTTTTCTCATACATTTGTCTGTGCTCCTGGTCATGACATCTGTTGGTTAAGAGAAGCCATGCAGAACATTGGGGTTTGGGGTTATTTGTGTATCTTCAGGGTACACACTTATCTGTCTGTGTCCATGTTGACAAACATCTCAGGGTTTGGGGTAGACAGACACTAATTGGAACTCAGACAATGAGAAGTTCAATGCCTATTGGCACATCTTGTCTTCTATTTCATGAGATCACAGGCTCATAGGATTTAGAGAAAGAAAGGACCTTAGAAATCTTCCTGTCACACCTCATTTTATAGATGAGGAACTAAGACTTAGAGAGATTAAGTGATTCATTTTGGGTCACATATCTAAGAGTGTTAGAGCCAGCCTTGCTGCCTCTCTGCCTGGTCTGAGGCTAATTCCCATTCATCTTTGGGTAAACCCATGACTCTATTCTTTGTCCCTAACCCTAATTCTGATTTATTATATTATTGTTGTATGGGATGATTTTGAGCCAGTCCTATGATTTCATTCATTTAGGGCCCTTCCAATGAGGAAACTCCCTCTACGAATGCAGATCTCTGCTTTCTCTTCAACATGTAGTCCTACAGAGCTCCTTGGGTCATTGACAGAGCAAGCACCCTTGCTCAAGGCCACACAGCCAGTAAGTATGTGAGATGTGTAGAGCTAATGCAATATTTACAGCACCCACAATCACGATAAAGACCGTGACTATAAGTATTGCATGATGTTTGATTGCAAAATATACTAAACTCTTCAGATAGAGGAAAGAACTGAAGCATTTATTTAGATACCAGAAAACTGAATCCCCAAACCAATAAGCCAGTTCTATCATAGTACCAAAGATATTTAGAAGCTATAATAATGCCGAGAGCCATGCTGTCCTTCAGCCTTCCCACAAACTAACACAAGATCAATATTTACTCACAAATCTCTCTATCTCCTCTCCTAAGCTCCTCTCTCCCCCACCATCTGGCTAGCTCTGACTACCAGCTTCCTGTGGATTTTGCTCCCCTTCAGCAAACTCCTCCCACCACAGGCTCCATGTGACTATATTCAGCCTATTAGAGGGCAGAATTTACTTTCAAAGCAGGGGAGGTCTTCAAACTCCCTCCTAGGTCTATTAAGGGGCAGGGAAGATCTTCAAATTCCCATTCCTATTACATGTGGGATTCAAACCTAGGTCCTCTTGACTCAGAGGCGAGCCCTCTATCTAGTGCATTGTCTCTCATGTTATTTAAATGTTTCTTGTGACTATTGCCTGCCTCCTCCACTAAACCACATACTTTTTGGAACAAAGGACTGTGTATTCTTCTTTTGTGTCCCACACAATGCCAATAGAGGATTCTGTTTATGATAGGTGGTCAACAAATGCTTGTTGAAAGAAGAAGTAGTCTCCAAAACTTTCCCTGTGAGGCCCTGGAGGATTCCTAACCCTGCTATTTAAGAAACACTGGTCTGTAAAGATAGAGGCAAGTATCCATTTTTGTATTTGATAGAAGAGAAAATTAAAGCACTGAGACCTTTGGCTAAGGCTCCAAATTCAATTGCTGATAGATACTATCACCCGAGGCAGGGCCGGGGATACCATAACTGAACCACAGCAGCACAAGGTCTCTGGAACCTGTGTGTTTGATGAAGGCCAACAGAGAGCAGCAGTAAACTCTTTGGGCTGCTGCCAAGCTCACTGCTCACAGATGGAGCTGGAGGCACACCAGCAGCAATGGGGAAGTCTGCAATCCATAAATCGTATTAGCTTGCATTTATATAGCTTTTTATGATTTAAAAGGTGCCTTACCCAGGGAGTTTGGACTGTCTGCTGATGCTTTGTGATGAAAATTGTGGTTCATTATCTTAGGAGATGAGATGGTTAAAGGGAAGGTGGTAAGAGAAGGCTCAGTAGCTCAAAAGGGTAGTTTCCAAAATGAGGGGCAATTTCAGAGAAATCCAGGAAGACTTGTATGAACTGATGCAAAATGAAGTAAGCAGAACTAGGAGAACAATTTGTACAATAACAAAAACATTGGGAAAAATGAACTTTGAAAGACTTAAGAACTTTGATCAATGCAATGAACAGCTATGATTTCAGAGGGCCAATGATGATCTGCACTATCCATTTTCTGTTAGAGGTATTCAGAATTAGAAACTCATTTTGGGATTTGGCTAATGTCAGATGACTACCCATATTTGTACAAGGATTGTGTTTTTTTTTCTTTCTAAATGACAGGGGTTAGTTAGAAAGAAGAAAAAAATACATGCCTATTAATTTAAAAACAAGTTAAAGGTTTTAAAAAATACTGAGGCCTACAAGATTAAATGATTTGCCTTCCATCACAAAAATAGTATGTGATGGATTGAAGATTTAGCTTAAGCATGTTTCCCAGCATGTTTACTTGCTAGTCTACTGGAAAAGTCTCTCCCTCGCCCCCCCCAGGACCTTAGTTAATCTCTAACTAAATTGAACTCTGGCTTCCAATGTTGACAAATTTTGTGACTCCATTCTGCTGGTGTTGCAGACAAAGATTCCCACTCCTCTTTGCGTGGTCTCTTAGGCTAGCCCTTACCATGGAAGGCATCCAGTTCCCCACCTGGAAGACCTTAGAACCCAACAGATAGGGCAGAACATAGCTATTAGAGGAAGAAAGGGATCTTGCTGGGATAGATGAAAGTATAGCTAGAACTCAAAGCAGAGTCAGGAACCAGGGAGGCAGCTTGAATAAAATCAATATAAGTAGGAGAAATGAGGTTTCAACATAGAATGTATTTTAGGGTTCTAGATGGAGCAGTCAGGAAAAGTCCCTAGGTAGCAAAATGGAAGACTACAAGCTTCTTGGCAGGTCTTGATGAATTTCTTAGGTTGTTTAAACACAAAGGGCTAGGAGCCTGTCAATGGAATACTAATAAGCACAGAACTATTTTGTGTTCTCAGCTTGGTCATTTATGTTCTTTACCTCCACTGATTCTTTAATTCCATAAGGTTTACTTTCCTTAATTTGGCCACACCAATTTGAAAATCTTCCAGACTCATGTCTTTTTATCGTTTTTAAAAATTTTAGACTTAAAAGACACTGAATAAAATGAGCATTTCCAAATTCAAACAGAACAGAAAAATAGTCCCTGAACTTGTGAATATATCTTATAGACAGTTGGTTTTTTCTTTTAGGTATATAATAAATTCAACACTTAACTTTTGAAGCTGTCTTTCTTATCTTTTTTTTCTTTAATGCCTTCTTTCTGTTCTGTTCTGTGTATTTAAAAATGTTTCAATGACTTTTTTTTTTCCTTTTTGGCAACTTTGTGCTGGGTCTCCTCTTTCTCGCTTCTCTCCTTTCCCACCAAATGAAAAAAACAAAAACAAAAATAAAACAAAACAAAAAACTCCTTTAAACAAATATGCAGTGAAGAAAAACTGATTTCCATATTGGCTGTATCTGAAAATGTATGTTTTATTCTGCACCCTGAGTCTATCACCTCTATTTCAGGAACTGGATAGTCTGTCCCATCATTCCACTGGAATGATGGTGGTAGACACATCTGTTCTTACTGAGTGAAAAATTTAAATTGACTTCTTCCTTTGGGAAACTTTAGTGTTTTCTCAACTGAAACAAAATGAATGAAAAGGAATTTGGTTAAAATCTATACTCTTTTCAAAACAATGGTTTAACAAACTAAGGATTTTTTTCAGTAATTCAAGTCAACAAGCATTTATTAAGCACCTACTATATTCCAGGCACTGTGCTAAGTGTTAGAGATACAAAGAAAGGCAAAAACCGGTTCCTTTTCTTAAGGACTGCACACATTATGGAATGTGGATAAAATATACAAACAACTATGTACAAACCAGAGGCATACAGGATACATACAGAATTCAATTCAATAAATAATTATTGTGTTTATAAATGTGCCAGCCGCTTGAACAAGAATGTTTAAAACAGCTCTTTTTGTAGTAGCAAAAACTGGAAACTTAGGGGGTACCAATCAACTGAAGAAAGACTGAACAAGTTATAGTATGTGAATGTTACGGAATAATATTATGCTGCAAGAAATGAAGATAGAGACAGTTTCAGAGAAATATGGGAAGACTGGTATGAACTGTTACAGAGTGAAGTGAGCAGAACCAGGAGAACAATTTTCAGTATAACATTAAAATTGTAATAAGAGAACAATTCTGAAAGATTTAAGACCCATGATTAATATAATGACCAACCTTATTTCCAGAGAATTAATTGTGTAGAATGCTGTGTACCTCGTAACAGAGAAGTGATAGACTAGTAGACAAGATGCAACACATTTTTGGGATGTAACCAATGTGGGAATTTAAAGACTATGCTATGAATTTGAAAATAATACTGAATTTGAAAATTCAGTAAAGGCAGGGCAGGTAGAAAGAAGAAAAAAAATGATAATTAGAAAAAGTTAAAATACAAATTAAAAAAAAGAAGTTGGTGATACATACAAAAAAGAAGCAGACTTTGCCCACAAGCAACTTTCAACTTATGAGCCTAGTGATTAGTTATTTTATGTTTAAAGGTTCTTAAGTATATGATTAGATTGTAATAAAATTTATGCCCAGTAGAGTTTTACTTTAAAATTTAATTCACTTCATTTTACTTATTAGTACCAATTTATACCTTGGTTTAAGATATGTTCTGAAAGACTATATTAATGGAAATAAAAGTATTCTGTAATTTAAACTTTTCACTAATTCAAACTGGTTTCTTCCCAATTATTCTCAATTAGAATACTCTATTGTAAATCTATGACCTTCAAAACCATTCTGCAGTATTTCATCAAAATATATAACATGATACTAGATCCTAGATGTCTTGCATTAATGATATTATATTGAATTTTTGTAATGACAAACAACTGGAGACTTAAGTGGTGACCGTCAATTGGGGAAAGGCTGAACAAATTATGTACACAAATGTCATGGAATACTATTGTGCTGTAAGAAATGAAGATATAGTTTTATAAAAACAATATAATCTACATACAATTATCTACATACATGTATTATATATTATAAAATTGTATCTTATGCATTTTAACAATGTGATCCCTTTTTTTTTTCTGGAGGGCAGTTGGGGTTAAGTGACTTGCCCAAGGTCACACAGCTAGTTTTTTTGTGTTAAGTGTCTGAGGCCAGATTTGAACTCAGGTCCTCCTGACTCCAGGGCCAGTGCTCTATTCCAGTGCCACCTAGCCATCCTATGATCCTTATTTCTTATGTGAAATTTGTTATTGCACCAATTTGTCAATCCTACATTATTAGAATTTGATATCAAATGTTTGGAGGAAGAAATTTCTTTTTGTACGTTGCAGGCTCCTGGAATACAATGACACCTCTTGCCTAGGCTGGTCTTTGGCAAACTCTGGGACACAACACTAGGTATAGGGATGTTTCTAGATCCTGCTCCTACTTTTCAGGAGGCAGGCACATCATCTACCTGGAAGCAGGGCCTCAAGACACTTCTCCTTTCCCACTTTTCTAGTTGTAACAGGAAGGGAATAAGATTGAAGTGGCTGCTGAATTTTATTTGTATTTTTCACATATCAAAGCATCATTCAATGCTTATTGGACATTTATAGCTGGATGTTCTGTAGATATCTCTAACTCAGCATGTCAGAAATAGAACTCATTAGCTTTCTGCATGGACCCCATATCTTCTTAACTTAATTTCCCTTTTTCTATTGTGGGCGCCTCCAATTTTTCTGTCACCCTAGAGTAATACTCCACTCTTCCCTTCTCCCTTGCAGTAAGCTTCCAAGTCTTTTCCAACAACTTTCTTAAAACATTTTTAAAATTGTGAACTAAGTTACCAACAAATTTGACCATTTCAATATGTAAAGAAAATTAAGAGTCTTTTGTAAGAAACTATGGACTTTTGTTATTTACAGTTTGTTTTAAAGGAATATATAGTACCTTGCTATACATATCTATATAGTATATACATATGCACGTGTATACACATGTGTGTATGTATATACATTCATATATAAACTTATTAAATATATAAATGTATTTATATAAATAAAAATATATTATATAAATATATATATGGCATTCACCCCACTCCAATTGAATGCAAAAGCCCCTGACTTCTTTATTGAACCGATCAATCAATAAATCAGTCAGAGGTATAAACTAGTTATGAAAAAGACCCAGACCTTTACTGAATTAATCAATTAAACAATCAAAGGTATAAGCTAAGTCTGAACGTAGGAAATGTCACTCCCTGTGGGGCATAGATTAAAAACAGCAAGCTAGTTGAGAACCAAGATTCCAGTGGTAGCCTAGACTGAGAGAGCAGCCTTAGTCAAGTCCTAGTGAGAGTGAATCATTTGAAGTACAAGGAAGAGAGAGTCTCTGTCCTCTCCATTCCCTACCCCCAAACCCTAAACCCCCTACCCTCTCTAGCCTTCAACCAGAAGATAGACTTCTGAATTTTGACAGGGCAGAAGATTTGGTACTTGCCATCTATAACGGCAAGGCTGTTACCAGAACAGCAGCATCTGTGTCAGGAGCTGAGAGACACATTGAATATAAGCAGCTTAGGACTCTACAGGGATCTCAGAAAAAAGCTAGGCCGTTTTGAAGAGGAGTTTCATGAGCATCTCATAGAGGGGAAAAAGGACTTCTCCCTTCTTCCTATGAATTACCCCTTTGCCACATAGAGTCCCTTAGCTTGAGCCCACTTTCTAGTACACGTAGAAAGCATGCTCTCAGTTTGGGGAAGTATTTGTATCAAAATGATCTTATAATATTGCCTTAGTTAATATGTCTCTAAAAGCTAATTAAGTATGGCTAGCGAATTGATATTGATTAATCACCAATGGGGAAGAAGACACAGATAAAGGGTCTCATGAATAAAAATATTAGATAATCAGCATCTCTCTGAGTTACCCCTAGAACTGCAAGGAAAGAAGTAGTAACCATCCTGGTGGGGTCTCAGTCTGCCCATGTGAATAGGAATTGAGAAAGTGAGGCCAGACTCTTTATTTCAAAGACACGGATATTGACATGCAGACACACACACACAATTTAACAAGGTAGTAAGAAAACTGCTCTATTTCTTTGTATTTCTTTATTCACTGTTTGCTTTCTTCTGGCCATTAAAATGTTTTATTGACACTATTTTTTATAATTTTTTGCATATATTTATTTACAATGTGTATTTGCATCCTGCTCTCCACTCATACTCTAGTTCAAACCCTCATCACTTCTCAGGACCATCGCAACAATTTCCTAATCAAAATTTGCTGTTTCCAACCCATCCTTTGCACAGCTACCAAAGTGATTTTCCTTTCTTGAGCATTTCCAATATCTCCCTATTGCCTCTATGATAAGAGTCAGACTTCTCTGTTATCTGTAGCCCTTCATATTCTGGCTCTGGCTTCTTCTATTTCCTCTCTTTAGCACGTTATTCCCTTCACATCATATTCTATTCAAACCCAACTTCTTGCTGCTTCCATTCTGTCCACTGCCTCTCTATTTTTGCACAAGATGCCCCTCTTACCTCTAGTGCCCTCGCTCCTCACTTCTGAGAACCCTTAGCTTTCTTCAAAACTCAGCTCAACTGGCATTTTCTATATAAGGTCTATTTGGATTCCATCATAGCTAGTGCTTTGTCTTCTCCCTCCCCCATTACGTTGTATATATTTAAGATAGACTTGTCAGTGTGGTTCCTACCTCTTTACTCCAACAGAATGTGAGCTTCTCAAGGTCAAGAATTTCTGGAGTCAGAGAATGTGGGTTCAAATCCTACATGTGATGCTTACTACCTGTCTGACCTTGAACAAATCACCTGAGATCTCTGGCTCTTAGTTTTCTCATCTGTAAAGCATGAACTAGATGACCCTTAAGGTCTCTTTCAGACCTAGATGTACAATCATGTGAACTGTTTGTTTTGTTAGTTCATTGCCCTACTACAACATAGTAAGTCCTTAATAAATGCTTATTGGATGGTTTTGAATTAATTTAGAGATGATTGCTTGGTGTACTGGAAAGTGTACTGTAGCAGATGTCCTGGAGTCTGTAAAGCCTGTGTTAGAATCCTGCCTCAGGGATATATTGTGTCACTCTGGGCAATTCCCTCAACCTCTCTTAGGAACAGTCTCCTCATCTCAAATAATGAGGTTGGATTTGATGGCCTCTCATGTCTCTTCCATTTATAAATCTCTGAGCTTATCACCTGTGTTTTAATCTTGGTTCCACTGCTAACAACTAAGCTTTGTAAAGTTTGGTAATTTATGTAAATTTTCCTGAGCCTCAGTTTCCCCAGTTAAATGAGGGCAACAATACCTGGCCTATCTACTTCACAAGTCTCTTTCCAAAATCAAATGGAGTAAGAGTTTTGTAAACTGCAAAGCCTGCAGACGCTTGAGTGATTGTCTTTAAATGGCTTTTATTAAAATGTGGTCAAGAGGTATAGAGGCTAGAAAGCCATCCAGGAAGATGTGGGGTCTGTCTTTGACACATCCTGGCACCCAAACTGACCCTGGGCAAATCATTCACATCGCAGTGCCCCACCTACAAGTTGCTGATCTGCTTGGTTAGAGGAAGTTTTCTTGGACATTACATGCTGGATTAAGTCACAAGGCTAGTAGTAGGTCCAAGGAAGAGAGGGAGAGAGGGGGAAAAGCGGGGAGAGAGAGACAGAGAGACAGAGACAGAGAGACAGAGACAGACAGAGACAGACAGAGACAGAGAGACAGAGACAGAGAGAGAGACACAGAGAGACAGAGAGACAGAGACAGAGAGAGAGGAGAGAGAGAGAGAGAGGGAGGGAGAGAGAGGATAGATAGGTGGGTGATAGACAGATAGAGACAGAGACTGACAGACAGAGAGGAGAGAGAGACAGAAACACAGAGACAGATATAGAGACAGAAAGGAGAAGAGAAGGAAGAGGAGAGACAGAGAAAGGCACAGTAAAACAAAGAGAAAGGGTAAGAGAAGAAGAGAGAGCTTGTGTGTGGGAGAGAGAAAAAGAAAAAGAGAGAAGAAAGGAGAGAGAAGACTGTGTGTGTGTGTGTGTGTGTGTGTGTGTGTGAGAGAGAGAGAGAGAGAGAGAGAGAGAGAGAGACTCGGAATGAATTTACCCTGGAAAGACTGGTCTTTTGACTCAATGCCTAATACCTTATAATCATTAGGTGAGAACTAGGGGAGAACAGAATTTTGTAAGAATGGGAGGGTTATGGGTGGTATGAATGAAATGAAAAAGCATTTATTAAATTCTTACTATGTGCTGAGCACTGTGCTAGTTATCAGAGGAGTGAGAAAGCTTGTAGAGAGAGAGAAGAACTGGAAAAGGGAGAGGTAGAAAAGTACCCAAAGCAACCTTCATTGACTTGACAGTTTTATCAAGGGCTGACTCTGCTCTGGGTAATTCATTTTCAGGCCTCTGGGCCTTTTGATTGAGTTTGCCCTTTCACCTGGAAGTGCCTATAGTGTTCTTGGCTCCCAATCGTCAGTCCTCATGATCCTTACTCCTTTGGTTCAGACCAGGCTGCCCTTGCTCTCCCATTAATTTCTGCACTGAAGGGAGTCCTGGGGAGCTCTGACAGAGCTAACAGACCATGCATCTATAGGAGCCTGGCTGTAAGCTCTATCCTTCAGAGTGGCAGGGAATACCCAGATTCCAGGGGCCACCTTCTTAAGACCCTGGGGACAGATGATCAAAAAGACAGCATTAAAATGGCAATGCTCTCAAGAGCACATTCCACTGATACTCCTTTGTCTGAGTGACAAAAATCAAAATGTGCCCTAAAACAAACAAAGTGGAGGCTTTTATTTTTACAGCATAGGATCAGAGACAGGCCTGGTTTCAAGAGAAACTGAGTGAATCACAGAGGTTTTTAGAAGACTTTTTTCCCTGCCTTTCTAGAAAGTCCTTAATGTGACATCTGTCTCTACACTATCAATGATTTTAAAACTAACAAATGCATGACATATAATATAACATTTATAAATTAAAGAATTCCTCCTCTTTTAATTAATATTCTTTAAATCTCCGTTTCTGACAGTCTTACTATTTGCTCAGTAACTGTAATAGGCGTATTTTTCAGAAAATAGTGAATAAAAACTGACAAGCTATCTGGGGATTTTGAATGTATAATTGATAGGGGCATAAATTAATATGATTAGGGCTTTATTGGGTGCCGAGGCTGCCAAACCTACAAAAGGGGCATGAAATAAAACATGGCTGTGTGCTCTGAGCTGATAGACATCAATATGTAATGCATATTATCTCAAGCTTTCTCATGTAGTCTGCTTATGACAGCACTCAACCTAATTGAAATTTTTATCTTTGAGTTGCATACAGACAGTTTTGGCCAGCCATTTCCTGGGAAAGGGGGAGTAAATCTAGGTGACCCCAAATCAAGGTTTCATGATGGAGATCTTAGCACAAATCACTTAAAAAAATGGCATCTATTTTAGCACTATGTAGAGTCACTTGTAGAAGACAGTTCAGCATCCAGCTTCTGGAGTTTCCTTTGTAGTCCCTTTCATTTTCTTCAACTTAAAGAAGCATTCTCAAATGAAGGAATAATAAGGACACAAATGTATTAATGTAATAATACCATTTGCACAAATGGACAAAATTTTTTATAAACTCGTGCCAACAATTTCAGTTGAATTTCATCCTTGATTTTATTTGTGTAGAAAAATTAACATTAACATTAAAATTAAATTCCCTTATGGAAAATCTTTTCACAAATGCAGATTACCAACTTCTACGTAATTCAAAAACTACAGGCCAGGAGAGCTGCCTTTGGCACCAAGAGGCTAAATGACTTGTCTCTGATCACAGACTTAGTATATGTCAGAGACATAATTTCATCCAGGTCTCTCTGCCTCCAAGTCCAGTATTTTGTTCACCATGCTGAACTACTTCTCATTTCCAGCTATCAAGTAAATGAATATTGTTTCTCATAGCCTATTCCAGAGATTCACATCTCACTTTCACAGGATCATACATTTTAGCTGGATGAGAATTTAAAGGTGCTTTAGTCATGAGCCTCTCATTTGAAAGATGGGAAAATCAAGGCCTAGAGAATTTAAATGACTCACCCAGGGTTAGACAAGTGGCAGCACCAAGATTTGAACCCAAATCCTCTGACTCCAAATCTAGCACATTTTCCCAGAGTTCCACATCACCTCTGTCTTGTCACCAGACACTAAAATATTCCCACTCCTCTAATAGATTTGTAGAGTCTAAGATCAATCTTAGATCTGAGACTTGAGAAGTCAACTAGTCCAAGCTCTTCGTTTTCTTGATGGGTCTTTGAAATTTGAAATGAAGAAACTGAGGCTGAGGGATTTACTTGCCTGAGGTCATGGGATTAGGAAACGACAAAGAAAACACTAGATCTTGAACATCCCCTGAACTTCTTTTTCTGTTAAAACAATGCAACAAAAGAACACCCCTAAAATGCATGTCTTTAAGGGATACCAATGACTGCTTAGATGAATCTCATTGACAATTCAGAATTTATTTTAAATTATAATTCTACGGTCCTAAATGACAGATAACATTCATAACTATGAGAGCTAAGTCAATGGTGATGGAAGTTTTTAGAAGGACATGTTGAGTCGCAGATTCCAGATGTACTTGCACCTGTCGTGTTCCTGTAATCTGTCTATTTCACAACATATAAAGTACCAGCTCCATTTTACATCTGCCCTTGGCAGTAATAAGTTTAAGATGCAAAACAAGCTCAATATGATTTTGGGGAACATTTGTGTACTGAAACTAGAAAGGTCAGCGTGTTTTATGTGCTTCGCGATAAAAGTGAGTGTTGATATCTAGGGACTAGACAATGAAAACTAATGGGGCATTGGAACTTTCTTGGTGACCTCATGAAGCAATTTACAGTCCTTTTATCACCCCTAATACGAGATTGTCATAAAAGTGATCTTTTAATTAAATGTAACAGGAAAGCCCTGTGCTTTTCACCGGCCATGTTTCTGGTTCTGACTATCCTTATCAGGTGAGCTAATATTTTCTATGGGATGCTTTTTTTTCTCATATTAGTCAGTCAGCAATCTTGTATTTAGATAGTGCCTTTTCCTCAAATGATCTCAAAGTATTTTCATATCTATTGCTAAGTCTGTAATGGGGCTTGAAATGGGAAAAATCAGGAATTGAAATGTTTGTTTTTTTTTTTTTTTCAGAAAACAGAAGTAGCTCAGGACCAGGAAGCCAGAAGACCTGGCTACTCATTTAGGTTCTGCCACTAACTAGGTTTAGCCAAAGCACATAAGATCTCTAGGTCTGGGGAAAATGAGGAAGTAAGACTAGAATCAGGGATTCTTAAATTTTCTGTGTTGCAGACCTCTTTGGCAGCCTGGCTAAGCCTGTGGACCCGTTCTTAGAATAATGTCTTTAAATAATTGAAGGAAATGCTAATTTCAGTTGGAGGTTGGTAAAAATAAAGATGCATTTTTCCCATGAAAATTCATCAAACCCTGAAATCTATCCATAGACCCATTATGGTTAAGGTTAAGAAACCCTGTTCTAGATGTGCCCTAAGTTTAAAATACCCATTTTAAACTCTAAAATATTATAATCCACTAACTGTTTTTCTCTTCATCTATTATTCTGAAGACAGAGAAAGACGCACACACATACACACACACATACACACACAAACACACACAAAGACAGAGACAGAAAGACAGAGAGATAGAGAGAGAAAAGAGAGAAGGAAAAGTTAATAAACAGAAAGGATGTTGAAGAGGGAAGGATGAAAGGAGGGATATTGTGAAGCAGTTTGTTCAAGCAATGAAGCTGGAATTTTCAGCAATCTATAGAAAAAAAAATCCTTCACAATTCTCCTTCACCCAATAATAACTGGCATTCATATAGTGTTTTATAGTTTGCAAAGCACTTTGTGGATATTATCTCAGTAAAACAACCTTCTGAGGTAGATCCTACAAGTATTATTACCTATATTTTCAGATGACTAGACTGAGGCTCAGAGAAGTTAACATTACTTTTGGCTCCTAAATTTCAGATGCCAAATATAGGCCCAGGCCTTCTTGCTCTAAACTCCACACTCCATCTCCTATACCATCCCAAGCTGTGGGTACTAGAATATCACGACCAAAATAACTCTTCTGATCCATGAAGTTGCTAGCATTTTCCCCTTGCCAAGATGACTTTGTGTTTTTTGTGTATGCTTTATATCAACTTACCTGAGTAGATATTGCTTCTCTTCCAATAGCATGGAGGCTCCTTGAAGAGAGAGTCTGGTTCAGACACAGCACACTAACTCACTCATTCAACAAAGGTATTATCTTTTTGCAGAAATCTGTGTGACGAACTGTGGGAAATGGGGAAATGAATAAAGCCTAGTCTCTGCCCTTTACAATCTAGTAGAATAAATTTTATGAGAAAAACCAACCTGTCATTTTAGTCAGAAGTTGGGAACATTGTCTTGGTCTTGGTATAAAGTGCTCCCATCTCCTAAAATAAAGCAGGGTCTAGTAGTTAGTGACCTATGCTAGAAATTTGGAAACTTGGCTTCTATTGCTTGATCCACTTCATTCTGAACCACTTAACCTCCTCATGGCTCGATTTCTCCATTGCTAAAACAAAAGCAACAATGTTGGTCTTTTGATTTAACTGTTAACATTATGAAGGAGTTAAATGACAGGTTTGGTACCTTGTAGACGGGACAAATACTTGATTAACTGAGGTTTCTATTTTTCAACAAGCCATTTTTGTATGAATACAGACCAGATTGTTAAATTTTCAGCCTGAGCATTTACATCTTGGAAACTGGGAAACACAAATCAGGGCCTGATTTATTGTTTTGTAGTATCTGAAGAAACTGATGGAGAAAAATGTTTATAATGTAGATTAAACTTAAAAGCGAGTCATACATACCTTTTTTTTGGTGGGAGGGCAGGTGGGGGTGGGAGGAGAGTTGATTGTTAAATACGTACTGCCCCACCTCTGCTGTGGACATGGCCTATTATTTAATTGCTCCATAATGCCGCAGTAAAATCAGAAGGCCAACCTCACCCCTTCTGTTTTAGAAATGGAGAAATTGAGACATGAGGAGATTAAGCAGTACAGAATAAAGTGGATAAAGGAGAACCAAAGTTTCTGAATTTCCAGCCTTGGTCATTAGACTCAGCTTCCTTTTAAGAGATGGGAACACTACACTCCCAACCAAGAGAATGTACCAGTTTAAAATGACAAGTCAGTTTAAAGGGTTATAATGGATCAAACTCTTAATTATCATGGACTGACTATAATCTTTCAATGGGAGTCCTCGATAAATTCCACTTGATTATCTGTGGTCATCAGGGATAGAGTGAGTATAAATAATTGAAAAGTACAGCTAACACCAAGTCTCATGTTAACCAGCATGCTTAACATCTTCTTTCACCACCCCTTAATAATAACAGCATTCATATAGAGTTTAAGGTTTGCAAAACACATTCTATGTGTTATTTCATTTGATCTTTACAACAATACTGGGAGACATTAGGTGCTATTATTATTTCCATTTTACCAAGGCTGAGGAAAGTTAAGCGACTAGTGGGGTAAAGGGTGGGGGGCTACACAGCTGATGAGTGAGTGAGAGTTTGAACTCAGGCCTTCCTGATTGCAAGTCCATTTCTCTATCCAATATACTATCTTCAGCCCTTTTAATAGAGCTGCCAAAGAAGTATTAACTACCATGAAGTGGTTTGAGGGGTTTTTTTCTTTCCTCCTTGAATAATCTTAGAGAATTTTATCTTCTGAAACTTTCAAATATTGTAATCAAAGACTTTACCTGAGAGAGTTAGTTTGCATAGTAGGTAAAGCAACGTGTTGCTGTGCATTTGAACTTTGTGTCAGAAAGCTATTAGCACTGTGAACATCAACAAATCACAGCTTCAATCTTGTCATCTGTAAAATGGGAAGAATCATGTTTGCTCTCCCTATCCCTGTCAGGAGTTATAGAATGCATGCTGGGAATGTTGCAGTGAGGATTCTAGCATAATGAACGTTTGGGGTTTTTTTTGGTGAGGATTAAATGGATATAGATCATGTTTTAGGAGACAGTGTTCTTCAGGTATGGATTTTACTACAAAATTCTACAATTTTTTGAACCAGAGTTTGGAGAGACCTTAGAGGCCATCTATTATAATCTTCTCATTTTGTGGAGGTGGAAACCAAGGTGAAGAAATATTAAATGATTTGTCCAAGGTCAAAAAAAGCAGTTAGGGACAGACCTGGGATTTGAACCTAAGTCCTCTGACTTCAAATCTAGAATTATTTCCATTGTATCACATGGCTCCAACTGCTCAATAAATATTTGTTGGACGAATACATGAAAGATACTCTTAAAATTTTTTAAAAGACTATTACAGAATTAATCAATGATAATTCTGTGCCTTCAGGTTCTGCAGAAACTGTATGCCTTCTATATAGATTCTATATATAAACTTCTGAGACTACTCTGATCCTTCAAAAAATGTTGGCAACATCTAGGAGAAAGACTATAATAATAATTGCTATTATTTTTATAGTGCTTTAAGGTTTACAAAGCACTTTACAAATATTTTATTATATCTTCAAGAGGCAGGTGCCGTTATCACCCCATTTTACAGATGAGGAAACAGAGAGGTTATGTGACTTGTCCAGGGTCATTCAGCTAGTAAGTATCTGAGGCAGGATTTGTATTCAGGTCTTCCTGATTGACATGATTCCATGTCCAACACTCATTTAATCTACCGTGTAATCTAGCTGTTCCTAATTTTGTATCATCTTAAGTATTTTTTTCTCAAAATGGTGTATATCTTTATGGCATTTTCTAAATGCTACCTCTGTGATCATTCCAAATTCTATGTCAAACAGAAAAGTTACAAGAAGGTGCCACAAGGACATGACCATAAGTTTTGGAATTTTAAAATGTAATTTACCAAGCATTTATTAAATACCTACCTTATTATGCTCTGGGGATAAAGACAAAATGAAACAGTCCATCTTTGGGGAACTTACTTTCTAATGGCTATAAAATTTTTGAAAATTCTAGAATATGAATTCAATAGATTTAATGCCTTTGATGTTTATGAGGTTTTTTTTGTTTTTGGTTTTTTGCTTTAACTTTTCTTTTTTGGAAGTTCTCCAAAACAAATTGTATCCAACTTAATATTACCACTTTGGAGTCTGCAGGGCACAGCAATTCATTTCACAGACAATGCAAAACTTGGTTCCATTGTTCCTTCCGTGATAGGAAGACAAATTCTCCTACCCCAATTCATCCTATGAAAAACGCCCTCTGAAGGTTTACAGCATGCTGACTTCCCTTCCCTCCCTATCCAGGGAGGCTGGAAAATTGAACTGATTGATTTTTCAGGAAGCTATGGAGTAGATAGATAATGCCCCCATATTTCACTGGCTTTGGCAGACATATTTCTTTACATAAAAGGATACATTTTTTGCATCTTAATTTAGCAGCCCATCTTGAAATCCTTTCGATGAGGTGATGGTGTTACTTTATTTTTATTCACTAGTTTCTTCTGATCCTTCTGTCATCTGCTGTGGCTTCCAGCTGGTTGGCTGAGAGGCATCATGGGAGTCGTTGAAAGAACTCTGGATTTGGAGAAAGTGGAGCTGGTTTGGAATCTAGCTCTGAAATTTACTAGTTGCATGGTAAGGAGCAGTTCGCTTCTCTTTTCTTGGCTTCATTTTTCTCATGGATTAGTTGATCTCTGAGGTCTCTTCTAGCTTGATAGGACGACTAGTTTCTTTCCTGCTAAGGTTTGTAGTGCATGTCCTTGTTTCTGCATTGCCATTGATAGCAGAAGCAGCAGAATTATTTGAGAGCTACCATTTATATAGCATTTTACAAAGCTCTCTGCATACATGACTCACTTCATCCTCATAACAGCTCTATAAGGTCGATATGCAAAGTCTATTTTTTCCCATTTCACAGATGAGTTGTCTGAAGCTAGTGCAACTTTTCTAAGTCAAAACTTAGAATTATAGATTTAGAGGTAGAAGGGACTTGAAAGAATAGCAAGTCCAATCTCTTCAAATTACATATGGGGAAACTGAGACAGAGGAGTTAAGTGACTTGCCCAGGGGCACACAGTTAGTAAGTGCCTGAGGCAAGATCTGAACCCAGATTTTTCTAACTCGAAAGTCAGAGTTGTTTCTGCTGTATCATTCTGCCTCCTCAACCACTTTGATTCTCTTGAGCAAATTGATCCAATAATCTACTTTGAAATAATTTGGTAAATTCAGTCAAGCAATTGTTTATTTTTGTCCTCTGGTTGCCCAATAACTGGTCTGATCAAAAGGTACAAATTCCCACACCCTCAGGAATGCCTTTGCCATCTGCTACAGGGGACTCCTTTTTGGAGGAAATGCCAAACAAGGAGGTAGTACTTGGTGGCAAATAAACTTGCAGATTTGATTAAAATTTCAAAGGGTCCTTTTTGATGTTTTATAGGCAAGGTTTAGGAATGTAGCTTTCATGGAGCTGTCTATATTTTAACATTTGTTGGACATACCCAAACCTAGCCAGTACTCATTCTACGTGTGGTAAAGGATTCACTTAGTTAATTTTTGCCCAAACTATTGTTAGAAAGAGTTTTTCTCTGCTGTGAAAATTCTGTCTTAAGCATTGACTAGTTACAACCATGAGTAAGTCCCTTAACATCTCAAAACCCCAATTTTTCTCATCTGCAAAATGGGGGTACTAATACTTGTACTACTAGCAACCCAGGGTTGTTGGAGAAAAAGTGATTTGTAAAATTATTAAGTCCTATAGAAATCTGAGTTATTAATATTACTGAGCATCAAATTCTCTAATATTTTGACATGGTATTTGTTTATGATGATATTTACTTTACTTTCATCTTTTAGATGGTCTTTGCTTTTGTTAGTTACAGACCCTGGACAGAGGAGAATAAGTTTGTGTTCATTAGGTGGTTAGGACCCAGAAATCTGTAGGAAGGTCTAAAGAGTCAAATAGGGACCAATGTCAGGGTTGGGCATATAAGTTCACAAGATGGTGGGAAGACTAGTAAAAATGTCCGTAGGAATGAGTTGAAGGAATTGATTGCATTTAGCCTGGAGAAAAGAAGACAGAGGAACAGGAAAACTATCTCTAAATATTTGAAGGGTTGTTATGGAGAAGAGAGAGTTCTGCTTAGTCTCACAGAGAGAAAGAGGTGTAAGTTGAAAATAAAACAATTTAGGTTTGTCATAAGGAAAAACCTTCCTAACAATTAGAATTGACCAAAAGCAATCTGTCATGGGAGCCAGTAGCTTCTCTCTTCCTGAAGATTTTCATTGCAAGGTATGTGGCCAGCTGAAAATAGGCAGAGCATACCCACTCCTCTTCCGCTCATCCTCTAACCTGATACCTTTTGCACATGTGTGCACAACACATCAGTTCTTTGCACTGAAGAAAATAGCTCAGATGTCCAAGATACACATAAAAATCTTCAAGTAGTGGCTGGATGTCCACTTGTTGAGGATGGGGAAAAGGGATTCTTGGTCAGTTATAGGTTGAAATAGATGATCTCTGCAGTCTCTTCTAATTCTGAGATTCAGGATGATGAAGGGCTAAAACATTTATACAGTGTGGCAGGCACTGCACCAAGCACTTTAAAAATATCTCATCTGATCCTTACAACAACCCTCTGAGGTAGGTGCTATAATGAGGTTAGCAAACTATGGATCCAAGACAGGGAAATAACCAAGGAAGTGGTCAAGGTGCTAAGATTAAGGTCAGAAGAAATCATTGGTCACTTTGGGAATCAGCTACCAATATGTCAGAAAACATGGTAAAGGGAAGAGCAGAGACACGCTATTAGGCTCAGAGAGTAGACACCATTCTTACCAGAAGGAATTCTCGGTACCATTCTTCTTTTAAGTTTTATTTCAGCTCTAGACATCTGGTGCAGGTCACCAGAAGACCTGGGTGGGAATCTAACCTCTACTATTTACTTTCTATGTGACCTTAGGCCAGTCATATTTCCCTTTTTTGATCTAATTTTCCTCATTTGTAAAATGAGGGGGTTGGACTCAATGCTTCTTAAACTCTGGATCACTACCCCATATGGGGTTGTGAAAAATTTGGCAACAGTAAAAGGCTTTTGAACACTCAACAACCAAAAATTAATTAAAAATCGAACTCATAATGAAACTGAGGTGTTTTTGGAAGTATCATGCAACTTTACTGCAGCCTTGGTTCTGAAAACAAAACATGCACACTTTGCACTGTGCATGTACTCAGGCCACATGATGCCAAGGAGTATTGCTGAAATGCAAAAAGGGGTCAGAAGTGGAGAAAGTTCAAGAAGTCCTGGACTAGATGACCTTTAATGCCCCTTCCAGCTCTAGACCTGTGATCTTTCTCTTCTGTGTGGTGCTAAGTTTATGATATGGTGAATATTCCTTTTAGAGTGGTTGGCAGCATAGAGTAGCAGACGGAGGTCCAGCCAGACAATTAGGAAAACTTGGGTTCAAGTCCTTTCACGTACTGGATATGTGGCCCTGAATAAATCATTTAACGTCTTAGTGTGCTAGCCAGATGACTCTCTAAGACTATAAGATGTGGAACAGCTACCAGTATGTACTGGTAGAATGATTCTTCTTACTGGGGGTTCATATACTAATGAAATCATAGGTCTGGTTTAAAACACACACACACACACTTTTATGTGCTTAATATTACCAAATACTTGAGAATTTCTGTGGACAAAAGCCCTTCAGGATGATTTTAAACATACTCTGCACATAAGTTCATATATTATATTTATTATTTAGTGAAGTTACATTTGCAGGGACCCTTTTCTCTGACAAGCCCAAGACACTTACACATTCATTGCTTTCCTTAAGTGCCATCATTTACACAGCCTACCTGCGATATTTCAACATGAGGTTAATTGCAGCTAAAGAAAAGTTTATGATTAGTCCAGACAGGTATTTTTCTTCGTCGTCTAATACCATAAATCCATTAAGTTCCTATCCATCTTGTCATCCTCTCCTTGAAGAGTTAGTTATTTGACCTGGAATACTAGTTCACTTTTGTGATGATAATTGTGATTGGCAGAGAGCTCTGTCTGTTGCAGTAAATTTTTCTACCGGCAGTAGGGTTTAGTTTTACCCCAAGTCAATGGTAAAATCTGAATTTTTAACACCTTTGGTACTTACCCAAGGGTTGGCCACAGTATCACATAGAAAAAAGAGCTAAATTAGCTTCTAATGCATAAGATTTGCAAATGATATGCCTCTGTGGCAAAGGGTTGAGAAAGTATAACATATAGGTGCTTTTATTGTTTTTACTGAACTATGTATATGTCTTTGCCATACATTTGGACTCTGCTGCTGATCTGGAATAAGTCTTCATAGTGAACAGATAGATATCTTTGCTTCAGGTCTGGGTCATAGTGAGGCAACATTGCAGGGAGTGTGGCCAATGGGAAATAGACAGAACATACACATCCCACTCCCCACTCATCCTCTAACTTGATACCTTTTGTATGTGTGTACAAAATATTGACTCTGTGTGTGTTTGCACTGAAGAAAATAGCTCAGATGTCCAAGATACACATATTCTTTCTTGAAATTTTAGTTGTTGTTGACATGCTAGAAAAATTGGGCGCGTAAATTACTTCTGACCCCAGGCACTTTAATAGGAATGGCCAGCACTTATTCAGTTGGTCACCATAGGTCTCCCTGTCCTTGGCAGCATTACAGAGGTAATATTTTTTATCATGGATGAACAGCTTTTGAACAATTTCTCCAATGTATTAGGCATGAACAGGCTTTCCTTCAACATCGGATGTGCATGTCTTCCTTCTACATTTATTTCTCTTCAACAAACATATTTATTGTGGCCATTACAAGAAAATCTCCCTCTCCATAAATGTTTGTCTTCCCCTCTGTCCCTTTTATTGGATCATGAAGAAATGAATTATGGGCAGTCTTGTTCTGTACTCATGTGTGAGTGTATTTTTCAAGGGACTCCCCTTCACTTACACCATTATCATGAGTCTGTCTTATGAATTTCTGTCCTATGGTCTTAGGTAGTTTGTTGTGGCATAAGTGGAGGTTGACTGACAATATATGGAATACATAGGACTTAAAATGGTCTTGATGGGTGAATCATTTACCAATTCGGGTACTAATAATCCTCCCTTATTCATTTTCCAGTTGAGGGTTTTGGTACCACTTGTAGATGAAACTTAGATCTGTTGATACTATAGCTTTGACTAAATTGACTGACCATTCGGTTATTAAACACCTTATTAGTAAGAGATTAGAAACTGTTACAAAAAAATTTTAGTCAAACAACTGGTGGGGAACTGAGTGATTTAGTCAAAATGATTTAATATATTCATGTCTGCAGACCACTAAGTGAAGAAGTTAATAATAAAAAATAGAGATGTCTTGTGCAGCATGGTGGTGGTTCTGTTGCCTAAATTCCAAGAATTTATAACATCTTGTTAACTTTCACCTCTTGCATTGTGAGGTAAACATGTAATTTCTATTTCACAAATTAAGAAACTGTAGCACAGAACAGTTAAGTGACTTGTTCAGGGTCACACAGTTTGTTACAGTGGAGAAATGTTTGAATGGGGGTCAGGTGTACCTGAAATCAGATGTTTCCTCAGAGTGTGTAACTTAAGGCAAGTCATTTGACCACACTGAACTTTAGTTTTCTTATCTGTAAATGGAAGTAATAATAGTTCCTACCCCAGGGGGTTGTTGTGAAATTCAAATGAGAAAATAACGTAATAATATAAAATGCTTTGAAAAACTTTGCAGTACTTTAGGAGGAGGAGCAAACTATAGATTTAGAGCTAGAAGAGGGCTTGAAAGTCATCGAATACAACCCTCTTACCAGATGAGGAAACAGGTCCAATTTCACAATTATTTTTATAATTAATAAATTATATTTTCACATGCTATTTTTATAATTTAGTAGCAGGGCCAGTATTCAAATGTAAACTGTAATTGTGGCTATCATTATTTTTATAGAAGATAATAATATGTAGCATTTATATATTACTTTAAGTTTCACAAAATGTTTTACAAATATTATTTCATTTCATCCTCACAGAAATCCCGGGAAGCAGGTGCTTTATTATCTCCATTTTACAGATGAGAATGCTGATACATAGAGTAGTTAAGTGACTTGCCCAGGGTCACACATTAGTAGGTGTCTGAGGCCAGATTTGAGCTCAAGCATTCCTGAGTCTAATGATAGCACTCTATACCAGTGGTTCTCAACCTGTGGGTCATGACCCCTTTGGGGGTCAGATGACCCTTTCACAGGGGTGACAGGGGTCGCCTAAGACCATCAGAAAACACATATTTCCGATGGTCTTAGGAACCGAGACACCACTCCTCTATCTGTCTCCAGGCAGGTCTGGTCTACATATGTAGGCAGACACGCCTACATATGAGTATTAAAGGGTCACAGCATTAGGAAGGTTGAGAATCACTGCTATACACCATACCCTCTGGTTGTCTCAAAGACAAAACCAAGTCTCATTAACTCAAACCCTAGATATCCTGGTCTCTGTGGCATCTGAGGTGGCAACTGGGACAAGGATAAAAATTTGGCTTTGCCCAAGGAAGAGGAGATGGGAAAGTTCGTGACTTGAGTCCCACCTTATTCCTATTCCCTATTATTTCTACCTCATGTCACAGAATCAGAGAATCTGAGTTGGAGAGCATCTCAAAAGCCATGTGGTTTAACCTATGCTTGGATCAGGATTCCCTTTAGAATCCCAAAAAATAGACATCCAGCCTTTGTTAAAAGATCTCCAATGACTATCCACAGCCCAGAATCTGACCAACCATCTCAGGATGTTTTCAGATCCCTCTGATCATTAGGAAGGTTTTCCTTACCTGGAGCCCAAATCTGTCTCTGTCGAGTTCCCATTTCTGTCTAGTTCTGTCTTCTAGGGCTAACAGAACAAGTCTAAGTCATAGAGGATATATTAATATATTGTTATAGAATATATATTTCTCTGAACATGGTGGTACATAGTTCTAATCCTTGCAACTGAGGAGGCTGAAGCCAATAGATTGTTTGATTTAGGAAGTTCTGAGCCGCAGAGGACTAAAGATGACCAGGCATCTATACAAAGTCTGGTACCAATATGGTGAGTCTGTGGAAACAGACAGTCAAAGAAGAGGTAAACCATCCTAGGCTGAAAAACAGAACAGATCAAAGTTAACGTGCAATTAGTAGTGGGATTGAGTTCATGGGTGGCTACTGTATTTCCAGACTGGATGACATAGGGAGATCCAGTCTTTTTTTAAAAATTGTGCATATATAACTACATAAAATATATTACGTAAATATTTACTATATATTTTATATTCATTATATATAATATGTAGCTATTATCCCAACTCCATTGCTTTATTTATAATTTTAAAAATTTTGACGAATATTGCTGATAAAAATATTCTCAATAAAAACACCCTCCAAAAAGAAATATTTCCAAGTAAAAAACAGAAGATTATATGGGAAACCACATATATCTACTATATTCCACTTGTTTTTAAAAAAATACATTTTGTTGATGTTATTCGTCTTTATGTTGATATCATTACCACCTTCCACATTGACAAAGGAAAATCATCAAAACATATAATAAGAAAACTTGCCTGATTGTATGTATATGAGCATGTGCATATGAATGTGTATGTATATATGCATATGGTATATGTATGTATGTATAATATTTGGTCCTAGTTGGACTCTTGTGAGGGAGGAAGAATATTTGGTTATCTTCTTTTCCTCCAGGACCTTCATTGTTTTTCCCCATTATTTAGATTTCAACTTCCTTGGAATGATGTTTTCATTTATGTGGTTGTTGGCATTGTACATATTTTTCTTTTGTTTTCATTGCTATATGGTTCTGGATGTTTTCATTTATATGGTTCTTGGTGTTGTGTATTTTGTTTTCTTGGTTATTTTGCTCTGCATTAGTTTGTACAAATACTTCCTCGTTTTTCTGAATTCCTCATATTCATCCTTTGTTACTTCCCAGTAAGTGAAGTATATATCATATTCGTAGACCACACAGGCAGAAGTATACTACTGGAATCAGCTTAAACTAGTTTAGAAGAGTTGATTGTTGAATTTTCAGTGTGAACATTTATCCCTAAGAAATCAGTAAACCACAAATCAGGGCTTAAGTTATTATTTCACTGATTGTCTAGACTTAAGAAAGTGATGGAGGAAATATTAATAATGCAGATTAAACTACAAATTGTGTCATATGTACACATTTCTTTTTTTTTCTGGACAGCTAGTTGTTAAACATTTACTAGCATAGTCATGTACCAAAACATGGGTACCATGCTGTTTCCAGTTCTTTGGTACCTGAGAGTGCTACAAAAAATATTTCAGAATATGTTGAACTTTTCTTCTGTCTTTGATTTCCTTGGATTGTATGTGCAGTAACGGGATTGTTGGGTCAAAGAGCATGGACAGTTTAATAAATGTCCTTGAATAATTTCAAATTAAAATCCAGATTGGTTATATCATTTCAGAGCTCCACCCACAGTACATTACCACACTGATCTTGTTTTCTGTTTTCTTTCCTATTGCACAGAGTGAGGCGCAACACAAAGTTCTTTTCATTTGCATTTCTTTTACTGTTAGCAATTTGGAGCATGATTTCAACTACAAATGTTTCATGAAAAGGGAATAGTTTTAGAAGAATTGATTCATTCCTAGTTTACCTTTTATAAAGACTTCTCACATTTCAGAGACTTGTTCATGGGTATAGATGCTGAGCTCATATACTGGAGGGCTGGTTGTATAAGAACCAGGAACCAAAAATATATAAATGCCAAATATGTGTAAATAATATCTCATGCTTACATAGCACTTTAAAGTGTGCAAAGCATTTTAATACGTTATGTTATGTGAGCCTCCATAGTTGTGATCAACTAGGTGATTTGGGGACACAGTTTCCCCTTGGACACTGATGTTTGCAATCACACTCTGTCAGGTTTGTTAAACGAGTAGATAATCAGAGTGCACTCCTTGGGAGATGTATTTCTGCATCAGGAAGCCACTGACCTGATTGGCCCTCTTATTGGCAGCCTCTGTGAAAACCACGGAGACCAAATGACCCACTTAGGTCTTCAAGGCAGCACTGAGGGAGGATGGGAATGGAGATCATTCCTGGGCCACTGATGCTGTGGCTGCTGCCTAGGCAAGACTATTTCTAGGGACAATGGGAAACATACTTTTGGAATTTTTCCCAATGTAGTTTATAGGACAACAAAAATATTGAACTAAGATGCATGAATTAAAATTCTACCTCCAAACAAAACTTTGTGAACATTAGCCTCCTGCAGTCCAACATCTGGGGTTTAGTTTGTATAGTTGAAAAAATGTTAGATTTGGAGTTCAAAGATCTTGGGTTCAAGTTTTGCCACTGTGTGAGGTTGGCAATCAAGTGATTTTCTGAAAGATTTTCAATCTTCCAGAAGCCCCAGTTTCTTCATTTATAAGATGCTGTTGCTTGAAGAAATGCCATCTGAGGTGATTTTCTACTCAGAAACTATGCCCCTATGATCTCCAGAAACAGCTTATCATTGGCTTACACCTCAGAATAACTCTTTTCTTGTGCCCCAAACACTTTATAGGTTTCTGGGGCATTATTAGCTTTTCCTGCGTTTTCTTTTCTGAGAACAAGTACAGGACCAGTGTAGATGTACTTACAGGGAAAAGAAAATACTACTTTTAATTCTTTTAAATTTTTACAGACATTGGTATGATTAGTCTGTTTGCACAACAACATTTGCTGATGGTTGGTTGTCTCTATTTAAGAGATCTGGACCAGATTATGTGGTTAGGAATAGAAGAAAGGAAAGGTTCTAATGCCTAATTAGATAGATGAGTTTCTCTATTAGAAATTCTTTTAAAAACATGGAACCTTAATCAGTCTCTCACCAAAAGAGTCATTCTGTATAAAAAAGATTGAAAAAAGGTGGAAAAAACCGTTTCAACAAAACTAACCAACACATGAACCAATTCTGCCAGTGTGTGCTGTTTGACATATGTAGTCTCCCACTTTGACAAATAAGGATTATAGGAGGGTACATTTTCCTAAATCTTTTTTTTTTTTGCTTTTTTTTGGTGGGCAGTTGGGGTTAAGTGACTTGCCCAAGGTCACATGGCTAGTTTTTGTGTTAAGTGTCTGAGGCCGGATTTGAACTCAGGTACTCCTGACTCCAGGGCCAGTGCACCTAGCCGCCCCCTAAATCTTTTTAAGGATTAAGTTTGGGCACCGTAATTAGATAACATCCAATTTCTTTTTTGTTGTCATCAGTTACATTTATATCATTGAAATAATTTTGGCTATTGTTATGTTGGTTCTTCTGACTTCACTTTGCATCAATTCATATAAATCTTACCATACTTTTCTGAATTCTAATTCAATTTTAAACATCAATTTCTTATCTGAGTGCTGTATAGGACAACTGAAGTTTTTCACTGGCCCAAGTATAGAATCAATCAGACTTTATTTTTGGCCGGTGTAAAACCTCAGTCTTCTTTCAGTTGGAAAATGAACATGTATAACATCATGGATAAATCCCCCCATAGGTTGATGAAGAAAGTATAATGTGGGTCTCACTCAAATTACTTTTGGCCTTGTGGCAGCAGAGGAGAACTCAGTTTTGCATTTCTAAAGTGCTTTGGAGGAAAATGTTCCCTCTATAAAAAGTGTCATTATAGTAGATTGATATATCTGAAATAAATTGATAATAAATTTCCTTGGCTGGGTGTTAGAGAGGATGGAGGGAGGGTGGAGAAAAGAAGATGATAAGTTTGGGATAGTCTATTTCAGCTAATAGCAGAGGAAAAAAATCCACCTTCCTTTCTTCTCTTGATGTGAGGACAAAGGGTCAAATTAATGGAGCTCTGAATAAAATAAAATGATAGCCTCTTTCAGAGATGACTTCACATTCTACTAGTGAAGTGAGAAAATCCCTAGTTGAATCCTGTGGCTTTCCAAAGTGTGGGGCTGACATGTTACAAAATTTTCATATTACAAAAGCCGAAAATACACTGTTTTCAGACACTCCAGCCATACAAGGGAATAAACATTGCTAGAGATTAGAACGGGGGGGGGGGCGGAATCAGAAGCCCTTTAAGTTGAATTGTTTGGAATGGCTGCTTCTGTGGATTTTCTTTTGGTTGCTGTTCTTTAGAGTACATTTTCATGGCCCAATTAACAGACCAGTTGTAGTTTTCTCTTTTTATTTGTTCATTTTTATTGCAACCAGGAAGGGTGGTGGTGAGGGTTCTGTGGGGGAAGGTACGTTGTGACAGTCTCATTTATAGAAGGCTTTCAATGCTACTGATTAGAATGCTCTTTAGCTAGTCGACTTTCCAGTGATGATACTATAAAAACTGCCTTTCAGATTAGAATCTTCATGACAATGGAAGTGTTTCCCACTAATGGAAATATGTGGATGTGAGCTGCCTCACTGAGTGAAAGAATCTAACAAGGGCCTTGATCCTCGACTCCACATTTGTAAAATCTTCATCAGGGATCTGGAGGATAGAACATGCTCATAGATCTTACAGAAAATAAGAATTAGGAAATAGGATCAAAATTCCAAATAACTTTGATCGTTTAGGTATAGTGAACCAGATCATGCAGAAAACTGGGGTTTGCCTTTCCAGGTTGAACCAGAAGTTCAGGCTAGTGTCACAGAAGGGAGGATGGACTCACTCTCAGGAGATTTGGATTTAGATCCGCTCGGAGACTCTGTTTTCCAATCTGAAAAATAGTATTTGCACTATTCACTTCAAGTTCAAATTTGACAAGCATGTATTGTGTCTAGCATAGTTAGCTAGTTAAGTGCTGGAGATACAAACGCAAAAATGCAATAATTCTTTCCCTCAATAAGTATATGTTGGTGAAGGGTTGGGAGGGTGGTGGTAGTATGGGAAGGTGTGGTTACAGCAAAAGTAAATCAGAGCAGTGCTGAGGACATCATGTAGGCATTAAAATGATTACTATTAGGCAGCTAAGTGGCTCATTGGAGTAGGGCTTGAGCTTGAACTCAGGAAGACTTGAGTTCAAGTCCAGCTCGGACACTTACGAATTCTGTGGCCCTAGACAAATCACTTAACAACTCTCAGACTCAGTTTCATCCCCTGTAAAAAGAAGTGATTGGAAGAGATAGCCTTTAATATTCCTTCCAGCTCTAAATCTATGACCTGTAGCAGAGAGAGATTAATTTTTTTTTGCTTTTTTTTTTTTGGAGGAGCAATTAGTGTTAAGTGACTTGCCCAAGGTCACATGGCTAGTAAGTGTTAAGTATCTGAGTCCAGATTTGAAGACAGGTCCCCCTGACTCCAGGGCCCGAGCTCTATTCACTGTACCACATAGATGCCCCGAGAGATTATTTTTGGCTATGCTATTTTAAGGCATATGGAAGATGAAAAATGGCTTCAAAATAGCTAGCACTTATATAGTATTTTAAGGTTTGCAAAGCATTTTTTCTAAATCTTATCTTATTTTATCCTAATAGCAAACCCAAGAGGTAGATTTATCTTCCCTGTTTTCCCTATCCCTGCTTTATAGACTTCAGGCAAATGGAGGTTAAATTACTTACCCAGGGTCATACACACAGCTGGTAAGTGTCTGAGGTCAGATTTGAACTTGGCTCTTCCTGACTTCAGGTCTAGCACTCTAGCTGCCATCTTAAAAAAAAAAGTTAGCCTAATAGCCACAGCAGAATGAATGAATGAATAAACATTTATTATGAGCCAGGAATGAATGCACTCAAGAAGGAGAGATAAGCGTGGGGTAGCTACTCCAAGAAAAAAGGCCATGTGGACAGTCTTTTTTAAAAAAATGGAGGAGGCATCAGAATCAAAAACTAGTCTGGGGGTTGTCTCTTCACATGGTGTGACAAAATAAATTTGAAACTTTGTTCAGCCTTCTTTATTTTGCTGTAGTTTGATAGTCAAAGAAAATGAATATGATCTTTGGTTGCACTGAGAGACGCTTAGGTCTAGAAGGTTATAGGTCATGGCTGTGATAGTCCCACTGTACTTTGGTCAGATGCCATCTGGAATACTTACTATGTTCATCTCTGGCCACCATATTTTAGGAAGCATATAGATAATCTTGAGAACAACCAGAAGAAGCTGGGTATGGGAAAGGGCTTCAAGGTCATGTCATATGAGAATTCATTGATGAGACAAGGGAGAGTCTCGGAGGGAAAAAAACAAACAACAAAATGAGAAGATTCAGGATAGCTATCTTGACATATGGGAAGGGCTGTCACATGGAAAAGGGATTAGATTTGTTCTGCTCCGTTCCAGAGGACAGAACCAGGAACAACAGATAGAAAGTAGAGAGAGTCATATTAAACATTGGTGCAAAGAAAAAAAAATCCTGACACTTCCTAAAGTTAAAACTATGCAACAGTGTAATGAGTTGCCTTAGGGAGTAGCAGGGTCTTGTACAATGGAGATCTTTAAACAAGGAATAGATGTCTACTCATCTGAGATGTTGTTGAGAGAATTCTTATTCAGGGATAGGTCTCTTCTTTTCTTTTTGCTTTCTTTTTGGAGGGGGGAAGGATGGGAACTTGGGGTTAAGTGACTTGCCCAAGGTCTCACAACTAGTAAATGTTAAGTGTCTGAGGCCACATTTGAACTCAGGTCCTCCTGACTCCAGAGCTGGTGCTCTATTCACCGCACTACCTAGTTTCTTCTGAGACCCCTTTCAATTTGGGTGCTTTTAGGAGAAAGATGCTATTCTTTCTCTTCTGCTTCCTCAGGTGTGAAAGAGGTTTAAGGATGCAGGATGTAGGTGGATGGGCTAAATTTTCAGGAAACCACTTCAGAAGCAGATTACGCAGGAGGGTAGTTGTAGAAATTATTCTCTCACCTGAAACCCTATCTAGCAGCTAGGTGACTAGCTGCAGGGGGATTGACATCAATTAACCTGAACATCCCCAACCATGCATAAGTTTTCAAAGATGTTGGATACTAATTTAACATTAGTTTTAAAGGAATCTGTATATAAGATTACTGTTAACATTAAATCGATAATTGTTAAAGGATTAGAGAGAAAGGTACAAAACTTTACCTTATCTTTATTTCTTTAATATAATCCTTTAAAAATTTCTGCTTAATATATTAAGAATATATTAAGAATTTAGCTGTGTAGATTTGATGCCATTTTACATTAAGAAATGTAGGAAAAATATGCTCATTTATTCTTTAAAGCATTTGGCTTATGCTTTATTTCTTGGCTATGTGGTCATAGTAACTTGTCACCTTCTGGTAGCAATGTATGTAAGCTGCAGATGCAAAAGACAAGGAGAAAAACCAGCCTCCTCGGGGCTAAAATGATAAAATTTCAAATGATGGAGTGATGGTCAATATCTCAGTGACCAAAATTCAGATGACAGCTCAGCATAAAAATTTGCTTTTATGCTTTTTATCGGTGGAATCTTGGAATGGGGCACAGGTGACCAACTGCTCTGGTGATTTTTAGGAGGACTAGAAGGCTCCCTGGCTCCTCATTGTCCTCCCTTCTACCTCCATGAGCTTATGCTTAGAACTTTGGCAGAGGTCTACCTCTTTAATGGTAATGAATGGAGGGGTCTACCTCTTTAATCGTAATGAATAGAGGAACAATCATTTATTAAACATAAACTGTATGCTAATCGCTGTAGCTAAATGCTGGGGATACAAAGAGAAAAGTAAACAGTCTTTTTCAAAGAGCTTACATTTTTTTTTCTTATTCCATAAATTAACCCATTTATTGTTGGACTATGGGCTACAGAGATTTGATAAGAAGATTTTACTGATCTTTCAATTCCTTCAGTCTTCTGATGGCAAATTTGACTGTAATTGCAGAGGTTGTACCATAGGTCCATGCACCACCAGCTACTGTTTTCATACAGGATCCACAATGCCAAATACCCACAATATGTCTCTTCATTTTGGTCTTGCACAGAAGGAGATATACTTGGTATGGTGGCTAATTCAATTTTCTTCACCATTTTTCTGAAGGATGCTCCATAACATGTTCCATATTTGCCAACAATTTGGACCTTCTTGGTTTGTTTAGCCATGTTAGCGGTCCTGGGACTGGAGCTTGGAGAGGGAAAGAGCTTACATTCTAATGGTTGGAAGCAACCCATACAAGGGAATGATGACCAGGGATTTGGATTTGTTTGGATTGTAAACCATAGGGATTGATCCTTTCTCAGAAGCAATGACAGAATTGATTTAATTACCAATAGTAGAAGTAGAAGTTAGGAGAGACATTGCTGAAGAATAGATTCTCTAAATCCATGTCTTTGCTAAGGCAAACAAAATGATCAATTTAATGTCAATAAATATGATGTAACTGGGCACTGTGCTAAGCTCTGTGGATGCAAAGAAAGTCAAAAGAAAATCTCCCCTGCTCCTCCTCCCACCTCCTCCCTAGTCTCCCCCTCTCTTTCCACCAAATAAGAGAAAATTGTAAAGACTGGAAATAGTCAATGTATAAAGACACTAGAGTGAAGGGGAACTGGGAAAGACTTCCTGTAGAAGGTGGGATTTTAGGTGTAGGAAGACTAGAAGGATGAAAGGGAGGTTATAACAGGGTATAAAGTAGTAGCAATCTGTCCCTCAGTGCCTAAGCAGACTGATCCTACCATTCTTTAGTTCAATTATTTTTGTATTAATAGATGTGATATCAATCTTTGACTCCTAGAGAGCAAGAATGGCTCTTTATGGGGCAAAAAGCCACCGAGTTTTTCCCTAGTCTGATGAATGTATGAAGACTGTGCTTTTCTGAAAAAGCAGTAGCATCAGGAGCTAAAGAATAATGATAATAATAACTAGCACTTATATATCACATTAAGGGTTGCAAACCATTTGATACATGTTATTTCATTTGATCCCCACAACAACCCAGTGAGAAAATGGACACTTAATGTTAAGGAAGTAGCAGCACATACAAGAACTCCAGCTGAAGCCAGAAGCCAGAAGCATATAGAGATTCTGTTACTTCATGCCCAGTGGAATCATGCCTCATGGTGATCAGCAGCTAGGAAAAATCAACAGGGAGCAATGAATGCCTGACAAATACTATATGCCATATCTCCACATCTGGCAGGGATTACTCAATTGGGAAAAAAATGTCTGCTCCTTGGGAAGTTTAGGACGCGGGCTCAGAGGGAACAACACATTGATATTGCTGGGAAAAAATTATTGGCTTTTAGCATAGAGACATAAGTTGTCTCTCCCAGGTATGTCCTGACCATATGTGTTCCCTACACATGTGCTAGTCTGTAACTCTTTCCTACCTGTGTCCACTTTTCCCACTGGTAGTATGTATATTTGTAGGAAAATCTGCCTCAGATTTATAGGAAACCATTTTATTGATACTTTTCTTACTGTAATATTTCATTAAGTGCCTTTACTTTGAATTAGCTATATCCTTCTATTCACTAGGAAATTAAACATCATTGGAGGACTTTGGGGTTATAGTACCTTGCGTATGAGATAATCTTGTCTAGACAACTCAGAGGTGAGTTGGAGGAAGCCCCCAGGTTCTGTATCAACAGCAAAGACAAAGTCTCTCCTGTCATCTTCATGGACATGATGGAAGGATGCAAGCTAGATAATTAATTTAAGTAGATTTGGAGCTGGTTAAAGGATCAGATTGAAAGAAGAGCCTTGAATAGGTCAGTATCACCTTGGAGAGCAGTGTCTAGAAGCGTGACCCTGTCATCTGTCCTTGACCTTATGCAGTCTAACATTTTTATCAGTGATTTAGACGAGGACATATATGACATGCTTATCAATTTTGCAGATGCCATAGATCTGGAAGTGGTAGATTATTAAAAGGTTGGATGATAGAATAAATATTGAAAAAGATCTTAACAGGCCAGTATAATGTAGTGAATTAAATAAAATGAAATTTAATAGTTATAAAACTAAAGTATTATACCTAGTTTGAAAAAATCAACCTCACATATAGAAGATCGCAGAGGTTTGGCTGGATTACAGTTCTGGGTAAAAAACAGCCAGGGATTTTAGTGGATTGTAAGCTAAATAGAGTTAACTATGGGACATACCAGCCAAAAAGACTTATGCAGTCTTGGGTTACATTAAGGAAGTGTCCAAAATGATGGAAGGGATAGTCTCACTGTACATTGTTCTAGATAAATGGGGAAATTGGTAGAACAATAGACATAATGTTGGACCTGGAGTGAGGAAGATCCAAGTTCAAATCTGTCCTCGAGTCAGACTAGTCATGTGACTCTGGGCAAGTCACTTACCCTCTGTCTTAATCCACTGGAGGACTGGAGAAGGAAATGGAAATTCACTCCAGTATTATTTCCAAGAAAACCCCATGGACAGTAAGTATTGGTATGCTTTGGTTCATAGGGCCATGAGGAGTTGGACACGGCTGAACAATTAAATGATAATTACAACAACAACAAAGGTTAGAAACCTGGATAGCTGATGTAATAATTACCTTTAAGGATTTAAAGGCTATCATTTGGTTAAAAGGTTACACTTGTTTTGCTTGGTCCCAGAGGGCAACCTAGGTGGATGGGAGTGAGAAAGAAGATGTAGATGTGCTATAAGCAAAAGCTTCCTAATAATTAGAGCTATCCTAAAGTGGAATGGGACACTTTGGGTAGCAGTAGGTTTCTTGTTATTGGAGAGCCTCAAAAGCAGGTTGGACGATCACTTTCTTGATTAGGATGTTGTAAAGAAAAATATTGGTCAATATTGGGTTGGGACTAGTTGAGATCTCAGGTTCTTTAAACTCTCTGATTCTACAACTTGAAACCATATGCATGGGCAAAGTGATCAGGCCAACTCTGCTCATTTATTGGACCTGTTTTTCAGCATAAAGTTCTCAGAGCCAGGAAAGCAGTTTGGGACTTTTCTGTCTATGCTGTAAGGCTAGGTGGGGTGTTGCCCCCTAGAATTTCTCCCTTTTGAGTTCCAGGTATTTCTCCTTCTCACAGACCTGTAGCCTGGATTGTCTGAAAGTATTCATTCCCTGATCATAGCCCACCTATATAATTGAACCTCACTAGTTCTGTGTTTCCAGAGGGCATCCCATTTAAAAATGCTGTTTAAAAAATGTGGATTTAAAAAAAAAAAATTATTCTGTTAGCAGCATCAGGCCTATTATGGTGGTGGTTTTTCTTGATTAATCTCTGTCTATGTAATTCATGGACATTAACCCCATTTGATTTTAATCCACTGAAAACAAGGGGGAGCAATGTGGTACAGCAGACAGAATGTGAAATTTGAAGTCAGAGGACCTGGTCTTGAATCCTCGACTTGTCACTTAATACTTGTGTGACTTAGGTCAGCTTGCTTGACTACTCTAGAAATTTCAGTACTATTTCATATTTCAAATACTATTTCAGTAAAATAAATAGGTTGGACAAGATGCTACCTAAGTTCTCTTTAGCTCTAAATTCATGATCCATAGAGATTAGGATCACACAAGATCACAGAATGTCAGAGTCAGAAAGATTCTCCATAGTCAAATATTATATCTCTGCCAGGAGGGGCTACCAGTTGCTTTGAACTGACCAGGTACAAATAAGGATCATGAAGTAGAGTTTTTGTCGTTGTTCAGTTATTTTCAGTTGTGTCTCACTCTTTGTGATCCCATTTGGGATTTTCTGGGCAAAGATACTGGAGTGATTTGCTATTTCCTTCTCCAGCTCATTTTACAGATGAGGAAATGGAGACAAACAGGGTTAAGTGACTTGCCCAGTATTATAGTGTCTGGGGCCATTTATGTGGAATCTTCTTATCTCCAGGTCCAAAATATTCCATTCACTGCTCCCCTAGCTGCCTCTCAAGTTGGTTTACTTAGCTTATAAGAACACAAATAATGGTCACTTACTAGTAATGGTGAATGGTGGCTCTCCCCTGTACCTTCCATTTTTCCTCAGGGAAACATGCTCAGGTCAGTGGTTTTTACAGTTTCTGAGGAGGTGAAGAAACTGCCAGGTCTGCAACACCTTGAGTTTCCCTCACTGGATTCTTTTAATATGCCCATAAGATTGCCACATGTCAATGTGACCAGTATAAAGATTTTCACTGTTCTTGAACAAAGAAACCTTTTCGCTCTGCCCGCGTATTTAGTAGGGGTGGTCCAGAAGTGTTCCTAGTCCTTTAGTGTCTCAGATTTCTTCCTGTACCACAGCCTCGGGGGTTTCACCTTTTGAAATTCTAGCTCCATCATAGGGCTTGTCCCTCACTTGTAATATAAGGTACCATGGTCATAGACTACTGTGCCAACCCATATTCATCCTACAACTCACCAGACAAGTAGTTATCCAGGCTTTGCTTAAATACCTCCAATAAGGAAGAAACTACTACTTCCTAAGTCAGTTCAATACACTTTTAGATAACTTATGATTAGTAACTTTTTTTTCTAACTTTGACCCTAAATTCGCCTCTGTAACTTCCACCCCTTGTTCCTAATTCTGCCCTCTTGGGAGAAACAGAATGTATACCCCCTTTCTCACAAGGCACCCTTTTATATACTTGCAGATAAATTGAATATTCCTCCAATCTTCTTTAGTTTAAACATTCCTGGTTCCTTCAACTGATATTCATATAGCCACAGAACCCCTCTTTTATTCCAGGGTCTGATGGGAAGTGACTCTTCTGCTTATTAAGGACAACCACTCTACATGTGATAGATAGTAATGATAGCTAACATTTATTTTTAAATGATATTTTATTTCCCCCCAATTACATGTAAAAACAATTTTAACATTTATTCTTTTTTCTTTAAGTTTTGAGCTCCAAAATCTATCCCCTCTTTTCCCCTCCCCCCTTCATGAGATAGTAAGCAATCTCATATAGATTATAAGTGTGTAATTATGTAAAACACTTCCATATTAGTCATTTCATGGAAGAATATAAGTAAGGAAGGAAGGCAGGAAGGAAGAAAGAGAAAAAGAGAGAGAGAGAAAGAGAGAAAGAAAGAGAGAAAAAAGAGAAAGAGAGAGAGAAAGAAAGAAAAAAGAAAGAGAAAAAGAAAGAAAGAAAGAAAGACAGAAGGAAAGAAAAAGACAGAGAAAGAAAGCAATTTTGGGTTTGTATTCAGACACCATCAGTTCTTTCTTTGGAGGCAGATAGCATTTTTCATCATGAATACTTTGAGATTGTCTTGGATCATTGTATTGCTGAGAATAGCTCAGTCATTCATAGTTATTCATCATACAATATCGTTGTACTGTTGTATTGTGGTACTGCATAATATTGGTGTATTATTACCACGAACAACATTCTCCTAGTTCTGCTCACTTCACTCTTTATCAGTTTGTGTAAATCTTTCTAGATTTTTCTGAAATCATCCTGCTCATCATTTCTTATATTTACAGCATAGCCAACATTTAATTTTTTCAAGTGCTTTATATATGTCATTTCATCTGATTTTCACAACCCTTGTCAGGTATGTCTAGTGATGGAGGCAGCTGCAATGGTCCCTGATCTCTTAGAGGAAAATAACAAAACATACCTTCCTCCTTTTGGCAAGGAAAGTATAGATACTGAATTTTTTATATAGTTTCAGATGTAGTCATCACTTCACTTATCTATTTTCTTTGTGGCAAAGGAGGAGTCTGTAGATGGACTTGACAGGATACGAGGAAATATCTATAGTGTAAAAAAATAAAAAAACATAAAACCTAAAAAGAAAAGCTAGCTATATTTTTTTGAAAAGAAAGAAAATGACTATTTTAATGTATTACTTTATTTCAAGACATTTTTCTGATTTCCTGACACCATGCCAGTACAACAAATGGTCCTTCCAGGACAAGATATCTGAATTGTTTGGCAGAATTCTAGACCATGCATGAATATCTCTTCATGCAAGTGCTATGATTTCAACTCAGGAAGCAACCGTTTCATCCAGTTTATCAAATACAAATTACACCCACAGACTCTGGCAAATTCTCAATGACTTGGCTTATTGTTGTCTGTATCATAAAACCAGACCAGTCATAATATGGCCATTTTATTAACATGGACGGCACAGTTGCTTCTCAACAGTCGACATGAATAAACATGAGATTGCAGGGCTCTCAGTAGCTGGGTTGCTGAGCTGCTGTTTTCTGATAGTTAATGATATCTTTGATGGGGGCATTAGGTAAAATATGATTCACCTGCCAACATTCTCATGTAAACCAAGACTTGTTTTCATCAGGTGAAGGATTCTATCAGGATGGGTTTTAGCCAGACACGTCTGCTTGCCAAGTGACGCATGTGTTTCTTGCTCTTTCTTTTTCCATTCCATACTATCCAACAAGTATGTACTAATTGCCCATTAGGTGCAAGGGCACTATGATGGGAACTAGAGATACAAAGATGAATGAAGGACAATTCCTGTCTTCAGGGAGCTTACATTCTATTAGGGCATGGGATATGGTATATACAGGATGATTTGAAGCAGAAGAAAGGAATGCTTTTGACCTGAGCCTTAAATAAGGTTTGAGATTATAAGAGAAGAGATAAGGAGTCAATGCATTCTGGATGCCAAGGACAGTTTATACAATACAAGAGGTGGGGCAAAGAATGCTGAATTTGGGGAAAAACAAATAGGCTAGTGTGACTGGAATGACATAGACTGCGTCTATGAAGGGAAATAATAATGTATAATAAGCCTGGAAAAGTAGATCAGAGTCAGATTGTGAGGGACTTTAAAAGTCATGTTTAAGAGTTGATATTTTATCCTAACTTCCATAGGGAGCCAATGAAAGTTCTTGAGGAGTCATATAGTCAGCTTAGTGCTTTGGGAAGCAGATGTGTGGAGGATGGATTGGAGAAAGAAGAGATCGACATATGAAGTCATTGGTGGCTTTGCTTCAATTCCTCCAATTAGGGAGAAATAGCTTCCAGAGGCGATAAGTGCCTGAATTAGAATGGAACCTGCACAAATGAGAATTCCCTTCTCCTGGTATAACTTCCCTTTTCTTTTAAGTTAAGTCATATCACTCAGCACTGAATATTTGTCTCCAACAGGAAATTTATCCTGACTATATTGTCTCAGTTCTGCTCTTTCTATTGATTTTAGTCACCTCTCAAATAACACTTGTGTGGCTATGCTAAGGCTATGTTGTGTAAAAATAAGGCCATTTGGCTTCCAGTGCTAACATTCTAAGATGCTCTGATAGTAAACAAGCAGGGCCATCTGTAAATTGGCAGATGGAATCAACTCAAGTGCAAAGAAAAGTGATTCAGTGCTCAGAAACACAAATTAAGTTAAGGTTTAAAAATGCCACCTTTATAAAATTAAGAAACAAGTTGAAAACCTTGACTTAAGACTGCTAACAGCAATTAAATTAAAATGCTTCAAAAGACAACGAGAATCTTTTATTAAGCTAATTGTTTTTGAACTCATTTTTTGATTCAATGTTTTTTTTAAATTAATTTCATTAGTGTTTAAGCCCTAAATAAGGCTAAGTAAGTCATGCCTATTAATTTCCTGGGTTGTTGATCCTTTTGAAATTGGTTATTAATACCAACAAAAGTCAAACCATACTACAACAAGTACCATGGCAAAGGAAAATCTAACAATTTCACACTTATTCCTTATATAGCAAATAATATTTTCATACGGCAAAATTCTAGTAGCTGATATTTAATAATTTTAAAAATCATGACCTTTGATTTAATCATTTACAGGAAATTCCTGGTGTGGAAAAATCTCCTCACATATGCATGTTAACAATTCACTTGTATTACCTTATATTACTTATATTACCACTGATCTCAGAGAGTTAGCTGGGGGCAGCATTAAGAGAGTAAATGGATTACTAAAAGTATCATGGCAAATATGTGTCAGAAGCAGGACTTAAACCAGGGTCTTCCCTAAGGCTGCTCCTACCTCCACGTCTTATATTTAATAATTTCATTGCTGTTCAGTCACTTCAGTTGTGTCCAAATCTTTGTGAACTGCTCCCCCCTTGGGGTTTTCTTGTCAAAGGTATTGGAGTGGTTTGCCACTTCCTTCTCCAGCTCATGTTACAAGTGAGGAAACGTAGGCAAAGAGAGTTAAGTGATTTGCCTAGTGTCAAACAGTTAGTAAGTATCTGAGGTGGTGAGTCTTCCTGATTCCAAGCCCAGTGTTTTCTTTATTGTGCTTATTACCTGCCCCTTTATAGAGGGTCTTAAAGCTTATGAATTTCTTTCCTGGAGTCAGGAGGACCTGAGTTCAAATCTGGTTTTATACACTTACTAGCTTTGTGACTTGGGGCAAGTCACTTAACCCTGTTTGCCTCAGTTTCCTCATCTGTAAAATGATCTGGAGGAGGAAATGGCAAACCAATCCTATATTTTTGCCAAGGAAACCCCAAATGAGGCCATAAATAGTTGTTCACAGGTAATTGACTAAACAACAACAGTTTACAAAGTATTCTCCTTGCAACAGCTCTATGAGGTAAGTAGCACAAATATGCTACTCAAATTATGGAGGAGAAAATAGGCTTTGAAAGGTAGACTGATTTGCCCACAATTGCATGACTAGTAGATGAAGGAGCCACTACTTGAATCCAGTCTTCTTGGCTCCACCCCTCAGGCTTCCTGAATATCAGGCTGTGCCTCTGTTTTCTAACAGAATCTAATATAATCCTTTGTAATTGTTTTTGTTTTAATATAATAAAATTTTGCTTATCATCTTTTATGACTGGAATAGGTCATAGCTACCTAATGCCACCAATCAGAATAAAGTGAAAAATTATTGATCTTGATTTTTAAAATATCTAGCTGGTTTGGTTCATGTAGATAATTAATCTACATGATATCTTGAACTTTAAGTTTTCATCTGGATGTCTCGTGCTCTGACATGACAACAGATAGGTTAAGTGATGCATTAGAGTCAGAACTAGAATAGAAGCCTTATGCCTAAGTATTTTTTTAAACCCAGTCTTCATTGGAAATAGAAGTTTCCCACCCGTACTTTTTACATCAGACTACACTGGGTTTCTTTTAAAATTAGGTTTCTTGTTAAGATGATGTTGTTCAATAACAAATCTTTCCTTTTAATACAAAAGTACTGATGAAAATAATTTTCTTTGAATTACAATTATGCAACTTAATGAAGCTTTACAGATAAATTGAAGACATTTCTCAGCCTGTAGGTTTTTTTTTACTAGCTTACAACATTCTCACACTAATGTTATAGTAATGAGGCAGATGATGGTCCTGAGTATTAGTATTGCTGCTTGAAATCACATTTCTAATTTCTATTAAACTTCTTCCTTGCCTGTAGCCTGCTTTCTTTTGGGTTTCGGACTTTGACAAAGGTTATACCTATATGTGAACTAAGATTTGACACTTCCCTTATATAGGTTTGATTTTATTAAATGGGATAATATTTTGAAAGTGCTTAACACAGTGTTTGGTGCATAGTAGGTTGTTATAAGTAAATGCTTGTCCTCTTCCCCTTTCCTTTTGCAGCGAAGCTGGACTGTACAAGTTTGTCTAGCCAAGGTAAAAAAGAATCTGTATGCAAAGTGAAAAATTAAATCAATCAGCCAAATACATTGGAATATTTGTTTATATATGCAAACCATATGGTTCATTGAAAGAATTTTAAACTTTTCTTCTGATTACTCCTCTTGTGTTTATAGATTCCCTTTCCCTACCCTCTTAAGACTGTATTTTCTTTTAACTGTATTTTCTTTAATTAAGTCAGCTTGAAGTTCTAGGACACTGTCATGGAATCATAGAACCTTAGAGTTGGAAGGGATACTAGAGGTTGCCTAGTTCAACCTCTCATTTTAGATATGATACTGTAGCCCAGAGGTTAAATTATTTGCCCCAAATCACACAGGAGTTAAGCAGAAGAACTGACATTTGAACTCAGGGCTTCATTCAGTCAATTAGGCTTTAGTAAGCTCCTATTAAGGTGCTAAGCACTGGAGATAAAAAGAAAGCCAAAATTTCCTGCTCTCAAGGAATTCTGTCTCCCATATTCTTTTATAGTCTCTGACTACAAAACCCAAGCCCTCTCTTTTTCTCACCCACATCAGTCTCAAAGTTTTATGTCAAATCAAGCGGCCATGGTCCTGAGAGACTGAAGGATTGATGGCGTGGCTCTGACTATCACATTGATGGCTCCAGCTCATCAGTTTTATGAAAATCTGTACTACCATTCTGCTGCCACACACGTAGACACATAGTCTTTGAGTGCACAGCTAATACTGTGGTTTTTCCCACTCTGGCCTCTTTACATACTTACTTCCCTCTAGGTAGCTTCCCCAATCTGTCTTGTCACTCTCATATTGTGTCCCCAGAGGGTATCTGCTCTTCCCAGATTTAAGGATACTCTGTGGGTCTGCATATCAGCATAATGATAAGAGTAATAATTATAATAAACAATATATTTGTACAACGTACATCAAAGTTCTTTCATGTATAAAAATAACAATTATCATTTATATAATGATGCAAGGTTTTCAGTGCATTTTACATGTATTCTCTCATTGGATTTTTACAACAATCCTGGGAAATAGGTACTATTATTATTATTCCCTTTTTACAGATGAGAAAACTGACAGGTTGCCTTGCCTAAGGTCACACAGCTAGGAAGTCTGAGGGAAGATTTGAACTCGAGTTTTCCTGACTCTACTCTGGTAGACTGGTACTCTATCTGCCACACCACCTAGCTGCCTACTACTCCATCTAGCTCAACCTCATGAAGAAGAGGCATGAAAGGCAGTACAGACGAAGAAATAAAAACGCAGAGATGGAGTCCTATCTCCTTGCCCAAGGGCCCATCAACTTCCCTACTGGCAGAACTCAGGTCCTCTCGACTCCTGATATTCAAATGTTCCTTCATCCAAATCAGAGTTTTACATTTTTAGGTCAGGACATGTCTGGGGCTGTGGTGGGAAGGATTCTCCTCTCTCTCATAGTACTTGCAATGTATCCTTTGACCTCAGTGCCACTATACTGTATATAACAAAGCAACAAATATGCTTCACACAAATGTTTAATAACATATTTGGATGATCATCAGCTTTGTTGTTGTTCTGTGGTGTTCAACTCTTTATGAGAATATTTTTGAGGTTTTCTTGGCAAAGCTAGAGTGGCTTTCCATTTCTTTTTCCAGCTCATTCTACAGAGAAGAAAACTGAGGCAAATAGGGTTAAGTGACATGCCTGGGGTCATGTAGCTAAGTGTCTGAGGCCAGAGTTGAACTCATGAAGATGAGTCTTCCTGATTCCAAGCTCAATGCTCTATCCACTGTACCACCTAGTTGCTGGATCCTCTGGATCTTTGAAAATGGGCTTATTGTGAATCTCAAGTCTCCAATAGCTGACAAAGAGACCTAAATAGATGTTTTTTCTTTCTTTTTTTGCTTTTCTCCAGCTATATTTATTGACTATACCCAAAGTCCAGCAATACAGAATAACTTGATTTTGAGAGGCACCTTAAAACCTTATTGCCCTTTCTCACTAAGGGCTTACCAAAGGCAACTTTAAAATAATAAACAGGAAAGAAGCAATTACTACATTTAATAGCTGACCTAAGTACTGGTACTTAAAAGTAGAGCAGGAGAAGAGAAATGAGATGGAAATATTGGTTTGAGTTCTACAATTGTTTGAAGACTAGGTCTGAGAGGTCAAGATGCCATTTTGTGCACTGCCATGGTGATGCTGTCATGTTTCTGGATCATTATGTTCCCATTGTCTGACTCTAGACAGACCACAGAAATATCTGTTGGGTCAGAGGTTAGTTTAGCTGCTTGTTGGGCTAGAACAGAGATCACCCCAGCATGTTCATCTGACAGGGTGCCACAACAGCCCAGGTTCAGCTCCTGCGAGTCTGTGCATAGGACGCTGACAATAGACAGGTTCTTCATAGTGTCCTCAAGGTGCTGCTCCAGGGTCGTTTCCATCTCAGGTCCTGACAGCAGATTCAGTCCAGGGCCCTCCTGGGGTGTCGAGTCATGTCAATAGATGTTTTTTCAAAGAGGTTTTAGCTACATCTGGGGATTGAGGAGGGATCTATGTGAACCTAGCTTTCCATTTAGTAAAACAAACCTGATTTTACTTCTAAAAATAAATTAGCATAATTAAAGAGAAGACTCTGCAGGCTCCTATATATTCTAGAGTGTAATGATAATGGGAATTTGAAGATCTTCCCTACCCCCCAATAGGCCACAAAGAGTCTGTAGTGAGAGGAGTTTGCTGAAGGGTGGAGAAAAGCCCACAGGAAGCTGGGAATCAGAGCAGTTAGAATTGAAGGGAGCAGAAGACAGATCCAAGGAGACAGCTAGGTTTGTGAGTGTCTGTGGGAAGGCTGCAGGATGGTGTGGCTCTCTGCTGTGCTATGGTGTATTAACTGCTTTGTTACTATGATGGCTTTGGCTTTCTGGTGTTGGGATTTGGTTTTCTAGTGTCTAAATAAATGTTTTGCTTATGTTTTCTATAGGGAGGGTCTTATGAATGAGAACTATACCAGCATATTGATAGTCACTCTTGGTGCTGAGAATATTGTGTTGGTGCTACATAGGGGTGGTACTTTTAAAATTTATATATTGTGTGCATCTATGAAATGACACTGAATAGTTGGCATGACTTTCCATCCATTTTTTAAAAGCTAATTTTTTGGGTTTTGCTTTAAGACATAAAATATTAATCTTTATCATCATTTGTCATAATCTGATGCCTCTGTCTTGCAACGATTCTGGAAAAGACCTGGTACAGAAACAAGTCACACAACGAATACCTGCTCCCAGTTTTGAGGACTTCACTTCTCAGATGGCTCCATGAGCCTTCAAGACTATTTGCAGCATGGTTATCAAATTGCAGTGAAGTTATCAAACCTGTACAGTCGATGACTTTCTTTACCCCTCCTTCTAGTCAGAGTCCTGGTACTGCTAATTGTGTTTTCTCTTTCTTGGTTCTGCTTTCATTTTTCAGGGATTTCCCAAAGATTGTCATCTATCACTAGCGATTCCAAGTTTGTTATTCCCCTTGCTAAGAATCAACTTTATTGAACTGGAAATCTCACCCTCTAACTATTTATTAATATAGTTTTAAAGGAATTCTCACATTTTGGTCGGTAACTGCTCAGTCGGGTTGAAATGCAATGCTCTTGTTGGCCCATCTGGCCCATAGGGACTGCAGAGAGACAGACTTACTCAAGCTTCACTTGAACACAGAAATGAAAATCAATAAACAATTTGAACTTCTCAGAAGAGAATTTTTCTCCTCTAATGAATATACAAGCTTGGTTACAGCTTAATTTAAAGATGGAATTTAGTGTGTGTTTTTGCCTGCACCGTAAGCATGACAAACATAAGCTTCAAGTGACATGTCCCTGAGGGAGACTTTTTTTTTTCAAAAATCATCACACATCCCTTCTTCCCCCTGTAGAAAAGAGCAAGCTAACATAAAAATGAGATGTATAATCTCTAATATTTATTCAAATTATATTCTTGGTGAATGGTTCATAGTTTTAACCAGGAACTGCGTCTATTTACCAAAACTTATATGGCAGGGGAAATCCCCCAACCCACCCAAATAGCTTAGCTACAAAGAATAAATTATTAATGGGGGTAGTGTGTCATAGTAGATAGAGCACTTGTCTTAGAATCAAAATCTACCTCTGTCTTTTACTAGGTAGGTAACTTCAGGCAGTTGCTTGATCTTTTTGAGTTTCAGATATTTCCCTAGGACTTATCTACTGAATAGTCCAATTGTGATCTGCATCGGTGGAGCTGGTTTTCATAGTTCCCTACACTAACAAAAAATAAATAAAAATAAAAACAAGAGATCCCTTGGGTAATTCATTAATGTTCAATTTGGCAAGCATTTTTGAGTACCTACTAAGTGCTAACTGTAGTGCTATTCTGAAATAACTGCTGATTGAGCTGAATTAAATCCTTTTGTGCCTTCTCATTTCCCCCAATGTTTTATAGGTGTAGACATTTTACATACAGAACAAGTCAGACTGTTTTGAATCAATTCATCAAAAAATGTAGGGTCTTTCTATACATACAATTGTTTTTTTGGGAAAAAAAAAGATCTGAAGTACAACATATTATAAGAATTTCCTAACCACCTGCTAATTGCTTTCTTCAAAAACAACTACTTATTTGTCTGAATTGAAGCAGATTTTGTGTGCAGTGTGTATATATGCACAAATGTGCTCTACAACCTACATAGAATCACAGAATTGAAGTGCTACTTATGGACTGGCCTCTACCCACACTATTTCAGATATCATTCGCATTTTAAAAGAAGTCTGAAGCCATATTGGGAGTTGTCCAGAATTTGTTTCTGATACCCAGGAACATAAAAAGTGATCAGTCTTGGTGAGTGATCCTATGAAAAGAACATAGGTGGAAAAATATAACTACACAAACACTGAACTGATACTGTGGAATTAAAGCAATTACTTTGCATACCGGCAGTGGTGCCAGAGGTTGATTTTTAGTGAAGTAGAGAGTATAGTGTGAACGATTGTCTATCCAATTATTAAATGTTTGGGGAGAAGTTTTATACTTCCCTTAGTAACTCATTGCAAATACTTAAAATGCACTTGATGGATTAATCAGTCCAATTTCCTTTCCAGGCTCTGCAGGGTAAGGCATTATGACTTCTTTGTTAAGGAAAGAAAGCATGAGCCCATCTCCCCATTTTCACAACCTTGTTCAAGTGAACAGAGGTCAGGGAGTGGTTAAGGATGAATTCTCTTGGTCCTGTATAAATCAAAAGAGAACTCCTTTTGGCTAGGGTCTATGACAAGGCCAACCCATATGTCAGAGAACTAGGCTTAATAAGATTCATGTCATGTGTTTCAGGATAATATAAATAACTCATTTTCCTGCTCTAAAGGGAGAAAACCCACACTTCATTCTTGTCCTATATTTGCTCTTTGAATTGGATCTACTGTTGTCCAATTGTATTCCTTCCTCCTTTCCATGTGACACCTCAACTGTCACTGGGTTCCTTCCCTAATATATAAAGCATCCATTTACCACTCCCCTTTCTTGGCTGGTGCTTTTCCTTCTGCTGTAGTTCTTTCCTCGCTTTTTAAAGATTCTTCTCCCTGGCTTATAGAACCCTACTGCTCCTTCAAGGTCCTCCTCTGAGACTCACAATTCAGTTCTGGCTCCCTAACCAGATTCATATAGTAGGCCCTCTCAGTGGAGAGTTTATACTTGTTGTGTATTCCCTATGTCACCTAAAATAATACTAGGTACATGGGTTCCTAGAAAATATCTGTTGGAGACTTGATTTAAGGAGAGTATTACTGTCTTGGAGTTGATGGTCAGTCAGGCAGTCAGTTAACAAGCATTAATCTATTTTTAACATTTATGTTTTAAAATTTTTGAGTTCTAAATTCTCTTCCTCTCTCCTGTCCCTCTCCCATCCAATGAGAAAGCAACCAATATGATATCAATTATTCATGTGAAGTCATGCAAAACACATTTCCATATAGCTAGTCATAACTCCCCCCCCCCCCACACACAACAAAAAGCAAGAAAGATAAAGAAAGTGAAAAAAGTCTACTTCACTCTGTATTGAGGGTATATTAATTTTCTCTCTGGAGATATGTAGCATATTTCATCACGGGTCCTTTGGAATTGTCTTGGATCATTGCATTGATCTATGAATAATGTACTGTGATCTCTCAGTTCTGCTCATTTCACTTTGCATCACTTCCTATGTTTTTTCTGAAATTGTACTGTTCATCATTTCATATAACACAATAGTATTCCATCACAATCATCTACCAAACTTGTTTGGTCATTCTCCAGTTGATGGGTATACCCTAGATTTCCAATTCTTTGCCACCACAAAAAAGAGCTGCTATAAATTTTTTTTGGAGTACACATTGGTCCTTTTCTTTTTTCTTTGATTTCTTTGGGATTTTGACCGCATAGTGATATTTCTGGGCCAAAGGGTACATACAATTTTATATTCCTTTGGACGTAGTTCCAAATTTTTGTCTTAGAATGGTTGGACCAGTTCACAACTCCACCAACAGTAAGTTAGTGTCTTTACTTTTCTACATGCCTGCTAACATTTATCATTTTCCTTTTCTGTCACGTTAGCCAATCTGATAGGTTGAAAAGGTACTTCAGAGTCATTTTAATTTGCATTTCTATAATTAATAGTGATTTGGGATCTTTTAAACATATTTATTAATAGCTTTGATTTCTTCTTCTGAAAGTTGCCTTCAACAAGCATTTATTAAGCACCCTCAGTTTAGTAGGCAGCCTAATACCTCTTCTCTCCCACACTTTCTTTCAAAGCCTCCCAGACACTGAGCTAGCTCTGGCTATGTGTGTGTTAGCCTCATTATTTATGTGGACGTTCCTGGAAAATTCATGACCAAGGTAAGTGAACTTATCCATAGCAGTCAAAATTTCTCCATTCACTATGACCCATGGTTCACAATTGGTGCATTGCTGCCTGGTAGAAGACCTACATTTTCTTGGTGTTTTTTGTCAGGTCAAAATTAGCATAAGGAAAAGAAAGTGTGGGAGAGAAGAAGGTATTGGGCTGCATACCAAACTGAAGGTCTACAAAGCCATTGTGCTGACTTCACTGGTATATATGCCTGTAAAAACTGGACAGTCTTATCGGAGCCATGCCAGGAAACTGAATTGCTTCCATTTGAATTGTCTCAGGAAGATTCTGAAGATCACCTGGCAAGATAAGGTCCCAGACACAGAGAGCACAATTCCAATTGACCATGGAGCCCAGATGCCAAATACATACTTACCTAAAGGGTTATTTTATGGAAAACTTGAAAAAATAAAAGCAACCACTCAAACTGTAATCAGAAGAAGTGGTAAAAAAAAGACACGCTTAAGGTATCTCTGAAGCACTTTAGTATCAATTATGAGACATAAGAGATGTTGGCTCAGGACTACACAGCATGGTATGACTATATCAAAGAAGGCTCTACACTCCAAACAGAATTGAAACAGCACAAATGAAACACGAGCTGTGCAAATCCAGACATTTCCATCCTAAATGTTGTAAACAGACTACTTGTGCCCAACCTGTGGTAGAACCTTCCAAACTTGTATGGGACTGATCATCCACAGCTGAAGACACTGTACTCTGACCCCAACATTGGGATGTCATTGGTCCTCTTTTGAGTAGAGGGACAGACAATAGACACATTAAACACCTATTATTTGCTAGATACTGTGCTAACTGCTGGGCATACAAAGAAAGGCAAAACGCAGTCCATAATTTCAAGGAGTTTACCTTTTAATGGTTTCCCTGGAGTGATAGCTCTGAGACTTTTTTTAAACAAGGAATTGATGGCACCCTAAACTTTTATTGTTGTTTTTTGTCCTGTCCTTCATTCTTGAAGAGGACCAATGACATCATGAGCATGATATCTTGACTTGCCTGTAAGTTGAAATTGAATGAGAAAGAGTTGCACAAAGTCATCAGCTTCACTCCTTTAAGTTGATGATAAGGAAGGATTGGTTCTGAGGCAGTCAGACCTCTTTCCCTAGCCTTGTCTCTCCTTCTTCTCCCCATCTCCTCATGCTCTTCTTTCTTCTTTCTTCAGGACTCCTCTACTCACAAGGGAGACCTTGGATAGAACAGCTAGGAAGTCAACTGCGTTTTGTTTTGTTTGGGTTCCATTGACTCATAACAGTCATTACCAAGCTCAAAAGGAACTGAGTTTAGGCTGATGGTCAAAGTAGATAGTTTATAATTTATGAAGTTGTAAATAGATAGAGAAAGGCAGCAGGGAATAGTGGAGGGAGAACTGGTCTTAGATATGGAAGGTCAATGCTCAAGCTTTGCTTCTGGCACATTTTATGTAACTATATCATGATTATGTGAATATCAACTGTTGACTGTGGTCTAGTCACTTAACCTCTCAATGCTCTAGGCAGCTCTCTTAAGACTATATATTGCACACAGAAGGTACTGCTGTGGATTGGTAGAGGAACTCTCCTCACATGGGAAATTCCCCTAACTGGACTGATGAAATTGAAGGTCTTTTTTCTTACATGAATAGGTAGAGAACCAAAATCTCATGGCATACCTAGAAAAACTTGGGGAGAGGCACACGATATCTTTGGAGAATCACACTGCCATTGGGGCCATGATGGTATTTGTGTTGGTGCAAGAATTTCATTGGCATTCATACTTAATGGGGAGCTATTCTCTTGAATTTTTCAGAACCCTGCAGAGAATGAATTTCATCACTCTCAAGGATATTTAAATAGCCTTTTAAAATTGGCAATGCACTTTAGAGATATTGTTTTGTTTGAGGCTTGCAACAACCACATGAAGTGATACTGGAGGAGTAATAGGTGGGGAAGCTGGGCCTCAAGGCCACGTGTGGCCCTCTAGGTCATCATGTGCAGCCTTTTGATTGAATCCAAACTAAAAAAGGCTGTACTTGAGGACCTAGAGGGCCACATGTGACACAGGTTCCCCACCCCTGCCTTAGTTATTATTATCATCCTGATCTTATGTATCAGCAGTTCTAAACCTGTGGGTTGTGACCCCTTTGGGGGTTGAACGATCCTTTCACAGAGGTCACAGGGGTCACCTAAGACCATCGAAACATACATATTTCCAGCAGTCTTAGGAACCTCTATCTGTCTCCAGGCAGGTCTGCCCACATGCAGATACGCCCACATATGAGTATTAAAGGATCGCAGCATTAGAAAGGTTGAGAATCACTGTTATAGATGAAGGAAGCAAGGCTCAGAGAGTGAGCTTGTGACTTTCCTATGGTCCCAGAGCTACTGAGATTTGAGTGTCTACTTTCTATCTTTCCTTTTTACCATTGCATAAAGAATTGACCCCAGTTATTTGTTTCTTGGTCAACTAGGATAGAGAACTGGGTTGGCAGTCAAGTAGATTAATTTACCCGAGTTCAAATTTGGCTACAGACCTTTACTAGCTGTATGACCCCGGGTAAGTCACTTTACCCTGTTTGCCTCAGTTTCCTCAACTATAAAATGAACTGGAGAAGGAAATGGCAAATAACTCCAGTGTCTTTGCCAAGAAAAATCCCACAGTGGGGTCATGAAGAGTTGGAAATGACTAAACAACGACAAAAATTTGTTTCTTGGGTCCTTTCCTTTGGTGAAATGGGTGGGGAGAAGAAGAGGGTGTTAAAAATAAAAATTCTTGATGAGTTGGCTCCATGTGTTTGTGAAAGGCAAACACATGTCCATGTGAGGTCAGAGAATTATTACTGCTTCACAGGACACAAATTAAACCTCATGCTGCCTTGGGGAAGAAAAGCAAATGGTGAGCTGATCATTTCACAAACAGTCTATGTAAGAGAGCCTTAATGCCCTGAGAAAGATCTCGATGCATTCATTTTTCAGACCTTTCTGTTTGAATTTGTTACTTTCAAGGATGCAGTTACCCTAATTACTATCCTATACACACTGTAGCCCACTCTCCAAGATAGCATCTTTGGCAAGTGTAAAATTTCTCAGCGGAGAAAGTGACAGATAAATTAGATAACAAGATTCAGATACATAACTGTGGAGCTAGGCAAGGCAGAAACCATTTCATCAGTCTATAGAATGGATGTGACCAAAATCTGTAGTTCCATACTGGGTACTCAGAGCTTTCTTTGCTTTATGTCATCCAGAAAGCATAATTGAGATTAATGTAAATGTGTTCAATGAAAATATGCATCCAGGAGTATGCATTTTCAATTTGTTTGTTGAGACATTCGGTAAGTAAGAATTCCCAGCCAAAGGCCAAACTCCAACTCATGGGCATGACCTCTCATGTCTTTCATTTTTACCCTGCCCATTTATAAAGAGGCAGTGTCTACATGGCTTAAAGGATGTGGAGAATGTAGGCGATTATCCATATGACTCAAGTTTAAAAAAAATCCCAAACTCTCCACCTGAAATAGCCAGAAAATTGAGTCAACAGAGGGGTCCTTTAGGCCTGTATTATCCAGACAATTGGCTCAATTCTTTACTTCACTTTGCATGTGTGGACACAGCCTGAGACACTTGGCTCTCCAGGGAAAGTTGCTCAGAGAATCAATTCTAAAGAAACACCTGGGGCCCATCATTTGAGGACTCCAGCAGTAATGATTTTCTTACATCCAGATGTTAGAAAACGCATTTGCACACACTGATGGTGCCTGCTACATTTTAACAAGCCTTGTGCACTGAGAATGCCAGAGAGTAAGAAAGAGACCTAGAGAAAGAACTAAAGAGGGTGCATCATCAGTTTAAAATATATGCACACACACATGTGCAAGCATGCACACATACATTTGTGTGTTGCATAAAAATGACATAAATCAAATAGGGGTTACAAGATGTGTGTATTTAAACACATACACATGCAAGGTGTATACACACACACACACACACACACACTTTGTAACCCCTATTTAAAAACTCACCATCAAGATTTCCTATGAGAAAATAAAGGGGCTGATTTTATTCCTGATGTGATAAAGAGACTGTCCATGCACATTAAATAGTTTGAAGTGGGGGGTGGGAGGGAGAAAGGGGTTGAATTCAAATGGCCAGTTCCTAACTGATTGTTTTTGGAATTCAATCATTTCTTTTCAAACTGGTTTGTGGGTAAAGATATACACAGAGGCATCAGTATCCTGTCCAAATGTGCCATTTCATCTCACCACTTGAAAGGACAAAATTTCAGAATCTCCTCCCAAAAGTTACCAAGTAATTAAAAAGCTCAATTCAACAAATGTTTACTTCTATTTACCTACTCCGGATTAAGCACTGTGCTAGGTGCTAATGTTCATACAAAGAAGCTAAAGCTTATAGTTCAATTGGAAAGACAAGACATGCACACACACAAACCCAGTAACTTACAGGGCATGATAAGGGACAAATAAATAGCATGCAGATCTCGAACAATGACTTTTGTTTTCTGCAGGGTCCCAGATTTAAAGGGCACTAGCAGCACTCAGTACTTCAGCAACAAAGAACCTACAGGCATTAAAATCAAGCAAGAATAATTAGTTAAAACAAGGAACTACAAGATGGGCAGTGTAGGGCGAGCTCTCTTCCCATTCAGTTCTCCCTTTCTCCTCATCCCACTATCCCAAAAACATAGTTGGTGGTCCTTGTTAGATGCAACAACTACACAGCGTAACTTTGGTGGAATAGACCGTAAGTACTCTTGGAGTTTAGATGAAGGAAGATTTCACTGGGAATTGAAACATTCTCTTAAGAAAGGAAGGGATTTGAACTGGCTCTTAAAGGACCGGTAGGATTTAGATAGATAGAAAAGGACATTAAACAAATTCCAGGTAGCAGAAACAGCTGGTTCCTGCCCCATGGCATATTTGGACTCCTAGGGAGTGTACAAATTCTGTTTCTGTGGTATCCCATTGTTCTGAGATGAATGACTATTGACTGATATAAGTGAAATGCGTCAATAATCTCAATTTCAGTTCTAGGCAGTGTCAATAAACCAACAGAAGGAGGAAAATGGAGAAAATTCTGTTTGTTTTAGGTGAGGCAATCATATTTTCTGAACTAGAAATCATGATCCATTGTCTAATAATTTTTTTTAAAAGACTAGTTAAAATATACTTTCTTTTTTTGAAACTGGATTGTCCCAGAAAATCTGGGTGGGGTATGGGCATTATAGTCATGGGGCATCTGAATGTCCAGACAAATATCCTCATTCACTGTCTGTCTCTGATCAAAAGGATGCCCATTGACAGAATCAAATGTTTTTTTTTTAAACTCTGACCATTTGCTAATGGCCCATTAAGCTAACCCAATCAATTTTATCCATTTTGTCCTTGTCTTTGCTCTCATTTCTGCAGTCTTATTTACCTCATCCTGACTGGAGGATGGATCCTTTTCCCTTTAGGCTGGCTTAACTTTCCTTGGTTTGCTTTCACATTTTTTGAAGTTGATAGGTTCATCTGCTCTGAGTTTTTTTTTTTGAGTCCAAAGGCTCCAAGAGAAGCTGGGCTATTGATTCCTGAGTAATTCCACTGGTGTGAGTTCATAGATGGGGTCACTCGCACATCCATTTGTTTCCTTGAGCCAATCCATTTGTTTATGTGGGGCTGGGGAATTTGTCTAGCCCCTGCAGGAACAGTACAGAGAACGTTTTCTCATCTGAGACTCCTGAGGGACCATTGTTACCCTCTGTGAAGCCAGAAGAGGCTGGAAAGGGCCTCCATATCCTGAAACCTTATAGCTCCCGAACCTGAAACATCAGACAGGTTAGTAACTCTTTGCAAGGCATGAGAGGCATTTTCACTTGTACATTAGAAGCAGTTCTGTGTTCATTCTCCTGACTTAAGGAAACCAATAGTGGATACATTGCATGAATTAAGTCAATCTGAAAAGTGACTTCCCTTGGGGGAAAAAAAGCATAATTGCTGCTTTATATTCTTTTGAGAATCTATCCTACCCCTGCCCTTCCCCCCCATCCCAACAAATTTCCCTTTGGAAGCTAGGACCACTCCAATGACTCTAGAACTGTTTGCTACTTCCCAGATTTGGGATGCCATTTTGTGTTATAATAATCAGTTATTCAAATTTACAGCTCATGAAACCACATCTGATGGCTACTTTATTGCTAAATATACCAGCAGGGGTGGGGAACCTGTGACCTTGAGGCAACATGTTGAAGAGGGTACCCAAAGAGGGCTAGGGTGGCCTGAGACCCCAAAATACCAACATGCCGGGTCCTGCTGAAAGAATTTGACTCAAGTCTTCTCAGCCAAAGAAAAACAAAGTTTATTGAAAGTTCAAGTTTGCCATATGGGGTAGACTCTTAAGGAGCCAGTCTTTGCTAAGTCCTTCTATGGCACTTTCACACAGTAAATCTGTGCTAAGCTATTCTATGGCACTCTCACAGAGCAAGTCTGTGTTAGAGCATTCTGTGGCATTCTCACAGAGCAAGTCTTTGCATGTGCAAAGCCATTCCATGAGGCTCTCACACAGATGGAGGAAAGATGGGGTCTTATATACAGAGGAATCTAGGGGTGGTCTGGAGGAGGAGTTTGGGGAGGGTCTTCAGGAGGAGTTAATGAGGTCAATGCAAGGGTGAATTGATATTTTGATAGGCTCAAGGGTGGGAAGTAGATGAACAATGGAGGGCCAGGCTAGTAACAGAGGTTTGGGCTCAGCCACAATGAAATACTTATGGCCTCTGCAAATGCCTCATCAAGTGGGAAGATTCAATCAGACTTGAAGGGATTTCCCAGAGCATGTACCTCAAAGATTCAAGGAGAGCTCAAGGGGGGTTCCTGAGCCTCTTGTCACCCTCTTGGTCCTCAAACATGGCCCTTTGACTAAATCCAAACTTCACAGAACAAATCCCCTTAATAAAAGGATTTGTTCTATAACCTAGATCGCCACATGTGGCCTTGAGGTCACAGGTTTCCCACCCCTGTAAATAACTAGAGTCACCTAAATGCAATACAATAGTTGATCCACACACAAAGCTTCTTCTCAGTATCTTTTGTTCTCCAGGTCATTTTTGTGGGGGCACTGGGTGACCACCCCTCCCCAGCCTGCAACAGTGCACCCTCTCTTCACTCTCTTCTTCACTCTCTCAGTTGGTGATCTCATCAGTCACCATAACATCTCAGTGGAGATGATTCTTAAATTTAGTTATTCAACGCCAACTTTTTTCTTGAGCTCTAGTGTTGCAACTGTGTTTCTTTTTTAAAGTTTAATTTATTTTCTTGGTTACATCATTCATTTCCACAAGGTTTTGAGTTACAAATTTTCTCCCCTTTTTGCCCCTATCCCCCAGTCCAGAACATTGATCCCACCGTAAGACCCCTCCCACAATCTGTTCCCTTTTATGCCTTCCTCCAACATCCCTCTAGCTTTCTAGCAGGGCAGGGAGGAGCTCCCTGCCCACTTCCCTGTATGTCTTATTTCCCAGTTGCATTTGATTGTATAGCTTTAAATACTAGAT
>CM053593.1:100991716-101010850 GCA_028646575.1 Pseudocheirus occidentalis | reverse complement strand
AAATTTGAATTATTTACATGCAAATATGGAAAAACGATAATAGTAACTTATGAAACTTTTCTTAGCATGAGGATGGGTGAAGGGAATACAAATGCATATATATATATATATATATATGTATACTTACACATATGTCCATATAGGAGGTTATATATGCATATGAATACATATCTGGGCATGCGTGTATATATGTATATAGAGGGCATAGGATGAATTGAATATGAAGGAAGGATGCTTTAAAAGGCGAAACTCTGAGGTGGGAGAGGACTAGAATGAGAGGAGACAGGGAGACACAAAATGGGGTTAATTATCCCATACAGAAGAGGCAAGGGATAACTGTTATAACTTTACTTTCAGAGTAGGGGGCATGGGGAGGAGAGGGGGGATGGCAGAGGGGAGGGCAGGGTCTGGAAGCACACACTTCAGTAAAGAGACAGGGGCAGGGTAGAGAACAGAACAAGGCGGGGGGGGGAGGGATAGGAAGGAGAGACAGATGATCACTGTCACAATATATCCACTATGAAGATGTCCTGTATAATCACACAGCCACAACCTGTATTGAATTGATTGTCCTTCCAGTGGGGGTGGGTGACAAGGGAGGAATCGAAAGAATCTAGAATTTAAAGTTCTGCAATACCTGCAACTAGGAATTAAGATAGACAGGGGCTGGGATAGGGAGACCCTCCCTGCCCTACCAGAAAGTAAGAGAGCAAAGCAGGGGAGGGGCTTTACAGTGGGATTGCTGTTTTAAGGTTGGGGCAGGGGCAAGAAGGGGAGAAAATGTGTAATTCAAAAATGTCATGGAAATGAATGATGTAAACAAGAAAACAAATAAAAAATTAAAAAAAGAAATATCTTTCTATGGCTATATCTTGGAGTTTTAAACAATTATATATGAGTATTGTACTTTGTCAAGGATTATTCTTGTTTACAGAGGGTTAGAAATCCCTTGATTTTTGCTCAAATCACTGTTTTGTTCACATCCTTTTTAGGTTTACATTATAACTCTTTGTTCATGATTTTTTTTTTACCATTATCATGGGTGATAGGATGAGAAAGAAAAAAGTCTTCCCTCTCATTACTACAGATGCAGACCTGTGACAGAACATAAAGTATCCCCTACAGGTAAGTGAAAGCCTTTGCTTATTCTGACAGTAGGAATAGCACAGGTGATTGGTATGGTAGCAGTTAAGCAAAGAGATAGCAGATACCCAAAAGATGTGCCCACCTTGGAAGAGTCAAAGGTGAAGACAATTCTTATGACTGCAAAAGCAAGAATAGCAATATATACGCACATTGAAAAAGAGGGTAGCCATTGCGACGAATGAGGTGAGTTACACCCCTTCCAATTCCTGCCCATCTCCTTTGAAGGTACTCATTTTGATAAATAAAAATTAGGCTGGTGACTGAACGTTGAATCTTAGGTTGGCCATTTACTTTTGCACACTGCTAGGTGTTAGGGACAGGCCTGACATGAACACCCTATTCGTTCATATTTGCTGTCAGGACAAAAGGAAGCACTCATAAATCATTGAGCAATTAATAAAAGAAAAATTACTCAGTCCTAATATAGGACAACAAGATACAGTAGAATTGAGTTACTGGGAAACAGCTTCATCTCCATATGGAAATAATCTATTAAGCCAGAGCGTGTTATCTTACATGGTCTTCTGGCATCTACTAAGTCTGAAGGGTACTGAGTTAGTGCCTTTTATATCCCTAGGTCACCAAGAAGCCACATTAATATAGCTAGACACCATCAGGAAGCTGCCCAAAGGGAAACACAGCTGGAGCCTTGGCTTATCCCCAGGCCAATCAAGTCCCAGACTGATTGAATTTTAGTGAAAATCTAGCTTTACCCATGATGTGGTGGGGGCAGGGAGTGAGGTGGATGCTTGTATATACTGGTCCTATCATACTAGGGTAAGTTCTTATAGTAGTGAAATTGTATACATTTGTAGATGTAGGTAGTATAAGCATTATTAGACCTATTTTACAGATAAAGAAACCAAGATAATGAAGAAAATTGACTTGTTTGTAGTTGCATAGCTAAGTAAATATCGAATCTGGAACTTGAATTCAAGTCCAGTACTCTCATCACTATGCCATGTTTAGTCTCCCATAAAATGGTTTTTGGATGATGGAAGAAAAAAATATATTTTAAACTTCTTTCTTGGATGAAATATTCTGAAAGAGTGGGTTATAATCCAGAAATAAATTATGTAAAATTGTATTTCCTTACTTAATAGGTCAACTTCTGACATATTTATACTGTAGTACTGCTGAATCATGAGAGCTGAGACCACAAGACAAGAAAAATTGGCAGACTGGTTTAGGCCAATGGTATATCCAACTCAGGAATTTAGTCTTTGACCCGGGCATCAAGGAATATTTTATGGGAGAAAATAATAGCCCTTTATGACATTGATCCTAAAATTTCTGTACTTCTATGTATCCATGATTTTATCTAATGCCTATCTCCTACCTACAGATCAAAGTTCATTTCTTTTCACTCTATGATATTTCTTGTTAATTCTTTCCTATACATTCTCCTCTGGGAGTCTACCCAATGTGCTGTAGGCTTTCTTCTATGTGAGTACCAACACAGCACAAAGACTCATCCTTTTTTTGTGTTATACGACTGCTTAACTTCTATATCTGACCAAAACAAAAAAAGATTTGTTATTGAGTTGAATTAGACTGCCCCATCTTAATGTCACTGTCTATGAATGTACAAACCTCAACTTACAATCAAAATTAGACAAAGTATAGGTTTTGATTTTCCTCAGTTTAATTCAATTTACTGTAACCACTTTTGATGGACAAACATAGCCAAATGCTCTATCAATAAAATTGCAGGTTTAATTGTAATCATCAAAATGAGGAGTTAAGAAAGGAGAAAACCCTTTTGTTAGATTCAAGCCTAATTAAATATCTTAAGATTCATCAGAGAAATCATTTCATGATTTTCTGTCAAAGCTAATTTCAGATTGAGTTAAGCAGAAATTGAGCTTATATAATATTTTTTTTTCTGAGCCAAACTTCAAAATATTACTGAATTATAAAAACACAACAAAATTTGGTGACAACTGGAATTATCACCTGATATCTCATTTAAGATACTACAGATTTTCTTCATTTTTGACCCAGGCTCCAAAGAAATGAATTTGAAAAAAATGTAAAAATGTTAAGAATTGAATTGTTGTAAAAATGATGTAGTCATTTTTTAAAAAGTGGATGGAGCAAATATACATACATGTACATTCGTCATGGTAAATAAAATACATAATATCACAGAATTTCAGAGCTGGAAGGAACCTCAGAGCTGTCTAGTACAAATCTTACATGAAAGGAATTTCCCCCATAAGATTTCAGACAAATGGTCACCTAGGCCCTTTGTTTAAAGACCTCCAATGAGAGGAACCTGCTACTTCTCCAGGTAGTCTGTTTTACTTTTAGGCAGCTTTAATTGTAAGAAGTTTTCTTTTATCAAGTTTAAATTTGCCTTTTCCCCAGATTTCTCCCATTGCTTTTAATTTAGTCCTTTGGGACCAAGCATAACCATTTAAATTTTTCTTCTGTGTGATAGCTAGTCATTCAAATAAGAGTAATGATAGATGTATAATAATAATTAGCTTTCTGTTTTCTTTACAGAGTCTGTGTCTGTCCACATATCCAATGAACTGACACAGACAAAAAAGATTTATAGAAAATCATTTGCCAGTTATTTAGGCTGAATGAACATAAAGCTAAGCCATTCACTCCAGGGAACATTTTTGGGGAAACTCCTCTTAAACATCCTGATACCTTACCCAAACTTAACTCAAAACTCAAGACATAACAGCTGCTATTTGAAATCTGCTCCTTTAAACCAGCTGCTTGATTTAGGGAGGGGGGGAAATTGGTTACGTCAACTCTCTGGCATCACACAGTCAACTGAATGTTTTGGTGGTAACTAAAGATAGCCAGTGTCTAGTTTTGTTAGCTCAGTTTGTTAGACCACAGTGCTGTTGAGGCCAAGGTCACAGCTTTTACCTTTTTGTGCAGCAATGCTTTTCACCAAGAAGTACTTTGGTTTCATTGTAAAATATGCTGTACTGCACTATGCTTATTCCTGTAGCAAACGTGTGCATGATGATGACCAAGGGAGAGAGTATGAATGGAACAGTGCAAGCCCATCTCCGCTACTAGGAAAATAACTCACGGCATAGGTTCTGCTGTCAGTAGGTTAGTAGTATCTTCTATGGAAGAGAGAGCTTTGAAGCCTACAGTCCAATGAAGTCTCTAGGGTGAAACTTATCAGCAGGGTTGGGACAGAGAGTGAAGAACACTATGCATTATCTAAATGAGGCTATAGGGAGAACTTAGGTGGGAAGAACACAATTACCTAAGTTGGAAATAGTCCAAGAATCAAAGCTTTTAATAGTAGAGATTTCACTGGTTAGAGGATACTTAAACCTTCATCTCTATGTCCAAGAAGGAAAGGGAAAGGAAGTTTTTGTTTGAAGGATTTTATCTCCCACTATGATTTTGTATTGTGAAAATTTAAATTTAGTAAAGATGTTGATGTAACAATTTAGATATAGTTGATTAAAAGCAGTAGATTTCTAATAGTAGCTGCTATGTATTGAGTTTTGAAGTTTATGTTGGGTTAGATGTCAGGGTATTTGGGGGTAGTTTCCCAAAAATCTTCCTTGAAGTGAATAGTCAGGTGATTACACTTAAGAATATTCAATTAAGCAAATATTTATCAAGCATCGATGTGTCTAGCACTATCTTAGATAAAGGGAATTCGAAGACAAAAAATGAAAGTAGTCCTTGACCTCAAGGGTCTTGCATTTTACTGAAGGAAAAAACATGTACAGAATAATTATGGGGAGATGGGGAGTCAATGAGAACGATTAATGGGATCAGGAATGGCTGGCCTCCTGTGGGAGATGACATTCAAGTTAAGTTTTGAATGGAGCTAGCAATTCTAAGAGGCAGAGATGAGGAGTGAGAACTTTCCAGGAATGGGATACAAGTCTGTGCCAAGGCATGGATGGAATGTTATGTACAGGGAACAGCAAGTGAGTCAGTTTGCTTAGAATATAGGGGTCTGATAAAAGGATCTAATACAAACTATTTTGTAAGATAAGTTGGAACCAGATCATGATAGGTGTTAAATTTCAAGCAAAGACATATGTAGTTTATCCTAGAGGCAATAGGGAGCCACTGAAGATTTTTCCACAAGGGAGCGTTATGTCAGATGTGCTTTAGGAATATCAGTTTGATAGTAATGTGGTATATAGGTTTAAGAAGGAAGAGAATAGGGACCAGGACACCAATCAGAAACCTATTACAATGGCCCAAATGAGAAGCTGATGAGGGCTTGAATTAGAGTAATGGATATATGAATGGAGAACTGTTAATTTTAGCAACTATCTCAAGGCAATAGTGTTCTTTTTCTGTCAAATACTTTTAGTGCTGTTGGCAGAGAGCATGTTAGTTGAGACTCTTTGGGAAAAAAAAGAATGCTATGGAAATTGAAGCAAGTGGTTTCAATCACAATCAGACCACTACAGTAATCTGTTTATAATCTGACGGGAGTGGCTTGGAGATAGAAACATACAGTGCGGTTAGCACCTTCTTTCTTCTGCACAGAATTCTTCTCTTAGTAAAGAGAGGAATCATCAACTTTTTGTCTGTCTTGTCATACTGCGAATCCTCTTAATCCTACAATTCACTAAAACACCCAGATCTTTTTTTCAAATGAACTGCTATTTATAGCATTTTATATTTGAGCTATAATCTTTTCAAACTCAACTATAAGACTTCACATTTATTCCTATTATATCTCATTTTATTAGACATAGTTCATGCTTATAGTCTGTTGAGATAGTTTTTTGGATTTTGACTCTAACATGTAAGCTATCCCACCCAGCTTTTTGTTATGTAAAAATCCAATGTTTGCTATCTATTTCTTCATCCAAGTTATTGATACAAAAATACTAAATAGCATCAGGTAGTTCTTCCAGAAGCCTTTCGCAGTCTTCTTTAATTTTAGTACCTTCCCTCTGTTGATTACCTCTAATTTATCCAGTCTATATCTTGTTTGTACATCATTGTTTTCATATTGTCTCCTTCATTAGACTCTGAGCTCCTTAAGAGCAGGGACAGTTTTTTCTTTCTTTCTTTGTATCACTGACACATAGTAGGTACTTAATAAATGTTAATTGACTGACTATTCCAATAGAGATCTTTTTCCAAGTTGACATAGCTCAATTAATTACTACTCACAGAATCTCATATTTGGAAATTACCTTAGAGGCTGTCTAGTCCAACTGGTGCCCCAATAAGAATCCCTCCACAAAATGACTATTAAGTGCTTATCCAGTTTTGCGTGAAGGCCTTCAGCTTGGGATGAAGACACAATCTTATGAGATAGTTTGTTTTTCATTTAGTTGTTGGGAAGTTTTTTGTTTTTTAACTTAAACTTACTTCTTTGCTTCTTTCACCAACTGATCTCATTTTTAAGGGCCAAACAAAAAAGATCAAATCCTTTAACGGCCCTTCAAATTATTAAGGAGGCAATAATACCTCTGTACTCTTCCCCACTTAGGCCTCATCTAGTGAACAGTGTTATGTCTTGGGTGCCATATTTTAGAGGAGATATTGGTATACTGGAGAACAACCAGGATGGCGAAGGGTCTTGAAGTCACAATAATAATAACTTTTAGTATTTTACAGCTATTTATCTTATTTGAACTTCAGGATGACCCAGTAAGGTAGATACTATAGGTATATTTTTACTCTCATTTTATGGATGAAGAGGAAACCTCAGAGAAGTTAAATGACTTGAAGACGACTATCATATTTTTACCCCATGTCTTCTCTTTTCTACACAAAACACCCCCAGTTCTTTCAATCAGCTTTCAGTCTGAGGCAGTGCATAGTGTTGGAGTCAGGAGGAATTTGCTTCAGATTGAGATTGGTCCTTTCTAGTTTTCTTACCATGAGCAAGCTACCTAAGAGTTTGGAGGTTCAGTTTCCTAAGGTGGGAACCTTTGAGCAAAGTGATCATTTTGTCTTAGAACTGGTGATCAATGGAGAAAGTTTCATATTCTTCATTTCTGTTTGGAGATTTTCTAAAGCTGTCAAAGGAAACCAAGTAAAATTAAAATCTTAATGAATCTAGATACTTCATTTACCATTAAAAAAATAAAAACATGACCCGTAGCATCAACTACAAATAAGCCTGTGACTTTCACTGACTTAAGTAGTTCAAGCAGTGATGAAGCTCAGAAACTGTAATTGTTCTTGTCACCCCACGCTTGGTTGCAGTCAATATCTTTTTATCATATACATTTTTAATCACATATTAATAAACAAGAGGGCGTGTTTTATTGATGGTCGGATTAGTTTATTGACCAACTCTGACACCTACAGTTTCAGAAAATATAAACAAGGTCAAAATGTAAAGATCAGGTAAAGTACATGGAAGACAAAGAAAGGCTTTTCTTCAGTTCCTCTGAGAAGTTTCTCCCCAATGATGATAATCTAGACATCAGACAGAATTCCAAAATATTGTTTAGAAATTGTTTAGTAGCCTTCAGTCAGCAGATAATGAAACATAGTAATATAGAAAAAATAAATATGGGGCAAAACCTAATGGCAAAACCTAATAACTCCAAGAGATACCTCATATTCTTTTGTTGTACTGAAATTTTGTTGAAGTGAGCAATTAACTAGGACCTAGAAATCTTTTCTTTTAAAAATTTATGTACAGTTTGGTTGTATTGGTGTTTGACTAGTGTTACTTTAAGGGGTTCACTGAGGACACTGTGAAAAATGGATTGTGGTACTAAAATGCCTCTGTCTAGGGAATGGGGACCACCTCATCCCTTCCCAGATCAGCTTGATGGCTTAGTGGATAGAGCACTGGAACTGGCGTCAGGAAGACTCATTTTCCTGAGTTCAAATCTGGCATCAGCCTTGTGACCCTAGGCAAGTCACTTAATCCCATTTGCCTCAGTTTCCTCATCTGTAAAATGAGCTGGAGAAAGACAAACCAGTCAAGTATCTGCCAAGAAAACTTCAAATTGGGTCACAAAGAGTTAGTCATGACTGAACAACATCTCCTCCTCTTCCCCCCCCCCCGACTCTACTACTAAATCAAGTAAACATCCATTTACTACTGTTGACGCTTTAAAATGAATTCCATATATAACACGTCCATAATAGCTCATCAGTTACTTCCTTGGTTTCCCCTTCTATTCTCTTTATTCACTAATTTCTTACAGCTGTGTATAGATTTTCATTTCCATTTGCTTATAACAGGCACGTATTATTCTTCTGGTTCTCCTTCCTTTGCATTACTTCATTTAAGTTTTGGAAAATGTCTTCATATGTCTTATTTATCTTTTCAATGGCATTTAATATTCTATTATATTCATGTGCCACAGTTTGCTTAAAGTTGCACATTTAGGTCATTTTCAATTTTCTGTAGTTCTAAATAATGCTACCATTTTTTTGGGGGGGGGGAGTAAATAGTTGGAATTAAGTGATTTTCCTAAGGTCATATAGCAAGTAAGTATCTGAGGCTAGATTTGAACTCAGGTCCTCCTGACTCCAGGCCCAGTCAGTGCTTTTTGCACTTCTCTACCTAGCTGCCCCATACTTAACAGTTTCAACCCTGGGCAAGACACTTACCTCTCTGAGACTGTTCCTTCTGCAAAATGGTGATAACAATAATACGAATATCACAAGGTTGTTGTGGGGATCAAAAGAGATAATGTATATAAGCACTTTGCAAACTTTAACACACTATACAAATGTGCCCAAGGGCAGCTAGAGGTGCAGTGGCTAGAATTCTGGGCCTGGACTGAAGAAGACCTGAGTTCAAATCTAGCCTCAGGTACTTACTAGCTTCTTCCGATCTCTTTCTTTATTGACCTTAATACAGACATTAAGTATACTTTCATTATTTATTGTGCTTAAAGAATGGAGTTTTGCATTCTCTGTTCCTATCTTAAACAGAGGATATATATATATTTACATATACATATATGCATGTATACACATATGTATATATACATGTATATATGTATATCTCTATATACAAGTACACATATATGTATGTAAATTTAGAACATTTTACATTTCTGTTTTCAAAGAAAATGAAATAAAGTTAATGTTTTAAGTAGCTTTTTGTTATTTTTTTTGTTGCTCAATGACCATAAATAGAATAGAAATTCCTTGTTACTGTTAGGAACTTGTTTTTATGTCCCTCATATTTAGAAATGAGTAGCAGCCTACTGCAGCAGGAAAAGTTTAGCATTTGGAGTCAAAGAACTTAGCTTCAAATAATGACTCTATTGCTTACTACCTGCATGACTCAGGTCATGCCACTTTGTTTCTCTGGGGCTCAGTTTCCCCATCTGTAAAATGAGAAAGTTCGATTGCATGATCCCTAAGGTCCTTTCTAGCTCTAAACCCTATGATCCCCCTTCTGAATCTAAGAGGGCTTCACTTCTGCAAACTCCTGTGCTTTTCCTTTGTGCTTCTGAATCAAGGATTCCCCCATTTGCTCTTGTGCTATTTGGAGAGCTTTCTGCTCTCCAAATTATAAATCCCTGGGGGTGGGGGGAGGAGAGCAAATTAATCAGTTAACAAATATCTATTAGATGCCTGTTCTATATAGAGGACTATGCTAGGCTCTGGGGAAGGTACAGACATAAGACAAGATGCAGTCTATCTAAAGCCAAGAGTTTTGAAAATATTTTTTTTTAAAAAGAGGAAATTAGTCAACACCCATTTATTAAGTGGATGTTATGTGGCAAACACTGTGCTGAGATGCTGGGTATATAAATACTGAAGTGAAATAATCATTGCCCTCAAGGAACCTATAAGCTATCTAAGAATTAATCAATTGATAAATATTTATTAAACACCTATTATGTTATCTGGTACTGTGCTAGGCACTGGGGACACCCATGCAAAGAATGAGAGTCCTTACTTACAAGAAGCTTGCATTCTAATGGGAGAGAAAACGAGTATATATGAAACTATAGGTGGCAAAAATATAAAATTAATAAATACAAGTACTTGCTCGCATTTGTATAGCACTTTAAGGTTTACAAAGGGTTTCCATATGTTATCTCATTTGATTCATGTTAATTAAGGGATTTTGTAATCTCCATTTGGGGCAGCTAGGTAGTGCAGCATATAGAGTCAGGAAGACTCATCTTCATGAGTTCAAATTTGGCCTCAAATACTTACTAGCTGTGTGACCCTAGGCAAGTCATTTAACACTGTTTGCCTCAGTTTTCTCATCTGTAAAATGAGCTGGAGAAGGACATGGCAAGCTACTCCAGTATCTTTGCCAAGAAAACCCCAAGTGAGGGTCATGAAGAGTTGGACATGATTGAAATGAATGAACAACAAAAATAATCTCCATTTAATGGATGTAATGGGGTTTTTGGCACATGCCACCTAGACCACCTAAGGTGGCATCATTTACATGGAGGGTACTGAAGACCTGTTTCTTGGAGCCTGTGCATAGGCATTTTTAGTTGGACCATCATGTGATGGGCAGCAATCTGTGGGTATCTTTAAAAGGGCTTGACTCAGCAGTGATGGAAACTTTTGTTACATTCCAGGCTGAGGGTAAATTGCTCCTTTATTCACACAGTGAGGCAAGGAAGAGGCCTTGGATGTCCTAGATCTTTGTCATTTTGATTTGTTCATTTCTGTTTTAGGTGCAAAGAGCAAAGTTTCTGATCTGACTCAGGAGCACCAGCCCGGGAGATCTAGCATCCAGGAGTCTGGGCTAGGACTTTCAGCTAGTTCAGCAGTCATGCTCTGAGGCTACTCCATCTCAGAAGAGGCCATCTCAGAAGAGAGCACTACTCTCTTTGGACTTGAACTTGGTGGGACTAATGTTATGTAGTAACTGAACTAAGTTGGAAGCCAAATCCACCTTCCCCCCCAACCTTCCACACTGAGCCCTTAATATATTTAGGGAAGTGTTTGATATATCCTTGAAATAAATATATCTTTGTAAAAACTAATCTGATATGAAATGGATAAATGCAACCAGAACACTAAGCACTGGGTTTTTAAAATAGGGGGAGGGGAACACAGTCAGAAGGGGCTTGAGTCAATGGCAGAGGAAGAATATCTCCCCAACCCCTTCAAGGTACTGGAGAAGTAGACCCACAACCATGTAAGGAAACTGAAGCTGAAGAGGTTAAGTGAGCTACCTTCCCAGGGTTATATAGCTAATGTGAGGCTTGAGAAGGATTCAAACACAGGTCCCCCTGCCTCCAAGTCCAACACACTATCCACTATGCCACCCACTGTACAAACTATATATAAATAGTACATAGGGCAGCTAGGTGGGCAGTGGATATACACCAGGCCTGGAGTCAGGAAGACTTGAGTTCAGATCTGGCCTCAAACACTTACTAGCTGTGTGATCTTGGGCAAGTCACTTAATCCTCTTTGCCTCAGTTTCCTTAAATTTCCTTAATGACTTAACAACAATAACATATAAGTTATTATATAACATACAAATACAAGATCATTTGGGAAGGAGGATGGTAAAGGGGAATCAGAAAAAGCTCCATGCAGAAGATGGTGTTTGAGGTGCATCTTTTTAAGAGAAAAGAAGGACTCTGTGACTGAGGGGTGAGGCAGGACCACATTCCAGGCATGGAGGACGTCCACTGAAAATGTTCAGAGATGGGAGATGGAGTGTCCTGTGTGTGAATAGAGAAAAGGCCGGTGGGTCTGGATTTGAGAGTATGAGGAAGGAGAATAATGCCCATGGAGCTGAACAACTGGGTTCAGGCCAACTAGGTTGGAACTTTAAAAGATAAACAGAGGTGTTTCTATTTTAGCCTAGAGGCAATAGGAAGCTGCTATAGTTGACTGAGTAGAGGAGTCCCATGGTTAGAACTGTATTTAAAGAATTACATTGATAGCAGATTGTAAGATGGCTCGGAGTAGTAAGAGATTGGAGGCAAGGAAGCCAAGCAGGAGGTTATTGTACCAATCTAGGCAGGAGGTTATGAGGGCCTGAATTAAAGCGGTATCTTTACGAGTTGAGAAAAGGTTGCTATTGTTGCTATTCAGTCATTTCTGTCACGTCTGACTCTTCATGACCCCATTTGGGGTTTTCTTGGCAGAGATACTGGAGTGGTTTGCCATTTTCTTCTCTTGCTGATTTTACAGATGAAGAAATTGAGGCAAATAGGGTTAAGTGACTTGCCCAGGGTCACACAGCTAGTAAATGTCTCAGGCCAGATTTGAACTCAGGAAGATGAGTCTTCCTGACTTAAAGTCTGGCACTCTATTCACTATGTCACCTAGCTTCCCTGAGAGAAGGGGTTGATTGCAAAGAGATGCTGTGAAGGAAGAAACAAAATTTGATAACTAATTGGTTACATGGGATAAAGGAGAGCCAGAAATCTAGGATGATGTCAAGATTTAAATCCAAGAGACTGGAAGGATGGTTGTTTTCAACAGAAATAGGGAAATTTGGAAGGTTTGTGGGGAGGGAAGAGAAAGTCTTCAGAATATCCAGTTTGAAATGTTCAAAGGCAATTGTTGATCTAGGATGGAAGCTGAGGGACAAGAGTAGGGCTGCATATAGAGATCTGGGAGTCAGAGACATAATAATTAAACCAATGGGAGCTGATGAGGTTACTGAGAGAGTATAGAGGATCGAAAAATACCATGTTCCTACCACACTTGGGAATGGAAAAAATAAATAGTGCCACACTCAAGAAAATATTCTCATGATATTCCACTGTCCTCCTCCTTTGTTTCAAATCTCTGAAGACAAGTCCATCATACCAAAATAAGCTGTCCATTCTCTTGGTCTACATACTTAATTTTGTCAGTAAGTGCTCTAGGAGCTCTGGCAGTCGTATAAGACTAATCATTCTCCCATATATTTTGCATAATAAAGAAACTAGAGGACTAAAAAAATAAAGTATCATGTGAGGTTTGAGGAGGAAATTTGCTAGCATTTGGGGTGTGTGTGTGTGTGTGCGTGTGTGTGCGTGTGTGTGCGTGTGTTTAGAAGCCTTTCTGGAGGAAGTGAGCTTTAAAGAAATGGTGAAATAGGTGAAGATGGGGACAAAAAAAGTCTTACAGGCATAGGCAACAGCTGGAAAAAGAGCACAGAGATGTGAGTGTAATTTGTATTTGGTGAATGATGGGGTGGAGTGGAAAGGAACCTAATTATCCAGTTTGACTTGAGTGTAGTGTATATGCAATGTCTAGAAAAGCATGGCAGTGTCAGGTGGGAGAGGGTTTTGATTAAAAGCAAAAGAGATTGAATTTCACTTGGAAGACAATAGGGAGCCATTGAAGATTGTTAACTAGTCACATAGTCACATGTTAACTAGTCACTTAGAAACTAGAGTCACACAGAAAATAAATTTTAGAGTCAGAACTCAAACTCAGGTTTTCCTGACTCCAAAAGCAGTGCTTTTTTTTTTCTGTTCTGCTTCATAATTTCTCTGTAATTGCAGACATATAGTCAAACTTTATTTGAAAATCACCCCTTCAAAATCAGACAAGGGAGATTTAGTCTACTCTTTACTGACTTTAATTTGATTTTCAAGTTCTTACAGGCCAGAGGTACTATGGACAAATCACAGTTTTGTAATGGAATATGGGTTATTGGTATAATAGGAATGAAAACAAAGACTTTCCATGGTCAGATAATATAGGAATTTTCCTATTGACAGCTCACCTAGGAGAGGCTGAATTTATAATCTCTATAGCCTTCAGTCAACCAGTTGGATGTTTTGTCAACATGACAATAAGCACTTTTCCAATAAATCATATCTCTTTGTCTATAATTACTTTTTTGTTATAACTTTCAAGATGAAGTGGTTACTCAGCTTATTATTGGTAATAATTTATTGCTCGCAAATTACTTCATCCAATCTGATCTAATCCAACCTAATGAAATCATTTATTAAGTACCTAAGGTATTCAAGTCACTGTGCTAAGGTGTATACATACAAAGAAAAAATGAAAAACCTCCTTTGCCCTCAAAGAACTTATATTCTACTGAGGGGGGATAAAATATGTAATTTTATTTAAAAAAAATCCTACATAAGTGCTATTTTAGATCAGACCTATGTAATCAAATAATTATTTTTAATCTTTTAATATTTTATGTGATAGAAATTAACCTTGGTGATTAATTGTGTAAATTTATATTTGTAAACTATATTTGAATAAAACTTTGATTTGAACTGTGAAATTACAGATTTTTGTTTGTGTTTTCTCTTACTAAAATCAAGCCTCTAAAAATACAGTATTACATCATTTTAATCTAGATATGGTTAGATCTCAAAAATAATTCTCTATTTCTGGAGGATTTAATTATCTTGACTGATAAATCTGTATATAATTTGTGCTGTGGTAGCATCAATGACTTAGTTTTCTAAAGATTTGAAAAAGGAGTAGCTTGTATCTTCTAGCCTTAATTAAAAAGATTTTTAGTTGGAGGCAGAAGCAATGCTTTGGACTGATTTTTGTACAGAACATCCTCAATTAAAGCTATTTAAATATGCAAAAGTGCTCAATTAATTTGATCATTTTGGCCACACATCTCATGAAATTGGTTATGCCTCCATTTTGGTTATATTCTCATTGATGACTTATATATAAATCTGTCTGAATAGAAGGGGAAATAATAAAACAGAATGACCATATGACCCTCTCAAAGTCCCATACAATTTGATGAGTCTAAGGCTACTTTTTTTACATCTAGGGATAAAGCACCTCTTTTGACATAGCTAATGAAAAAAAAACATATCCAAAGACAGCCAACCATCCAAAACCTATATCAGATTAAACATTTCTTCCTTAAGCATAAAATATTTGTAGAAATGCAGAAAAACACTAATAAAAACAAGAACCTTTTTTGAACTTACTTATGAGTAATAGGAGATATTTGCTTTTTTCATTCTCATGTAAAACCTTTAAGGTCACCTGTGTGGTTATTTGCATTCATTGTGCCATCGACAAATATAAATTAAGCCACCTGCAAGAAAAAGAACTTTAAATCTAGACAATGGGCAAAGACTGTACCCAAAGGACACATTCCTTCTAAATGAGGCTATAAAAACTAAACATGACCTAAGCATTCTTCTGCCCTCCAAAACTCCAGAGTAAACTCAAGATGATGGTAAAGCCAAGAAAACATAGTACCTAGACGAAGAAAAAGGATGTTTCAGATATATCTTTAACCTACGAGGACTGTATCATAAGCACCCTACTCTTCCAAACATTCTTTGGTTTGACTCTCATGGATAGAATGCCTGATCAGACGAATCACTAGTTCAATCCAATATGATATTTCTTATGTGTCTTAGATATTATATGAATAGAGATATTTTATATTATATCTCTCAAGTATTATGTGAAGAAATTAAGACAAAGAAAAATAGTCAAACTCATATGTAAAATGAATTGACACCAAGAATGATGAAAAATAGACAATAACTAGAGTAATGAAACTGTACAACTAAACTAGAATAATAATATATTTAATATCTGCAAACATTTTGATATGTAAGTTAACATTATGGGACTTTTCTAGCCCTTTTCTTAATTAGCTACATAAGAGGTGAGTTGGAGAATATCACTGTAAGTTAATTTTCACAGTCAAATGGCATATATGGATAGGCGGTAAAGTTAATATTTGGACAAAGTTATTCTGCTGTGTTGTGTTGCAGAGAGGCAACTACCAGTTCAGGCAGCCTGGATTTCAGCCACCACCCCTGAATTTATTAGTTATACAACACTGGGAAAATTACTTGTGCTTTCTGACCCTCAGTCTCTTCATCTATAAAACATCTATAAAACTTCACAGAGAGTGAATGTGGGGGGAAAAAAGCACTTTGTAGACCTTACATCACTCTATAAATGTGGGCTGTTGTTATTTATTTATTATCTTATTTATTACTGAATTCTCTCTCCTTATTGGGTTATGAGATGGGTGAGGCTTAGGTAGTCACTTCTTTCCTGTGGAATTTCAGGAGATATAGAGGAGTTGTATTAGGCACCAGTAAGCTATCGCTATGTTTTTTGGAGGCAGGTGACCCAAGTTGACATGGAAAGGACTCTCCCAATTATTTTACATCTCTCTACTTTCCTTGCAGAGACTTCTTGGAATCCCTGGATTCCTTCAAAGATCAAACACATCAAAGAGGTCTTTTTTTGCACCAGAGGCCTGATTTTTTCAGCTTCTTGTACTCCCAAACTCCCAAACTAATTTTGCATTTGTTTTGTATTTATTTATAAATATACCCATTATGTTTCTTAATGGAACATAGGCTCTTTGGTGGCATAGATTTTTTTTTTGCTATTTTGTTTGTCATTTTTCCAGCTTCCCCTCCTACCTTCCTAGTCTTCTTATACCGTACTCCCTGCCATGTAATCTTCAATCCAGTAACACTGGCCTCCTTGCTGTTCTATAAACAAGATGTTCCATCTCATGACTGTGGGTATTCTCTCTGACTTTCCCCCATGTCTGGAATCCTCTCCCTCCTCATTTCTGCCTATGGGCTTCCATGGCTTTCTTTAGTCCCTACTAACATCCCACCTTCTATGAGAAGCCTTTCTCTACCTCTCTTAATTCTAGTGCCTTCTCTCTGTTAATTTAGCCTGTATATAGCTTGTTCATCCATATTGTTTGCTTGTTGTGTCCCCTTTAGATTGTGAGCACCTTAAGGACACAGAATGTCTTTTGCGTCTTTTTTTGTATCCTCAGCACTTAACACAAATAGGTGCTTAATAAATGCTTGTTGACTATTGGATCTTACGTTCCCACTGCCTGGCATACAGTGCTTAATAAATTTTTGTTCATCCCTCTGGAATGGAACTAAATTTCTTTGAATCCAGAATGCTTCAACTGTGCTATAGCCAAATCCAGGAAACTTTCCGGATTCTCTCTCAGCAGCCACATCAAAGAGGGAGGAAGAATTGCTCTGAATGGTGCTTTGATTTGAACACTTGTCATCCCTTCTGCATGATGTAAGAGCACTGAAAAAGTCTTGGCACCGTGACTTTTACTGCATGGTGGCAAACATCAAACTGCTGGAAACTTGCATTGAAGGTAGATTGTGCTGCTAAATGGGTAGCTCCAAGCCTCAGATTTCAAAATGAGAGTCCAGTTCTCTGTGTGGGTTGTGAAAAGGAAAGCATTAATGGAGACAAATGGTCTTAAACAGAGAATTTTAGAGCTGGAAGAGCACTTAGAGAGTGTCAGGTCACCAATAAAAATTTCATCATGGTGCCTACTATTTTTGATAATAATCGTGAATTTTGAACACTTACTTCTTTGTAAATTACCATTAAGTTCAAGTATGACAACACTCAGGTGTGAGTTTTTATATGGAATGATGGCCATTTGAGGTGCCATTTTGGTTTTATATTTTCTCCAGGGCAGGATGAAATGTATGTTAGTTAATCAGTCAGTCAGACAATCAAGCATTTGTTAAATGCCTACTATGTGCCAGGCTTTATACTAAGCACTGGGCATACAAAACAAGACGGTCCCCGTTCTCAAGAAGCACATACTCAAATGGGGAGGGGAGGACAACATTAAAACACATATGTGCAAACAGGAGTAATGGGAGATAATCAAGGGAGGAAAGGTACTAGCATCAAGGGAGACTAGCAAAGACTCCCTGTAGAAGATGGCATTTTAGTAGTGACCTACAGGAAACCAGGAAAGCCAAGAGGTCCAAAAAGGAGAGAGGACAAAGGAGAGAGAGCATTCCAGGTATAGGGGACAGCCAGTGAAAATACTCAGAATTCGGAGATGGAATGTCTTGCTTCAGCAAAGGCATACTCTTATATGTTTAACAACCAGCCCTCTGAAGGGAAAAGTCTGCATGACATACTTTTAAGTTTAATCCGCAATATTAGCATATTTTCCATCACTTTCTCAGGCCTAGACATTCAGATTTCTGAGGTGTAAATGTTCACACAATAAAGTCTCATGAGCCTGTTAGAGCTGGTTCTACTATACTACTGTATGGGAAAAGGACACTAATGTCACTGTATCTCAGAGTATGTGGCAGCGAGTAGGGTGTTAAATGGTGGGGAAATAAAGTGAAAAGGTAGGAAGGAGTAGGGAGTAGGGTTGTAAAAGGCTTTGAACATGAAATAGAGTAGTTTATATTTGATCCTGGAGATGAGAGAAAGTAATTGAAATTTACTGATGTGTGTGTGTGTGTGAGAGAGAGAGAGAGAAAGAGAGAGAGAGAGAGAGAGAGAGAGAGAGAGAGAGAGAGTATTATTTCCTTTTAGCAAATAAGGAAAATGAATGTTTGAGATCTTATGCTAGGTTGTGCAGTGGATAGAGTGCTGGACCTGGAGTCAGGAAGACTTATCTTCCTGAGTTCAGATCTGACTTCAGACATTTACTGGCTGTGTGACCCTAGGCAAGTCACTTAACCCTGTTCGCATCAATTTTCTCATCTGTAAAATCAGCTGCAGAAAAAAAAGGCAAACTATTGCAGTATCTTCACCAAGAAAACTCCAAATGAGGTTATGAAGAGCTGTACATGACTGAAATGACTGAACAACAACAACACTTCAGAACCCCAAACCCTGGAAAGTCTAGGTCTCTTGTCTTCCAAACCAGTGCTTTTTGGTAGCTACACTAACTCGTTCCACCAAATAGCTTTAAACCTAGTATCGGTAAATATTTATTAAGTGTTTCCTATGTGCTAAGCACTGTGCTAGGTTCTGAGAATACGAATATAAGCAGAAAGACCATCCCTGCTCTCAAGGGGTTTACACTTTAATGGGCAAAGACAACAAGGAAGCTTAAAGCATGGGGCAATGGTGGGGGTTGAGAAAAAGGTACGTGGAATGGGGACATTGGAAAAAATGTCCTATGGAGAGTCAAGAGAGAGGAATGAAGACATGGTTGGCCTGGGCCTCCTCCTTAAAAAGAAGGTTCTTGGGGGGGGCGGAGCCAAGATGGCTGCGTAGAAGCAGCAAAGCACCACAGCTCCCACACAAGCACACTAAAAAACTCATAAAATGGGACTCTAAACAGATTTTCAAGCTCCAAAACTCTCCAAAAGACATAAAGCACATCTGTTGCTA
>CM053593.1:100987133-100991216 GCA_028646575.1 Pseudocheirus occidentalis | reverse complement strand
TTCTTTAAAGTGTTGTTTTCTTCAGTCAGGTTGTTGACTCTCTTTTCATGATTTTCTCGCATCATTCTCATTTCTCTTCCCACTTTTTCCTCCACTTCTCTTATTTGGTTTTCAAAGTCCTTTTTCAATTGATGTATAGCTCCTAGGCATTTTTCAGTTGTCTTGGAAGCATTTGGTGTGGGAGTTCTGACTGTGTTGTCTTCCTCCCATTTCATGGAAAGAAATTTCTAATAGATAAAAAGTCTCTCTCTCTCTAGACCCAAGATCTAGCATGTAATGTGAATACACTAGAAGCTTTCCCATTAAGAGCAGGAACAAAGCAAGGATGCCCCCACTTACCTTGTAATTATTTGGCATAGTTCTAAGAATTTTAGAAATAGCAAGAGAAAGAAATTAAAGGTATAAATATATGCAAAGAGGAGACAGAACCATCCCTTCCTCTGGTGACATGTAAGCTTGCTTAGAAAATCCTGGGGAATCAGCATAAAAACTAATTAAGATAATAGCTTTTAGTGAAGTTTCAAATTATAAAAGAAATCCATAAAAAAATCAACAGCATTTTCATATAACAATAACAAAATCCAAGAGGAATAATAGAAAAGGAAATTACATCCAAAATTACTTGAAAATGCATAAAATATCTGAGTCAATCTACCAAGAAATATTTAATCCCTCTATAGGTGCAATAACAAAAAAAACCTACTTAAAAAAAGAACAATTTAAATGACTGCAGGGGTGTTCAGTACTTATAAGGGGACCATACATGACAGTGATAACAAAAACTAAGTACATAGTGCTATGCCAAGCAAACTACCAAAAGGATACCTTAAATAGCTAGAGTAATAATAATAGCATATGCAGGAACAAAGATCTGGAATGTTGAAGGAATAATGAAAAAAGATAGGAATGAAAGAACTGCTTTTCTGAACTTCAAACTATATTATAAAGCAAGTCACCAAAACCCCGATACTAGTTCAAGGATGGAAATGTAGATTTAAAAAAAAATAAATCTTGAAGGAAGATTCAGAAATAATTAAACTCAATAATCTTGTGTTCCATAAACCTAGAAACATAAATTGTTTCAGAAAAAAGCCATCCTATTTGGAAAAAAAGACCGAAAAAAAACTAGTACTAGGGATGGAAACATAGGAAAGATGTAGCACTAGAGTTTGAGGGATAACAGGATCACGTGAAATGGTTTTTAATTTTTTTGTTTTGTTTTTGATATGGCTAGAAGCTGAGCATGAAACATGAAACATAGGCAACATGAAACAATTCTGTAAATAGAGAAGAATTGAAGATGAGAAGAGAGGAGGTGATCAATGGGAAAAGTTCCCTGAGGTGACAGGCATATGGCATCAAGAACACAAGAAATAAGAGGAAGGCTAAGCTTTGGCAAGTCTTTGAAATGGACAAAATAAGGGGTAGAGGAGAAGATATGAGTGTATTCAGGATGAATAACCTTAGGTTTGTTCAGTAAAGTAAGAGATAAGGTCATTTGTTGAGGCACAGAAGGTTTGGAGTGGTGTTGTGAGTTTGAGGAAAGAGGTTTGAACTTGTTGACTTACTGAAGGAAAAGGGCCAGGAATAATCAGAATTGTTTCATTTATGATCACAATGGTCTGAGTGGAATGAAATGAACAGCTCAGTGTCCAGCACATGATTATAGAGCATGATTTGAAATTAATTGAGTTGGAAGATTACAGCTAAGGTGAAGTGGGACAACCCTCTTGGAGGTAGCCAGGGAATTTTCCCCAGGTCAGGCCATAGAGTAAAACATTGACAGAATGAGGGCCATTGTACCTCATAAGACAGAAATACTGTTTTGTTTTGTTTTGTTTGTAAGATACAAGAGGCAAACTGTTAGGAGCAAAGCAAAAAGGAAGAAAAATATAGTCACTTGGAAATTAAGCAGACTCTTTAAAGTTCTTCAGGATTCCTATTCCTAGTGCCCTGATCCAAAATTTATGGTGCAATTTATGTGCTTATTAATATGTTTCCTTTATATTATATATTCTTGTTCATGAGCTTAAATACTTTCATATAAAATGCAGGTTTCATATGTTCCTATGTCATAATGTCTCTATTAAGTTTTAACCATGTACTGGAAAGTGTGCCATTTTCACATAGACTCCTAGAATATTAGCACTGGAAAAGACCTTGTTGTTTCTGTTGGTTAGTCGTTTTGATCATGTCTAACCTTTGACTTCTTGATCCCACTTGGGGTTTTCTTGGCAAAGATACCAGAGTGATTTGTCACTTCCTTCTCTGGCTCATTTTATAGATGAAGAAACAGGATCAAGTGACTTGCCCAGGGTCACAGAGCTAGTAAATGTCTGGGGCCAGATTTGAACTCAGGAAGAGGAATCTTCCTGAATCCAGACCTGATGCTCTATCCACCATGCCACCTAGCTGTCTCAGTCTGTCAGGTCTCAGAGTTATAGGACTGTAGAATATCAGAGTTGGAAGGACTCAGAGTTCATCTAGTTTCATCTATACTTAAATAGAAATACTCTCTACAATATCTCTTACAAGCGCTCATTGAATCTTGACTTGAAGGGATTTATTGTTGAAGAAGACCTCCCTACTTTTCAATAGCACTGGTTTTTAGTCAGGTTGTTCTTACAGCTTGCCAAAATCTGGATCTCTGAAACTTTCACACATTCCTTCTACTTCTCTCCTCTGGGACCATGTGGAATAAATCAACTCTCTTCCATGTGGCAGGCCTTCAAAAGACTTGAAGATTACTTGCATGGCCTTCCTGAGTCTTTTCTTCTCCAAACTAAAATCCCCAATTCCTTCAATGGATCATTCCAGGTACTTCCATCACCCTGAATGCCCTTTTCTGTACATAGAAAGGTGAACTATTAGTAGTAGGGCATGTCCCTGGTCTTCCATTTAAGTAACTGTCAAAATTATTCACTAATTCAATAGTGAAAGGAGTTTATACAATAAGGGAATCCTAAAACAACTATCAAGGAATTTTGCTTCTGGGCAGATTGTATTAGGGCTCTGATGAAGTGCAATATTATTCCTTGTCATAAATTATAACATTTAACAATACTATTCATAGCAACATATGGCACAGTAGAATAAGAGGCTAATCTTGGAAACAAGAAGACCTGGTTCTAAGCCTTGCCTCTGACAAAGACCATGAGTAGCCATGAAACTCTCAATAGTCAAGCACCCCTATAACTATGTCATAAATGAGTTTCCCATCTCCATTGATGGAGGGCATTTCTACTCCCAGAAATTCTCTGTGCTAATAAAATTATAATTCTGGACATACACACTACCCCAAGTCATAGTGATATTAACACTCTCTCTAAAGTTGGAAGGGAATCAGTATTTATTAAGCACCTACTATGTCCCCCACATTTTCTAAATAACATGTCCTTCATAACAATCCCATGAGGTAGGTGCTTCTATGATACCCATTTCATAATTGGTGAGGCAAGGAGAAGTTAAGGGACTTACTCAGGGTCATACCTGTAAGTTTCAACTCAATTCAAAACCAGCCTCAAACCCCAGTAAGTACCTGAGACTGGATTTGAATTCAGGTCTTTTTCTGTCTGGTTGGTTTTTGGGGAGGGGGAGAGGGAAAGGTGAGGCAGTTGGGGTTAAGTAACTTGCCCAAGGTCACACAACTAGTAAGTGTCTAGCCTGAGGTCACATTTGAACTCAGATCCTCCTGACTCCAGGGCCGGTTCTCTAAAGACTGTGCCACCTAGCTGCCTAATTTAGGTCTTTCTGACTCTTAAGCTTAGTATTCTAACCAATGTGCTACCTAGCTGCCTCTCAAGAGGTTGTTATTGCTCTTATTATAGCATCTGCATAAGTCTACAGCAAAGGAAAACAGATAAAGTAAAGAGAGGACTGACAGATGGAGTAAGATTTGACATCCAAAATAATTTAAACTCAAGCTAGCAAATCAGGGGAAAGACCTTAGGACAAGATCTCTTCTGTTTCCTATTCCACAACTGAATCATCTAGGCTCTTTCCCTCCTTGGGCAGCTTCAAATTTTCTCTGCCACTATACATTCCATTGCAGTAGAAGGAAATGATTACTGTTGCTCCGTTATT
>CM053593.1:100947133-100982133 GCA_028646575.1 Pseudocheirus occidentalis | reverse complement strand
TGCCCCTCTTTGTCTTAATATTTCCAAAGCTTTGAAACATCTTCCTGAAAATTCGGGGTGGTGGTTGTGGTGGCAAGAACATACTGATCATGGAAGCTGGTCTGGCCATCTCACCCTTACAGAATGGACCAAAGGGGAAAGGAGAATAAGAGTGCCAAGGACTCCAAACACTCTGGAAAGGCCAATGGCCAGTAAGAGACCGCCCCACCTCTGGCCTGGTTTTCTTGGGGAGAGGGAGGGAGGAAGGAAGGTGGGGTCAGAGACTGGGAGAGGGAAAGCGCACCTGGTCTCTGTTTCCCAAGATAGGTCAATTGTTCCCAGCAGGACTGCCGTGACAGGTACGTGGCCTGGGACCGTGGGGCAAGTGGGAGGGGGCGAACCTCCCAGCTCCCCAGCTGTGACCCAACCTTTAGCAACCAAGCTGACAGAACTAACTAGCCTCCACAAACCATACATCCAAGTCTCGAGAGACAAGGGGTTGTCATTTTGAGGGAAAGGACAACACGAAAATGCCAGATCGTCTTGTAACGGTGAGGTTGCAAGGCAGGCATAGAGGCGCTAAGGCTGGTTTGGTTTTCCAATAAAGACATATACACTTAAGTCCCGAACGGAACCTGAGTACGATAGGGGAAGAGGCTGGGGAAAGAGTGGGCAGGGGAGGTAGAGAGAAGGAATGTAAATTCTATTTATTATTCCTCTCTCTTTCCCCCTGCTTTTTATACCTTTCTAAACTGATCCAGGCTCGGTGGGCCTAAACGTGAATTACTTTCGCTTTAGGATTGGCGCTTTCGGTGGGACAGGGCTTACAGTAGAGTACGTCTCAGCAAGAGCCCCTACTCACCAACCAGTACCTGAACACTCTAGTCTTTCCCTTCTGGATTTCTCTCTCGGGAGAGAAACTCTTGCCTAGAGGAAAGGGTAGGGAAAGGAAAAGGGAAAAAAGACAAGAAAGGAGAGAAACCTTCCCATTTATTAGTAAAAGGAAGGTAGTTGGGTCACTGATGCTCAAGGGAACAGGTAGAGAGAGGGGACGCTGCTGCTTTTTTCCCCTGTCTTCACTCCTTACCCCTTCCAGCAGCAGAATCCCTCCGTCTGAGGAGACGGATTAGTGATTCCCAGGCCTCATCTGGAAACTGGGCCTTCACGAAAAAGAGGGCATCAGAATGTTATCTGCTCTTCTCCCTTCTTTTTATCCTCACCCTAAACGTTTATCATCCCTCGAGAACAGAAACTTTTTATTGCCTTCCCCAACCCTTTGGGGGCACATGCCTTGCGGAGGACAGAAAGGCAATGATTCGGGAGATATACCTTTATTCCTGAGCACAGTCTAATCCTAGTCTGGTGGTTTTGGAGGGAACAGAGAGCAATTAGGCGGAATAGTCCCCTGCCCCGGCACACGTCTTTAGAAGCTTCCCTTCCAGGAAAGGAGCGCCCTGAACGAAAACTAAAAACGAAACAATCCCGGCAGCAGGCGCGCCGCGGATCTGGAAATAGCAGGAGAGAAAAGGGTGAGGGGCACAGAGGTCAAAATCAAGTTGGAATCACTAAATCAAAAGAGAGAAGGTTCGTATTGTACTAGGCCCTCAAAGTGCTTTTAGGAAACTGGCTTCTGCAGAGGAGTCGCTCTCTTTCCTGCAGGGGCTGAAAGGATTGCTTACTGAATAGATTAAACCAGCCTTCCACCCCGGGAGTAACCCAAGGCATTTCTGCCTCTTTGCTATCTCAAACTAGTAGTTAAAGATGGGATCTGGGCCAAAGATGAGGAGGTCATCCTTGGTTTTGTGAAAAAGAGACCCACCTTTCATCTTGTATTCACGATCTCCCCTAGCTCCCCTTTTCCTTCCCTCTCAAAACAAAGATTCTCGGTTCTCCTTTAAGTTTCCCTTTCAGAAGACTGTGAAAAAGAAGAGAATCCTGGCAGTGTCTCCTAAGTGCACACTAGACCTGATCATCTTATTCTGTCCGGCACTGGAGATGAAAGTGGACCCCAGCTCTCCCATCCCACACCCCGTCATTCATGTACTAACAGTTAACTCCCCCTTCTCCCAATCTGCTTCTCCCTCCCCCAGTTAACCCAGGAACTAACTAGATTCCGCTTTCCTTGGCGATTTTTTTCTTCCCCAATGACTTGTCCTCTCAACTTGCTCGCTAGGGTGGATGGGAGGCTTGGAAAGAGGACCAAGAAGGTGGTGTGGAGAATGCTGGAGAGACAGGGGTAAAGGGACTCTTACCTCCCTTCCTCCAACCTCGAAAGTAAAACAAACACAACTCCTGTGAATTGCAATAAAATCAAAATACACCCCCACACACATACACACTTCGAATCCTCCCCCCACCCCTAACTTTCACTCCAGTAGCTGCATGAGGGGGAGTCTGGTCTTCCCTGGGAAAAGGGGGGCTCCTGCGCAAAATTACGCCTTCTCCTCTCATTTGTTAGCTGATTCCATCAAAAAGTTCTCTATTTATAGGCTACACACACCAGGCGGGAGTAATCTCGGCGCTCTGGCTTGTCGTTTTTCCAGCGAGAAGTGAAAGCGTTTCCCTGTAGCTCCTCTGTGTGTGTGTGTGTGTGTGTGTGTGTGTGTGTGTGTGTGATTCTGTTTTGTTTGGTGAATTGTTTTGTTTTGTTTCTGCCCTAGCTGCTACCATCTACAGGGGGGAAGAAAGCGGCAAGATCCCGAAGCCAGACGTACACTCGCTAGTTGTTGAGAGAGCGGATCGTGCAGGCAGGCCAACCATGTGAGTCCGCGCCGCAGACACACTCCGCACCATCAGGCTGTGAGCAGCCGCAAGTGAATGCGCACTCGTCCTTGTCCCTGTCTGTGGCGTCGCTCACTTCTCTGCCTCTCCCTCTCCTCCTCCTCCTCTGCCCTTTCACCTTGTTTCACTCCTCCTTTCTCATTCTCTCTGTATTCACTCCCTATCGCGGTCGGTTCACATAGTCTGATCTTTCTCTCCCCCTCCTACTCCGATCTCAACTCTGTTCAATTTGCGTCTAAGAAAAAAAAAGCAAGCCTCACTTTCTTTTAAAGGGGGAGAAAAAGACACTCTATGAACCAGTGTCATAGAGATAAAAAGGAAACTAGGCAAGGGAGGACTGGGAGTGGAAGCCGGTGAGATGGTGTGAAGAATTTCTTTTTTTCAAATGTGCCGGAGTATAGGTGGGAGGTGGAAGGGAGGGGTACGCGTACAGATAAACACCTTGCCCCAAAGTCTCGGAGGTAACTTGGACTTGGAGGTAACAAAGAGGAAGTGGCGTTTGTAGCTCGGACATTCGGGTCAATCCCTCAGCAATGCGAGTATTGATGTGTCCAATTCACAGCCGACCGTGAGACAGGGAAATGGGGGGGGGGGGGGAGAGAAAGAGGGAAGAAAGGGGAGAGAGGAGAACCGTGAGGTGGAGAACAGACCGTGCCTTGTATTGCAATCCCCAGACAGAGAAGTAGAAAAAGAGTTTAAGATGTCTTTCTCCTCACTGCACACAGGACTAAACAAATCGAGTCCCTGCATTTGAGGTGATGGAGGATAGAGGAAAAGATTGCGAGGACTTACTTGTGACGCTTGCCTTCATTACACAAGTCACACAAGAGATAAAGATAACGTGTGTTTAGGAAACCGGGGGTCAAAATAAGTCTTTGCACTTGTATAGTGATGATTTGCCTGTAGTCTGTCCTAGCTCTTGACATAGAAGGGGGGCGGGGTGAGGTGGGGGCAAGATAAGGTGTTGCAAATACCTGTGTTTCTGGCACCTGGAAAAAGGACAGTGGGGAAGATGGAGCAATTAGAGGCCCTTGGATGTATGGTCCTTTCTGTGCACAGAAGTACGGGGAGCAGGGGAGGATGTGTGACCTGTGTTGGAACAAACTGAAATTTCCCACATAAGAAAAGGTTTTGAGGGACCAGGACAGGTTGTGTGAGGTTGGGGGGTGGGGGGGTGTATATGGGTGTGGGTGGGTGTGTGATTTCGCAATCTGTTCACATTGGTACCCAGAGAAAAGTGCTAAAGTATTCCTAGGGGGTACAGATGGGGACAGGTGGTCTTGGTGCTCCTCGAAACTACCCTTGCTTCTTTCCCCTTTATGCCTTTATCTCAAGGTACTCTTCCCACAGGATTCGCTTCCCCATCCCGCGGGCGCGAACTTCAGGTATTTAGCCTTTTCACACCACCCACCACCAAGTTCTCGAGGGGAACAGAAACTTACAGTAAACGTCCTCTCTAGTCTTTGGAGGGAAAAGGCAAGCGTCTTTTCCGGCCCGCTCCTCTGCACTGAGCTGGCCACCTTACTGCCCCAAGAGCGTGTTGAATTAAGACCCAGAAAAACTCAGATGACTGTGCCTGAGGCAGTTATAAAAGCGATGAAGGCGTTGCCGCCACAAATGGCTGGCTCAATTAATCCACCATCCCAGGTAGAAGGTAGAGTATAACCTTGCTTTCCCTTTCAAAGCACACATTTAGATGCCTTTCGATGAATTTACGCTCCTTGAGGGCGAGGGTTGTTTTTGCCTTCCCTTTATCCCCATTGCTCAGCACAGTGGCTGACCCTAGCACGAGCTCCATTCATTGGCTAACTGACCCCTTTCAGGACAGGGTCCTGCCTGGCTAGGACTGGCACAGGGATTATAGGGCTGTTCACTGGCAGCAGGCCAAAAACACAACTTTGAGAAATACGACTTCATTCTGGGACCCGAGGGCTTAGGGTGTGTGTGTCCTCAAACTGAAGAGCTGAGTAAACTGTTTCATTTTCCACAGCTATCAGGACTGTACTTCCTAACGTGGGGAATGTGGGCTAGAGAAAAAAGTCTCTAAGCTTCCAGAGGTGTGTGAGGTCTGGAGAAGGACAGATTCCATCTTGCGCTCCCACTGTATTGCCCACTTCCCTACATTTCTGTCTGCGAGAGGAAGAAAGAAGCTAGGGAGAAACTTGTTTGCCCAGACACTGAAACTCAACTTTGAGATTTTTGTTGCTGCTGTTACCTCTTGTCTCTTTCCCAGTGAACTTTTTTTCTTTGAAAATTATCAGAGGAAGAGAAAAGGAGAGAAAAAGGAAGAAAAGCAAAAAGAATAACAATAAAATGAAAACTCTTGCTAACTTGAAGTAGATTTCTCTTTTTATAATATCAATGCAGTCTTCCCCTCTCTTCTCCTGTCCTCTCCTCTTTCTCTGTCTGCTTTTCTGTGTGTGTTTCTTTCTGTCTCTATCTTTTTTTCTCTCTTGTTTTTATGCCACACAGAGCACATAGGAAACACCCCAGGTTGCTGGGGTACCATGTTATGGGGGGGGGGAGTAAAAAGGCTCATAGACACACTATTACCAGGGTACTTAGTGCCTGACTTTGAGTGTTTTGTTTTTTTCCTAAAAGGTTCACCTTTGAGTGATCACAGTATGGTTGAGTAAAGGGAGAGGGTAAGAAATGTTAGTGTTATTCTGTTGTTGTTGTTGTTGTTTTTACATTTTCATAGCCCTTTGAATAAGAAGGGCTTATTTCTAACTCCTTCTAGGGATAGAGATCTCAGCAATGGGAAAGTTCCTCTCAGCCTCAAGAGAAACTATGAACTCTCCCTACTTTGTTTTAGTGTAGTCTTAAGCAAGAGAACTATTACCCTGGTTTTGTTACAAGCCAAGTAAAGATTCAACTTTCCTTGGGTACTTGAGCTGAGGGAAGGCAAAAAAGATAGGAAGGAGAAAAGGGGAACACAAGGAAAAAAATGTGGAAAAGGACTTGAAAGGAAAAAAGAACAGACAGCATTTAGAGGAGCAAGTTTTCAACCTGTTGAAGGCTCTTCTCTTGCCTTCAGTTGTTTTCCCATCATTTCTTCTGTAATGCTGTCACAACTTTTGCTTTATGTCTAGGATAGTAGCTGAAGAGTGGGGTCTATCTTAGACAATAGATGGAGAGGTCTAGTATTTTTGACCAGATTTATTTGTGATGAGATTTTTCATAGTCAAAATTTGCAAATGGCATGAAGGGGAAGGGGAAGAGAGAAAGGAACAACAAAGACAGAAGGGACAAGAGGAAATGAGAGCTATAAAAAGAATGGTTCTTTTAGGGTTGTAGAAATCCTTGTTTCCCAGTTTTAAAAAGCAAGAAACTAGAAAGCAGAGGGAGAAATATCATGGTCCTAGAAATAGAAAAGGGCTGAAAAACAGTATCTATCAATGGAACAAAAAAAAAGTGTCAGGACTGAGACTTTCAAAAGCAGATCTGAAGATGAATAAACCAAACATAGGAAGGAAATTATCAGAGTGTCACTGGACAGACAGCTGCCTATCTTATCTGCACTTCTTTAAAAAATGTATTAAAAGTAATGATCAGTATAAATTGTCCCTATATTAAAACAATCAGCAATAAAATCTGAGTGACTTTTCGAACTACTTGGTAAACTAGTTAGGAGCACTGAATTTAGGGTGATTCATTGCTAAAATGTAAAAACTGGAAGTATAGAATGAACACAGGAATGGCCAAAATTAAGGAATAGTGTATCCCAAATTTCCCCTGGCTACTGCTATTTCTCTAATCCTGATAAGTCACCTGCTGGTGTAAACACCAACTAGTCAACATTTTGGTGTGTATCAACAGAAAAAGGATTCTCCTTTTCCATTTGTTTTCCTGTAATGATGAAATCTTTTGGTGTTTTCTTCTCCAAGAAGGAATCAAGAGCGAGTACAGAACAAGATTGTCTAAACCTTTTGTAATTCCTCTGAAATCCATTTTGGGCCACAACCACACTCTCTATAGCATAGGTTCTTAGCATGTTTTGGATCATGGATTCCTTTGACAGTCTGGTAGAACCCTTGTATTCCCTTCTCAAAATAATGTTTTTTAAATGTATTAAATAAGATATAGTAACTTACAAAGGAAAAGAACTCTATTGAAAAACAATGATCAAAATATTTAGAAAAATCAACTTCACAGATCAAAGATTAGGAACTCTTACTCTATGGGTATAAAATACAAAAACATCTCTGGCAACTTTCAAAAAAGTTTCATGCTTGTCTTCCATCAGTCCCCAAATCTCCAGGTACAATCTGAGGACCCATATTTTCAAACCATATGCAAACAAGTCTTGCTATAAACCACAGTAGATTAAGTAGTCGAGAAATAATTCATACCAACAGAGGCAGGTTCATAGCATCCAAGTAGGGATTAGTTCTTAGAGTTCTGGAAAGAACATGAAAGAACTCCCTGAGAAAAACATGGGCACTGAGAAACTGAGGAAATTCTCCTTCTACGATTTTACTTGGCTATTAAAAGTTTAAAAGAGCAAAGCATTTAAAATGAGAGGAGAGAAAGAAAGCCGAAGAAAACAAGATTTTCTGGAGTAAAAATGCATTCTTCTTCCTCTGGTTGACCTGTAAATATCCTCCCCTTTAACTTCATTTTCTTCTTTAACTAAACAATTTTACGTTCAATATGTTTATTTCTCATCAGAGCTCGGTTTTTCAAACTGTATGTTTTAAAATGTGGCCATGTGTACTTAGATGTCTTGAGTAGCCTCATTAGTGTCGCCTATTCTGAATTAAGCTATTTGTTGTTCAGCAAGTTCTTCTTTATCTACAACAGATTGTCTTCAGTGTGTATTTTTCTCTAAAAGATTCATCATGTAGCTGGGTGTGCAGTGAAGAGAGCACTGGATCTAGAGTCTGGAAGACCTGAGTTCAAATCCATCCTCACACATTTACTAACTGTGTGAGCTCAACCAAGTTGTTTGACTCTGTCTGACTCAGTTTCCTCATCTGTAAAATGGGGATAATAGTAGCATCTACCTCCCAGGATGACATGAGATACTATCTGAAGAGTACTATGGAACTGGTAGTTATTATTACTAAAAACAAATGTGCTTACATTGAAGCTCACAATTGAGTTACTATAGTTCTTCTGGGAATTCAGGATAAACCTACCTATGTTTTGATGTAAAGTAGACAGATATTTGAGAGGAGCATAAGATTTTCAACCTACATTATCCAAATATTGTATAATCCTTTCCTTCCCCTTAATCTGTATAGACTGGTCAGACTAGCATTTAAGTAAATTTATTCCCTCCATGGTAGCTTTCACTTTGATGAGACGTCATGAAAAGCAAACAGAAAACTTTTTAAGCAGATTTTTCCCCCCTATGGACTATTTTAAAGTCATAACAAAGACAATGAACATAGCACCACAAGGACAAAATATTCAAACTTTTCTAACACTTGATTTATTCCCAGAACTTTCAAGGGAGTTATGTTACACTCATTTAAATAATTACATCACATTCATTTAAATAATTATGTTGGCTGACATATGTGACTATATCTATCCATTCACCAGACAAAGGGTAGATATTTTGATTTGATTTCCCCAACATGGAAGATGGAAGTAAGAAGGAGAGGGTACAAATAGGTGTCTTCAAGATGAGACCCACTATTGGCTATTCCTGAGAGATACCCTCTGATTGGCCAGTTCCACAACATTTGGGGTCATGTTCGGTGTTTGGTGATCTTCCTCTTCCCACCCTAAAAAATGACCATTTAAAACAAAGTTAGAATAGCTTCAGATTTCATTTGTTAGCTCAGACATAGTAAGAAAATGTTTACTATTTTCTCATGCAAGGAAAATACTTTCCTGACTTAAAATATTTATTGTATTCCCCTTACCCATTTTAAAAAAATCAATATCGCATTTGTATCATACTAATAGGAACAACATACACCACCAGGAGAAAGTCTTTCATTGCGTAGAGCTGAGGTCTCCAAACATTGATTCTTCACTCCCTCAGTAAAAAAAATTTTAAGCTGTACCATAAGCCACCCAAAATGTACAGGCAAGTAGTATGGGTGCTTACTAACCCAGTCATTGCCCTACAGCACAGAACTTGATTTCTAATGGAGCATTGCTCCAGTTACCAAAGGATCGGGGGATCATTTGCATCTGTTGGATATTTGAAGGGACAATGTCTCAGTGGTACAGCTGCTGTAAGTTTTACAGAACAAATGCTTTAATTACGGGGATTTGTTCTGTGAAGTTTGGATTCCATCAAAGGTTTGAACTTGAGCACCTAGAGAATCACATGTGGCCTAAAGGCTACAGGTTCCCCCCTCCTGGTGTAGGCTAAAAGTTTTGAGAGTTTACACAGCATAGGCCATATATAGGTGTAAATAAAAAACAACAACATGGAGACAGATGGGAGAGAAGTTGTGATTACAAGGAATTACAATATTTGACAATGTATTGAATAAATGAAGTGAGAGTGAGGAGTCACTGTCACTGAGGTTGCAAATAAATGGCATTGCCCCCTCATAGGAGGAAAGTTTATCATGAGATATGAGATGCAGTCATAAGCTATCTATGTCTTCTCATTCTATGAGATGTACCCTATGCCACCCAAAATGTAAAGGGAGGTTGGTATGGATTCTTACTAACCCAGTCATTGTCCTAAAGCACAGAACTTGATCTCTGTTGGAGCATTGCTCCAGTTACCAAGGGATTGGAGTTCACTTGGATCTATTGGATATTTGGTGAGACATTTTATCAGTAACACCTGCACAGCAGCTGTTATTAAGTATAAAGGTATTAGTTAGGTTGTCATTGTCACGAGGGGCTTATGCTTGGCTCAGAAAAGGAAAATGGAGTGCAAAGGTATTGGTTTGGTTATCATTGCCTGATGGGCCTATGGCTGGCTCAGAAAAGGAAGATGGGAGTTAGAAAAGGATATGAATAAATATAGTTGTGTTCAAGATGAGTCCCGCTATTGGCTATTCCTGAGAGATACCCTCTAATTGGTCAATTCTGCAACAGTTGGGGTAATGCTGGCTCCCCCGGATTCCCTTCCTCAGCACTTTGGAGACCACTAGTTTAAAAGAAAGCAACTGGAAGAATTAGACAACAAATAAGGGGTCTTTGAAGTTCTCCTCTGTGCCTTCTCTTAAATATTCTTGTATCTGAAACAGTTGTGGTTAGTTTATATTCAACCAAGTATATTGACATGTGATAAATGATATTACTATTCTCACCAAAGCTATTAATGTGCTGTAATATTTGAGTAAAACTTATTCAATGCAATTCACAAGGGGAAACTTCCCTACACAAATATGGTAATCAATAATGGTTAAATGAGCTGAAATGCCGATGGTGCAAATTTGGAATAGAGAAAGAACATTAGAGAAGTTGGTGTTTCTTCTGGCAAACTGAACTAGACAATGACAAACCAAAAATGTCATTCAAGAACAAAGGGTTAACAAGAAAGGGCAAAAGTTGTCTGCCACTGATCTTCTGGGATGCAGTATTTCACCACTGAAAGGTCTTTGGAGTTGTGTGCTTAGCACTGAATAGTGGCTTTGTGAGGATATGGGTCTTTTTGTATGATGTACACACATTTCTTGCTCATAAGGAGACTGATAGGGTAAGGGGACTAGTGGGGAGGATTCTTTTCTATTTCTCTGCAGTTTCCATTTTATTAAATGTACTTTATTAGACACCGTACTAGATTGCCACTGTAAATGTGTGCCTAAAGTTACTGCTGTAATTTGAGGAAAGGAAGCAGTTCAATGACTTTAACTACCCTCAGTGGGAGAAACTCCTGAGAAACTCAGATATGTGTCAATCCTAGTGAATGAAACCTTTTATCTCAAGAGGCTGTGGGTGGTGTTTTGTCTTTTTTTAAATCACATTAATCTACCAGTAAATAAATTTTAAAAGCCTCCTATGTTTAAATAACATTAAGGATCTGTCTTAAACCAACAACAACCAGGAAAGTCAAAGGAAAGGCTGACAAGATGATCTCAACACAGGAGTCTCACAAGCAAAGTGCACACACGTGCCTGTATAAACCTCAAGTGACTTCTTTGTGAAATTCCTGGAAGGAAAGGGAAAACCACAGAAAGGTCGCCATATAGTCTGGGAAGGGAGATACTAGATTGTTTTAATACACTCTAGAAACGATCATTCTGTCAAAAGACAACAAGGTAGGAGAACATTATAATAGGACACACATTATGTCTATACAAACACATATCAATTTTGAGGGGAAGCAGATAAGGAAAAAAAATGAACCCACAGAACAGTTAGGTGAATTCAACCCTTTGTTCTATATCTTGTTGCTTCCAGAATGATTTGTGCACACGGGCATTCATGGAAATGAATACATATTCATAAAGAGGTTTTTTTTAACTTAAAAAGGTCATGTTTTTTTTTTAAATAAGCAGAAGGTAAGTAATGAAAAACATTTAAAAATAACACCTTATCACCATGATAATTGTGTGCTTCTTCAGGTTATTGCTGCTGTTCCTAGTTTAAACGTGTAGTTGGTTTGTCAACCAGACATAGGGTTGTGAGTTAAAGAATCTTGTTACTGGCCTCTGGAGTAAAACTTGAGCCTATCCTTGAGAAATTTAAAGTTAGGGACTAGATGGGACAAACATATGAAAAAAGGCATTAACAAAGCATAAACCCAAGTACATATTGACTAAAACTAATATAGGTAATTGTATGGCAAGTTTAGGAGATGCAAACCTATCTAGCACCTCATCAGTCAACCTATCTGAGCCTCAGAAACAGAGGTGGATTAGCATCAGGTTTTGTTCATTACCCTCAGGGAGGTCAAGGAAATGTGGATCATTTACTGTATTCCACTCACCTGTAACACTCTGCTTAGTTACTCCCAGATTCATTGGGGCTCTTTGGAAGCAATAGCTTTTCAACTTCTAGCTGGTAAATTACTTTATTGCTAGGCATACCTGAGATGCATAAGTCTAAGAGCAAAAACATTTAATTAAGTTGTGAAATAGCATAAAAAACAAAGGAAATTAGGCTGTAGAACATTCTCTATATCCATACACAAAGGGATGCCAACTCCTACATAGCCAGGTGAGTTACATTCAAATTCTCTCATCCCTCTAACTGCCAAGCTTAGTGAGAAGATATAGCCACTCTAGAACTCAAAGTTCTAATGGCATGTAGTACTATCTCTCAGGACTCCTTTGGGCTTGACTGGGAAAGCTCTCACCTAAGGTTCTGGGATCCTCATGGTCCAAATATAACACTGGGATTTGTGGATGCTTGTCATTTAGTTGTTTTTCAGATGTGTCCAACTCTTTGTTGGATGGTTTGGGATTTTCTTGGCAAAAGTGGTTTGCCAGAATGGTTTGCCATTTCCTTTTGCAGATCATTTTATAGAAGAGGAAACCAGCAAACAAGGTTAAGTGACTTGCCCAGGGTCACACCGTTAGTAAATGTCTGAGCCCTGATTTGAATTCACAAAGGTAAGTCTTTCAGACCCTAGGCCCAGTGTTCTATCCATTGTGTTACCTAGTTGTTCCTTGGGGATACTACGGTTGCAATATTACAAGGGGTTATCTATTTTTCTCCCTATTCCTGTCCATGCTTTGCTTCCTGTGTCTGTTGGTGCCACCTACTACTATTTTTTATGCATGGTCCCATGCTTTTTAGACCTCTGATCTTATGAATTCTCTTCATGCGTCAGAGTTCTTACCTAGTCATGCTATGGGCTAAAACACAGGCCTTCTGGGAGATGCTCTTTCAACCCCAAATATTATAGGAAAAAATTTCTGTAGACTTATATGCTCATTTACTCTTCCTGCATTTTATTTTGTTGAACATCATGGTGGGGTAGAAAGTGCACTGAACTTGGGATGGAAGAGTCCCAGTTCTGACACCGAAGCTTCCTATTCTGCAATGGTAGCCTTAATTTATCCAATCTGTAACCTACTCATCTGTAAAATAAGGCAAACAATAGGAATGCTTGACTGCCTACCACAAGAGGTATTTGTAAGGAAAGCCCTTTGTAAACCTGAAAGTGCTACAGAAATGTTAGTTTTTATTATAAGAAATAAATGACAGTTTAGAAAGCCCATTTCAAGGATTTATTTGAAAACCCAAACTCTAAAATATAGAATCAGAGCTAGAGCTGGAAGTAGTGGTGTCTTGGTACATGTTTAACAACCAGCTCTCTGACAAAATGAATCTATAGCATACTTTCAAGTTTAATCCACATTACTAACATTTCCCCTATCACTATCACACAGATATCCTCTATCAACAAAGCAATAAATCAAACCCTGATTTGTAGCATTTGCTGATTACTGGCAGCAACTAGGTGATACAAAGGGTGGAGTACCAGGTCTCAACTCAGGAAGACCCCTCTTCCTGAGTTCAGATCTAATCTCAGACGTTTACCACAGTGTGACCCTGGGAAAGTCACTTAACCCTGTTTGCCTCAGTTTACTTATCTGTAAAATGATTTGGAGAAGGAAGTAGCAAACCACTCCAGGTCCACTTTGCCAAGAGGATGCCAAATGGGGTCACAAAATCAGACGCAATTGGAAAATAACTGAATTGAATTGATTACTGAAGTATAAATACAATTTAACAATTGGCTGGCTCTCTTGAACAAGTATGAGCTGGCTCCAGCACATACTACTGTCTGGAAAGTCTTTAGAGGTGATCGAATTCTGCCTGCTCATCCTACTGATAAAGCTTAGGGTCCATGAAGTCATTTGCCCAAGGTCACATAGGGAGTGACAGAGCAGGATGTTCCATGCTAACTCTTTTTTAAAAATGTTAATATCTTTTTTCTTACTGGCTCTTCACATAGGTTAGGAAACACTACCCCAAAGCTTTGAAAATGGTTGTTGGATATGAGACATAATGGCAATCCTATTAATTATTTAGGTGCAGCTAAGTGACTCAGTGGATGGAGTGCTAGAAATGGGGAAAGGGCTTTAAGTTAGGGAGTCCTATCATTTTTACCTTCCTAATATCTCTCTTATTGGCACCTTTTCTCCTATGTCATTGCCCCTGCCATGGTAGAGGCCTTCATCACCTCACACCTGGAGTACCACAGTAGCCTGCTGGCTGTTCTCCCTGCTTCAAGCCTCTCCCTACTTCAATCCATCCTCCACTCAGCAATCAAATCAATCTTCCTAAAATGTAGGTCTAACCATCTAAATCCCCCTCCCCTTTCAGTAAAGTCCAGTGACTCCCTCTTATCTCCAGGATCAAATATAAAGTCTTCTATTTGGCTTATAAAACACTTCATAACCTAGCTTTTTCCTACCTTGCCTGTCTTTTTACACCTTACCCCACCCCCTACATAGTATGTAATTCAGTGACATGGGGCTGCCTGATATTCCTTACTTGTGATATTCCCATGTCCTGACTTTTTTTCTCTCTCCTTATCTCTACCTCCTGGCTTCTGTGGTTTCCTTAAAGTCTCTGTTAAAATTTCATCTGTTGTAAGAAGCCTTTCCCACTTAATCTTAGTGCCTTCCCTCTGAGATTACCTTCCCCCCCCCATATATCTTATTTATACATAATTGTTTACATAGCTATCCCCATTAGACCATGAGCTCCTAGAGTGTGGGGCCTTTTTTTTTTGCCTCTCTTTGTATCCTAAGCATTTAGCATTGCCTGTCACACAGTAGGACACAGTGATTGACTCTAGTTAATGTCAGGCCAGACACTTTCCCAGTGCTGTCAGATTAAGATGCCAATTTGTGACTTAATTTGTGCTAGAGGAGCCAGAATTGACTTTGGAATTTTGGGAAAGTGACATATGGCCCTAGACAATAGCTGTATATGTAGAACCAAAGGAATTTTGGGGTTTTCCATATAATTTCAGTCAACTTTACCTGATGGGCTGGATTTCCCCAAGTTACCTGGAGAATTGCCACATTGCCATTTCTTTTGGTATAATATAGAGGCATCTGGTGGCACAGCGAACAAAGTGCTGGACCCAGGGACAGGAAGACCCAGGTTCAAATTCAGCCTCAGACACTTAGTACCTGTGTGACCCTTGCAAGGTTTTAATCTCTGTATGCCTCAATGTCTTCGACTGTAAAATGCATATGTTAATAACATCTACTTTAGAGGGTTGCTGTGAGACTAAAATGAGATGTTTGTAAAAAAAAAAGTACTCAGCACAATGGTTGGCATATAAATGGTATTTAAATACTGTTCCCCTTCTCTTCCCTCTGCTCTCATAAAAGATACTCTTCGAGAGTTTTCCTCTTTGGATGTTGAAACATTTTAAGGTACTATATTTTGTGTTCCCAGTTCTTAAAGAAATGGCTTAATCGTGGGAAGTTCTTACAAGTTCTAGCTATTGTTACACAAAGTCAAATTTTTAATGAGGCAGTCATTGAAATTCATCGATTTAAACAAACATTTATTAAGCACCTACTATGTATAAGGCACTGTGTTAAGAACCATGAAGGGGTACACAGGTGAGTCAAACCCAATCAAGTTATCTTTAAGGAAGTTATAAGGACTTAATAGATAAATGATAGACAAGCTAAAAATCGGAATGTGAAAGTATAATTATAGTTTCCTCTTCTGTGAACTTGAGGATCCTACCTGTTTCTATGAGAAAAGGGATTTGCAAACTAAAGTGCTATATAAATGTGAATTTTTGTTGTTATTATTATTATTTATTGTTTTATCATGTTAACAGCAATATACAAATTATAAATAATGGACATTGTTCAAAATATAGATGAGTTACATGTAAGAAATATTATTAGTTAAAATTATAAGTTGCAAAAAAGTTATGAAAATTCTAAAGAAGATGATGTTACATTTAGCTTGGGAGGGGAGAAGAGAATCAAAAAAAGTTTAGGTGACTTTTGATCTGGGCCTTGAAAGCTGGATAAGAATTAGAGGTGTGGATCTAGAGTGGGAAAAGCATTGCAATACTATGAGTAAAAGCACAGAGCTGAGAAAGCCAAAGTAACCAAGTATCTGCTCGTTCTAGCTAGAGTTCAGGTTTTATGAAAGGGAGTAGTAGGAGGTAAACCTGAAAAAGAAAGTTGGAGCCAGATCATGGAGAGTTTATAAGAAGTCTTAACTTTTTTATATAGACATTTGAAAACTGTTTAAGGTTTTCAAGCAAGAAAATACCTTAAACAGAGAGACAAATTTTAAGAATTAATCTGCCTTGGTGTGTAGTATAAAATAGAGGGGAAGAGTTGGGAAACTACTGCATTATAGTAGCTAAAAGATAAGGAAGACCTGACTTAGTGAAAAAAAAAACACAAAAGATATTTAAAGAGGTAAAATTTACAGGACTTGTGGCAAGCGTTTTGATGTTGAAGGAGTGGGCTTGAGAGAATAAACTATAACCCCAAAGTTTCAAACCTGTGTGACAAAAGAAGGTATGGTGGGGGATTGTTGCATTCAATTTTAGACATGTTAAATTAGTGGTGCCAGTGGGAAATCTAGGTTTATCTATTTAGCAATCAGTTGGAAATGGGGAACAGGAACTTAAGAGAGAACCTGTAGATATAGCCGTAGGAAGCATCCATATAGACATGATTGATTCTGCTTGTCAGAAAGTTACATTCATCTGAAATACAGACTGGGAGAAAATTAAGCTTTTATATTTTGAAATTATCTGGATAATCATCTAGATTATGTGTAGACACAGCCTCTCTGTGTTTGTCTGGAAGATATCTGTTAAGCACAAAAGTCTAAAATGAAGGCCAATGTAATCAAAGGCTCGAGTTCACATTTACCATCCAATTCAACCTTTGTTTCAAGTAATGCTTATGTTATTTTAAAAATTATGTTGTGTTTACTCAGGAGACTTTCTCCACTCAGTAAATCAAAGGCTGTCAAAGAATAAGAAAAATACAGAGACCAGTTATAAAAACTAGCTCAAGCCCACATGTGGAGGGCCTAAAATAAATTAGAATGAGCCTAAGGGAAAGTAAGATAGTAAATGAAAAAGAAATGAACAACCTTTGTTTCTTCCCTCAACTTTCTTTTGGTTAGGTTTATGTGGGAAGCTATGATTAGGTCTCCATGCTTATGACACAATTTGACAGGGATTGACATTTAATGTGTCCAATTTTCCTGTGCTGTCTTAACAATGAGTAAGTAGAAGACTAGTATTTATGAGCCCCCACTGTGTTATGGAGACAATTCAATTCAACAAATGGCTGGAGGCAGGGTGGTAGAATGTAAAAAAAAAAATAAAAATAAAATAAAGCATTGGATTTGGAGTTAGGAAATTTAGATTGAATCATATGCCACTTACTAGCTACATGACCTTGGGCAAGTCTCTGGGCCTCAACTTCCTCTCCTGTAAAATGAGGAGGTCTAACTCGATGATCACTAAGGTCCTTTCTAACTTTAAATTGCATGATTGTCTTTAGCCATATGCCACACTTTAAGCTAGATGCCAGTGGAAAGTCAAAGTTTAAATACTAAGTAATGCCTGACTCTGTATAATGGACAATCCAGTAAAGACTTGGGAAGTTGAAGGGGATATTTTGATACAATCCAAGTCAATTATAATCATATATAATACATACAAATATAAATATATATGTGTGGGTATATATGTATCTATATATACCTATATCTCTATGTAATCTATTTATCTACCTGTCTATGTAACCTGTAATTTCATTGGTATAGGGAATTACCAGGAAGAAAACTCTCTCTACTGAATATATATCAGCATTTTATTCAACTTATAGTATAAGCATGCTACCTGGGGTACTGGGAGGATTAGTTACTTGCCCAGGGTCACACAGCCAATATGTATCAGAGATAGGGACTAAACTCAGATCTTCCTGACTATAGGAGTCACTCTGTATTCACTATGCCATACCTGAAATGTATACTACACACACACACACACACACACACACACCATACACAGGCAAACCATACACACACATGCACACAAATATGTGCACTCTGCCTATATGATTAAACTCTGTCTGAACCTACAAATAATAATTGCCAATAATATTTATATGGTGCTCTTAAGTTTTGCATTAGTGTTTTATACATATTATTATCTCATTTAATGTGTTTTTATTTTGCCTTAGACAAAAAAACCTTGGAGTTGCCTGAGGACAAATAGTACACAAAAATAACTAGTTTTAGGTTTGAGTTAATCCAGGTTTGGATGGATCTTTCTTCTTTGCTAATATTAGAAAACAGAACAAAGCTAATCATTACAGCAAAAGATCCTGTCCCTTTAACCCAAGTCCATTGGCACTTTGCCATTGTTTGTATTTCCTGGTCATTGTCCTTCATTCATTCATTCATTCATTCATTCATTCATTCATTCAGCATCATGGATACTTCTCCTCCTGCCCCCAAACCCTACACCCCTGCCCCTTTGGCAATCTGGTGAAACCTAAGGACATCTTTTTAGAATGTTTTTAAATGCACAAAATTAAATACATAGGATTACAAAGGAAACCTATTATTTTTTAGAAGTTCATAAACCCAGGTTAAGAACCTTTGATCCATAAAATTTAAAAAATAACTCCCATCTATACTGTATAGGGCTGGGGAGTTGGCTTAGCAAAACAAGCTCATGGTATGGCTCAACTGAGTCTTAAGAGTTGTAACTGCAGTTATTAATGATAAAAATCAATACTGATCATCATATGATTGATAGAGCTCTGGTAATTCATAATTTATTTTTTCTGGCTAGCTGTGGCAAAGATGAATAACTGTAGCCACAACCTCTCAGGTCAGGTCGCTATAGTGCAAAACAGAATGTCAGCAGTTTCCTGGAGAATTCAGATTATAAAGACAGTCAAACGGTTTGTACATTCCTTGGACCATGAGTGTTTATGAAATAACAATAACAATCCTGACACTTACATATTGCTTTCACACACCAAAATATTTAAAATCCGCATACCTACCCTGTATGGTAGCTGCTATTATTGTACCTACTTTGCAGGTGAAGAAACTGATCCTCAAGGTGTTGGGCGACTTGCCCAGGATCTCACAGGTTGACCCAAGTGCCACATAGTCTAATGTGCTTTGTCACTTCCAGCTGCCTAGCATAGTGATCTGGAGGGAAGGGTGAGGAAATTCATGGGGTTTAGAACAGCCGGATTAATGAAAACAACACCTGAGAAGCAACTGGTACATATAATCAGTCTGACTGATTTTGCTGAATTAACAGGTCATTTCAGTAGAATTGAGTGGTTTAACTAATTTTTAAAACTTAATTGACCATTTATATTACTGAGCCAACTTGTTATTTTTGTAGACAATGCTATAGAAATATTCAATGTGGTCAAGTCCATTTTAAAAATCTTTTTTAAATTGTAGGAACTCAATTAGAATAAAAATTGTCCTTAAATATCTCCCAGGATCTTTGATAGTGTTTTCTTGGTATGTAAGTGGCTAGGTTTTTTTTTTTTTAGTTTATCAAAGAACTCTTTTTGCTTTATTTTTCCCAATGGCTGGTCTTTTATCATCATCATCATCATCATCATCATCATCATCATCATCATTATTACAATATGAGTAGAGGTTAAAGATCATTTAATTCAATATGGTTATTAATAAATGAAGGGAATGCTAAGTGCAAGCAATTCAATATCCATTTGATAGTTACTGAATATAAAGTGTTCATAAAAACCAAAAGATGGGGGTGCACCACCAACACAGACCTAAATATTGCCTTAACCACCAGAAATCCATGCCTAAACCACTCTTATCACTAAGTCACTCTAGTAACTTCTATCACCCAAGGTATGTCAGTGGTCAAGAGGAACATGGGCAGAAGTATGCTGGTAAACATTTAACAACTAGCTCTCAAAAAAAAAAAACAACAACTAAATCTACATTATTAACATTTTCACCATTCCTTTAAAAAATTCTAGAAAATCAACAAAAGAATAAATAGAACCCTGATAACATTTGCAAATTTCTGAGGTGAAAATGCTCACACTGAAAATTCAACAGTCAACTTTGGCCAACCATACACTTTCGAATAAAAGGAGAGAGGGAGAAGGGATAAAGGAGGGAAGAATTAAGGTAATGTGAATATGTGCTCATCTATTTATCTCTTTGGTGAGGCAGAGTTATAGAATTTTATTCAGTTGTGAAACCAGAGTTTTGGCCTAGACCAGAGGTGTCAAACTCAAGTCTGAGTCATTGGGCTAGCAAAACTCCAGAGTGAAGCCTGAACCAGATTAAAATATAAATGGGAAATATTTGACAAAATAAATTGGAATACAATATAATAAAAATAATGTCAATGTGTGGTTTTCTAAGCCAATATTGAGGATTCATTTCTGTTTGAATTTGACACCACTGGACTAGATGACCTAAAAGGTCCTTTTCAGCTCTAAATCTATGACTGTCTCCATGGCAATTACTTATCAACAACATGATAACCAACTCTACTGATAATCAAAAAGGACAAATGGACCAAAATTTCAAGAAGGATTTAGACTAGATATAGTTGAAGGTTGTAAAATGCTGAAGCATTGTGGAATCTTCTTTTCATATGTGCTTATAATGTAGAATGCTCTGTTTCCAAATGACCAAGTGAACAATATTAGAGCCATAATATTTAGGGTTTGTTTTGTGAAATATCAGTAGAACAATAGTTATTGCAGACTGGTTTATTACTGTAATCTATCCATGGACATCAGACAAATATTTGGTGGTTGTTAGTTTTATTTGTATTGGATTAAAATCATTACACTGATACCCTATTTGGAAAGTTGCCAGTGACATGACAACAAGACTTACAGCTTGTCAGCAATCAGTTACCTATGATGTCTGTATTTATATATTCCTTTCAAGAAAATTAATAGAGATTTATAGTAATAAACCAGAAAGGTATGAAGCTATGTCTGTTTCATATATAACCTTTGGGAAAAGGTCAGGGAGGACAGGGACCTAGACCTGTGATTTTAGCGCTACCTGTATAGAAAACTCCTAGTGAGATCATTCCCTTTACTATTACAGGTTAGCAACAATTATACAGTCTATGATCTTAGAGACTTGCCTGGAGACAGAAGGGATCAAGTGATTTGTCTGGGGTCGGATAGCCGGTATGTGTCAGAAATAGGATTTGAACATAGATTTTCCATATTCCCAGCCTAGCCAGCTTTCTACCCACTACCCCATCAGTAATGAGCTTTGAAAATCTCTTTACATCATCTTATTTAAGCTTCACAATATGTGAAATTTGTACCATGGGTACATTTTATAGATGGGAGAATCACAGAAGTTAAGTGACCTCCAATTGTTTCACAAATAATAAGTAACCACATGACCACAGACTGATGGATATTTTTGGTCAGAGCAACTTATAAAGAGCATTAATCAATCAATCAACAAACATTTATTAAACACCTACTATATACAAAGTGTTGCATTAGGTATTGAGGATAAAAAAGCAAAAATAAGCTGGGAGCTTATTCTGTTCTATGTGGAGAAGCATGTACATGTTTAACTGTATAGTGTGTGTGTGTGTGTGTGTGTGTGAGAGAGAGAGAGAGAGAGAGAGAGAGAGAGAGAGAGAGAAAGAGAGAGATCTGGATATTCTACTGTGATCACACCACATTTGGAACAATGTATTCATTTCTGGACTCCCTGAGGACACTAATGAGCCAGAGTGTTATGGTGGAAAGTAACCAGGATAGTGAGGGATTTTAAATGACAGAACTTTGAAAACTGTAAGAATTCTGCCAACGCAATGACTATTCATGATTCCAGAGCATTGATGATGAAGCAAGTTACCCACTTCCTAAGATGATAGTCTCAAGGTGCAGAATGAGAATACTTTTCTTGGCTACAACCAATGTGGAAATGTGTTTTGCTTCTGTATTTGTATATATGTGTATTTGTTATAAGGTTTTTTTTTCTTTCTTTTTTTCAATGGCGTGGGCTTGGAGAAAAGGTCTCATAGTTGCTTCCCCTTTAGCTCGCTCTTTGACAATCAGTTTTTGATTTATTCTCTTAACTGTTCTGCACATGCTCCCTTGAACTGTGCGAATTCTAGACTGCCCGACTCTGTGACTTGATTCTACCAGTCTAATTTACCATAGCAGTCATAGTCCTTGTATATGTATTTCAGTGAAAGGTACTAGCAAGTAGAACACATATAAGTGAGACTGAATATATTCTTTTTTTTTTCTTTTTGGAAGGGAGAAAGCAGAGCAATTGGAGTAAATGATTTGTCGAAGGTCACACGACTGTAAGTGTTAAATGTCTGAGGCCAGATTTAAGGCTGATTGCATTCTGCCCTCTTTTATCCCTTGTGCCTAAATAGAGGGTGTCCTAAAAGTCTTAGTGCAGTCTAAAGCTTTACTAGCTATAAGAATAATCTTAATAAGATAAATAGCATATAAAAATTGTTTAACTCTAAGCTATTTTTAAAGTTTAAAAATATTAAAGCTTAAGACTGAACTAAGACTTCTGGTACACCCTGTATTAAGTAGTCTTGCAATGTGAGATCACAGAAGTGGGGAAACAAGTCTGTAATTGAATCCTGGGTAAACGGATCAACAGGTAGAGGTAATATCTTGATAATGACTATTGTGTTCAATGATTATGATTGGTAGCACTGCGCACAAGCTCAGTCAAAACCTCTGACACCCCTCTCTATTACCACTGTAAATTCATTGACGCTGTTCTATAAGGGAGAGAACTTGTTTTGGGGGACTTTAGGCACACCCAAAGAATGTAATCCTGGGATCTGGGATCTAGAATTGGAAGGGGACACTAGGGGACACCTTCATTTTACATATGAAGAAACCTAACCAGAGACAGGTTAAATGACTTGCCAAGGTAGGGCCAAAAGTGGGACTGGAAGCCAAGTCCACTATTTCAAATCCAGTTTTCTCTCCTCTATCCCATAACCCCTGTCTAAGAACTCTCCAACAGTAAGCCATGCCAATTAGATGTTGGTAGACTATTGGATTATCACAGCTTGAACATTTTTATTGTCTTGACTATGGGAAACTCCTACTGTGGAAACTACCTTCACTGGGGCAGGTCAGCAGTTTGTCTGTAACTCAGAGTCTTAGAAGAGCTGCTCAGGATATTGATAAGTCAACTGATTTGACCATGGTCCCATAACTGCTATATGTTGGAGGCAAGAGTTGAACCCATGTCCTCCTGCCTCCAAGGTTAACCTTCTAGCCACTGTTTTACATGGCTTCTCTCGATGGATGTCTAGAGAATGTGAATATGCATGTATGTGTATATTAATATATACATATCTATATCTCTACAGATCCATGGATATAGATAGACAGAAATAGACACAAATATACTTTGTAGACAAATGGACCTACCATTTCATAGATGTGGCCATTGCCTCCAGTGGTACAGATTACAATCTTTCCATCTCTTCCTATCCAAGTACTTTATCAATTCTTTACCAAAGGTCCATCTAGTATACCTGGACCCTTCCTGTAGCTCTTTTGACATTACATGGATACCAGTGGAGTATGTGAGCTTTCTACTTGCTCTTAACCACAAAACCAGCCTACCCTCCCTTGTCAGTCATAGTTCTCTCTGACAATATTCTTTATAACACTTCTCCTATACAACTCTTTGTTGGTAATATATCATAGGCTACTCATACCCACACCAACCTCTCCACTGACCTCTGAGCGACCCACAACTCTAATTCTTCATAAACTGTGATATTCTGTGACTTGTGGCCATTTGGTATTACTGGAAGAATATTGATGTTAAAAAGATGGACTTTTTTTTCAGGGAAAAGCTTTAGTCAATAAGAACATTGCACAATTTCCCAAAGGCAATCAACTTTCCTCTTCCTATATGTGTATATATATTTTATATGGTCAGGTTGCACAAATAATTATATATAAACAATATTTGCATTCATATATGTTCAAGATGCATGTGTACCAGAAATAGACCCTATTTAATGATGTATGGCTTTAAGTGGACTTTATTTTAAGTGGGCCACCCCGTTTATATAGATTTCATATTATATATATACATATAAATATGTACATATAAATTTCCACAGCCAAAGGAAAAGGTTGTATTTTATGGCTTAAAATTACATTTCTTGGCTCTGACAACATGGTAATAAAATCTAACTATTTCCAAGTATAAGAAAGATGGAAAACACTCTTTAAAACATCTTAAATAATAATATTGAAGTCAGTTCTACATCCCTTTTGCATAAGTAGCTTCTACTGAATTTTGGGAGAGTTTTGCATATATTACAGCTACCCGAGGGGCATAAACAAGACCCATCTCACTGATTATCAACTTACCTCTGAACTTTCCATCCCATTATCCACAATAAGATGATCATATATGCATTAAAATACAAACTATTTAAAAATTTTATTTGTGTTCTACCTTTCCTATATCTATTGCCTAATAAAACAAAATTATTAAACTAACCCCCTAGAAGAAAAGAGATACTATCTATTTATGAGTTAGGAGAAAACGATGATCAGAAATTACTCAACATTTTTGACCGAGGATTCATTTGACATTCAACTATATTATGGCTAATGTCAAGATTAGTTTTAATACTAAGCAAAATGGGTGTTAGTTTTACAGCTAATTTTGATTATTAACTGGACTTAAAGAAGGGTTAGCACATACTTGAAGAGCTACCAATTTCTGGCTTATAATTACCAATTTAATTATAACTATGTTGGGAATTTCATTTGGTTCTTCCCAGACTATTGATATTAGCCAATAACACTGGACATTAGCCAGAGTTTGGACCTCAGCAGTAATAGTTATATCTAGATTCTGACACTACTCATCATGATTATTATCACATAAAAACCTGCTTTGTAGATTGGGTTTTGTCAGTCTAGTCAGATGAATTATAGCTGTTGTATACATACAGCTGCTCAGTTGTAGTGATTTTTATTTTGGATGTACATAGTGGGCTTGGTGAGGGCTAAGTAGGATTATAGGCCCCTGTGAAGCCCAAGTAGGGGTGATCACTTCAGTTACAGGTTACAGTAATAGCACAGAACTAGGAAGAATATCTAGTTACCCTTGTTAGAACTGTCACAAGTTAATAAGAAACAAGTAGTAGTTAAGGCCTGAAAAATTCACAGTCAAGTAAAAGATAATTATCATATGTACAGACTCACAGGTCAATTATGGTTTATAATAGAATAAAGGTAGGCGAAATTCAAAGTCTAGTGGCCACCAAACTTTTTAGGAAGGCAGGGACAAATAGAATATATCTTGTACACTTAGAAAAAGTGCTATATTCTTAAGGTTGACACTGTGGGGTGTATGTGTGTGTGTGGGGGGGGGAATGGGAGTGTGTCAGTCATGTCCTCCAGTGCCTCTATTTTATTAAACCCATATGGTGGGGGGGGAGTGACAAGAAGTCTTTGCTTATTGTAAGAGATCCTTCCCTCACTGATACCAAATCTTTGTCTTTAGTGACCCAGTTTCCACCTGGGACCTATTGTAGAGATCATGGAAATGGAGACTCATAATGATGGCTGGTGGTGAACCATATTTACCAAGTGTGCTGTGCTCTACTATTTTAGCTTGGCTACATACAGGATTGGTTTTAATTTCATTGTTCCCATTAAATGGTGTAAACATTTCATGTTCCCTTAAGTTCCATACCTAGAGATCGACCACTGATGTCCCCCGCACCCCATCATTTCATCAATTTTGTTGATATGTCAAGTATTTGTGTTAGGTGTTGGTATACAAAGACAAAAAGAAGAGAAATGAACAGTTCTTGTTCTCATGGAGCGTACATTTTATTGAACAGAAGTGACGTGGACACCAGAAAGAAAATACAAAATATATACAAAGTCATTTCTTAGGGGGACAGCTTTAGCAACTCAGGGGATCGGGATAAGCTTCCTATTGGATCAGACATGAACTAAGCAGTGAAAGAAGCTAGGAATTTTATCAAGCAGAAGGGAAGATGGAATACATTCCAGGCATCAGGGACAAGTTCTGCCAAGCTAGGGGATGGGTTTTATGTATAACGAACATAAAGTTGGCCGCTTTGGCTGGAACCTAGAGCATGTAGGAGTAATGTATAATCAGTTGCCCTAGTCTCCCCTCAGGGGAAAGCCTGCATGGAATAAACTTTAGGAAAGGGCTTTATGATAATCATGATACCGAATCACTAAGGAAGCATCATCTTTGAAGGGTAAACACCTTGATGATGAAACTCATTAATTAATTAACATCAATTAATCAAAGCCATTTTTACATTGCAAAATGCTTGATTTCTACTTTAAGGATAATGAGAAAAGTGTTACCATTTAATCCTAAGAAGTAGATTGGATTCAGTGCATCCAAAAGAATGGATCCCTGGATTTAGGACTAGAAGGGATCTTAGTGATCATTTAATCCAGTCACCATATTTTACACATAACAAAACTTAGTCCCACAGAGGTAGCCTTGTCGAAGTTCACGGAGGTAATAAGCTACGAAGATGGGATTTGACTCCATGTCCAAGTCTTTTCCCACTATACCTGCTTCTTTTCTTTCTACCCACCTCATCTCATTATTCATTATCCTTCATCCCAACCTTTACCCTCCCATCACAATACAGAAGTCCTGTCCTGTGGCCTCTGAACCCAACCCAATTTGCTAACCAAATTGGAGCTAAAGTATTAAATGCTAATGATGGCTTAATGCATTGCCCCTCCTAGGTAGTATGACCTCTGGTTCTTCAAACAACCAATCAACAAGAATTTGTCAACAGCTTAAGTTTATACTGTATGCCTGGGGCAATAATAGGCTTTAGGTAGGACACAAGAGAAGTTTAAGACAGAATTCCTACTGTCAGCATTTGTTATTGTTTTGCTCAGGAAGATGCCACTTACATGAAAAAATTAGAGCACAAGATATTGGGTAATAAAGTGTTAGATATAACATAAACAAAGCTCCAAATTTGTGAGTAATGTGGAAATTAGAAATTCAATGGGATTAGACCAGTAGAAAAGAAATTTCGGGGATGGGAGACCTTTCCCAGTGCCTATCAAGACACAATTTATAGCTGCCCCATTCCTCATACCTCTAAAGTTGTTCCAGACACTGCCCTGCTCTCAAACAGTCCATACATTTTCTTTTCTTTTCTTTTTGGATGGCAATTGGGATTAAGTCATACATTTTCTAATGGCAGAGACAGACTTGTGCTGATAATAATTGTCACAACAGTCATTTATACATCACTAGATGGCACAGTTAATAGAGTGCCAGGCCTGGAGTCAGGAAGACTCATCTTGTTGAGTTCAAATCGAGCCTCAGACACTTGTTAGCTGGTCCAGTCTGGGCAAGTTACTTAACCCTGTTTGTCTCAGTTTCCTCATCTGCAAAATGAGCTGAAGAAGGAAATGCCAAACCACTCCAGTATCTTTACCAAGAAAAGCCCAAATCGGGTCATGAAGAGTCAGACAACCGAAAAACTACTGAACAACACCATTTATCCCTTTTTGGGGCACCCAGGTGGTGCAGCAGATAGAGCGTCAGGCCTGTTATCAGGAAGATCTGAATTCAAATCTGGCCTCATGCACTTATTAGTTGTGTGATCCTGGGGAAATCATTTAAACCCTATTTGCCTTAGTTCCTCACCTGTAAAAAGGGACACATTGGAGAAGGAAATGGAAAACCACTCCAAAATCTTTGCCAAGAAAACTCCACAGGCTTTGTACATAGAGTCAGATACAATTAAATAAACAAATAAATACAAATAAATAAATAAATACAATTAAATAAATAAATAACAATAGCAATAATAAATAACAATAATATTAAGATTTACAAAGCACTTTACATATATTATTTCATTTGTTCCTCACAAGAACCCTGAGAAGTAGATGCTATTATTATCCCTGCTCTACAGATGAGGAATCTGAGGCAGACAGAGGTTAAGTGACTTGACCAGGGTCACACAGCTAGAAAGTGTCTGAGACAGGTCTCTAACTGCTAGCTCCAAGCCTAACACTGTATTCACTATGCTGTTCTGTTACCTACCCCCTCATTAAAAATGGCGTGGATGCCTGTGGACTTTAGCTCAATTTAAGGAAGAGTGTTCTAAAAATTACTGCTGTTTAAAAAGTAGAAGAGACTACCTGGTGATATAGAGTTCTCCATCATGGTAGCTGCTCAAACAGGCTGGATAACCACTCACTGGGGAGGACAGGATGAGTTTCCTTTTGTACCAGGTGGCCCCCAAGAGTCTATAATTCTGCAACTCTCTAGCGAGGCGTTGGGACTTTCTCCTTAGAACAGAAGGAGTTCATCAGCTGAAGACCAGTTACATCTAATATTGTAATCAAGAGCTAAGAGCTAAAATGTCTTTTTTAAAAATTATAATCAAGAGCTAAGAGCTAAAATGTCTTTTTTTAAAATTATGTGAAGTTTGATTCCTTTAGCCTAGTTCATCAGCAGGTCAGTAAAAAACCATTTATTAAGTATTTACTGTGTCCCAGGTACTGTGCTAAATGCTTGGGGATGCAACGAAAAGACAAAAAGGGGGTCCCTGTCTTCAAGGAGCTCACAGCTAATGGACCACGCTGCACACAAACCACCACGTACATACATATACAATGTTTTGTTGTGGTTCAGTTGTGTCCAACTTTATGTGACCCCATGGACTTTGTCGGTGGGGTTTTCTTGGTAAAGTTACTGGAATGGTTTGGCATTTCCTTCTCCAGTATGAATGTCAAAAGGAAGGCACCAGCAATTGGGGAAGAACTGTGAAAGGCCTCCTGAAAAAGGTGGCATCTGAGCTGAATCTTAAAAGAATTCAGGAAAGCTGGGAGGTGGAAGTGAAAAGAGAGGGCATTCCAGGCCATGGGGGCCACCAAGGGAAAAAACCAAGAGTTGGGGAAATGGGAGTGTCATGTACGCAATTAGTGTTACCTCACTCACTCTGAAAAGGCCTCAGCCTAAAACCCATTGCATCCTGAATAATCTCCAGTCATCTGATAAACAGCTGGCCACTAGACCCAGATGGCTCTGCAGGAGAAAGTAAGGCTGGTGTCCTTGCACAACCCTCACTTGCTCAAATCAAAGTCAAGTACAAATCATATCATCATTTCCCTGATGCCATGGTCCTCTTCAAAAATGAAGGACAAACACAAGTAAGTAAGTAAGTTGGTCACTGGATCATAGTATACTTGGATGTGAGTAGAGTGTAAAAAGTTTGGAAAAAGAGGAAGTAGCCAAACTGTGAAGGGACTGAAATACTAGACAGAGGATTTCTATTGTTGGTTGAAGAAAGAAACGGGAGTCACTGGAATTTATTGAAATAGGGGGTATGATATTGTCAAACCTGTGCTTTAGTAAAATAACTTAATAGCTGAATGGAGGATGGATTGGGATGGGGAGAGACTTGAGATAGGGAGCCAACTAGGAGGCTCTACTGATGGTTTAAAATTCTGGTATTGTGGAATACTATGATTTCAGAACAATCTTAAATTCAGTAGTGGAAAGTAGTATGGTGGATGTAATTAGGATGCAGTATAATCAAAAAAATGGCACAAGGGAAGGAATGTGAAGGAAATCTTCAAGGATGTACATGACTGGAAAAAGACGTGACTGCCCATAGAGCATGCGGGAGGGGAAGATGGCAAATGTGCAGCCCACTTGCTGCTCTGGCATTCATTAAATAGGACGAAATCCCAAAGGTTTCCAACCCATTGGGTGGATCTTTTATGGGGGATTAATGCATGGCTGTAGACAAGAACTAGGCAGGATGAAACGCCAAGGGTGTATTATAATTTCCACTGCTGGAAGATTACATAATGGTACTAAGGTTTGGGTATAAATTAATAAGAAGTTTTATTATAATAAGAATAATAAGAATAATTTTCTTGTGTGGCTTGCAAATTGGTTCTAAGGAAATCCTCAAAAGATCTTAACAAGTGTTCTAAGCAATGGAAAGATTTCAGTTCAGCAAACATTTATTAATAATTCTCTATGTATCAAGAACTGAGTTAGGTACTGGGATACAAAAACAAAAATCAAAGTATCTACCCTTAGAGTGTTTACATTCTTTGGGGGCAATAACACACACAAAAAGAAAAATACAAAGTAATTTCCAGAAAGAGGACACTAACAAGTGGGGAAGGGGGAAGAATCAGGCTGTGTTTCTCTCTCAACACCCACCTCCCCCATCCAATCTGGTGCCAAGTCTTGTTCTTCATACCAATGCATCTATACTCATCCCTCTCTCCTCTGACACTCCCCCATCAGCTCATACCTGGACTATTACAGTAGCCTGGTGGTTGATCTCCCAGACTCAAGCCTTTTGGGACTCCGGTCCATTGTCACATTCATTTTCCTAAAGCACAGGACTGACCATGTCACCCTTCCCACTAATGTTCAACAAATTTCAATGGCTCCCTACACCCTCTAGGATCAAATATAAAAGTCTATGTTTGGTGATCAAAGCCCTTATAACCTGGTCCCCTCCTATCTTTCCAGGCTTCTTATAGCTCACTCACATCCACACAGTCTACAATCCATTGATACTAGCCTCCTTGTTGTTCCTTGAACCTAGAATGACATCTCCAAACTTGGGGAATTTTCTTTGGCTGTTCCCCCATACATGGAATTCTCTCTGCTTCTTGGTTTCTCTTGATTTCTTCCAAAGTTAAAATCTCACTGTCTGTAGGAAGCCTTTCCTCATTCCTCTTAATTCTAATAATGATTGCCCTTTGTTGATCCTTTCCAATATATCTGAATATACCTTGTATGTATGTAGATGTTTATGTGTTTTCCCCCTTCATTAGACTGTGAGCTGTTTGAGAACTGGTATTTTTTTTGTCTTTCTTTGTATTCTCAGGGCTCAGCACAAAACCTGCCCACGTAGTAGGTGCTGAATGAATGCTTGTCCACTGAAGTGAACTCTTAATGGGGCACTGCTATATTTTTATATCTCAGATTAATCTGGTTTTAACAGATGGTAAAATGGTTTCTGGCAGAAAACACTGGGGAATTACTGGCCTTACAGAAATGACTGGCCATCCATATGTTTATGTGAGCAGCTTTTTACGTATTTCGGAAGGAACATCTCCTGTTTTTGCTTTTATCTCCATAATCACAGGGAATTAAAAGGGAGGGAGAAGAGAATACACATTTATATATTGCCTACTGTATATCTGGCACTGTACTAAGTGCTTTATAAATATTATCTCATTGTTGTGATGTTCATGACAACCCTGGAGGTAGATGCTGTTATTATACCTGCTTTACAGGTAAAGAAACTGAGGGGGAGAGAAAACAAATGAATTGTCCAAAGTCACATAGCTAGTAAGTGTTTGTACCAGAATGTGAACTCAGGAATCTATCTTGACTCTAAGTTCTGACTGTTGCAAGTCCTCAAAACTGTTTTGGTAGAGAAAAGGGAGTGTTGTGTGGTTGGGAAGACACAGTGCTAGAATGTGGGGTGAGACGACTGAATGCAAGTCCCAGGTCCATCACCAACAATGTATATGACCTTTGATTTTAGATTGCTTAACTGAAAATTAATAAGAATAATTTTCTTGTGTGGCTTACAAATTGGTTCTGAGGAAATCCTCAAAGAAAGATCTTAACGAGTGTTCTAAGCTATGGAAAGATTTCAGTTCAGCAAACATTTATTAATAATCCCTTATGTATCAAGAACTGAATTAGGTACTGGGATACAAAAACAAAAATCAAAGTATCTATCCTCAGAGTGTTTACGTTCTTTGGGGGCAGTAACACAAAGAAAAAGAAAAATACAAAATAATTTCCAGAAAAAGGGCACTAACTGACAAGCGCTTTGATGGCCTTGATGTTGGCCTAGACCTCTCCAAGGTTGCTTCCAGCTTTCATATTCTTCAATTCCTTCATCAGTCATTTACAATTTAGTGTCATTTTTAGCACTGTCTGCGTCCCTTCTCTCTGCAGGAATCTGTACCCTCAGCTTTATTAAAGAACCAAAGACAGGCTTCTTATCTCAAGAATTTCCAGGTTCAGTAAGAAAGTGGGAAAAATATTTGCATAAGACCAAGGTCTTTTTGCATCCTGAAATCATACCACATAGATGACTGATAATAAGAACATAGTTATCATTTATAGAGCGGTTCCTCCTATATGGTAAGAACTGTGCTAACAGCTTTACAGATATTATCTCTTTTATAATCTATTTTATCCTTACAACAACCCCAGGAGGTGGGTGTCCTTATTATCCCCATTTTACAGATAAGGAAATTGAGGCAAACAGCCATTAAGTGACTTGCCCAGGGTCACAAAGCTAGTAAATGTCTGAGTCCACATTTGAACTCAAGTCTTCCTGACTCCAGACCCCAGACCTCCATCCACTGCCCACATGGTGACTCCAACTACCTACACCAAAACCTGACCCTCTTTCCCACCTATCAGCCTCATTCCTATGTATAAAATAAGCTATCTATATGGAATAGAGTCAGGAACTAGATAGGTTAGCCCTGATTTCCAGAGTGTGTCTGGAGTTCATGTTGTCACTGCCCAAGCCAAGATTTTGTGTGTTTCAGAGATCAAAAGCAACTGGTCGAATTGCCTCATTTCATATAGCTTCTGGGTTAGTCTTTAGTTATAGAATGTTATAGGACTGGGATACAGGCTGGGAACATCTTCATTTCTGTTGAGTCCAGGTAGCTATGACATCACACTCTCCCAAGCTCAGAACAGAAACTAAACCTAGAAGTTTTCAGGGGGGAATGAGAACAAAAGCGCCTAGATTTAAAATAAAATAAAAATAAAAAATTATGGCATATGTATAAAAATGCTTTTAAGAATATATAAAATCAAATGTAACTTAAATATTTTTTCATTTTCACTTGATCACAATTTACATTTTGCCCCAAATTGTGCCATTTCCTTCTAAACTCATGTTTTCTTTCTCTATTGCTACTCTTTATTTGTGCAGCATCTTAATTTCCCAGTATGTCCCTCTTTTATAATTAAAAAAGAAAGAGGAAAAAAGAGAAGTTTAGTTCTAACCAAAGCATCAGTCAAATCTTACAGTATCACACTCCTAATCTTTTACCTCTGTAAAGGACAAGTAGACCAGTCTCTCCTCTTTGGGATCAAGTTTTCTGGACTACTAAATTTTCTATTAAAAAAAAACACACACAACCCAACTCCATTAACTGGAATGCTCTGAGATTATAATGCTTTGTTCAGCAGAGTTTTGGGCTGGCTTAAAGTTAGCTCCAAAACCTTTCTTCTTTACTCTCCTGTTGAAATTCTTCTCAAATTTATCAACATGCTTTCCTGTGTTTGTAAAAATAGTATACTGAAATTATCTTTTTTGCCTGAAAATATCATTTCTTGATAACCTTAGGGTATCATTCTCAATGTCAATGATCCTTATGCAGTAGATGAAGAAGGTGTAGGGGATGAACCAATGTGTACTCCAATTCAAGTATGTGAATTGTGTAATTCAATTCAATTTAGTTCAACACCCATGAAGGATACTATACTGGTGACGTAAAGACCAAACCAAGACCAAGACACCTTACTCTCAAGGATCTGACATTCTATGGAAGATAGGATGAATAAAACAAACAAATACATACAAGATAATTTGGGGCAGTAGGAGCTCTACCTGAACTGAGCATAAGGACAAGAGTTTGTTGAATTGAACGATCAGATTAAGAGGCAGAGGTGAGGAGGGAGTGAATTCTAGCCTATGCAAATTAATTAATCAGCAAGCACTTAGTGTCTAATATATGCCAGATACTGTGCTAGGTATGGGAGATACAAAGACCAAAAAGGAAAAAAGAAAAGAAAGAAAAACAAAAGAAGAAAAAAAAAAGAAACATTCCCTGGAGCTAGGTAGTGTAGTAAATCTCGTGCTGAGCCTGGAATCAGGAACACCTGAGTTCAAATCAAATATAGCCTCTGACATTTTATAGTTCTATGACCCTGGGCAAGTCATTTAACTTCTGCCAGCACCATTTTCCTCAACCATAAAGTGGAGTCACCATGTCACCATAGCCCCAGCTCGGTGGGCAACAAATGAGATATTTGTCAAGCACTTAGCACAGTGCCTATCTGTTCAGTAGGTACTGAAAAAATACTTCCTTCCCTCCCTCCTTTCCTTCCTTCGAAAAAACGTAGTCTATCAGGGGGAGACAGTTATGTACGTGTACATACACACAGAGAGAATAAATGCAAAACAGAGTCAAGGTGTTTAAATATGGAGACCTTAGGGAAGGAGGATACTGGAAGCTGTGGGGAGGGGAAGAATGGGGGTCAGAGCAGGTGAGGCCTGGGAGATGGGCTGTGGAGCTCACCTGAATTTATGCTAACCTGATAGCTGCCCTGACAGTTGTTTTTAAAAAATATATACATTAAAAAAATAAATTCCATATATTGCTTTCTTGTGATCTTGTTTTTTCCTCAAAGTCGGACTCATATAATAAATCTTTTGTTAAAACTGAGTGTTCTAAAAGAACACTGAATTTTAAGTCACTAAAGATTTGGATTTGAAACTGGGGAGCAGAGCATATTTTCATTTCACCTAACCTAAGTTAAGTTAACCTAAAGCTCAGGGTTTTTTTTTTCCATCTGTCAACTGAGAGCAATACTTGCATGGTCTACTTCATAGGAGTATTCTGAAGAAAACATGGTGAGGCAGCTAGGTGAAGGAGTGATGAGGACCTGAGTTCAGATTCTGCCTCAGTTACTTACCAGCTGTGACTCTGGTAAGTCACTTAACCTTTCTCAGACTGTTCTGTTGAGGTGCTGAGTTGTTTCAGTCATATCCAAATCTTCATGACTCCATCTGGGGTTTCTTGGCAAAGATCAAAGAGTGGTTTAGCATTTCCTTCTCCTGCTCATTTTACAGCTGAGGAAACTGAGGCAAATGGGGTTAACTAACTTGCCCAGGGTCACACAGTAAATGTCTGAGACCAGATTTAAACTCAGGAAGATGAGTCTTCCTGACTCCACACCTGGTGCTCTAACCACTGAGCCACCTAGCTGTTTACATATCTGTAAAAGGGAGAAAGTAATATCACTTACCTCAGGGTTATTGTGAGGATCAAAAGACATTATATATGTAAAGTGCTTGGCAAAAACTTTAAAGCTTTATATAAATGCTATATAGAAAGGCATTAGTGAAATTTTTTTGGTTGTTTTTTAATTTTAATTATTTTCTTGGTTACATCATTCATTTCCACAAGTTTTTGAATTACAAATTTTCTCCCCTTTTTGTCCCTACCCCCCAGCCCAGAACATTGATCCCACTGTAAGACCCCTCCCACAATCTG
>CM053593.1:100924445-100946633 GCA_028646575.1 Pseudocheirus occidentalis | reverse complement strand
AAACCCCCGCTTGCCTCTGTGTTGTGGAATTATTATGTATGTATGTATTTATTGTGCTTGCTTCGGTTATGTTGTGACTTGCCACATGGGTCTGCTTAGCTAGGGGAGCACGTTTGCTATGTTTGTGTTGTAGAATCAGTGGCCGTGCCATAAGACACAGACACACACAGAAAGCCAATGATTTTGCAAACAAACTAAAGAGGGCAATGTGGAAAGTTTCACCTTGTTCATTCCCCCCCCCCCACCTTTTTTTTAAAAGATGGTAAATTTAACTTACTCAGGGTGTGCTATGAGAGGCAGTTACTTGTCTACTGGTTTAAAACACTCCTTAATACTTTGTCAAGAGCAAGAGACCTAAACATATTTCTGTCATAATGGCAACAAAGTTATATTCTCTTGTTTTGAAAGACTTTTTTTTGAACCTCAAGCTATCCAAAGATCCGATGGGAGGGGCTCCGTGTGTGTGTGTGTGTGTGTGTGTGTGTGTGTGTGTGTGTGTGTGAGACATCAAAATTCAGAAGAATCAGGAAACAAAAAGGAAGGTAAATCCTAATTAAAAGGGAGAGGAAAAGAATTGGGGAAGTTTCAGGGTCATTTATGGCTTTGTTTTTTGCCCTGTATTACGATGTTATCAGAGTGCATTCATCTACCCAGGAAAAGGTTTATTCAGTGTGTGAAAGAGGGAAATCTGAACACTTCTCAAATTAGAGCCAGAGAAGAGGGGGAGTACTTGTTAGCTGGCATAAGAAAGGTACAAGGAGGCAGGAATGATGGAAATAAGAAGGCTTTGAAGAGTTTTTCCTTTTTCTTCAAATATGAAAGGAGTCATATTTTGCTAAAAGATAGTTTGGTTGCCCAGATTTTTTTGAAAAAAAAAAACTTATTTACCTCTAGTGCTTAATTTTGTTAATTTCAGTTAAAATTCAAATCTGTATATCATTTGATATTGGAAATATGCTTTTGAGAATGCTATTATAGTACCCATGGAAATATCCACAGGCCTTGTATATTGTAAAGTGATTTATCTGGTTAAATGACTGTTCCTTGTCTTTAATGCATCAGTATGGCATCTAATTCTTTATGCATATTATATACAGAAATCTGACAGGCCTCCTTTAAAGGAACTGTACAGTCTAAATATACAAGGGACAAGAAAGCCTTCTGATGGGTGCTGCTAAACAAAATAAGGGCAGACCCATCAATTAGGTTTCCATGTGTGCAGGACTCAATTTATGCTATACAATTTTTCAGAAATTAAAAGGCTACCACTAGAGTACCATGCCCCTATCTCCAACTGAGCACCACTTATTACTGCAACAGTATTTCAATATTAAGTGATCTTCCAGATATTTCATTTTTCATTTTGATTTCTGAATTTGAATCAGCATGAGAATGGCAGTTCAAGCAAGATAAGCTCTAACAAACTCAGTAGCCAGCTGAAGAGCTCCTAGGGAAGGTGGTGCAGAGGAGAGATCTTGGATTGTACTCAGTAACCTTGTTCATGGAGACATTTCAGTTGTGACCAGAATTTTGGCAACAGCTTTGTAGAACTAATGGGCTTGGGTTTGAAATTGATCTCTCTCTCTCTCCCTCTCTCTCTCTCTCTCTTTCTCTCTCTCTCTCTCTCTCTCCCTCTCTCTCTCTCTCTCCCTCTCTCTCTCCCTCCCTCCCTCCCTCTCTCTCTCTCTCTCTCTCCCTCTCTCTCCTCCCTCTCCCTCTTTCCCTCCTTCTCCCTCTCCCTCTCCTCCTCCCTCTCCCTCTCCTCCCTCTTTCTCCCTCTCCTTCTCCCTCTCCTCCCTCTCCCTCTTTCCCTCCTTCTCCCTCTCCCTCTCCTCCTCCCTCTCCCCCTCCCCTCTCCCTCTTCCTCTAACCCCCCCCCTTCTGTAGACACTATATGTACCTTAACTGCACACTCAGGGCAAAACTTTCCTGAAGCCTTATGGCATTTTCTAAAAGAGACTCACACTTAGATTTGTGTGTCGAAAGAAAGAAATTATTTATGAGTCTCTTCTGGTGTTTACAGATATACTAGGTAGGAGTAAAGTAGGAGTAGCTACAGTGGCCTTAGGTGTTTGACTCTATTAGGCTTACAACAAATCATAACTCGGGAGATTTTGTGTGCTGTGCAGATGACCTATGAAATTGGTTTTAGCTAAACGTCGAAAACCTCATTAGCCCAATGAGTGACGTATGAGTCATAAATACAGAATTTTTCAGGATCTTGTTTTTAAAATGTTTGGAAAACTAGGAAGACAGGAATTTTTGAGGGAAATGCCAGAAGCCACATTAATGAAGAAAAACACTATTGAAATATTTTTGAATAATAGATAGGATATGTAATGGTCAACCACGAGATAAAATTTTTACACAGTATTTTTATGGTTCTAAATTGGCTGCATTGTAAACCAAGCTTACTACTCTATTAAGTCATTATGCTTTTCAATTATTTAACATCTCTGGCCAGGGAATCTAGTGTGGTCTTTCTCGGTGCACATCAGAAATTATATGTAAGGTAGTAATTGCTTGTTGTTAGTGTGAGGGCCTTCTTGTCAGCAGAGAGCAAGGTTTAATTTTAACCTATCAGGACAAATCTTACAAACTGTGAACAGAGGGGGGAAATGATATGGAAATAGCCCCAGTCCTACAGAATGGCATAGAATTGAAATGTACCTAATACAGTTCCAGATCTCTCACTAAGAAACCTTGACAGTATCTGCCTTCTAGGTACTGTGTGCATTTGGAAATACTATATCTCCATTTAAATGCAGATCTTCCGTTTTCTCTGGGGAGCAGTTGGTGAATCTTTCAATTGAACCGCTGGTATGAGAAAAACTAACTGGAGATTTCCCCATGAACAAGAGAGTTTGCCGTTTTGAAATAATGATTACCAAATTTCCTAATATTGTGATTTTATATTGATTTCAAATGTCTTTGACAAGACAAAATGATGTATTGTTGGAGTCTTGATCAAACAAAGCAGCAGTCTTTTGTCACCTTCATATGAAAATTGTGAAATCATGAGGCTGTTTTCTGTTCTTGAGTTTTGTCTTTGCCATCTAAACAGAGGAAACAGACTGTGGAAAGGAGAGCAAGGAACTAGCAGTGAGGCCACCTGGGCTAGGCCAGTATTAAATGACTTTCTCTTTGAGCCACATGAAGACGTCAATCATATTTATCTTTTTAGTGTGCCCAATACCATTTGAAGAAGTTGTGATCGGAAGAGCCTGGACATAGATCTGGAAGGGACCTCAGAAGTCATCTCTTTTAACACCCTCATTTTACCAACAAGGAAGCTGAGTCTCAGAGAGATTAAATGATTTGGCTAAGAACCTATGAGTAGTAGTGTCAAAGTTAGGCTTCTAGCCCAGGTCCTCTGACTTCAGATACAGCATGCTGACCCTGCACTAGTATCTTTTGTCAAACCATTCATACCAATTTGGTAGGCCTTTACAAGAAAAATAACTTTTTTCACTCCTAATTATCCTAAATTATTAAAATGAATAAAAGACAGTGGGGTAATGGATAGAGAACTGCCTTGGAAGCTGGGGAGACCTAGATCCATATCCAGTCTGAAACATACTGGTTATGTGACCCTGGACAAGTCATTTAACCTCTAGGCAATCCTCTGAGATCATAAATGACAGAGAAGGCTGGTGGGGTGGAGAGAGTTTTGTTATGGTGGAGGTCCTGTGCCATTGACATCACAGGTCCAATCTCTATCTCTGTGAAAATGAATGGTTGCTGCGGGGCGGCTAGGTGGCGCAGTGAATAGAGCACTGGCTCTGGAGTCAGGAGTACCTGAGTTCAAATCCGGCCTCAGACACTTAACACAAAAACTAGCCCTGTGACCTTGGGCAAGTAACTTAACCCCAACAGCCCTCCAAAAAAGCAAAAAAAAAAAAAAAACAACGAAAATGAATGGTTGCTGCCTCCTTAGCTCATTGCTACCATCACAGTGTATACAGACACATGCCCATCTATTTGACCATGATGATTGGTATGATTGTAAGGTTCACAAAAGGGAAGGACAATTGAGACGTTCATGAGTCTGGGTTCTGTTTTAACTTTAGTTCTAAAGGACCACAATCCTTTGTGAACTTAAACAAGATATTGATCACTGGTATCTCTAAGTGACTGACTGACTTTGGATCCCTGTTGTAAAATGTAAGACATGGGAAATTCAGACACCTTATGTTTATTTGTGGCATCCGAAAATATATCCACATATTAACCTCTTCCTCCCCCATACCCATATAAATAACCTTGACAAAAGTACAAAAAGGAGACTAGTTAATGAACTAAGTTCATTGTATGTAATTAATATTAATTAATAATTAATAAGTTAATTGTACTTGAGGGCTGCAAGGGAGTTTTAGTTATGACATATATATATATAATATGAAACACAATTGCTTTTTAAAAATATTTTAGAGACTAAAACTGAAGGTACAAATCTTATCTGAGGCATAGCAAAGCCTGAATATTATCATTTTGATGGCTATTTTGAAAATATAGGTGATGCAATATCAAAATACATATCCTTAGAGTTTCCCATTTAAACCAGACCTTACTTTACAAGGCTGGTTTTTATGGACTATAATATTTATATGCATGCTTGCTCATATTTATTAGCATAATTATAGATCATGAAGCTTGTTTCCTGAAAGTGTTAAATTATAAACTTTGGTATAAGTTGTGTTTTAGAAGTATATTCACCTAGGGAGGCAATCTTTTTTTTAACTTAAAAACGTTTTTTTAAGTAATGCAGCTACGTGGAGAAAAGAGAAGGGAACTTTTTATTTGGATTTTTTCTTTTCCTGTTGGGGGAATATAGGGGCAGTTTCTTGTGGAGCATGTATAATTGATTTTCATCCATTTATTTTAAAAAGGAGACATAACGAGGAATCTGATATTATGTTTGGAATAGATCTCCTTCCCACCAATGTTCTTGAGGAAAATGTAAGGTTGCAGACATCATTTCATGCCCTGTATGTTTCCAAACATAAATCAGGGAAATTGTTAGTGAGCTACAGCTCTTCTTAGAGACTGTAGCTGTAGTATTGCACAGTGTAAACACAGTCTGTACATATATTTCTCAAGTTATTTTATGTGAAAAGATATCCAAATCTCATATTTTGTTTTAATAGTCTAGCTTAGTTATTAGCGATCGATTTTCTATTTAGTATGGATGGCTTAATTTCCCAATATTGCAAAAATGGTAGATTGAAACCAGTATAAGAAAGGAATAGCTATGATCCCACAGAGAAGTAACCTTTCTGGCTTCAAATCCTTATCACTGATAACGTCTGGCCTAATGTCTGCACTACAATAATTTTACTTTTAACTTAGGGCCAATAGATATGGTAACCCAGGTGTACTTCTAGGGCTGCTAGGATGGTATGGGAATAGCTTGCTATTTCTTTCTGAGTCCAGATGTGGCTAGCAGTGTGACCCTGGGCAAGTCACTTAACCCTGTTTGCCTCTTACCTAGGCAGTTTTATTGAGTATTTGATTTAAGGTCAAACATTGCCTAATATACAAAAGAGTAGTTAGTAATTTCATTAATTTTGCCTCTTTTTATACTTCTCAGGAGGCTGGTTGTTTAAGTACGACTTCATACCTTGATCAGAGATGGTAGCACATCAAAGTATGAGTCTAGCCTAGGTTCCGTATGTGAAATATATGTAAGTTTCAGAAATTCCTATGTCTAAACCGCACCTCCCTCTACCCCATCCTTAACCTTGTACCTACCATGTATTCTTTGATCCATTGCTGGCCGTCAAATAGAACTCTTCATCTCCTGACTCCAAAAGTTTTCACTCCCTGTCCCCCATGCCTGTAATACTTTTCCTCACCTCTCCCCCTGTTGGCTTCCTTCGTGTCCCAGCCAAAATCTCCTCTTTTACAGGAAGCCTTTCCTGATTCCCTTTCCTTTTAGTGCCTTACTCCAGATGATTACCTCCAATTCATCCCTTTATGTGTTTTGTTTGTATGTCGGTCCGTTTGCTTCTTGTTTCTTTCATTAGACAGAGAGCTCCTTGAGGGCAGGGCCATCTTTTTGCCTTTCTTTGTATATCCTAGGACCTGGCACAATGCCTGGTACTTAGTAGGAGCTTAGAGTCAGCTGACTGATTCCCCCTATTTTTTTGGAGGGCAGTTGGTGTTAAGTGACTTGCCCAAGGTCACATGGCTAGTGTGTCATGTGTCTGAGGCCAGATTTGAACTCAGATCCTCCTGACTCCAGGGCTGGTACTCTATTCACTGTGCCTCCTAGCCACCCCTGATTCCCCCAGTTTACAGAGAGATTTTGTACCCAGAGGCTACTTACAGTATAGAAACAGTATTGGAAAAATAATACCGTTCACAGTGTTAGTAATTAAGACCACTATAATGAAACTGAATACAAAACTTTTTTTTTTAATCAGAAGTTTTAGATTGGGAAGGGGTCTTAGAGATCATTTCTTTCAGCCCCCTTATTTCTTATGCGGAGAGAGGAAGGTCCAGAGAAGTTAAAGGACGCAATGGGACTACTTCCTGGCTAACCCTAATTAGGAGGTCATGTGACTATGAAATGTTTGGGGCAGACTTCAAACCCAGATGTTCTAACTCTAAGTCAAGCACTCTTGTCCTTCATGATCCCTCTGGTTTCCATTGTCAATGCTTGAGAAAAAAATAGCTTCAGTTAGAAAGAAGTCCATGGAGATGTCTGTGGAAATTCTGAATGGGACTCTTGGGTAATTTCCAGGATATCAGAAGTATTGGGTTTTTTATTATTCCTGATTTCACACGTGTTAAAGCTAAAAGATCCCTGGATCTGGAGTTGAGAGAGCTAAATTCAAATCCTAAATTCTAATTTTGCCCTGTCACTAACTAGCTCTGTGACCTTGTGCAAATTTCTCAGTTTCTTCATCTGTAAAATGAGATAGAGTTCATCAAAAGTCACCCTGCTCCCAACCCAGCTTCTAAATCTGTGATGATGTTTTGATTTTCTTAGAGGCAGCTAAATGGGCCAGTAGATAGAATATTTGCTTGACCCAGAGTGAGGAAGGGCTTTTTTCAAAACTAGCCTCAGACTCTTACTAGTGGTCCACCCCTGAGCAAGTCACTTAACCTCTGCCTGCCTCAGTTTCCTCAACTGTAAAATGGAAATGGGACTAATAATAACATCTACCTCCAGGGATTGTTTTAAGAATAACATTTGTAAAGTACTTAGCACAGCGACTGTCACCTAGTAGATACTTAATAAAATATTGTTTCTTTCCTTCTTTCTTTTTTCCTTGATACAGATACCTTATAAGTACCATTCTAAACAACATCAGTCAAACAATGCTTTTTTTAGCTTGCAAATAGTACAAAGAGAGTGAGGGAGGAAAAAAAGGGAAAGAAAGAGAATAATTTTATATGTCAAGAAGATATATATATGCATTAAGAAAGATAACCTTAGGTGGGATTGATTGACTTCTGTCTGAGGGGACGGACAGAAAGCCCACTTCGATGAAAGGGGGCTGACTTAGTCTCACTGACTTAGCCTTAAGAGGCTTCGTAAATTTAGGACTTATAACACAAGAAGAACGTGTTTCTTTGGGGTTATGTACACCTTGTTGATGACCTCAACTTTTAAAATAGTCATTCATTTTGGAAACAAAAGTATATACAGAATATCATTAAATTTAGTGTTTGTTCTTCCCTGCTTTAGGTATTAGCGAGCATTTGCTCTATGACATCAACAAATGTTGGTTGACATCTTTGAGTTGAGACTGACGTATTTTTTAACAGCAGACACTTAGAAGTAGCTATCCAAATGTCATTGTTACTATAATTTTAAGGGATACCATTAGATCACCAATTATTATAGAGCATCAATTGAACTCTTCAATTCTGGACGCTATATAAAATGCTATTCAAAGCCATTTTAATTTTTATATGTGATTCATGGATTGCTATCTGTCTAACCAGTTCCTATTCTTGAAATGGATCCAACTATATTGTCAGATTCTGGCCTGCTTTTCAAAGGACAAAGTTCGACACTTGATTGGCAGCAATCCAGTAAATTTGGACAGTTCAGACAGCCAACCACAGGAATACAGATCCAAAAATCTACTTTTTGGCTTCTCCAGGATTGGTTGTTGGCTAAATCTCAATTTGTGGGGCATGTTGAACTTAGCTCATGCCAGGAGAATCAAGTAGTGTTCTGGAAATTCTTTTTGTAATTTAGATTCATTCTTGAGTCGATCTTATTCTAAGACTCACAAGGTGCCTTATGGCCTGAGTAGATTTTGAATAAATAAAATAAACAATCTCTGAGGTAATTTATTATAAGCTATTGTTGAAAGCTATTAAGTGTCCTCCAGCCAATGTTCAATTACTTGGGGGGTAATGGAAAATATATGGATACTCAAAATCCAATCCTACTTTTGTCCCATAGTTTGATACTTCCATGATGCTTAAAGTTTGCAAAATTGGTTTGTTTTTGTTTCTTTTCAATTTGGCAGCTATTTATTGGATACCTCTTAGAGATCTAGAATAGTTAGAATAGAAGGAATATTAGAGCTAATTTAGTGCAGCCCTTCTATTCATCTTTCTTCCTTGTCTCATTTTGTAGACGAAGAAACTAAGACCAGGAGAGATGCCCAAGGTCACACAATTGGAAGAGCCATATCTAAATAATAAGTAACTAGTTGATGCAGTGAATAGAGGACTGGACTTGGATTCAGGAGGACCCAGTACTTGCAAGTTACTTAGCTCTTCCCTTTCTCAGTTCCCTCATTTAAAAGAAAAAATGGGAGTAATCTTAGCACCTACCTACTTCAAAGGTTGCTGGAAAGATCAAATGGCATAATGTATATAAATTGCTTTGCACACCTTAAGTGCTTTAGAAATACTAGTTATTATTATTAAGTACCTGACTCCCTCAGTCTTCTATTTCCCACTATACCAATTCATTTTGGAAAATGTTTTATTAGGCTCTTACCATGTGCTAGGTAAGGCTTGGGCTGGGTCATGAATATACAATGACAAAAATGAAAAACCTTCCTTTAAAGAGCTTACATTCTAACATACTATCAGTTATAGTTGGCATGAATGTAGATATAAAAGAATCATAGACCCCATCTTGGGTTCTTTTGGGGCTCATTGGGGGAAAAAAGTCAACATACAAGAAATAGTTAATTCAGAACAAGAGGCAGTCATGTCCAAAAAATGAGTCTTTGATTACAATGCTAATCATCAGTGGTATGGTAAAAATGAGAGACAGAGGGCTTGAATAATCAGCCTCTGAATAATTGAGTTGGCAGTGTTAGATATTATAGGTGAAAACCTCAGTTGTAGCCTGATCCCTTTAACATGTCCTTTTGTGGAACTGTCAATTTTCCTTTCTACCCTTTGAAGGAAAATGTATGATAGTGGAGAAATACCACATTCTGTACGAGAGGCTATACTTATACTTACCTATCATGGTGACTGAAACAAAAAGTGTAACAGGTAACTTGAAGATAATTAACTGGTAACTTGATGTAAGACCGTCATGGACATTGGGATCCACTTGGGTTCTTGGTTTTTGGTTTGTTTTTTATTCTGATCTGCAGAATTGACAACTTTTAGAGTTTTCATTCTATCCCATATTACAAAGGGTAACTGAGAAGAAAACTCTTCTGTAGAAAGGCATCTCCCTTACTCTGTCAGTATTCTAATAGCAGTCTTGACATAGTCTCATTACTAAGGCACTACTGAAGTGAAGTTTGAGCAGCAGTAGTTCTGAATCATAGACAACAGCAATAAAAATAGAAGCAACAGCAAAGCATGTAGTGGTTGGAAGGTCAGTCTTAAAGTCAGCAAGATCCAGGTTCAAGTCCTACCTCTCACATGTACTAGGTAAATGACAAATTGTCTAACCCCTCAGGGTCCCCCAGAGGGCTTCAATATGAGAATTTACAGCCCAGATGTTGATCTGTATCAGTGGAGGGAGTTTCCACACTAGGATTTCCTTACAGAAATAAAGTTACATGTGGGAAGGAAGGAAGGAAGGAAGAAAAGAAAGGAAGGAAGGAAAGAAAGAATACATTTACTTGGAGCCCCAACTTCAGGGGGGTGGGATGAGGGGATATGTGAGGGGGAGAGAGAGATAATGTAGAATTAGGGACCAAAGTACCCACAATTGTTACTATTTCTTAATTTTGATTACAAGACGTGTCAAAATAGTCAATGCGAGGCAACAATGTGATATGGCTACCAGGAAAGCTAGCGCTATCTTAGTCTGTATTTAGAGAAGAAGACTGCCTAGTAATAATGTACTCTGACCTTTTCAGACCAAATCCAGAATATTATATTCAATTCTGGGTACCATATTTAAGGAAGGATACTGATGAGCTAGGAAGTGTCCATAGGGGGGCAGCTAGAATAGTGAAGACCCTTGAATTCCTAGCCTGTGAGGATTGGTTAAAGGATCTGTGAATGTTAGCCTGGAAAAAAGTTAAAGAGGACATGATAGCTATTTTAAAGTATTTGAAAGGTTGTCACTTGATAGAGAGAGATTAGATGAGATTTGTTTGGCCCAAGAGGGAAGAATTAGGAACAGTGGGTAGAAGTTGCAAAGATATAAATTTATTTGATGTGAGGAAAAAGCTACCTGACAATTAGAGCTGCCTCAGAGTAGAAGGGGAGGTGTTGGAAGGTAGTGGATTCTCCTCTTATTGGAGGTCTTTAAGCAAGTCTGAATGACCCTTGCTCAGATATGTTGTAGAAGGGATTCTTGTTCAGGTGTGAGATGGAGAATCTGGTCACTGAGTTTGCTTCCAGCCCTGAAATTCTCTGATCTGGTGTATATAAGTTTATATAACAAAACAAAGAACAAATGCACTTCACTTGATTTTGGACTTAACAAAATACTCTACAGAACTGACACAGAATGAATTTAGGATAAACTCTATTATTGCTGTTGTCAAAGTCCTGGCTAACCCACCTGGTTCCGTTTCCAAGGTACCAAGCATTTCTTCAGGTGTTAGGACTGCAGCTGAAATAAAGCGCATCTTGAGCTTCACTCGCTCAACCCCGCACCTTAGACACTTTCCAAACTCCTCCCTGACCCGGGGTAAGTCCCGCTGGTTTGAATTGTGTGAAGTTGTCAAAGGTTGCTTTGCTCTCCAGAGCTTGGCACCAGCCCCACTGAAATGTGATGCCATTGGTTTTCAGTAAAGGTTCCTTTCTGCAGGACTGCAAACACTCAGATCAGCTGCTACTGTGTATACACAACTGGGAACAAACCAACCGGCACATTTAAAGCAGCCTTTTTAACCCCGAGACTTTCCAAGATCTCTTCCTCCCCCAGGAAGTTCCCTTTTTTTCTATTGTCAGACTTAGCACCGTGCTCTTGTAATCAGATCAGAGAGCTAGGATCTCTGCTGCACAGTAGAGAGGCTTCTTTAAGATATTTGTCCTTGAAACTGCACCAAACTCTTGGAAGAACCCAGAACCTGTAAGTATGCATGATTTAGGCAACAATAAATAGTCCAGGGCAAACTGCAATCAACCATGATACAATATCCGATTAGCAGTGCAGGAGGGATTTTTCCAACGTTATGTTACCTTCATTTTCAATTCGTTCTGAGGAAACAAATCAATTCTAGCTTCTGATACAGTGACTTTGCAGTAGATGGGTTGTAATATGTTTGATTTAACTATTTGCTCTTCTCGTTTGTCTTTTAATGTGACTGATGGGACCATCTTTGCCATCCTTAAACTAGAGAAAGAACTTTAAAAAATGTATTAAGAATTATAATTGTTGGTCATGTCCAGTCTAAGAAATAAGTTAGCTTTGGGGATTTTTTTTTTTTGGTAACATCCAAGAAAGAAAGAAATAGGCAGGAGGATGAATTTGTATCATTTTTCCTACCAATAAAACATTAATTTTGCAGCCTTAATTCACTAGTAAAGAGCATTCCAGTATTGTTTTTGTCTTAATTGAATTCTACCCAGTGCTGTCTCTTCGGTGTTTTACTATCTTGTATTTCTCTGTTTAAGTTACTTTGCTGGGATTGCAGTCTGGTTAAACCTGTATTTAAGCACTATTTATATTCTAGGCACATCCGGGTAAAATAAGTGCTCAAGATTTTTTTTTAAGGTGTGTGTGTATGTGGTGGTGGTGGGGTACTTAAAAAAAGGATAGTTTTATTTACCCTTGAGAGCTTATGAATGCACAACATGCATGATTGTTCAATGTAGACTACAGCCCCTAAGTCCTAGGTTCTAAGTCAAATCTCTACCTGTCCACTTTTGCAACTCCAGATAATAAAAGCCTAGAGCTCTCTTACAATCGATGTTTAATATGTAACAATACTTATGTTTATAATATTAATTTCTCCTGGGTTAGCCTGATTGATAGCTGGATTGTGGTTTCTTAAGAGCTTGCTCCCTGAAACCCACACAAGAGCTGCATTCCATTTAACTAGTGAATGTAAAAACGAGTAACCATGGCTTCAGCCACCGCTAACTGCCGAGTGCAATGACTTGTTGTAAACAATACAAATGAGCCAGGAGAGCAGGAGCAACCAGACATGAAATGATTTTAATAGAAATTACGGTAAAAGGTCATGTGATTCTGTATCAGCTTATGTTGAGTATTAAAGGGAAAGTCTTCTTATTTTTGTTATTGTTTGTTGTTTTTCAACTAGCTAGTTCTGTCTGAAGTGGATAGCTCCACAAACTTGGCAGCTCTACACGTTGAGAGTCCTTAGAGAAGGGTGGGCAGAAGTAATTTTGAGGGAATCCTGGTAACTTGTGGATTTCCACGTAAATTACTAGAAAGAAAAGAAAATCTGTGTATCTCCAGGATGGTTACCTTCAAGGGAAGCCAAGGTTAATTGTAAAAGCTACGTTTTAGTGTTTTCATAAGAAAGGTCATCTGTGCCCCCTTAGGTTTTCAAAGTGATTTTTTCCCCTGACCTGAACATCCTTAAAACACTGGATTGAATTTTCAGCCTGTGTTTTCTTGAGAATCGTTATCCCCCAGTGTCAACCTCTGCAATATGGTAATAGGCACATGCAGATCACATGACCGCTGCTGTCTCACCTCAAGGTTCTCGTCCAGCCAATTCTCTGCTGCCTTAAATGAAGCTGATTTTAACATAGAACTTGGGTTTTTCTCTATAGTGGGGCAGTAGAAAGAGTACTGGTCTTGAAAACAGAAGATATAGGTTCTCGTCCTGGTTTTACCACTTTCTAGCAAGGTGACCTTGAAGTAGTCACCTCTTTGAGACTCAGTGGCTTCATCTGCACAGTTGGGTACGGACAGTCTCCAGAAGTGACCATGATCAGAACATTTCATCACCTAACAAGCAGCCTTGTGATAATGCTGAGCCTGTCCGGGTTTAACCAGGGCTGATTGAGTACTTGAAATCTTTTTTAGCATTACACAAACATTGTTGCATAGGAACTAATGATCTGAATAAGTAGGAGTGACCACTTTATGGTGAAAAAATAGATTCAGACCCCTAACCATCTCCCCAAACTCAACCAAAGTAGTTGTTGTTATGTATCAGAGCAAGACTTGAACCCAGTCTTCAGATGGACCCAGATGGCAAAAAACAACCAACAAAATACAAAGACTTTTCCTGTAATGCTCAATACAAGCTGATGCAGTAACACATGACCTTTTCCTGTAATTTCTATTAAAATCTTTTCATGTCTGGATGCTTCTGCTCTCCTGGCTCATTTGTATTGTTACAGCAAGTCATTGCACCCAGGCAGTTAGTGGTATCTAAATGCCTGGTTATTCATTCTTACATTGACTTATAAAACTAGTGAACTAGTAGGTTTTGCTTCTGGTTTTTCTTCATTGGGCCTCTGATTTTTATCACTGTGGGAATTCCTGGTGTGGAAACTTCCTCCACCTATGCAGATTACAACTCTTTTGTAACTTAATAAAGAGTTACTGCCGGTGGCTTGTACTTGTACATGTATAGCAAAATAAATATATGTTTAATGCTGGACTTTACTCCAGTCTTCCAGAGTCCAAGGACCCAAAAGCAAGAGTAGTTAATATTATCAGAAGAAGAAGAGGATGAAGAAGAATGTATACATATATACAAATGAGCATATAACAAATATGTGAACTCCCTAATAGCTCTTGACCAAGAGCAAATGAGTGGTTCATGCTTCTAATAACAGCTCAGTTCTCAGCCTCATGGTTTATTTATCTGATGACTATGTCCTTAAGATGTCTGAGCATATTTTAAAAAAATGTGTTTGAATGCCAGTATTTCATCTGGTAATAGAGGAGTAAACAGAAATATAATTGACCACTTTTAAAGGTATAAGAAGCTCAACCTGACACAGAACAGTCAAGAATGGGATTTGAGGGGGAGGCTTTAGGCCATCTCGAAATCTGAGTCACAAACAATAGGCATCACAAGTATTTCACAAAGAAAGACCCCATCTTCATGGATATATGCAATGTGGAAAACAGACCACATGAACCAAAGACTGATGCCTGCCCTGCATTGGTCTTATCATCCCCATCATCCCCAGAATAGATAGCACAGTTAGTAGATAGCATCATCTTAGACAACAAAGAATAATGATATATTTATATGTTACCTCTCTATATAGCATATAAATATTTATGGGTATATATATATATATATATATATATATATATATATATACACACCCATATATAGCGATGCATACTGTGTAATAGATTTTCAGTCAGCCTTTTTGTTTTCTATTATTATCTTCACCCTGTTAGGACTGATCAGCAAATGACAGGCATAAAACATTGAGTTATAATTTTGAAGCTCGGCAAACATGTAATAGCACCAGCCCCCTCCATAAACACTGGGGACAGCTAGCCTGACTTCGAAGAATGAACGTAAATGTGACAAGCAAGTAAATAGCAGAAGAGAAGGCTTCCTGCTTACACAGACACTGCACTATAGGAAATATGACAAATCTAGCTGGCTCCAGCGTTCAAATGAATTTATATATTAGATTGTAAGCTCCCTTAGGGGTAGGGATTGTTCCATTCTTTGCACTTGTATCCTCAACCTAGCACAGTGTCTAGTGAATAATCGTACTTAATAAATACTTGTTGATTGATTGATATTACTTGGGAATAATTAAGTAGTGTACCAAATAAGGGTCATTAGAATATTAGTAACAACAATTCGTATTTATAGGATGCTTTAAGGTTTACAGAGTGTTTTCCTCACAATAGTCCTATAAGTTGATGACTCTTAAATGATTATGGTCATTTTACAGATGGGAAAATTGATACTCAGAAAGATTAAGCAATTTATCCAAAGGAAAGGGGAATAAACATTTAAATGGTGCCTACTATGTGCCAGGCACTGTGCTGCATGTTTTTTAAAAAGCAAATATCTCATTTGCTCCTTACAACAACCCTGTGAGGTAGGTGCTTTTATTATTCTCATTTTACAGTTTAGGAAACTGAGGCAGACAGAAGTTAAGTGACTCGCCTATGTGTCTGAGATTGGATTGGATTTGAACTCTGATCTCTCTGACCCCAGGCCCAATGCCCTAGCTACTGTGCTACCCATTTCTCTTTTTTTAAAAAAGTCATAACTTTTAGTTATTATTATTGTTATCTAGTTATATAATTGTCATTTGGTCATTAATTATTATCTAGTTATTATTTGGTATACTTAGATCAAAGTCACACTTTCTGGTAATTATTGACATTATTGTTTAAGACCAAGTCTACCGACTCTAAAACCAACTTCCTTACCATTCTACTACCCTACCTCTCAGGTACTGCTGCTCCTTAGCCCATGATCCAGAAAATACCCAGGTAGTTCTCTGATGGTCAGCAGGGAGGCAGGCTTAATAAAGGAAATTGGACATAAGAACCTAGAATCCAAATAAAGACTTTAAGAAGTTATAACAAGTTGGTTTTGTTTTCTTACCTTAGTTTTCTCATGAGAAGATTGGGAATAAAAATGATTTTTGACTTGAGATTCCTGTATTGCAAAATAAAATAGAACCAGGCCCTATAGACATATAATACATTCTTTCCCATTACACTGTAATTCATACCATACAATACTATGTCCGTAGAAAGTGGGGCCTAGGGGTGGCTAGGTGGCCCAGTGAATAGAGCACCTGCCATGGAGTCAGGAGGACCTAAGTTCAAATTTGGCTTCAGACACTTCACACGCACACGCGTGTGCGCGCACACACACACACACACACACACACAAAATTAGCCGTGTGACCTTGGGCAAGTCGCTTAACCCCAGTTGCCCTCCAAAAAAAAAAAGTGGGGCCTAAAGGGTGTGGGGGTGAGTCATGGTTTAATATGCAACCTTGCTTTAGTGTAAAGAGTCACTTTCCAGATACTTTATTGTTAATAAGTGCAATCAACCAGTTCTGTAAGACCTAAATGAATAATAACTAGCATTTCTGTGGCACTTTAAAGTTCTCAAAGCACTTGACAAATATCATCTTTGATCCTCACAATGACCCTGGAAGAGCTAGGTTTTATTATTATCCCCATTGTACAGATAAGAAACCTAAGGGATATAGAGGTTGAAACATGCCTAGGGTCATGCTCTGAGTGTAGTCTGAGAAAAGATTTGAATTCAGGTCTTCCTGGCCTGAGGAACTTTATTTGCTGTGTTCCCCTTCCCCCCTCTTCCCGCCCCCCACCATACATCTAACTTAAAACCAGGTTTAGGATATATATAAAATAAAATCTTTGCTAACATTTAAATTAGAATTTTCTAAAAAGTGGAAGGGACCATTTGAGACAGTAGTGAGTTTCTTTTCATTGGTCCTCAATTCAAAGATGAATAAAGTCAATTTGGGGGGATGCTGGAGTGAAGATTCTTATATAGGTCAGAGTTAGACTAGGTGACCATTGAATTTCCTTCCAGTTCACATTCTGTGCAAATATCCCTTCTCTGTTGAAGACTAAGCTTTACAGAGATACAGAGATCCTAGGGCTTATAGATTTAACTCTGGAGGAGCTCACAGAGGGCATCTAGTCCAGTTCCCTCATTTTATAGATAAGAAAACTGATTCCCAGGGAGGGTAAGAAGTTTGGCTAAGGTCATACAGGTAATAAACACCAAAAGCAGAATTTGAATCCAGGTTATACAGTTGCAATGCCACTGTACCATCTACAAAGGGGACTAACGTATTTGTTTAGTCAACAAGTGTTTCTTATGTATCTTCTGTGTGCCAGGCACTGTATTAGTTGCTAGGGATACAGAGATGAAAATGAAACAATTCCTGCCCTCAAGCTTACATTCTATGTAGGGACATTTAGGTTTCATGCAAATGTCAAGTCTAATTCCGGTAGTACCTGTAAAGGCAGAACGATGTTTCTCCGTGTTGTTCGGACTTTCCAAATGAGACCCCCAAACCTGGAAAACAAACATATGAATACTGGCTGTTCTCCAAGACACACATTTTGAAATACAAACAGGAATTAAAGTTATGAGAATAGCATGGATCCAACCATAAAAATAAGATAGGAGATTTCATGTCAGAGGTACAAAGGATGAATCCATGGGTCTTCCTGAAATCTAAGGAATGGCCAAACTTTCAAATCCCCAAATTATAGAATTATAGTGCTTTTTTTTTCTTTTTGGAGGGGGGAAGGGAGGGCAGTTGGTGTTAAGTGACTTACCCAAGGTCACACAGCTAGTAAGTGTTAAGTATATGAGGTCAAATTTGAACTCAGGTCCTCCTGACTCAAGGATCGGCGCTCTATTCACTAGCCACCCCTATAGTACTTTTCTTGTTTTGTGTGAGGAGATCCAAAAAGTCATGAAGTAGTGGGAAGTAAAGTAAAAGTAAAGGGTGGGAGAAAAGACCTTAGAGTTTTCAGAACTATTGTTGGTATTATGAAGGACATATAACAGAGAGGAAAGTACATTATCCCATTTTATAGCCTTAGTTCTGACATTTTCTAATAATAATAACAATTCATTTGTATAGAGCTTTAAATTTTACAAAGTATTTATTCACAACACCCCTCTGAGGTAGGTAGTGTCCTAGGTGTTCCCATTTTTATTTCTCTTTTATAGATGAGGAAACTGAGTCTCATATAGGTTAAATGACTTTTCTGTGGCTACACTTAGTATTGTTTAAGTTGACATTCAGACTCAGGGATTATGGACAAATAATCTCTTTCTGAGACTCATTTTCCTCATCTGTAAAATGGAGATAATACTGTCAATACTGAAGGATTGTTGTAGAATCAAGTGAAATAATCTATGTGGAACATAGTGATTTATGTGGAACATAAAATATTAAGTCCTATACAAATATATTATTCTCTTGTTATCATTCCCTGAAACTTCAGGAAAAGGAAGACAGTCACTTTATCTTTCCCTTGCTTTTTGGCCATTTTGTCTTGAAAATTCTCAGGATAGCTAGTAGTAGTAAATATCTCTGGGGCATAGTGGAGAGAGTACTGGCCCTGAGGCAGGAAAATCTAGGTTCAGATCCTGCTTTAAATGCTTACTCTTCTCATGTACCTAGGCAAGTCACTTTACCTCTCTCAGACTCAGTTTCCACCTTTCTAAAATGAAGATAATAAGAACTATACCACATTACCTCACAGGATTGCTGTGAAGAATATGTATGTATATGTGTAGGTGTATATGTACACAGAGAGAAATACGTATATACCTGTGTGTATATACATATGTGTATATACACACACACAGATGGATATGTAAGTATATAAATATATGCTTTATATACATGTTTTACATATAAAAATGCTTTATGTATAGTATATATGTGTGTATGTATATGCATATATGTATATCACTTTGTAAGCCTTCAGGCACTAAGTGAACATATTATTGATTACTCATGTGAAGAATATAGGGGAGGATAAGGGCTTTTATCAGGGAAAGACCAGGTGTCTAAGCAGAGACTTTTAATAGTGAAATCCATGAAACACCAAACTGGGATGCAGGGTGCAGATGACTTGATATTTTCTCCTACCCAACCCCCCAAATTAATTTGACACACATTTATTAAGCACTTGTTATGTAAAAGGTACTGTGATAGATATTGTGAACATAAATCCGCAAACCCAACTGAACCCTTCTAAGAGAGGTATCCAAGCAGTTAAGGGCGTTTGCCTAACTAATTTTGTCAGCAATTGATTTTTTGGCTGTTGAGTGTAGGAGGCAGTACATTCACATCTCAATCACATCCCAGTGTTTCCTTCCCCAGAAGAATAGAGAGAAGATACCAACAGAGATCTCTAGAAACCACATTCTGTTTATCCAATACATAGTACTGTTAAGGCAGGGACAGCTGCTAAGTGGGTGACTTTTATCTGTGTGGCACCGTACAATAGGAAATGTGTTGGATTGAAAGGAATAAGACCTGGGTTTGAATCCAGCTGTAGCCACTTACCTCTATGACTATGGACAAGCCCCTTAACTGCTCTGTTCTTCATTTTCCTCTTGAACTAGATCAACTAGATGAACTAGATGACCTTTGAAGTCCCTTGCAGCTCTAAATCTCTCCTCCCATCTGAAGTCACCTCCTACAAGTGCATTCAGGGTGTTCTAAGAGTTTTCTTGCAGTTTTAAATTTTCTAATATTAGCAAACCACATGAAGACTTTTGGATGCCATGTATATCAAGGCAATAACTTCTTAACTTTCTCTTCTAAGACAAAACCAGTGATGTAATGTGATCATAGGAGTGACATGGGGTATCTGGGCAATGTTTCTGGGAAAGTCATAGAATATTCAAATTGGAAAGAATGTGTCAGTTCTGCCTAGGCCATCTCGTTTATACCTTTTTTCCTCCATTGCTTTACTACTGAAGCCACATACAGGTTGAGACCCTCCTCAGTTTTTATCCTTTGCATGTGTATCCTCAGCAGGTGGTACAATGCTGGGCACTTAGTACCAGCTTGATTCTTACCTAGGTGGTAATTGCAGTCGCCTCTTACTTAGTCTTCCTGTGTTCAATCTCTTCTCAAACTAGGCTATCCTTTGCCCACACTGTTAGAAATAATCTTCCTCTAGCTGTGTGACTTTTGGCAAGTCACATAACCCCAGTTGCCTGGTCTACCCCCCTCAAAAAAAAAGAATCTTCTTGATGTCATGCTGTTATTGAGTCATTCTGCCATTTGAAAGTATTTTCCCATTGCCTTTTGAATACCGTGTACATTTCTGGGCTCGGCATTCAAATCCTTCTGCAGTTTGGTTCCAAATCTTTCCAGGTTTATTTCATGCTGTTCCCCTATGCCTTGCATTTCAGCCAAAGTGGACTACTCTACGCTCCCTCCTTTTATGTTGTATTCTTTTAATTCTGTGCTTTTGTTGCTTTAATTCTGCTATGTGTAATACATTCTCTTTTTGGATGCCACCTTTCCACAAATCCTTCCCCGGACCACCACCTCAGGTTAAACTGATCTCTCCTTCCTTAAATTACTTGTATGACTTTGCATTGATTGCACTGTCCTTGTGCCATCATTATTGAGGTACCTGTAGTTCTTTCCTGCCTAATTAGATTGTAAACTCTTTGAGGACAGGATCTCTATTTCCATAGTGACAGCACTTAGCACAGTACTTTGTGCATAAAAGGCACTTGTAATAGTTCTTTGATTAGATTGAATCTTCCTGATCGTATAATCTGCAGAGCCCAGGGAACTCTTAGTGACTTGCCCAAGGTCACACAGCTGATTTGTAAGAGTTGGTACTGGAATCTAGCTCTCCTGGGCATCAGTCCCATGGTTTTCTTCTTGTCATAGGATAGACCAAAAAAAGAGAAAATTTCCATTTGCAGCAGAAGAGACTTAGGATATCCACTAAGTAATAACATAGGTTAGATTGGATCATTAGACTTTGTTTCTTTGGGGTTCTCTTATGTAAATAAAAAACCCCAGGGAATTTAAAACATTGGACCAGGATCAGAGGCAGGATGGAGGGATGGAGAACAATTTAATTTAGGCATTTTGGATTTGAGGAGAAAAGAGAAAGGACAGAGAAGCAAAAGTTTCTACTCATTTTCTTTTTACAAGGAATATAGAATAGTCCTGAATAAATGCAATGAATAATGCAAAAAAAAATACAGTTCAGTTCTCTATTTTTACCTGTTAAAAGAAAGAGAAAAAGAAGGATCAAAGATGAAAAGGGGAAAAGGAAAAGGGGGAAGAAGTAGAGAGACATCATTTTCTGTTTATTTTAAAGAACAGAGAAAACAGAACTATACTGAATAAATACAATAATTAATGCAAGAGTTGATGTTCCCCTCAGTGACTTGGGTCATCACTCCTAAATAGATGAATGGTCTTAGTAGATAGTCTTCAAGAGTTGCTGGAGCTGAAAAATTCATTTTCCCATGGGTCTCCCGTGATGAGCTTCTCCATGCTTAGTTAGGCCAGTCCTTGGACAACAGACACACAGTCCATCACTAGGCCATTTGGGAGTGGGGTGGGATGGGCTGGATGGGCTGGAGCTGGGTTGGAGAAGAGAGCCTGTGATTTCCTTTGGTTAGGCTCCCTCTCTCTCCCAATGCAATTCAGGACCTACTTTGAAACGTATAGTATTAAGAGTGTTGCCTGGGGGAACTGAGAGATGAAGTAAATTAGTTGCCCAGGGTCTCACAATTGGTATGAGTCAGGAGCAGGACCCACTTCTTCCTGATACTGTTTCAGTTATCTATGATATACTATGATACGCTGTCTTTCCTGAAGTCTATGCTATAAGCAAAAATGGAGTTGATCCACAAGCCCAATCTCAATGACTTTTGGGGACTGTGGGTATAAAAATGAATAATTGGGGGGGGGGGGAGCTAGGTGGCACAGTGAATTGAGCGCTAGCCCTGGAGTGAGAAGGACCTGAATTCATATCATGCTTCTGACACTTACTAGCTATATGACCTTGGGGAAGTCACCCCAATTGCCCTGCCCTCCACCCTCCAAAAAGATAAAAAAACAAATAAAAATAAAAATATTCAGTTGTGTTAAAGGAGTGTTTGTGGTAAAAAAAAAAAACACCATTATTCTTAATTTAATTAGAAAAGTAAACACAGAGAAGCCTTAGATAAGAAGAGGAATGTATTCCCTTTCCCCCGGGAAAAAAGGGGTGCCCCATCTGAGATTTCAGAGGTATGTTGATGCATGAGGCCGGGCTGGGGGGGGGAGGGGGAGAGAGAGAGAGAGAGAGAGAGAGAGAGAGAGAGAGAGAGAGAG
>CM053593.1:100879075-100923945 GCA_028646575.1 Pseudocheirus occidentalis | reverse complement strand
CTGAGACTAAAGGGGAGGAGATGGGAGGGGCCTCACCAGGGCAGGAAGAAATGGACAAAAGAAGATAAAAGTAATTGACAGGAGAAAGGGGGAGGGTACAGCACTGGGGGGGGGGGGGGGACATTACAGACTGAGAAGCTTTTCACTAATTTCGTGTCCCACACAGGAGCTTTACAATTTCTAGAAGGTAATCTAGCTTGCTCTTCTATTTAACTCTAGACCTACCTCATTGTCCATCTGTATTACCTATACCAGATATACATATTAATGGCATTAGGTGGCATAGTGCCTAGAGTACTGGAGTTGGAGTCAGGAAGATCAGAATTCGAATTCACCCTCTGGCATTTGCTTGCCTTGTTAAGTCACATAACCTCTCTCTGTGTCAGTTTCTTCTTCTGTTAAATGAGGATTGTAATAGTACCTACTTCATAGAGTTATTGTGAGGATCAAATGAGAAAATATATGTAAAATGCTTGGCAAACTTTAAATCACTTTTTAAATGGTGGTAGTGGTGGTGTTCAGTCAGGTCTGACTCTTTGTGGCCACATTTGGGGTTTTCTTGACAAAGATACTGGAATGATTTGCCATTTCCTTCTCCAGCTCATTTTACAGATGAGGAAACTGAGGCAAGCAGGGTGAAGTGACTTTCTCAAGGTCACACAACTAGTAATTATCTGAGTCTGGATTTGAACTCAGGTCTTCCTGACTCTAGAACTGGTGCTCTATCCACTGATCAACTAGCTGCCCCTTTTAAATGGTAGTTGTTGTTAATAGACAAGCCTTATAGATTGTTCAACCACATACATTTTGTAATTTGGTAAATAACTGTTCTTCATCCACTTGATCTTCCCTGTGTGGATATTCAATCCAAACTGGTGACTGGTTACAGATCTCTTTCAGAATGCCCTCTAATGTTCTAGTCTTGATGCAACTAACACAATCAATTCATCAATGAGCATTTATTAGTTGCTCATTCATTCAGATAGGCACTGAGCTAAGTTCTGGGGATGAAAAGAAAAAGCAAAAACAATTCCTGCCCTCAAGAAGCTTACACTGAAATGGGAGAGACAATATGCATGTCAATAGGTATATATCAGATACTGAATATATGGAAGGTAAACTTAGAGCAGCAATTTTCAAAGTGTGGACCCCAAACCTCTGGGGTCCCTGACTCTTTCAGGGGGTCTGTAAGATCAAAATTATTTTAATATTAATAGTAAAATATTTTCTGATTAAAATATACCTTCCTTTTCCAACTACTTATCTGTGTGAGGCCAGTTTTATCCATATACTTCAACCAAAATCACCTATCAGAACTGATTGAATAAAGAAACTGATATGAGAATCCAGTTGTCTTCTATTAAGCCATACATTAAGAAGATTCGCGAAAATATATTTTATAAAGCTATTCTTCTCAATTTTTTATTTTGAAAAATAGTTACTTTTTTTATAAAATATATCATTTATGTTAACCTGTTTTTATTATTTACCATATCATAGCATAAGTTAGAATGCCAGGCCCCTGAAGAAACTCTTGTCAAGAGACCTCCCTCTGTCTGTCTCCAAAATGTCCTTACTATGAACTCTGGTGGGTTCTCTCCTTCTGTAGGCACTTCAGTTCTTTGGGGATTACATCTATCGTATCTTAATTAAGTTTCCCCAGGCAACTCTTTAACACTATAAATTAAAAAGGAGGCCCTAAATTACATTGGTAGAGGAGCCTTCCTCATAAGGAATTGCCTAACCAATAGAAAAGCATAGATTCATTATTCTTATTTTAAGTGAATAAATTGAATTTTAATATTTTATGTTTTAATTTCTAGTATAGTAAATATATGTGTGTATGTGTATATATCACTCACATAAACAAAATTTTAGGGTCCTCAGTCATTTTTAAGAGTGTAAGAGATCTTTATATCAAAATTTTGAGAACCACTGACTCAGACTATTAGGGAATGGAATGGAAGGAATGGGAAAGGCCTTTTGGAGAAGGCACCAGTTGAACTGAATCTTGACAGAATCCAAGCATTCTGGGAGGCAGAGATCTAGTCGGAGAACCTTTCAGGCATGGGGGACAATCCCATATTAAATAGGAGCGTTAGAGGACCTAACCATCCCCAGAGAATCAACTTTCAATTTGACTCAACTATGTATCCCCTCCATCACACTGGCAAACACCTTTGGTGAACATACATCTTACTGTTTTATGCCTTTGCTTGATGTTTATGATCAGAGGGGTCATTGAATAGGGTTCTTTCTGTTGTGATATCTTTCAGCTAATCTTGAATGGTTTTGATGTATGAATAGGAGATACTATGTTGGAAAAGAACCTTTAAGGCAGCGTTTTGCTCTACCAAATCAAATACTGCTTTTACCTCTGTAAATTGGCCCTGTAAACTATTATTTAATTTCATACATTTAATTTCATTTCCTGTATGGTAGGTGGGGCAGGTGGTTTTATTATCTCCATTTTACATATAAAGAAACTGAAACATGGACAGACATTAAATGAGTTGCTTAGTGTCACATGTGATGAAACTGGAATTAGAACTAAAGTTGGCCCCACTTCTCCCCCTGGTTGTATCCATAACTTGACTCTATAACTATAGTTGTAACAGACATAATCCTTGAAGAACCAGAGACTCTACAGAATGAAGGAACCTTTCAGAGTTCATAGTGAGGACATTTTGGGGACAGAAAGATGGAGGGAAGTCTCTTGGCAAGAGTTACCTTGGGGGCCTGGCATCCTAATTTACACCATCATCTGCCCTTTTTTAGTTAAGGTGAAGGTGACATGGTTTATAATTCCTTTGTATTCCTGAGGCCTAAGACCTGGTTTCTTGACTTCGTACTAGGCACTTGAGAACATCTTGTACCTCCTTGTGCTCTGGTCTCCTGGGGTCCACCAGACGCGTAGTATTTTCCCCAGATTGTTGCCTGCTGCTCTCACACTGTGTCCGACTGGCACTTTATTTGCAGAACAGATGGAGCACTGATCCAGGAGGTACTCTCTGCTCTTCTTAGTTGTTTTGAAGAATTGGGCTTTGCTAGGGAAGGTTGGTGCCAAATTAGTGGACAGTCTGTCACTGGTCTCAGATTCCTTTCTGAGACAAAAGAGGCATTCTGTAACAGAAATCAAAAAGCCTGGAAATCCCCTCAGCCAAGAAGTTGGAGATGGGGTCAGTGGTCTGGGAAATTCCCCTTAGGTCAGGCATTTCCAGTATTTTGAAGCCTCTCCTCTCCCAGCATCTTACCTTAAAGTGCAAATAGTAAGAGTGCTGCATTAACCTTTGAGAAGTGTTTGGGTTTGGGAGAAGGAAGAATGAGGAGAATCAGTTGTCAATAAACATTTATTCAGTGCCTCAGTATGTGCCAGGTACTGGGGATACAAACAAGAAAAAAAAACAAAACAGTCCCTTGCCCTTAAGGAGCTTACAATCTAAGGGGGAGGGGAAGAATATTCAAAAGAAAACGGAAAAGTTGGGGAAGGGGCTGCCAGAGAGTACCTGTGTGCAGGGGCATAATGTTCATAAAATGGAAGTGAAACATGGAAAATAAAGCTGCAAAGTTCTGAGCTCTTTATTTTATAGAAGGTTTTAGGAAGAATTTATTTAATGGATTAACCTAGAGGCGATGTTCCATCTTTGGTGATGACTCCATCTTTCTGTCCCCAAAATGTCCTCACTATGAATTCTGAAAGGTTCCTTCATTCTGTAGATTCTCCAGTTCTTCAATGATTATGTCTGTTATATCTGTAGTTATAGAGTCAAGTTATGAAATAATGGATATAACCAGGGCGAGAAGTGGGGCCAACTTTGGTTCTAATTCCAGTTTCATCACATGTGACGCTAAGCAAGAATTTACACATACAAGACTACATAGAAAACAGTATGGTGCCATTCCACTTTCTCTTAGGAGAGCTAACTTTAAGCAGACCCCCTGTCATTTCTAAGCCTCTAAATGATGCACGGTTTCCTTGGTGTGGATAAAATTCACTTAGATCATAAACTTCTCAAGGGCAAAATAGTAGCCTTTATAGATTACTAGGTCCCCCAAAAACTTTACCCCAAATCATCTTGTGACCAGTCTTCTGGTGATGAGCCCTTTCAGGTTCAACTGGTCTTTTCAGATGGTGGATACTATTATACTCCAAGCCTTTCTGACTTGGAAAGACTTAGCAGAGCTTATGTTCTTCTGGTGTAGTTTTCAAGAACCCAGAGTCACCTGAATATAATGTGTATATAATGCTTCAGAATAGCTTTTTAATGGAGACTCTTCTCACTGTTATCACTGAAATGAAATTAATATTGGCCCTTTCTTTTTTCTTAAGTGAAATATTGCCTCTAGGTTAATCCAGCTCTGGCTATGGGTAACTTTATGAAATAGAATACTGAAGGCTGAAGCCAACATGATAGAAAAGGGAGAAAATCAGATTTTTTGGAAGGGGGTATCTTAGTGGAAACTGATCAGACTTGCACTGGCTTGAGTCTTGAGCCTCAAATTATTTGTATTGGTGTTCCCGACTCAGAATTGGAGAGACCAGGAAAAAGAATGGAAAAGTGTCCTGTTCAAGGTCATATTGGTGATAGAACTGAAAATAGGAGTCAGGTCTCCTGATTTCTTGCCTCATCCTGTTTGAGGCTAAGATACAGCTCAGAGATAAGACAACAAGCATTTATTTGGCAATTCCTATGCTCTAAGTATGTGATAAGTACCACAAGTTAAAAAAAGGCAAAATACAGGCTCTTCTCTCAAGAAACTCTTAGTTTATTGGGGAAGACAACGTGAGAACAACTATGGATAAGCAATATTATACAGGATAAATGGGAGATAATCTTATAGGGAAAGCAAATAGATTAAGGAGGGTAAGGAAAACTTCAAGAAGGTCAGATTTGAAGGAAGCCAGGAGGCACAGATAAGGTCATTGAACCTATAGAAAATTAAATTGAGGAAAGAAGTTGTAAACAAGAGAAGGAATGACCTTGTACCTAGAAAAAATGGTCATATGCATGTATGGAGTCCTACTCAGCCTGCCAAATAATTGAATAGTAATCATTGTCAGAAGTGTCATCTTTGAAGATGAAGGACGAGAGCAAAGGCCAATATGTGAGTGAGAGGTGCTACATTCCCTTATCAAAGCAACTAATTCCTCATGGGAAAAGATATGTTCTGTTTGAATATGCCACTAAATAAATGGCTAAATACCCCCCCCCCCCAGGGAATGTGCAAAGTGTACAAGTCCCTTTGATTTCCAGTGGTGTGATAGAGTGTAAGGTCTCATAGACTCATGTTGGGAAACATTTGCTATGACCTATCTTGTTAACTCAGGCAAACAAGATCCACTTTTCCATGTTACCCATATGTATTAAAGTGGATTTCTTGGCTTAACATGTTCTATTCTAAGACCGTGACACACACTGATACATTTTCCACCAAGAATTACACTCCACAAACCATGTGTTTGATCCCTCAGAGATGACTTGGTGTTAGTCAGCACTCGATTAGTGATTTCACAGTGCCAGGTCCATTCAAGCTCTTCCTGTTGCCTCAAATTGATTGGCAGAACGCACAAGTTATAGTAATGTGGATGTCCTCACTACCCCAAGTCCTTGTATACAGTAAAATGTATAGGCCGGCCAGAAAAATAGGCCTATGAAAAAAGAGACTTTCGGGTTTTCTCTGTTTAGTGCTATTTGTATGCTAGAGGTTTGCTATATAATTCTCTTCATTGGGTTATTTAATAATCAACCTAATTGTAGTTAAGTTTCAGTTTAATACCCCTAGAAATTGGAGAAAAATATCTCCTGCCTTCACTATAGCGTGTGACACGTGGAGTTCAAAGACATGGGGACACAGTAAAGGTGAAAGATAAAAGATCAATTCCTACGGATCCTATAGTTCCCAGCTTTTAAGGCAGTATTTCAGAAACTTTGTAATTATTGTGGGTAATCTTGCAGAAAATTAAATGTTGAGTTTGCATGTGTGAGGAAGTTTGGACTTTTTTGCTCACCATAGCTTGTTAATGTTCCAGCAGCTCTCTGTGTTGTGGGGCTTCTTGGCTACCTGTCAGACTCTGGGCTTCCCTTGCCTGCCTAGAAAATGCCCTTACGGAGACAGGTGACATCCCTACCTGATGCCCACTGCCTCATTTCCATGCCAGAGCATGCTTTGGGGGAGAAGGGGCACCTATAGTTTGCCCGTCTATTCAAAAGTGGCTTAGGACCCTCCTGAAGTTGTCCAGGTAAGAGGGAAAGTACGGCCAGCAACTCGCTTCAGGTTTATTTATTTCTTAATGGATGGTTTTGTGATTATGTAGCTTGTGCTATAACATTAGTCCTTGTTTTGTGACCGTGGGAAAGTCACTTAAACCTCTGCTTGCCCCAGTTTCCTCATCTATAAAGTAAGGGTAATAATAGGACCCCCTTCCCAGGGTTGTCATAAGGATCAAATGAGCTAATATTTTTAAAAGCACTTTGCAAACCTTGAAGCTCTATATAAATTCTGGCTATTGTTTTTTTCATCTCTTAACAACTTGGTGCCCCCCAGCATCTCTCTTAGATTCTTAAGTTGCAGAACAGATTCCTGTCTGCATGGGTAGATAGAGTTTTCTCCTTGAAAGTCTCCAACATTGAAGAAGTCACAGGTCTAGACCCATGATGATGATGGTGATGATGATGGTGATGGTGATGGTGATGGTGATGATGATGATGATGATGATGGTGATGATAAATAGATGACATTTATAAAGCACTTTACTTTATGTTGGTTGACCTTCACAACAATCCTCTTGAGGTGGATGCTCTCCATTTTTTAAATGAGGCCACTAACACTGAAAAAGGTTAAGTGATGGTTAAACAACTGGGCAGATCACTCTGACTCAATGTCTAGTCACTAGAGTCAGTGGATAAAGTATTAGACCTAGAATCAGAAAGACCCGAGTTCAAATCTTACTTCAGACACTTACTAGCTTGTGACCCCGGGCATATCATTTAACCTTCTTTGCCTCAGTTTCCTCAACTGCAAGATATGGATAATAACAGCGCCTACCTGCCGGGGTTATTGTGAGGAACAAATATTACAAAGGACTTTACTGTTAAAATTGTATAAATGCTGACTAGCTATTATTTTCATGCTGATAGACTGACCTTATGGAATTCTAAATAAAGATGACAAAATCTAAGTAAACCTGTGTCTAAGGTATGCTGTTTGTTGGGGACCAGACTAGGGGGAATAGAGGGAGGAATGAGGGAGAACTAGTAAGGAAAGTGAGTATTATTAATGGTCCAACTCCAGTGTAGGACCTAGTGGGACTATAGCAGTTGGTCAACAAACTTTAATTAAGTGCTTACTATGTGCTGGTCACCTTAAAGTGGCCAAGGTCACGTCCTGCAAAGTGGTCCTGGGACAGAAATGTGCTGACTAACTGGTAGGGAAGCCAGGGAGCAAGAAGCCAATAAGCAATAAGATGTTTTATTTTTCTAGATGCTGCAGAGTTCATGAGTTGTTCATGGGTTGATTTGAACATGAATAAACAATATAGTTCCATGGAGAGAATACAGGCTTTGGAGACAGTGGCTCTGAGTGCTTACAACTTGTATGACCTTGGATGTGTTACCCAGTCTCCCTAGGCTGCAGTCTCCTCATAAAATTATGAGCTCAAACTAGATAGTGTCTGGAGACCCTTCCCGCTCTAGACAGATGATTATGTGAATAAGAACCTGATTTTTAGGAGAAAACAAAGGAGGCCTTCAGCACAGCAAGTGAACCCCTGGGGTACGTGTATAAACAAGAGTCACACAGGAGGGACAGGCATGGATGGGTTGCAAGCCATGTTTATGAGATCAGAGATCCATTGTAGGCAGGTCTGCCAGTATGAGAAGAATATTTCAGAATATTGCATTCTTCCATGGAAAAATCAGGGTGATTGTCTTTGAGAACATTCACTTTTGCTTAAGCAAGGGGGAAAGGTTTGGTTCCCTTAGATGTTTGCAGGTTTCCACTTCCATCTATCTTTTCTCCAAATAACTGATCTTACCTAAACTGACCTAAAGATTGTCTGTAGATTCCAAGGGCTAAGCTTCTACTTCACTTCACATCTGTTAACATCTGTTCCCCCCAGCCTGGTTTGTGGACTTTTGGGTGTCATTCTCCTACTATGCAATGAGGAGGGGGAAACATGGCTGTCTTGCAGAGAGTTCAACATTGGGGTGGTTTTGCCCCCATTAAGGCCTCATCTTTCAAGGAAAAAAAAAGGTGAAATTTCTCTGAGGAAGCCTCGGGGGAGAGTCTGCAAGAACACATTTTCAAATGGAGTTTCCCTTGCAAATACCACATTGAAAGGTCTTATTCCCAGAGGGGATTTCTATGGGAATCAGAGTTTAGCTGGATTTGTTACCCTCCCATATGCTGAGCATTCCTAGGCAGATTTTAAGTTTATCCTATACCTTTGCCAAACTGGTATATTGTATAAAACCCAGGTTGCCATCAAAAACCAGAAAGGAAAACATCACAAATCACTAGAAATATATCAGCATTCTGAACAGTAGAATTTATGGGGCACTAATGGATAGTCCAGGCTATTTATCTTCCTAGTAGCAGTTGAAACACCTTTGTTTTTTGTCTTGTTATAAAAGGAATTCTTCACCAAAGAACTGTAGGGTCCCCCCAGACCTCTGTATAAGTTGTATGTACAGTCAAGTCAGTCCAGCAACAAGCATTTATTAAGTGCTTATTAGGTTTTCAGGCACCCTACAAAGGATAGACAACACCCTATATACCAGACTCTCACTGCTTTGTAAGTATTTAGTAAAGCCTTGTTGCTGACTGACTACAAAATGGTCTTGGTCCAAAATAGTCCAAAAAGTGGGGAATGGGCAGAGGAGGGGAGTAAGAAGTGGTACTCAAAATTTTTTCTTTTGGTACCTTTAATGTCTTCACTTTGCTGTTGAGTGAGTTTTAATTATCCCAAATAACTTTTCTAGATTTCTTTCTTTCTTAAGCCTTAACTCTTTATTCTCTCACTTCTCCCAAACCCAAAGGAGGTTTTCCTCTTCCATTATTCTCCAACGAACAGAACAGAAACCAGTGGTCTTTCTTCATACCAGCCTTCTTTACTACAGCAGAGCCAGAGTAGAAATTTTCAATACAATGTCTTTTTTAGAGATTGAAATTTGTCAAATTCCTACCTATGTTGAAAGGTAGCATAGATTAGTTGGCCTTGAACATCTTAAAGACCTGTCTTCAAATCTACCACTCAAATCTTCTGTGTGGCCACAGGCAAGTAATTTAATTTCACTGGGCCTCAGTTTCCTCATTTGTAAAACAATAATACCTGTAATACCTGCCTCAGAAGGTTTTTGTGAGACTAATGTGAAATAACATATACGTATCACTTTTAAGCAAGCTAATGCACTAACTCTGTTGCTCTTTCTCATTTCTGACTCTTAAGGTAAATAGGGAGATGGTTCCAAGATAAGAAGCAAGATGATCAGAGAGTACTTGACTGCCCTTGATGAGTTCAATTCACCCAGGCCCAGGGTAGGGGGAAAAATTGGTTAGTCCGATTGCTGATCTATAAAAAGATCATGGCAACTGGGAGAAATACCACAAGAATGGAGAATGACAAAGGTCCCAATTCTAAAGAAAGTCAAAGAGAGTATAGAGTGTGAAAACATAGGCCAGTGTGCCTGAAATTTATTCTTGATAAGATGCTAGAGTGTGATTCGTTATTTTTATGGCATTGACATTCTTTCAGTTTTCCATTTTTAAAAACTTGAGGTTACCTTTGACTCTTCTCTTTCCTTTATCTCTCACATTCCTTCTTTTATTAGTTCCTGTCAATTCTACTTCTGCAACATTTCTTCCATCTCTCCCTGTCTCTGTTCACTCTCACTGGAGGGTTCTTACAGATCTCCCTATTTCTGAACTCTTTCTTCCAATTCATCTTTCATAGCACCAGAAGAATAATCCTTAAATGTAGATCATTGTCATGTCATTGTTCTAAAGTCTTCAGTAAATTATTTACTGAATAAGCTTCAAACTCTTGTCCAACATTCAGTGCCGTCCACAATCTGGCATGTTTTGTCTTTTTTTCAGCCTTGTCTCCCACAAGCCTCTATTTCACATATGCAGTGGTTCAGCCATATTAGATGATTCTTTGCCCTTCCATAACACACCAACATTCTCTACCCCCTTTGCCTTTGCTCATGCATTTTCTTATGCTGTAAGTCTTTGTCTTCCCTTCTCTGTCCTATAATGTCTGCTTCAAGTGTTATCTTCATGAAGCCTTCTCTATTCCATCATCTTATCTCCACTGTCAATAGTAACCTTTTCCTTAACTAGGTCTCAGTACTTTGCTTTATACTCACCCAGTGCAATTATATATTATACCATAACATTGTATATTCCATACCATTGTATATTATATTTATATATTTGTCTTATTAGGCTGAAGATGGCAGAATCTTGTCTAAACTTAACATTTTTTTAGTGGCTTGATGTGCTCTGTACACAGTGGTAGACATTTATAAATAATTTAATGTCTACTTAATGAATAATAATGAACCTATCCCAAGCTGGGGAGAAGGTTCTAGTGCTAGGTATTAATAGCTAAACCCCAGTGGAATCACCTTTGTATCATAGGATTGTAGTTGTTTGGCCTTTGTTCTTGAAAAGGACCAGCAACATCAGGACAGTGATGTCTTTACATGGAAGTAAATGAGATTTAAGTGAGGCAGGGCTGTACAGAGTCATCAGTCTCACTCCTTCCTCCATAGTCATCAGGGTCCAGTGGTAAGACATAGTTCAGAATGACTGGAAATGGCTCCAGATGCCGTGGGTAGACCTTGGCCTTTTTAAGCTAGGTTGTCTGAGGCAACACCCATTCAGTAGTATAATTTAGAACTAGAAGAAACCTTTTGGATCATGTAGTCTAATATGCTCATTTTATGGTTGAGGTCTCTAAATTCAAGTTGAGGGATCTGGACCCACTTCTGACTTGGCACTTGGCCATTTCTCCGACTTTTTGTCCAGGCTTCTGGCTTGGCGAAAGAATGTGGAAACTTGAAGGGAAGAGCTTCAACTAAATCATAAAGTCATTATTGCTCTCTGGTTATTTTACTCAGTGTATCTGGTGCTTTTCTAACACTGTCTGTTCTAAGGAGTAATAGATGATAAGATCAGAAAGTAAAAGAATGATATGATCAGAAACTTTAAGTTGAAGGGGATCTGAAAGACCATCTGGTTCAGCCACCTCATTTTAAAGATGAGGAAACTGGGACCCAGAGGGCACAAGTGATTGGCTCAAGGTCACTTCAGTGGCAGGTACTGGATTTGAACCCAGATCCTTTGACTCTAAAGCTAATACTCTCTTTAAAAAAAAGAATTTACTGGTATAGGAATTCTTAACCAGGCATCTTTGAACTTAAAATATCTATTTCTGTGTTGATGGCTATATCCATATCTGTCTATCTAGATATGCACACATATGTAAATATGTATATTTTAATCACTGCATTTCAATATACTTGGTTTCCTTTGTAATCTTATGTATTTTATTCATACGTTAAAAAAACTATTCTCAGAAGAGATGTATAGCCTTCACTAGACTGTCAGACACAAAAAAGTTTGAGAATTCCTGCTTTAGGAGGTGATTTGGCTTGTAGAATTTACTTTTTGTATCTTTCTATAGCGTACTAATAATCTATAGCATACTAATAATCAGCTACTTAATTTTTCTTATTTCAGTTTTTTTAAGTGATACTTGCACAGTACAATATAAATGTAATAACTATATACACATGAGTTCCTCTTTTTAATCTAAAAGGGAGAGCAGCAGTGGCCCCATTTCCTACAAACTGTCTCTAGTTTTTGGGTTAATGAAAACCTCAGTCTGTTTTGTAGAGGCTCTCTCTCCCTGTAATATAGTCATGTAGCCAAGTATTTCATTCCTTTAGTTGAATGCTCTTCTCCCTCTGGCCAAGGTTTGCTTTGAGCCTCAGAAGTGAGTTACATCAAGGCTTCTAGGGTTGGTTAACAAGAAATGATGTGATAATGAGGATGGAGCAAAGGTCACAAGATTCTTAACATGTATGAGAGGATTGTGGGCTTACCCTATCAGGTGAAAGAAGGGTTAATATACCAGTAGCATCCCCACTTCAAAGTATGTATCTAGTTTGCTGCTAACTCAATTATCTGTGCCATAGATAGGTTTTACAAACATATCTGTAACCCAGATACTGTTACTTCACCGTAGGAGATAGCAGAAGGTGCCAATTTCCTGTAGCCCTCTGTAGAGTCAGTTGGATTACTTTTTCCAAGAACTTAGTCATCTCTTGTCAATTCCATTTTGATAGGTATGTCTGTATATGTTTATCAGTTTAGTGTCCCTCTCTAAAAGGGCCTCTCAGAAGCCTGATTGTGGCATGTTAGTGATCCTGGGCTCTCAGAGGCTCTGCTAGGAGAGAGTAGGCATTGTCAGGTCCCACCAAGCTGGCAAGGCTTCAAATAACAGGCTGGCATTAGTTGCCAGAGGACCAGCCTAATTAATTTGGAGACACTTTTTACCAGTAATGATTGAAAACAATTTTTTGGCCATAGAAATTTATGCAACCCTTCACTAGGTAATGAAAGGTCTGTATTTGATTTGGGGGAAGAAGTACCCTCATTGATGAAATCATGACCTTTTTGAAGTATTTACATTTATTTGGTGGATCATATCCCCTTTCCCTTCCAGTGAAGACTGCAGTCTCCAATAGATGCTCATAATCCCATTAATGCTAAGGTAGTAATATACAAAATCCAGAGTATCAGATCAGAAATGGTGCCCATTGTGATGATAGATCTCATTTTAAGGAAGAAATTTGGTTAAATAGGTCAGTGTTATAGTCTGCTAATCATTTATTTAGACATTATTGTCTAGTATTAGGGGAATTACCAGTACCTTTGATTCTTTCTCCTCTTCTGAAACCATTTTGTTTTTCTTTCACTTTTGCCAGAAGGTAGAAAAGGAAATGAAAGAAAAGCAAAAACATCGAGCCAGCTATCTTTATCTTTCATAGACTTACAATTGGGAGGAAGCTTAGAAGCCACTGAAACCAGCACCTTCATTTTACACATGAGGTGTTGAGGCCCACTGGGTTTAAATGACTTAGAGATTAAAAAGGTATTAAGTAATAAGAGGAAGGTTCGGTTTGGAACTTGGGTCCACTGACTCCAAACTCAGCGCACTTCACATCTTTTTACTTCTAGAAGACATAGTTCTCATTGCTGTATCACCAAATCTTTCATGACTTTGGAAGGTATAAAAAGATTTGGTAATGGAAGATGGAAAAGTGGCAAAATTGAGATGGTTTGGCTATGGATGGGTTTCATTTATCTCTCAAGTCCTGTTCCTATTACCGTGGACCATAAAGATCTCCCATGGATTTAGCTGTTATTTTCATTTCTACTTCTTAAAAAGTTTTGGTTTTGTGTTGGCATATCTGAGTGCTAGGTATATGATCTACCCCTCAGTAACTATTTTTGAGTGCCTGATATTGTTGACTTTTCTGCAAATGGTGAGATCTGGAATGCAAAGAGGTAGGATTACCCAAACCCCTCACTGCACTGAAATTGAATACAGTGCCCTGTTCTTTGACACTAAAATGGGCCTGCTGTTGTCAAGCTGAGGGCTTTAATAGGAAGAGACCAGGGTAGGAATTTTCAGCTTTTTGTCCTCCCTATTCCTGTAAAATCTGCTGCACAGTGCACCACAGTTTGAAAATATAGCCATTTTAATAATAATTCAGGCCGAGGGGAGACAGAGAGAAAAACAGAGAAGCAGGGGAAAAGAAAGAGAGAGAAAGAGGAGAGAGAGAGAATGAGAGGGAGATAAAGGGACAGAGGAAGGGACGGGGAAAGAGAGAGAGAGAAACCGAAAGGTGGGGGAGAAGAGTGAGAATGAGAGGGAAATAAAGGGATAGGAGGGGAGAGAGAGAGAGGGGGAGAGAGAGAGAGAGAAATAGAGAGAGAGAGAGAGAGAGAGAGAGAGAGAGCTGGAACTTCACACAAAACCAACCACCATTGCATCCTGCGTGACATTCCAAATATTAATACAAATAGAATTAATTCACATGCCAGGGTTTGGGAGGGAATCCATTTTAGGAGGGCACTTAACTTCTGCTGGAGATTTCCCTATGACTGCCCATGGTGAAAAATGTTTGCTAATGAAGGCAGTGCTAGAGCCGCCCTCAATCTATAAATTCACTCAAACTAATTTATTAACTAACATTTGGTTTTAACTAGAGGCGGATCCGGGTTAAAAAGTAGATGTATGTTCCATGCCCTCTGGTTAGTAGTGAAACTGTTATAAGCCCTACAGCTTGATGTATCTTGTGTGTGTGTGTGTGTGTGTGTGTATGTGTGTGTTCAGTATTGCTTTTGGTAGGGAAGAGCAAAGATGATATTCCATATGCCATTAGTAGATTATTTAATTCTTTATTTTCTAAATTCATTTTGGATTTAATTTCCTGGACTCTTTAAAAGCTTTCACTTGAAGATATGACAAAAAATGGGCTAATTCCTTATGTTTTGCATTGAGTTTATGGCAATTCCTCCACCAGACAAAAAGGACTTATTTGTGTCTCTTCGCTTTCCCCCTCCCCAACACACCTTTCTATTTCTGCACACTGAATTTAATAAAGAAACTATCATGGAGTAATAATTCCTACAAGCTCTGGACATTTCTTTGGGGGAAAAAGACTGACCTTTCCCTGTTTTTAATAAACAGAAATTTTGTGGATTTTGGTTTTTCTCCTCTCCAGTCCAGTTCAACTGTCATTTTTATTCCGTGTTTAAGGAAGTGGAGACTTTAGAACAGTCCTGGAAAGATAGAAAAATAAATGGATCCCATGTCGTTTGTATCACTTGTGCTGTTTAGTAACAGTGCAATATATATGCATTTGAATTACCTTTATTTACTTTATTTGCATTAGTATTTTCAGTTTGCCCTGCCTGCTTTCAAAAGAAATTGAAGTAATTTGCTAATATATAAGATGTACAGTGTGGGACTTAACTCTTGTGGTTAGCAGACCTTTCAGTCTTGACTATGATGTCTTTTTTTCTCCAAAAAAAAAAAAGAATTCAAAGAGAATCAGAAGGCTAAGGACTGAACCTTGGGAGTCTCTCTCTTTAGGGGATAAAGCAAGAAAGGGAAACCAATCAAAGAATCATAGAATGGGGAGAGAGATAGGAAGAAAACTAAGATTATATAGGGTTGGGGATACCAAAGGGATGGAAGACTTGCTAGATAAGATGATCGGAGGTGTCTAAACCAAAGAGATATCAAAGAAAATGAGATCTGAGAAATGGGCATTTGGCTGTTGACCCTGCTTTAATAGGTTTGGTAGATTGCTCGAGGGCATTTTTTATTTGAAAAAATGTGTTTACAAAATCTGGCAAATTTTTTTTGTTTGTTTTTGTATTTTTATAAATTAAAACCCTCAAACCTACCTCAATTACCTTGGAAGATGGAGGATGCCTAAGTAATGTCAAATGAGTTTCATATAATTCAAGACCAGTGATGAGAGACCTTAAAAGATGAGTGAGTTGTGAGAAAACACATTGAGGGCATCAGATAGAGGCTTCTCATTTCAGAATTTATAATACAGATGATTAATGTCAATAATATATATTTATATGAATTAAGGATTGCAGAGATGTCTTATAGTAATTTCTAAACAATTTCCACACAAATCACTGTATTTTAAATACTACACAAAATACTTTTGTCCTAAGTCCTTATTCTAGCCTAGTTTCTTGATGACCTTGAATTCCTCGGCCGGTCTCCCACAGTCACAGACCTGGAAAGCAAATGGATTTCGTATTTCTTGGTGCCAGGATCACACTAGAATTTAGAAACTCTGGCCCGATCTCCTCGAATTACTAAAATTTGCTCTTCTACATGAGTATTTAGAACTAGGAAGGAGCTTCTAATTAGGTATCCCTCCAGTTGTGTAGAGGGGAGAAGTGAACTTAGCTCAGTTTGTTATAGGGGGCAATCTGTCCATTAAAGTTTGTTTAGTGTGTGACAGGGAAGGGAAAGAGTCTAAAAGTTAATAAAGAATTGGAACAATGTTGAGCAGGATTGTTGTCACACATTACCCCCACCCCCATTCCTACCCCAGCATCTTTAATGGATCTAATTGGGAAGAAATGGAACTAGAATTTGAAATGAAGTTTTCAGATTATTAGATAAATATTTATTAAGGCCCTACTACATGATGTCATATGAATGCTCTCTCTTTTACTTCTTTTCAGGATCAAGGGTTGGTAGTCCAATTTAATATACTTCAGATCTTTTGAGGAGCCATGGAAACAAACCTTGGCCCATGTACCTAATCTCGGAAATCAGGGAGTGTGCCTATTAAGGCTGTATTTAATACATTTCCATTTTTGTTCCTTTTTTTGCCTATGAGTCTGGATTGGATCAAAGCTGAATGAATTGCCCAAAGGCAGAGGCCTGTGGCTAATAGGTTATGGAACGGAGCATAGCAGAAAGATGGGAATGTTGAGGAAGCAGAGGGGGTGACATTGATAAATGTGGGTGGGGGAATGCAAAATATACAAGCCAAATATAATTTTTGTGACCCGATGTTTTTTACATCTGTGAAAACAGGGGACAAAACAGAACATGAATGCAATGAGGTCTATTTAGAGAAAGCAGAGGAAAACTAAAAGTGCATATGTATAAATGTTGCCCTCTGTGATGATGATCTTCTTATTGACCCACCACAGGAACCAACCCCACCATTGCTGTATGTTTTTCATTATATTTCCTGTAGTAGAGGAGATGGATTGAGCTAGCTTTTGTCTTACTGCCCTTTATTACCTGTTATACATATGCAAAACAGGTGACCAGGATTAGAGGTATATCTCTTGTGAATTCCTAGAAAGAGGTGTGTGTGTGTGTGTGTGTATGTATGGGTGTGTGTGTATGGGTGTCATGTTGTGTGTTTTTGGTTTTTTTTAGTCACTGTGTGTATTTATACAATTAATTGACCTTGTGAAAATTGAACCCATCATCTAAATCTCCTTGGAGTCAGACAGTTTAACCAATTGAGCTAAGTAGAATTAGCTCAGACAAGGTATCACCGTTCTCTCTTATAGGAACCCTCTTCAAACCCTGACAACCTAAGGTACCCTTTACATGATAAGCACCCAGTGGCATGCTACAGACTCTACTAAGGTGTGTGGTATGTTCTATAAATTTAAGCTGGAAATGTAATTTCAGATCTCAGAGAGGCCTGTGTTGTTGCAGTGATATTATAATCAATGACTATAGCTCCCTCTGAAGCTCATAAAATGACCTCTTTCGACATTGATTTCTTTTCTGCTCTTTTACCTGACCTTTCTGCACCTCCCATGTCTCTTCATTTGCTAAGGCATGATATTTTATTGCCAAGCACCCTCATGATAACTACAGTAGCTGTACATTTAGCTTTGTTCAGGTCATTACTATCTAAACAGTCCCTGTAACAGCAGGGTCTGGGCCTAGGAAGCTAAGGATGTAACTAACCTCTTTCGTAACTGGTCTTGGAAGACCCGAGCCTGTCGTCCCTTTGGTTGAGAGTTCCAGTGGGCCGATTTCTGACTAGATAGCCTGAAAGGATTCCCAAAGCCTTTCTTGTCCTATCCCCTTCTTTTTGAATGAAATCCTGAAGAAATTTAATAAACATCAAGAAGTGATTGTAGGACCTTGGATTCATGTTCAGTCACTTTCCTGATGTGAAGCCTCACCTTACCAATGACTTTATAAAATCCTAAAGGAGCATAGATCTATAAGATGGGGAGAATTTGTGGTCATTCTGTACCCAGAATGTGACTTTGAGAAAGAAAGGTGGTAACTCAGGCTATTGTTTATGTAGCCATTGGTAGTTTACAGAGAGCTTTCCTTACAACCTCTTTGAAGTAGACACTATAAGAATTTTACAAATGTGGAGACTCAGCCAGTAAGAAGCTAAGTGATTTACTTATTATTACATAGTTGAAAAGCAGCTCCATGACTAAAAAACAGGTCTATTTTTCATTAGATTTAAATCTGATAGGGACTAGATCATCTTGTCCAGTCCTTCATTTATAAACTAAGGCCTGAAGTGATTAAATGATGTGGTTGATATTTCCCAGTGGATCTGTGATTTCTTTGATGTAGGAGTTCCCTCCATTGTTCAGATGGAAACCTATACACACTAACCCATCCTGTGTATCTCTAATCCCTATACTTCTCAAAAACTTGTCCCAGGGGTGCATGCTTAATGTGCCAATATTGTGCAGGTAAGGGATCAGAGCTAGAATTTTACCTTATTCATGTCTTTGACTCTTAAGTCCTGTGTTCTTGTACAATGAAAAATATAAATCCTAAACTTCCTGTAACATTTCTAGTCCATTCAGACAGATAGTAAAGGCCTTCAATAGTTCTTAGGATGCCATTCAAATTTTGAAAAGTTTAGTTTTCTCTATACAGTGAGGGAAAGAGCTAATCGGGAAGGAAAAGATTGTGTTGTGTTTCTGTGGTAGAGTTTCCAGAAGGTTTCTAAGCACCTGATATGTGATGGGCTCTTTCTTTCCAGGCATCTGCTTTCTTTGCCTAGCTCAACATTCCAGGGAGGTTTTCTCTTACAGAGCTCAGAAGTGAACATGTCAGCACCAAAGAGCTACCCTGTTTTGTAAAGAATGCCTCGGCTGACAACTTCGCAGCTGCTAAGGAAGAGGCCAAACCTTCCTTGTAAAATGATATTCCACATAAGAGCCTGTGTTCTTTTGGGACCCGCCATGTCGTTTCTAAATCCCTTTCCTTGGGGTCAGGGAGAGGTGCCAACCTCTTTATTGTTACACTCTTTCATTTTGCAGTAGCAACCAATTTCCACAGTCAGGTCTACTGCTACTCTTGAAACATCCAAGGGGTTCTGGGATTGGGTCTAGTATAAAATAGGAACAATACTATTCAGAAACAAGATGAACAGTCTATCTGGCACTGTCTGAGACATGTTTTGGGTTGAAGGAAATATTTCAGAACATATACACATAAAAACAATTGCTTTTTGTGGATGACTCTTTCTTGTACACTTTAGTAAATAACCAATTGGTTGAATACTTTGTGGCCTTTTGATTGTAGAAAATATAGATTTTCTGAAAACATTATTAGTAACCATAGTTATTAGGGTGATTTGACCAAGGAAGACCTTCCTCCATCTTCATATCTCATCCAGGAGATTTTTTTTCATAGTTTATAACATTGCTATAATCGTCAAACTTAAATTAGAGTTAATTTGACTGAGAGTATAAGTCATGGGTAAATGGGGTTAACCCCATAGATAATAGCTGGCAGACAGAGCAGATTCTTTAAAAGGTTGCCCTAGGTCGCTTGTTTCCAAAAGTATTTAAAGAATGATTCTGTTGTCAGTTATCTTTGTCAACCTGCTTTCCACCAGTTCTCTTTCCATTCCTGAAGAAAAAGAAACTTTCTCTCTTTCCAGAAGTGCTTTGTCAGGTGTTGACAGAGCTTGGAACAGTTGAGAAGGCTGGTGAGAAACTTGTGGTGGAGTTGACTGAAGGACTTGTGAGTATTTTTCTTACAAATAAACATTAATTTTGAGCCTCTGAAACTTATAACTCTCTCCCCGTTGAGTATTTTATTTTTGCTTTTTGAGGGGCAACTGGGGTTAAGTAACTTGCCTAAGGTCATGTGGCTAGTAAGTGTTAAGTTTCTGAGTCCAGCTTTGAACTCCGGTCCTCCTGACTCCAGGACCAGTGTGCTCTATTCACTGTGCCACTTAGCCACCCCCAACTCCCCCCATTGAGTATTTTTTAGGAAAGGTAGTGGGCACATAGGTAGATACACACATACCCACATCCTATGCACAATCTATACAAATGCATATATATTTGTATATAATGTATACATATGTATGCATGTATATATGCTTGTAAGTATATTTTGTATATGTAACCACAAATACATATATATAATATATATACACACAAACACACACACATATGCAACCATCTTGTATAAATGGAGTTTTACCAAAGCTGCATTAATTGGAAATTTTAGGTGGAATGACTTTTCAGGTGAAGTTCAAGTGACTAGTAAGTAGTATTATAGACTTGAATTTTTTTAGTACTTTTTTTGTTTGCTTATTTTTCACAGTAACTGAAACCTGTATCAGCATCAGCTTGAAGGTCCCCAAGCATGTCTACGAGGAGCTGTGGGGTGAATTCCTTCAGTAAAGCACAATGCTAGGTTGTTCCAGGATCCTCCATTATAAACTACGATAATAAATTTATTTTCTAAGTGTTTACAACAGTTCTTTCTTTTTGGTCATATGATCTTTTTTTGTATGTTTTCTTTAAATCCAGCGTGGTAAATTAGATTGTATATTTCCATTTCTTAATCCAGAGGAAGCATGGGGTAATGGATATCATGCTGGTTAGAATCATAAAGACCCACAGTATTGTGTCAATTATTTCAGACAAGTCATTATCTTTATACGGTTTCATTTTGTGACAGCAGTGGGCATGTATGTGTGCTTCTAAGCTGACTCAGAATGTCTAAATTTGACCTAGTTTGAGCTGATTCCCCAACTTTAGTTACTTCTCTGTCAGTTGGGTATGGATTTCATGCCATATCTATGTTTCCTTGCTCTCTTTTGCTGTAGTTTTTAAGAAAGCGTATTACTCCATGAACACATTCAAAAGTTGTCACTCTTAAAGAACACAATTCAGTGACTGCTAGAGATATTGCAGCAGCTTTTGGTAGTAAAGTCATGCATTTCAAGATTCTATAGGACCACAGGGAAACAGGTTTAGCCATGCCAAAGTTAAAGAAAAGTTTGGTTAAAAACAAATAAACCAAAAAAACCAATGCAAAGAACTGACACAGTGGTGCATTCTGATTAATCTGCAGAAAATAGACATCAGCAACCTTCCGTTGGAGGGGTCAATATTGTTTCCTCTATAATGCAGCATAGGAAATCTTGAAGTGGAAGAACATCAAGAAGACTAGCAAACAAACAAGCAAACTGCTAACTGTTGCTGTGAAAAAATACTCTTGTTATGGGCAAGACAGTGCAAAGACTAGAGTACTGAAGACTGGGAAAAGGTAATTTTTATTGATGAAATCAATTTTTTCCATCAAAGGTTATACTCAAACTCTTGTCAGAAGAAGTCAGGGTGAGGTGGTAAGGTCTGGGTATTTTCAGTAGACTGTAAAATATTCATTCCCATGCTTTAGGGATTTTTTAAATTTTTGCTTCCAGAGGTCTTGGAAGCCTTGCTCCCACTGAGGCAATGATGAACTCTGATAAATCTATGGATACAGTAAGAAGTAGAATTGTTCTAGAGCAGTGGTTCTCAACCTTCCTAATGCCGAGACCCTTTAACAGTCATATGTGGGCATGTTTGTATGTGGTCAGACCTGACCAGAGACAGATAGAAGAGGTTCCTAAGACCATCAGAAATATGTGTTTTTCAATGGTGAGACCCCTGTGACCCTTGTGAAAGAGTCATTTGACCCCAAAAGGATCATGACCCACAGATTGAGAACCACTGTTCTAGAGTGAAGAAAATGTTCCATGTCACATGTCATGAAAAGTTAAGAAATTCAATCAAGAAATGGTGATAAATATTTTTTAGTGTTCTTTGAACTTGTGATTTAAACTCTTTGGAAAACCTATGGGCTATAATTAAGTCTGTTCTTGGAAAAATAAGACTATTCCTCAAGTATATGATTGATATCCAATATGATAAAAGCAGAGTTTTATGATGATTAAAGAATATGTCAAAAATTTCATGATTTTGTAACAAAAGGATGTTAGTTATTAACTATTTTTAAAGATAACAAAAAGTTGTAAGGCTTATTGTATATCAATAAATTTAATGATTCATTTTGTCTTAGTTCCTGCACTATTTTAGTCTTAGGTTCAGATCCTGCCTTTTTGCCAAGTACTTTTATTTTATATCTTTTTTTTCTGCATAGGATGCTCATGAGACAAGTAGAAGAAAGGATTATTCTTCCCTTTTTACAGATAGTGGATTTAGATCCAGAGAGATTCAATGATATGGTTGGGTCACATAGCTAGTTAATGGCAAAGCATGGAACAGCACACAGTTCTCCTATTTCCCAGTCTAGAATTCCTCTCATTATGCTATGTGGTCTGATTCGGCACTCACTCTTTGACAGAGAAAACATAAATAGATGCTTTAGGAACAGAAGCAAAGGACAATGAGTATGTTTACTCATAATTGTTAAACCTTTAAGTTCAGGCCCTAGTAGATGGAAAACAATTTGGATGTTGCAGTGACAGCAAAAGCAGATTGTTGGCTTTCTTTTGGCCTTTTGCCACCTCAAGTTTTCCCTAATTAGGAGGTGCATGTGAACCTGAACATGAGCAGAGAATCAGCCAATGTAATCATTAGCTGATTCTCCTTCTAGATGTGACAAGTGATGAATCAACCTAAGCTTGCCTGGAGCATTCTTCAGGATAATACCCAAAGGGGAAACCCTCCTAGGCTTCAAGTAGAGCATTATCAAAACGGCCTACTCTTCTCCTCATTGCCCATTCCTTTTCTGTCTTGTCTATAGAACTACCTGCTGACATATAACTGCTGACTTTAGCTTTTTGGCCAGTGCTTTCTTCTTGGAGCCTGAAGATGAAATGAGGGAGGGAAATCCTCCACAAAATTTTCCTCCCATGATTGCATTTCCTATACTCTTCTTCCTCATACATACTTCTCTTAGTTATGCAGCCAAGGAAATGTTTTCTCTTCCCCCCTTGGAGACGCTGTTCTTCACACATTCTTTCTACCAAACGTTTCAAATCCCTTACCTTACTTTGTCTCACCTGACAGCTCAGAGTCTCACCGAGAGCAGTGATCCCCAAATCTGCATTTCTTACCAATTGGTCTGATCTTTTAATAAAGTCAGCATATTTGAGAAAGCCTACTGAGTAGAATTGTAGAAAAAGCTGTAATCAGTGAGGAATCAAAAACCAATCTTGTTAAGAAGTCAGATTTTTAATATTGGCTCTCAACCAGTTGGAGCCTTGCTCTTCTGACCATTAAAAACACAAGACCCTACTTCTTGTCACCAAGAGGTCATTCCTTAACTGTATCACATCTTCTCCCTTCTTCATAGGACATAGTTACATTAGGATAATGTTTCCCCCAATAGATTTATAATACCCTAACACTCTCTAGTGTGTTAAACAGAGATAGATACTTTGATTCCTTCACTGCTGACATAAACTGAGGAGGTATTCACGTGTTGTCTGGCCCCTCTGTCATTCAAAGTTTGGTTGTCCCTGAATGACCCAAGATGCCAGATGGCAAAGTTATCAACATATAGACAACCTCTCCCTTATAGAAGGTAATGACTTAACTTCTCAGGGAAGGGCTATGTTTCACAGAGACTTTTCATAGGTAACTTACGTTCTGGTCTTAACTGATTTAGTATTTTCCCTGGGCCAAAGAATAGTGATAATGAGCTTTGTTGTCCAAGATCCTGTTTTATCCTTGTATCAAACATACTGGCACCTTACTTTTGGGTGGGGGGGGGGGAATAGAGAAGAGGAACTAGACCTGTGATTTAACTGATGTGAATATGTATACAAATATATGTATAAACATTAAATACTTCTATATCCATATATCTTCTGATCAAGAAATTCTGTCTACTAGTCCAGATTGGCATTTGCTTTGCAATTTAGAAAATTTCCTAAAAGAAAAATTAATGAAAAACCCCACAATATTTATTAAGCTCCTACTATGCTCAACTCCCCCATTTTCTTCTTTACTTCAAGGCTAGCTAGCTATCCACATGCTATACTACCTAATTATTGTTTTACTGTGCTAATGTTATTAATAATAATACTTGCAAACAGGGAAGAAGGGTATTGATAGTTCTCCTCAGTGTACATCATAAACAAGGAAGAGAAATCTACAGAAAGACTTTAGGAGTAAGCATGTATCACTTCAGAGTGCAACTATAAAGCATGATAATTAGTATCCCCCATTGGATTTGTCAAATGCAACTAAAATTAGTCTATCTCTGAATGAAACCTATGGAATGACTGAGATCCAAGAGGGGAATCAAAAGATGATATGATAGGAACTCAGGCAATTAATATGTCAGTAATGGAAGCACCGAACAAATGACTGTCATGAAGATTTGTTTATGGAAGGTAATATAATGGTAATTCAGTAGCAGCTCATTCTAGCAGAAATTGTAAAAAGAGTTAAGCAACTTGGTAATAGTGTGGATTACTCAAGGAAGAATGGTAGAAACTGTGAAACACATCACTTCAGTTTAGCACCCACTCAGTGCTTCTCAAGACACGAGAAGCTGATTCTCTTTCATGCACTGACGAGTAACAAGTCCCCCTACCACAAATACAAATCTCAAAAGATCCTCCATAACTCAACCAATAAACTGTCCTAGAATAAGACCTATTATCACAGACCAAAGTCTGGTCCACAGTCACCTGAACATTTAACAATGATCCATAAAAACTCAAGAACAGTGGTTTTAATGAATTGCATTCTTATCAAATGTTCATAACTTTCAGGTGAAATAGAATTAACCTAGAAAAAAATCTATGTGGAATGTGGGAGCAGCATGAGGTACATATCATCTACTCTTGTCCTGTCTGTTACTAGAGTTTCATGGAGGATGCTTTTAGAGAAGATTAACTTAAGTTCCAAATATCTTTTAATTCAGCTACAAAATATAGCTATTTTAACTGCCTGTGTAATAGTCCACAGAATTTTAATATGAATAGAATATTAGCAGGGTAGCAACTTGTCCCAGCACTATTTTTATACAAATTATATCAAGATGACAGTTTTCCAATGATAATAACAATAGATATTTTAAAGTATTTTGCATTATTTCATGTAAATATTTATCTATTCATATACATATTATCAGGATACAAGTCATAGGGTTTCCTTAGAGGTTAGAAAGCCTAAAAGTTTTTTTTTAAAAAAACTAAATTCCCTTAAATGGCATCCAAGAGAGACCTACCTCAGAATGGATTGTGCTTCATAGTAGTAGCAGCTGACATTTGCATAGCATTTTAGTGTTTACAGAGCACTTTACATACATTCTATTATTCGATCCTGACAACAATCTTGTTAGATAAATGCTATTGGTATTACTTCCTCCAATTTTGTAGAAGAGAATAACTGGGGTTGGGGAAGGATAAATAATGTATCCATAGTCATACAGCTACAAAGGCTGAAGTTGAAAACAAGTCTTCTTGATTCTGTGTTTAACACTCTCTCTCTGTTGGGCTAAGTTGCCTTATTGTTGATTGTGTTAGAGTGAGATACATATGTATATGTGTGTATGTATATATGTATATGTACGTGTATATGTGTGATATATATATACATACATATATACATATACATATATATACACATATATACACATTCATACACACACATATCTTCTAGTCTAAAATTGGAACACATTTCTACCATTGTGTCTTGGTTGTTGTTTGGCCATTTCTTGTGTCCAATTCTTCATTCTTTGGAGGGGGGGGGGGTCTTGGCAGAGGTATTAAACTGGTTTACCATTTCCTTCTCGAAATTATTTTACAGATGAGAATCTGAGGCAGAGTTAAATGACTTGCCCAAGGTCACACAGGTAGTAAGTGGCTGAGGCAGGATTTGAACTCATAAAGATGAGTCTTCCTGATTCCAGGTGAGGTACTCTATCCACTCAGATGCTCTATCCACCATGCTACCTAGCTGCCCCATCGTGTCTTGATGTATTTCCCTTACATACCTACAATAATGAATGCCACAACTTTGGAAGAGCTCAGTTCCTTCCAAATGTTCTAACACAGTTGAAGCAGGTCACACAGCACAGAGGGATTAGCTCTTTGTTTATTTGCTTTTCCTTTGAGCCCTTTTCCGTTTCTTCTAGCTCCTTTCTCCAGCTGCCAGAACTTCTGTCAAGTTGTCATGAAGAACACTGGCTAGTCTCTCTGGGTTGTAGCCAGCTCTGATACAGAGCATGACCCGGGTGGAGCTCGGTCAGCAGCCATGTACCTTACAATTTTGCAGAGGGCCCTGGCCAGCTGGAATAGCCTGAGCTGTGCTCACAGACAGTGCTTCTTGTTTAGCCCCTAGATCTTCTGAATTGGAAAGACAGGCACACCATTCACTATTTATTTTTCCTCCCTATAGACAGTTTGTATTTAATCACCTCCTGGGAAGGTAAACAGTTTGTTATCCTTACAACAACAGCATCTCCCCTCTCTTCTCCAGAAAGTTGTTACTAAACGATTGGAAGCTTGATTCTGTGAATCATGTCTTCTAAAAACACACCAGACTTAAGGGAGAATCCTATTGATCCAACCATTGTGTCAGATGGTTTAATTTGTGGGTGACCTAGTCAGATTAATCTGTCTAAGAAATAGCTGTGATCAAGGCGGTCCTTTGCTCAAAAACAAAACAAAACAAAAAAAACATTGTCTCTCAAAATAAAGCTCTTTAGCCTGACATTCAAGACCATCTACTCTTTAGCCCCAACTTCCTTCTCCAGCTTTATCACTCATTTCTCCTCTTCCATTATTATATATTCTGACCAAACTGAAGTATGTTTCTGAACTTGTCCAGTGCTGCCCTCCTCAATGCCATTTGCCATTTGCCCCTGTACCTGGAATGATCACTATTCCATTTTGTTTATATGTTATTCACCCTAGCAATGCCCAGCTCAGATGCTCTCTCCTTTCTGATGTCTTGCCTCATGTCATTCCTTGATTAGAAGCAATTTATTCTTCCTCTGAAATCTCATAGAACTTTGTACATCTCTTATTTAATTCAGTTATCAAGGTGGAAGCTGTTTTTGAGCTTGTTTGCATGTTTTATCTCTTCTGTTGGAATGTTAATTCTTTGATGACAGAGATCTTTTCTCAAGTAGGTAATGACCTTTTCTCCTTTTGACCCTGTGTAACATTGTGCTTTCATCTTTCTTATTTGCCAATTTTGTCTTATTATTTTGAAATATATTTATTTGTGTATTTGTAATCCTTCTCCATTCCCTTTTCTCCTACCCCTTCTCCCCAGTCAGCATTGACCAATAGTGCCTAGAACAATATTCTGGACACAATAGATACTCAATAATTATTTACTGAATGGGGCGGCTAGGTGGCGCAGTGAATAGAGCACTGGCCCTGAAGTCAGGGGGACCTGAGTTCAAATTGAGCCTCAGACACTTAACACAAAAACTATCTATGTGACCTTGGGCAAGTCACTTAACCCACAACTGCCCTCCCAAAAAAAAGAAAAAAAATTATTTACTGAATTAAAATGAATTTTTATCTTGGTTTTTCTCCCTTAGTGCATAGTAGGTGCTCAAAAAATGTTTTTTTTTTAACATTACATTATTCAGTCACTCACAAATACTTTATTGAGTATCCATCCACAAGGTACTGTGCAGGCCATGTTGAGATTGCAAAGATACATGGTCTTTTTAGGCTGTAAAAAGATAACCCAAAGACATGTCCTTGTTATGTGGTAGTATCTCTTTTGACATACAGGCAGACACTTGATTTTACATGTGGTTTGTAAAGGAGCATGCAGGATGGAATCTGATACTTCACTTCTGGGGATGAATTTCTTCCTTTTGGGACAGTGCATTAACCCATTCAGGCCCACACTTAGTATGTTCCATTTGTGTTTTCCAGTATAGTAAATAGAAACCTTGTCTTAAGAATGTTAATGGAACTCTGAATAGGCAGCTATTTGCTTATTCTTATCCCGTGTGTGCATTGTATCATTTTGGAATAATTTTTTTTTCAAACCTCTAGTTGAGAATGAAATCTGTTTTCCAGAGAGTTTGGTTTTACTTTCAAATGAAGGAAAACAACTTAGGGGTAAAAAAAAAAAACATACTGACAAGAAAGAGACTTAGGTGTATGAAGTCTTTTGAAAGAAACATGGGGCAGTTTACATCTGAAGGGAACAGAGGGATGTGGATATGGCTTGTAATTTTTTCAAAGTTAGATGGATCTTTCTTAATATATGCCTGTAATCATCCAGTTGAGATAAACTTTGTTTTGAAGATATATTACATTCCCTGATCAAATGGAAAAAAAAATACACCTGTCATCATATCTAGAATACAGCTGGCCAGCATGGCCAACTGCCACAGGCACTTTACACGTGGCCTTCCTGTGAAAGCCATCCAAGTGCCCATTCTCAGCAACTGGAAAAACCTTGTGCCTTTAAATGGTGATCTAACCATCTCTGTGGGCTAGGGAATATTTCAGGCTCTTGCTTATTTTTCGGTGGGAGCTTCCCATGAAGAGTTAATTGGTGATCCTTTACAACTTCTAATATTTAACCCAGTTGAACCTCTCCTCTGCCACTTTCATCACCTAGGTCAAGTTGGAAGATCGTTAGGTTTTGTGTTTTCACTATAAGACAGTTGTCTTGGTCAAGGACTGTATTAGAAAGAGATTCTGTTTTCCAGCCTTCTCAAGCTGACTTCAGGTTGGTTTCAGTGTTTCTTGGGTGTAGAACTTTCTCTGATCTGATAGCTTGGCTTTTTCTCTTCTTCTTCCAATCTGCCATGGGTTAATTTTCCTTGCTGCTTTTAGTCCTTGATGTGAATCCTCCTATATTAATGTGGTTTTTGAAATGAAAAATCCCTACAAGCACAAAGAATGTCTTGGATAGTTTTGCATTTGCAAATAAAGCCCTAACAAATGCTCATTTAAAAAAATATATTTTCCCAGCTGAGCACATTAAGGCTATATGCTGCATCTTTGTATTCACTTCAATAAACCAGGTGTGCTTCTGGAGATTAGCTATTTTTTATAAAGAATGATTTTGAAATAAATGACAATGGGCTCATTTCTCTTTATGCTGAGGATAACATTAAAGGAAAACTGCAGTGATTAGTTTTAATACCTCAGATAGCTTAATGAGTACTTACTAAAACTGTGTGTGTGTCTATGTGTGTATACAAAAGGTATACACATGTGCATGAATAATTTCCCAACAACTTAAGTCGTACCTGTCAGTGGTCTTAATATATGAGCGTTTGCAAATTGTTTTGGTGTTTTTTTCTGCTGTTGCTTTTCTGCAGGAAGTACCATTCCCCCTCAGACCTAATTTTAAAAGAAATGCTGGTGAGAAAATAGGAAGCAGTGAGATTTCATGCTTTTGAAAACAAAGTTGGATTTTAGGTTTGTACTCAGCCTGTTGTGCCCCCCAGGGCAAAGTCATCTGTAGGACTCCCATGCATGTTCTCTTATTTGGAAAACAGGCCAAAGCGCGTGTGTGAGGAAGGTGGAAGTGTTGGCATGGTTAAAATGCTAGGCTTGAGGAAAGTGGAGGTTCGGAATTGCTGTTACGGTGAGCATACCAGAGAATCAGTAAGAGAACGGTAAAAGGGTTGTTGAACAGTATGAAGGCCCATTTGATGTTAGACTACGTGCATCTGTAGTGGGCAGGTAAATATGTTTCTCTGCATTTCTCCAGCTGTATTCATTAGTCTTGAAGAAAGGACAGGAGTATGATCTAGAGTTGGGAACTAACATGGAAAAAAGTTAAGGGACAAAGAAGGCTAGAATGTTAGTGAAGGCTACATTGAAGTGACTGACCATGGAGAGGATCCTGACCATCTGGAAGATGGTCTGGGCAGGGCTTCAAGTTTAAACTCCACAAGAATGTAGCACAAAACCCCAAGGATCTGGGTCCCAGAGAGGGCACAAAGACAATTTAATATTGTGAGTCTCCCAGGGGACCTACTACTGAGAATCTCAGTTTTCCATAAATGACTGATTTACTGCTGATTATTCAAGGATTGACCCAAGTATCTTACTCTTACTACTTCTAGCTGTTTTTTGCTTATTTCTGCTGCCATAGTTTTCTTTAAAAGGTGGTGGACAAGAAATGAAGGTCAAATAACATTCATTTTCATCTGGCAAAAAAAAAAAGTTTGAGTTAGGGCAGGAAGTTGAATCTAAAATGAAGTTTTCAGATTTTCTGTGAATTTTTGGTATCTGTATTTTCCCGGACTCCCATTGATTACAGATCACTTAACTGTGTTGTTCCTGCACTGTGCTTGCATTGGCATAATCTACAGATGGAACACTAGGGTTTATTTTCAGAACCATGACTAAGAGGCTTTGTATGTGCTTGTTGGTGACTCGTGGGATGTAGTCAAAGGTAACATCACTGCCTCTGTCCTCAGGAGCCAGTTTGTAATTGTAAAGATAAAACCATGCAAGATGAAAACTCGAATAAGGAACATTTTAATAAAAGTATAATGTCACATGGTTCCTTCTAGAACTTCTGGGAAATATGACTGGTTTCTCTAAGGCAAAGAGAGAGTTAATAATGATATGCTTTGCCCAGCTGAGCATCTCAATTAATTGAAGGTCAATCAGTAGTATTTATTTACTATTAAGTACCATTAATACTAAGTGAGAAGGCTAAAAACTTTACAGGGAGAGGACAATAATTTTATATTATTCACATGAAAGAGAAATTCTTCCTCTCAGTAAATGAACCCACCAGTGTTTCCTTATTTTATGAGAAGACCTTTTGTAATCCAAATCACTTGCACTTAGGTAAGGGCATTCTGCTTTGCCATTTGTTCCTGGGATCTGTGTGAGATGCTACTGTCCTATACAGGTAAAGTTTGCCTCTTTTGCTGAATTTCCTAATAAGTATTAGGGGCTTAAGCACCCACACATGGGTCATTGTGGCTTTTTTTTTTACAGGAATGCCAAGAAATGCTTAATGTTTGGCATTAAATCTGAACTGGGACTGGAAGCAAAGGGGAATAGAGAATTTATGGGAGTATATTTTTAACATGTTTTTTAGGATAAGGGGAGATAGGAGGCCACTGAGTAATGGGTGTATCATTAATATCCTATGCCAGAGAATATGGTATCATAACATGACAATGGACTGAAATTGTGGCTTTCTTCACAAGGAAATGGGAGCCATAATTCATAGTACAGAGGAAGAGCTGACAAATGGGAGCTCTGGCTCTGACACCCAAGTTCATCTCTACACTGCCCCCTCCCGTGTTCCCCTACCTCCCATCGGAGCTTGTTGGCTGCTCTCATTTAAATGAACCCTTTTGGAAAGCTGTTTTTTTTTTTTTTAAGTGAACAGATCGGGTATCTAATTTTAGCTATGGCAGCTTATAATTAGAAACATTTCTAAACTTACTTGTTTACAAACACCTGCACTAACACTGTGTGTTGGCAGTTTTAGAATGGGCCTGTGACAGGAAGGGTAAGGGGGTGGGAGTGGGGGATGTGAGGGGGTCACTCCAGTCTGCTTCCACAGTTGCTGGACATCAGAGCAAATGCAGTTTTCTTTCTTTTTTTTTAGTTTCTCTTCTGGGTGAGTGCCTCCAGGCCCACGCAACAAAGGCACAATGTGCCTGCGTCATACTGCGGGGCTCTCCTTTCCCTGGAATCAAAGAAATTGTTGGTCAGTTGTTATTTGGGACAAGGTTAGATTTAAAAAATGACACCCAAGGGAGAAGTTCTGGTGACTAATTTTAGCAGCTTGAGATCTGCAGTGGACAAAATTGCCTCTCTTGTTTCCCATAACTTCTATATTTATATATCATTCAGCATACTGTATAGCTGATCGATTCAAGAAAAATGAGTGGAGATTGCCACCCATAATATAAATAATTTTACCTAAACTAAAAGAAATATCTATGATTAGAGAGAGTGCTACCTATTTTAAGTGATCTTTCCAACTGAAATTGAATACTATCAGAGAGAGTACAAAAAATGATGCTGCTGACAAGACAGTATTGTCTTGTGGTAGATATTGAGACAGTATTGCAATCTGATTCTCCCTGATTTGGACCTTATCATGAATGTTTGCTAGGATAAATACGGCTGTGCCTTTCATGGAATGCTAAAGTTATTTTGAATGTAAACTTGAGAATCAAATGAATAAAGAAAATTGAATATGTATTCCTAACAGGGTATATAGAATAGATTAGAATGGAACTGTTATGGATAGCAGAATCCTGCGTGTTTGTGGGGAGCATCTACTCCCCTCAAACTGGCAATCTGCTGGAATTTTCCATCATTAATAGTTGGAGGTCTGTCTGGCTCCCAACTTCAGTAACCATTTAACGTCAAAGTAGAGATGGGACTGAAACAATAAACATTCTGTATGCAGGGCTTGTTGGAGAGACTGACATTTCTGGAGAAAGAAAACATGGAAAATTTATTCTTCACATCCGAGCCAAGTGTAGTAGAATAGGATGGTTTCTTTATTGTCATATACAGGGTTAGTCAGATACAATGACTATTTTAAGAGTTCCTTCTTATGACTTCCTTTTAAAGCTACATACACATTCTCAACTCTTAAATGCACTACCTTTGTTCTAGCTTGCGATGAATGTTTAAAGAATTTAATGCACTTAACTGTCTGGTAGTAGGAGAACGATGAAGAATTAAATAGGGAAAAAGGACTTTTGGCAGAACTTGCAAGCTGATTATTTTGACCAACTCTTGTATCAGCTGTGGTCTTTTTACGGTATCTCCTTATATGGGAGTCTTCTAGTTGAAGAGAACCCTGAGTCTCTTGTTTTATTCTTCTCTCCTTGACATGGGATGAAAAATGAACAAAGATAGCACCCCCTCTACACAAAGCTCTGTATTAGAAAGTAGGGATAGAAAGAGAAAGGAGAATAGAATAGATGGAAGACAGAAGTCTAGCCCTGGAGGGCTTCGATTTAGCTGCAAACTTTAGGTCATGGGGCTGAGAAGCAATGAGATATTACAGAGAGAGCTTTGGACTTGAAGAGATCAGTGTTTAAATCTTGCTTCTGACACTTATCAGCTGTGTTTCTGTGGACAAGTCATTAGCCTTTCCGAGCCTCTGTTAAATGGGAATAATAATAATATTACCTACTTTACAGGGTTGTCGTAAGGATTGCATGAAATAAGTCACTTTGTAAAGCTGTAAGTGTTCTATAAATGCCATCTGTTTTCTAGAAGCTATGAAATATAACAGACCACTGCTTATGTTAAATGAGTGATGTTGCCTAGCCAGAATAGACATTTTTTCTTCCTTTTTTGCTCCAGAAAATTTCTTGGATTCTCTTAGAGTCATTCAAGGTGCAAAGCAGAGTAGTGAACAGCTACTGTTGAACATTTATTTTCATTTTTAGTCAGACCTGTGGTTTTACTGGCATAGGGAAATCCCAGTGAGGAGATACCCTCTACCACGGCACATCACTACCTGCGCTGAAATTTATGTCTTGAGAGATTTTCCTGGGGCATTGAACGGTTAAATGACTTATTTGAAAAACTATATAAAGCAACTATAGTTACTATAGTAGTGGTTCCTTTTTTGGGGGGCAAATGGGGTGGGAAACTATATACTTTGGTTTCTGCAAAAATTCCACTCCTTCTTAGAGTATTCTCTGAAGTAAGTGCAATTCTTCCTTCTTTCCTTCCTTCCTTCCCTCCCTTCCTCCCATCCTCCATTGTCCTCTGTTCCTTCCTTTCTTCCTCCTATCCTCCATTGTCCTCCATTCCTTCCTTCCTTCTTCCTTCCTTCTTTCCTTCCCTCCCTCCTTCCTTCCCTCCCTTCCTCCCATCCTCCGTTGTCCTCCGTTCTTTCCTTCCTTCCTTCCTTCCTTCCTTCCTTCCTTCCTTCCTTCCCTCCCTTCCTCCCATCCTCCATTGTCCTCCGTTCCTTCCTTTCTTCCTCCCTTCCTTTCTCTTTTCCTTTTTCCCCTCCCTTTCTTCTTTTTTCCCTCCTCTCTTCCCTTTCCTTTTCCTTCCTTACAGAATGTTAGTGATAGAAGGAGCCGTAGGTGTAATTTACTCTAAATGCATTTATCTAACCCACTTCACAATTGAAGAAACTACATATCAGTTAAAGAACATGGTTCATAGAGCTACTAATAGTCTCTTGACTTCATTTGCAGTGTTCTATCTATTATATCACTCTACCCTTTTCTCTACCACAAGCACTCAGACCTTTGACAAGAAGATACAATCCCCTTTTTCCTCCTTCAGTCATCTAGCTGGCATCTTATATACACTTGATATGTGATGTATGCATAAGTAGGTACTTAATAAATGTCTTTTTAATGTTTGTTGAATTATTCAGGTTTTGACTAAGAAATTTCTTAAGTTTCACATATTAAGTTTTATAGCATTTAATTTCACGATATAGTATTTCCATTTTGATCAACAGAAATATTTATTTTTAATAGCTTCTGGCTTTTTCTATTTAATGTTTTCATTTAATATCATTTAACATCATATTTTCTATTTAATATCATTTAAAATTTGCCCTATCATGTCCTTCATTTCCACCTTCACTGTCTCCTTTTTAATACTTTGGAATGTAGTAACCATCACCACACCTCTCCTCAAATCCTCTCTAAACCCTCCCATAACTCCCACATGAGAAACAACCTCAGTGAAAGGCTTAACACAGGATAGAAGAAAAACAGTCCATTAATAGCTCAAATTGTGCCCTCTTCCATATTGTACAGTAATGTTGTATCCAAGGAAGAAACTTTACTTCGTTTTCCCTTGTTAACTCATTTTAAGCCAGCCCGTGAAATTTCAAAATCTTTAGTATCATGTACTACTTACATTATGTAAGTAATGAATGTAGAAACAGCCTAGTTGAAAGCAGTGTGATTTGTTAGCTCTGAGAATTGTTGCTACCTTAAAAACAGATTAGCATTCCTTTCCAACCCCGACTTTTCTTTCCTTTGTTTGTGTCATGCCTTTGCTTACCTTCAAAAGTGTTCCCATGGAGCAGTGCTTCCAAAAGGTTAAAGGAGAAATCAGTCGGGTGGTCATTGGTATTTAGTAAACATCCACCATTTTCAGAAAGCTTTTAGGCAGTAATGGAATAACCGAAAAGAAGTGGAAGACAGCCTGAGGCCCTGAGGACCTTTTGGTCTCGCCAGGCAGGAAGAACTTACAGTAGAACTTTTGGAAAGTAACATGAGAGCAAATACAAATTATCATTGTGTAACTAAGTATCAACAGTGCTGGAGGAGAGGAATGAAGGCATGACTAGGGTAATAGAATGAAGGAGAAGTTTCCAAAGCTCAGGAAGTGAGCTGATTTTTTGAGGGAGCTAAAAGGAAAATTGAAAATTGAGGCACCTAAATTGTTGAAGGTGGGTCTAATAAAACCCTTAAAGAGAACCACCTTTCTACAGAGCTAGCTGAGGCTTTAAGGTCATTAAAATTGCAGTGTTTTAGGTACATATATCAGCCCTAGCCCAGAAGAAAGATTTTTCTTCCCCATGGTCTAAATGTTAAAGTTAAGATACATTCTTCCTGACTTTCCCCCATGCCTGGAATGCTCTCCATCCTCCACTCTGTTGTCCTTCCTATCTTCCTAAAAGTCCCAACTAAAATCCCACCTCCTACAAGAAGCCTTCCTTAGCCCCTCCTAGTTCCAGTGCCTTCTCTCTGTTAATTATTCCTGTTTGTCCTGTATATAACTTGCTTTGCATTTGTTTGTGTGTTGGCTCCCCTGTTAAATTGTAAACTCTTTGAGCGCAAAGACTGTCTTTTGCCTCTTTTTGCATCTCCAGCACTTAGCACATAGTAGTCATTTAATGTTTAGTGATTGGTTGTTTAAGGTTGGCAATATTCTTTACAGACTCCTCTTCATAGAAGGATGCTGCCAAGAACACTTTTTAGTGTCCAAGTTTTTGCAATCTTAAGGAAAGCTGAATTAAAATGAGGAGGGCAGATACTAAGTTGGAAGAAGAAACATTCTGAGGCAGTCTTAGCTGTGCATACCAAACTTTTCCCCCTTGGTAACTGGCCCTGTCCTTAGAGAGAAACAATGCACATAGGTTAAAAGATTTTTAAAAGACCTGGATTCCTGTCTCACCTCTATTGCAACTGGTTAGGTCACTCTGCTCCTCCCTAAGCCTTAGTATCCTCATATATAAAATAATAATAGTGATAATAATTATAATAGACATTTATATAGCATTTTAAAGTTTACACTGTACTTAACATATATCTCTCATTTGAAACTCACAACATTTCTATCAGGTAGTTCTTATCATTGACGTTTTACAGATGAAGAAATTGAAACCCAGAGGCCCAGTCACACATTGGTGTGACAGGCAGGTTTTGAACCTTGATCTTTCTGACTTTAGGTCAGACCTTCGCCTTTCCACCCACATCTACTATGGCAAGCTTCTTCTAAAAGGGGACTAATAGTACTTTTCTTGACTACCTCACAGAATTGTTTTGATAATTAAATAAAATAGCGTATTTTAAATGCTTTAGATGAAGATAAATGGCAAAAAGTGTTATTGGAACTAGAGCTGTGCCTCAGGCCTAAGAGAAATGAAGACTCTTCTTGACAGCCTGGGAACAAGTGTGACGGTTAAGTATCTACTTAGTTCTATTCAGTCAATGTTTATTAAATGCTTGTTATGTATAAGACACTCAGTTAAGGCGGTGATACGCAGATGGAAAAAAAAACACTTTCTTTGTCCTCAAGGAGCTTACAGTCTTTCAGGGTGAATAACATGTATACAATGTACAAAATGTATGGAGAGGTCAAAGTGGTGAGAAACAGATCGCTTCTAGTTGGAGGGGTCAAGAGAGGCAACATGGATATGTGGGCCCTTGAGTTGTGGGACTTATGTGGAGAAGCATTTTAATAGTTGGAGTGAAGCAATACATTCCAGGCATCGTAGACCGCTTGGGCAAATTCATTCAGGAAAGGACAGTGTGTAAGGGAGTAGTAGATAGTCCAGCTTGATTAGTGTGTAGAATGAACAAAAGAAAATACAATGAAATGAATGAGAAAAGATAGTTTGGGGTTGTATTGTGAGTTCCAGGACTGTGGATGCTAGGATAAGAAGTTTGTGTTTTATTTGGTAGGCAGTGGGGATCTGCTGAATGTTTTGGAGTAAAGGAGGAATGAAATGACAGAGTGATACTTGTGATCACTTATATGACGCATGGACTGGAGAGGGGAGATAGTAAAGTCAAAAGAACCTGTTTGGATGGGAGACTATTGTAGTTGTTCAGGTGAGAAATTCTGGAGGTTTAAACTTGGATGGTAGTAATAGCAGTAGAAAAGAGATCCTACAGATATGTTTTGGAGAAAGAAACAACAGGGTTTGATAAATGATTAGATTTCAAGGGAGATCAAGAAGGGAAAAATATAAAGAAGATTTTGAGGTTTTAAGACCGGATGCTGGTGCAGTTAACACAAGTAGACAAATTATAGAAGGAATAGACTTTGGAGGGAAGATGAAGAGTTCTGTTTTTATATTAAACCATTCATTTAGTCAACAAATATTTAGTACTTATTGTTGCTTATATCATACTATCTTAGACTAGTCAGTAGAGGAGAGAGAAAGTTTAGATAAGACATAGTCCTCCACCTAATTGAGTTTATAGATTAGGAAGATAAGGTACAAACATAGCCAAGAATGATGCATAAGATGAAGTTCATTATAGAACTGCTATTTGAAATGTGCCAATTTGGTGGGTGGGAGGAGTCGTTATTTGTTTGGAAATATCAGAGAAGCTTTCATGGAAGACATAACTTTTTATTTTAGTTTTAAAGGGATAGGGATAAGGACTGGGTGTAAGGAACCTTGGTCGAGGAAATTCTTTCTATCAACTTAGAGTCTTATATATAACTAGGTAGCATAGTTGATAGAACCCTGGGCCTGGAGTCAAGAAAACCTGAGTGCAAATGTGACCTCAAATGCTTACTAAGCTTTGTGACTCTGGGCTAGTCACTTAACCTCTGACTTAGTTTCCTCAACTGTAAGATGTAGATCATCATAGCACCTTCCTCCCAGGGTTGTTGTGGAGATCAAATGAGATAATGTCTGCAAAAACACTTAACACAGTGCTAGACATATTAATAAATGCTCATCACCAGTAGGAATTTGCAGCAGTGGAATGGTTTGATTTACACATGGAGAGGAGTAATTTTAGACTAAGGCTCAAAAAGTTAAAAAAAAAAAAGCACCAAATTGTTGCGGGCCTTGAATGTAGGAGTAGCACAGTTTTCATAGGACCAATGGCAACTATGAATATGCCAGCATAATTATCAATGGCAAAATATAACAGACTCTCCATGTAGAAGACAGAAGCAAAACATTTATTCAGACACCAGAGAGCCAAATCCCAATACCCAATCCAGCATAGCAACAAAGAAGTTAATACACCATAGCACAGCAGCGAGCCATACCATCCTTTAACCTTCTCACAAGCACTCACAAGCCTAGCTGTCTCCCTCAGTGCATCCTCTCTTCCTTCCAGTTCTAACTGCTCTGACTCCCAGTTTCCTGTGGGCTGTGCTCCACCCTTCAGCAAACTCTTCCCCCCAGGCTCTGTGTGATTAGATTCAGCCTGTTAAGGGGCGGGAAAGATCTTCAAGCAGGAAAGATCTTCAGATTTCCTTAGGCCTATTAAAGGGCAGGAAAGATCTTCAAATTCCCATTACCATTACAAATGCTAAGGAGAAGAGTCTGACTTGTCCTGAAAGGGTTCCATTTAGGATGAAATGGACTATTCATAGCATTTATTTGGTGAACTTGATGTTCCTAGTGCAGTTTTTGACCATCATGATTGTTTTTATCCCAGATGATTTTAATAAATTTTATTGGTATTATTTTTGTTTACATCACCTAGATCTTCCCCTTCTTTCCTTCCCTTTCTCCCTTCCTGAAAGTCCCTTATAACAGAAAATTTTTTTTAAAAAGGAAAGAAAAAAAAGCTAATTGGTGACTATGCTGAAAAAAATAGGACATAATATAATGATATTTCAAACGTGTGAACCCCACCATACACCACCCCTGGAAAGAAATGGGGGAGGGCATCTTCTCATATCTATTCTTTCTAATGTCCACTTTCAGTTGTTTTGTGATGTTTTGTCTTTCTATTTGCATTATTATAGTTAGTTAGTTAGTTAGTACCTACTGTTATTTATGAGCTCTGTGCTAAGCATCAGGGAAACAAAAGGAAGCAAAAGACATTCTGTACTCTCAAGGAGCTCCCAATCTAATGAGGAAGACAACCAGCAGACACATATGGATAAAAAGGAAACTATTAAGTGTGTGGAAGATGCTAAAATTAAGAAGGCTTGGGAAAGGCTTCCTGTAGAAGACAGGATTTTAGCTGAAACATAAAAGAAGCCAGAGAGCACTTAGTAGGTGGAGGTGAGGAGGGAGAGCATTCCAGGAACATTACTGTATTTGTTGTTTTCTTGGCTCTCTTTACTTCACTTTATACCATTTCCTATGCTCCTTTATTTATCATGCTTTTAGTTTCTTGTGGCACATGAACATTTCTTTATACATAGGCATGAATGGCTTAGTGGATAGAACACTGAGCCTAAAGACAGTAAGATCTGAGTTCAAATGTGGCCTCAAACACTCACTTGCTGTGTGACCCTGGGCAAGTCACCTAGCCTTTGCTTGCCCCAGGTTCCTTAGCTGTAAAATGAGGATCATAGTAGCACCTCCCTTCAAGGATTGTTGTGAGGATCAAATGAGGTAATGTTTTTAAAGTGCTTAGCACAGTGTCTGGTACATAGCAGGTACTTAATAAATACTTATTTCTTTAATATTCATATTCATTTTGTTTAGCTATTCCTCAATAGATGGTATCTACTTTGTTAAGAACTGACAATTAATTAACAATTCTTTGCTGCTGCACAAAATGCTGCTATACACCTTCTGTTATTTATGTCAATATATTTGTTAGTGATCTTCCCAAATAATTTTTAAGAATTATCCCTGATATCACTTCCCTATTATTTATGATGATTATTTATGTTGCTTTTGTGGATTTTTTTCCCTTATTTGTTTAAGCTCCTCCTCCAGTTTTTAGGGTTGTTTTAATAATGGAAGGCCCCACAGAAAATTTTTGGAACCTTGCCACTAAGCAGTAGTATATGGTAGAATTTTGGCCTTCCCTGGATGGGACGTATGGCCAGCCCTGCTTGATTGAGAGCTGTGGGAGTTGGCTTGTCCTATGCCCTTGGGACAGCCTCTGGCAGCTTGGCCTATAAAAGGATTAGCCTGGGTTCCATGGGACACAAAGCTTTCAGAGGTTTTTTCCTGAGCTCCAAATCTGCAGGTTACTTTTTGAATTCCTGATTGGTGCCACCTAGCAGTTGTCTATGTGCCGGGCACGTAGAATGGTGTCTGGCACATAGTGGTCCTTGATAAGTATTTGGTTTTTGATTGATTAATTAAATATGAAAGGTGAGAGACAGGAAAGGGTCAAAGATGACCTTAAGGTTTTGATCATAGAAGGTTGAGTGAATGGTAGTGCATTGACATATTGCTGATACTGTTATAGACAGAAAAACTCAAATCAGAGGAGGGAAGAAATCTAAGGAAAAGACAATGGGTTTAATTTTGAGGTGGCAATGAAGGAATGTTTTGTCAGCAGCAGTAGTTTCACTGATAGCAGATGAAATTACCAAAGGAGAGAGTGAATGTAGAAGAGAGGACAAACAGATTTGGAGATGACCACTTTTATTAGGCAGGAGGAGAAAAAATGACAGGAATGGGCAGAAGGCAAAGGGGGTAAGGGATTCAACAGTGAAAGTGAGTTCATAACTGATATGGGTAATCACAGGGTCAAGATTATAGAAAAAGGCAAGTGAAGCCAAAGTAAAGGTCACTGGCTGGGAGACTAGGGAGAATAGAGGGACTAAAAGGTCACAATGAGGGCGGGCACAGAATAGATTCCAGAGAATCAAGATAGAGAAATGAAAGAATTGGAAGTTGTGATCACTGACAGAATTTTAGATCTTGGAGGTTGAGGAGTTTCAATTGATAGTGAAGTCTAGAATGTGGCTGCTGAGTGGATAGAGAACAGATGAATGCCATTGGAATTGAAGAGGTTAAGGATGAGGCCAGGGTGCTGGAAGGGTCATCACTGTGAATATTGAGGTTGCCAAGGATAATGATAGGAAGTAAAGAGGAAAGGGAGGCTGTGAGCCAAGTGCTGATATCATTGCTTTTTTTGGAACAACTTTGCCACTAATTGCTGATATCACCATAAAATTATTAGAGCTTGAGTGCTTCATTCAAGGTTTTCATCTTTCAAGTTGAACCTAAATATTCTGTTAAATATTCCAAACCTAACTGTCTTGTTTTCTTCAATGGGTATTACTTCTGTTGTCCCAAGTCTCCCAAGTGGACTCTCCTAATAGAGCTTTGCATGCTACAATTAAGATATTGATTTCCGGTTTTTTTAATTGACTAGTTATTCAACTTTGGTATTTTCCTTTTTTTTTTTTTTTTTTTACCTCTGGTATCCTATTTGTAAAATATAGATAACATTTGTCCCTACCTCCAATGAGGAGGTCTTGAGACCTAATCAGAAAACTTCTTTCCAGGATTCGGAGTATATTAGAAAAAATAATTAGGTAAACATAATGCATTACTATTATTTCTTCTTTTCTTTTTGTCCTTTGCACCTAGTTCAGTGGGCCCTAGTTCATATCACTCCATTTTATGGTTGATGTTTTATCATGTGAAGTTTTATACACAGCTCCTTCATGTTATTTTAAGTAACATCTAGTAAACAGTATACCTCATATTGCTCAAACCTCAGTAAAGATACTCTTGTGCTCTGAACCATAGGAAGAAATTATAAGAGAAGAGTCTCAATGAGAGATGACTTATCTCTGTCTTCCGTTTTGCAGTTTCTTTGTTGCACCTTCTACTCTTTTGTGTTGAAAGGCTTTGTTGGGGGACATAGGCTTTAGGAAAAAATATTTGACTTGGTAGATTAGATTGTAAGGTTATCGAAAGAAAGGATGATATCCTTATTTGATTTCATGGTTTTTGGTGTAATGGAGGCACTTCAGGGTTACTCAATAAATATGAATTGAAGGAGGGAACTTTGTTAAATGTGGAGAGACCAAATACAAGTCTGGGACAGACTCAGAAGAAGAGAGCCATATATACCCATACACACATTCACACATGGTAGCTTTTAAAGAAGAATGGAAGAAAACCCATGCAATTCTTAAGGTTCTTAAAAATTGTTTAAATGTGAGATTATATTAATAATGAGACAAACATGACTTATGCAGTGATGCTGTGAGTGACATTGGAGAGACTTTGTATTGAAGCACATTAGTGAAGGGGGTAGGGGAGGGGAATGAAGAAGAAGATAGAAGACCTTTGGGACTTGTGTATTTAGGTGTAGTGATATATGGGAACATGGAGCTCAGGTAAGCTTATTTTGTGAAACTTAAAGAGAAGAGGAAAATTATCATATCTGTGGTGGAGGAAGGAAGAAGGTTTTATTTCTACAGTCTTCATTCGTTCCTGAGCTATATCAGTTGTTTTGCATTGTTTGGGCTGTATATAATGGGTTCATCTGCTGGTGGGTTGCATGAAACCTGTAGTATAAATATAGGGACACAGGTGCTCCCCTCTTTCCACTGTTCCCCATTAAGTCCCAGGCATGAGTTCTTGCAGACACATGACCCCAGGGGACTGTCTAGGCCTAAGGCTATCAGTGGGGACAGCTATTTAAGAGGTTTTGCTTTTACATCTGAGCAGCCAAATTGTGCATGTAACAATGGGGACCAATTATTACACAGTAGAGCGTCCCTGATGAAACACAGACAGTATGTGTTTAATATGCAGTGAATTACATGATATTCTTTTAAACAATGAAGATGTTTCTGCACCTTTAGGGAGAAGTGTATTTATCTTTTTTAAAAAAAATTTCCATTTGCCTATGAAAGTCATGTTATATATTAACATGCATGCTTTAAAAAAATAATTTCACTGATATACCTAGATTCACAGCAATAAGCAGATTTTTATGTGTGTCTGTGTATATGAATTCATATATACTTGTCTTTAGTAAAAGATTTCTTTCAAGTCTTTTCATTAAAAAACCAGTTCATTCAGTTTTCTCCAGTTAACTGTTAAATAGGTTGTCTTCTCAGTTTAATCATATTTCATGCATGTGCATGAAATTCAATCCCATTAGCAACTATTGAGCACTCATGTGCTCAGTGGTCCTGCATTGCACTCTAGCAAGCACAAAGAACATGGAATCTAAAGTTGGTATTCTAATGGATCTCCATGTTGGTCATTCCTGACTATATTATTGTCAATGGTAGAATGACTACAACAGTGGTTCTCAACATTCCTAATGCCGCAGCCCTTTAATATAGTTCCTCATGTTGTGGTACCCCCAACCATAAAATTATTTTTGTTGCTACTTCATAACTATAATTTGGCTACTGTTATGAATTGTAATGTAAATAGCCAATATGCAGGTGTTTAAATTTTAAAATTTTTTGAATTTTTAAAATTTTAAATTAAAAAAATTTTTTCAGACATATATGTTTAAATTGAACATAACCCACAGGTTAAGAACTGCTGGAGTACAAGAATCCACCTCTTCTGACTACCAGCCTAGTACTCTTTCCCCTATGTTGTGAGACATTTCTGTTAGGTAGAGATTCCACCATCAAGACTATGTGATTTGATCTTCTGTGGAGAGGAAGGTAGGGAGGACATTCTAAGATGGCTGAGGGTCATGCATTGATCCATTGCATTCACCTTCATACAGTTTTTATATCCATCCTCTTCTTTCCATTCACGTTGCCACCATCCAAGTTTATGTTCTTATCATCTTCTGCCTAAACTACTGTAATAAAGTACTGATTGACCTCTCTTCTTTCAGTCATTTCCCTCACCAATCAGTCTTCCACATAATTGCTGAAGTAATCTCCTTTAAGCATAAATCTCATAGAAATTTGGTTTTAAAAAGATGGGTTTTTATTTTAGAGGTAAATGAAACTTTGTTAAAGTAGCTCTGTAATTTCCCATAGGCAATCCTGCCCACTTTCTTAGACTTGTTTAATTTTGGCCCCAGTGTAGCCATTTACCATAGCTAAGACAGATATACAGATGGATCAGCGCTATGGGTTAACTATACAAATAATCTGGATCTATGTTTCATCCATTTGTTGTTTCCTGTTTGGATGGTTAGGCCAAGCTCTCTTATCCATCTCTTTATCCAGTAGCCCCAAAATTGTTCTGGGGTTCATTCTCACCCAGGAGAACCTGGAGGCCCTCACCATATAGAGAATCCTGAAAAGGGATCAGACTTTACTCTGGAGGTTCCCTGTGAGAGTGGCAAACACTTTTGGTAAGCATGCTTTGGTCAGTTTTATGCCTCACATCTTATCAATAATTAGTATATTGTCAAAAGCACTAGATAGAATTCTAGAGAAGAGTTAAGTATCAGTCAGAGGGGGGGGGGGCGGAGCCAAGATGGCGGCGTAGAAGCAGCAAGGTCCCACAACTCCCACACCGCCACCCTAAACACCCAGAAAATACGAGCCCAGACAAAGTCTAGGAAAGTCTAGGACTCTCAGACTCACAGAAATCCAGAGAACACAGCTCTCACTGAAGGCAGCTCGGCAGCAGGGGCTCAGCGCGGCCGCAGGAGCAGAGGCTGGAACAGCCGGAAGGGAAGCTGAGACCGTGGCCAGGCCTGGGGCGGTGGGAAGGAGCTCAGCCAAGCCCAGCAGCCAACCGGCAGCGGTTCTACAGCCTCCAGCACCTCCACATCTGCCAAGGCGTGAGGAGCAGGACGGAGAAGCAGCTCGCACCGCAGTGGAGCAGAGACCCGGCCAGCCCAAAACCGCAGTCAGGCAAGGCCCCAGGGCGGCCACGAGGAGCAGCGGAGCCTCCCAAGCCGCAGCGTGAGTCTACTTCAAAGAAAATCTAAAGCACCGGCCTGAGGGGAGCTTCGGTCAGAGACAGTTAGTGAAAGCTGAAACTTTGAAACTTAATTGGGGCAG
>CM053593.1:100848791-100878575 GCA_028646575.1 Pseudocheirus occidentalis | reverse complement strand
CCTGCAACTAGGAATTAAGATATACAGGGGCTGGGATAGGGAGACCCCTCCTGCCCTACCAGAAAATAGGAGAGCAGAGCAGGGGAGGGGCTTTACAGTGGGATTGCTGTTATGGGGTTGGGGCAGGAGCAAGACGGGCAGAAAACGTGTAATTCAAAAAATTGTAATGAAAATGAATACTGTAAACAAGAAAACAAATAACTAAATTTTAAAAATTTAAAAAAAAGTATCAGTCAGAGGGCAATGGAAATGTGTGCACATGGAGAGTGCTCATGCTACAAGACTTAGCAAATAAGGGACTATGAAGAACTCAAGTGAACGATGCCATTAGAGAAGGGTATGACTGTGTTCTCTAGTAGTATTCCTGTAATGACAGCACAGAACAAAGAGGACCTCCAGCATGTAAGGCCAATTCTCTTGTGTCTGAATCTTGAGAAGACATGGACGAGAGCCCCGTGGGATGGACATACAGTAAAATGTTCATTGTTGGAGAGTTTCAACTAACTACATTGATGATATCTTTGAGTAAGCACAAGTCTGACGTTGTCACTCCCTAACTAAAACAGACAAATGAAACCTTTGGTGGATTTTTATTTCATTTAGGATAAGATGAAACTCCTTCTCCTGGCACTGAAGGGCCTTCACAACCTTACTCTAGACCTTTCTGTCTTTATGACACATTATGCTTCTTTGTGCACTCTTATCGTCTGCTCAAACTGGACTCCTAGCTTTACCCCTCGCTGAGTCTTCCATCTCCCACCTGTGCACTCATGCCTGAAATATGCTCCTTCCTCTTCTCTACTTCTTTGAATCCTTATCTCTAAAGCTCAGCTCAGGTCCAATATTCTCTATTAAGCCTTTACTGATGGGAATTGTAAGTACATTCTTGCTCATAAAATTATCTTGCTTCTAATCTTTTATATACATGTTGTATACCCTCTAATAGAATGATAGTTAATTTAAGGCAGGGTTTGCTTTGGTTTTGGTTTTGTGTTCCAAGACCTAGTGTGTTAATAAGCATATAATAATAGCTAGTTAAATTTATATAGCCCTTTAAGTTTGCAAAGCACTTTGCATGTTATCTCATTTGACCCTCATAACAACCCTGGGAAGTCGGTACTGTTATGATCCCTGTTTTACAGTTAAGAAGCTCAGGTGGGCAGAGGATAAGTGAATTGTCCAGAAGCACACAACTAGTAAATATCTGAGGTTAGATTTGAATTCACAATGAAGTAATATCAGTACTAAACAAATATGCACCAAATTGGTATAGGATCCAGCTTTCTAAAAGGAGAAGTTAAATGAGTTACAGAAGGCAATAGACAGTAAAACTATACTAGTGGGAAACCTCAGCTCTCCTTTCTCAGAACTAGATAAATCTAACCACAAAGTAAATAAAATTTGAATAAGGTCTTCTTGACTCCAGATTCAGCACTCTATCCATTGTTCCATCTAGCTGCCTATAGCTTCCTAGTAAGTGTTAGCTACATTGAATTGAATATCACTTTTGACACCTTCCTTTTATGAGAGGCATCATGATTTAGATAGAGTTTCCGATTTGGGACTTGAAAGACTTGAATTCAAATCCTTTCCACAAACAAGAGATGTGTGATCTTCAGCAGTCACTTGAGTTCTCTGAGCCTCAGTTTCAGGATTTGTAAAATGCAGGAGTTTTACTTGATGACTTCGAAGGTCCTCTATGACTAAGGACTCTGATTCTGACTCAATGAATCCCTTTGCCTACTTCTCATTGGTACCTATAATGAAGACTAGTGAAGGTGAGTGCGGCAGGAAGTATATTCTGTAGCCATGAAGCAGGTTGATATTAATTGGTCTGTATAACTATTGGCCCTTGAACCTTGACCTCATCCTTTCACACCATGCTTTATTCACCTGAATTAAGTGGACACAGATACTGGTCACTTTTCACACAACAGAGTGTGTAGATTTTGGGACAGCCAGTCATTGTCATATGGAACAAAATCCAAGAATGAACTTGGGCTGTTGGGATATTGGTTGTGAATGTTGCTGTCTCTCCCCTACCTGAAAAATACATGTTCCTCCGTACAAAGAGAAGAAGTGAGCTGAGTAAATATTGTGGAACAAAAGTAAATAGAAAGTGCCAGAGCCCTTGTCATCTATTAAAGCAGCCTCAAATCAAACAATCCTGGTGTAAATGAATAGGGCTGGGTTTTACTCCTTCATAGTTAAGCGTGCCTTTTATCCTTTTTTGGATCTGACTCCATCTCTCTTCATAAAGGAGCAGCAGACCAGCTGAAGGATTTTATGAATAGGAAAACCCCAAGTGCCTACAGCTTGGGAAAATGTCCTTTAGATTAGATTGTTCCTGAGGAAAGTGTATTCTGGCTCAAGATTGTGTCCCTTTTATTAATGAATTGGCTCTGTGGTAGTTGAAGCCAAGTATGGTCTTTTAGCTGAGAGTACCAGAAAAAAAATGAATGAACTCAAAGCCGAGGCATAATTTTGCCTTTATATAATGTGTTTTGCAATAAATTAGAGAACTAACTTTATGACAACCGGCAGGACCTGTTATGTGAGTCAGTTCAAAAGCTGGTTAATAACTCTTCTTTTCCTCACCTAAGCCTCCTACTAACTGAGTTTTGAATAAAGGGACATTTGAGACAGTTCTTGCTCAGTTTCTTGGTAAGTTAGCCAAGTTTATCTTCTCTTACAGTCAGTTTCTGAGCTAGTGAAGTTTAAAGGGGGGGTAAATCTTTTAGGTAATATTTTAAAAGAGAGGTGGTAATCAATTTTTCTTATTATTTTCTGCCCTCTGCTTTTTATACTACCCCACTAGCTGGTTAATCATGCAAAAGCTGAACACTTCATTAGCTAGTACATGTTCGCCCATGGGCATTTCTGTAGTAAATTAGTTCTTTCTATTTATACAGGTAAATCATGGCCAAGTCTTTAAGGTACCAAAGGTAAGGGTCAGAATTAATTCTTCCCCTCCCCAAGTTTTTGAGAGAGCTCCTTTTTTAAACCTCTGAGCTCTAGTGCTGCAAAATTGCTTTTTTGAATTAAAGGTGAAGTCGAGAGAAAATATTTTCTGTATAGTCCATTATTGCAGTGGTCAGTGTGGCCTCTGGTAAAACCCTTGCTTTTCAGAAACAAGGGAATATTGATCAGACATTGCTTCACTGAAGTGGCTGTTAAAAACTAATAAGAAGAAGCTAGGTAATGTGGTCAAATTCAGTTTTCAGCTTGGTCCTGGTGCCATCTTTGGTGATGTGTACATTAGGGTCACTGGTTTTAGACCACTTGCCTGCTTGAGTGAATTGAAGAAACTGACATCAGAGGTCTGTTTCTCTGGCTAATCTGCTTATGAAGACAAGCCCTAAGTCTTTGAAAATAGCAATTATTTGGTAACTGTTTGTATTAGTTTTTATTTTTGTATTGGATGCCTCATGCCAGGAGCATTGTTTTTTAGAATGAGCCTCTGAGGTTAGAGAGAAGGCTTCAGGAGAGTTTTATATAACAGAATCGATTGACCTTCCCAGGTAAGGGAGATATCATTTCTGGATGCCAGGTTGGAGAGTGTGGGGGTGGGGTTGGGGTACCATTCCAAGTGAGGGAAGGAGGGTAGCAGGAAGGGTGCCAATGGAAAGATGTTTCAGATGGATGTGAAGAGAAAGGAGCCATTCTAGATAGCTGTTCATCTGGAAAAGACCTGGTATTTTTAGTGAATTGCAACCTAAATATGGCCAACATGATGTGGCAGCCAAAAAAAGCTAATGTAATATGAAATTGCACTAAGAAAAAACATAGTGTCTATGTAGTGATAACTCTGTTAAACTTTTCTATGGTTAGGCTATATCAGCTAAGAATACTGTAAAGATTCTATGGTCTGATTACACTTCCTCTGTTTGCTCATTTTGCCAGCCAATTACTTGACTTTTGAGCTCTTTGCCACGGCAGAACTCTGCTTCCAGAGTGGAGAGAGTTGTGTACCAAATTTCTGGGTTTTGCACAACTGTTGTCCGAGCTATGAGGGGGATGCCCTCTTTACAGCTGCCACAAACTCTGCCATGCTCCTCACCCTAGGACCTCCACCCAAGGCTGCAACCCAGATCCAAGCAGGTCAAAGCAAGAGTGATTACCCTCTGACTGGTTGCTTGGTCACTTTGTCCCCCTATGATTTGTAGGCTAGGAGCTCAGGAGGCAGTCACACAACAGCGGCTATAGTTGCCAAGCAGGCCACCTCTTCTGCCCCAGGGGCAGGGGCCAGATGGCACTCTTTGACCTTTTACTTTGTCTTTGGCGTTTATGGTTTGAGAAGTCTGGAAACTGCCACAGCTGCCAGTAATTCACTCTCCTGAAGTCTGCTCTGACCAGTCTGGGCCATCCCAGATCTCGGCCTCCATGGCTCATGTAGGACTGTGCTAGGCTCCCAGCCTAGTGCAATAGACCCTTCCTGTCAGCCTGCCAGAATGCCTTTTGCTGGAGATTTGTTTCTCTCTGTCACTTTGTGGGTTCTGTAACTCTAAAATTTGTTTAGAGTCATTTTTATTACAGATATTGGAAGTGGTTGGAATGAGAGCTCAAGCAAGGTCCTGCTTTTACTCCGCCATCTTGGCTCCACCCCAGCAGGACTACTTTAAAAGTAGAGTGAGTCATCTCAGGAGATGGTGAGTTGACTCTTCTTGGACATACTCAAGAAAAGTCTGACTGGCTCCTTGTCAGGACCATAACAGAGATTATTGTTAAGTGTTAATACAGAGTAGATGGTGCTCTAAGGTCCTTTCCGGCATAGAATTTCCAACAAATCTTTGAGGAGATAGTTGGTAGGAGAAGATTCTGTGCTATTCAATAAAGAGCATCTTTCCCAAATTAAAGAAATAGAATGTTTTTGGCCATTTTTATGCAAAATCCTGAAACTCAGAAAGAAAATAGAAGGTTCACCAATTTGTTTACCTAATGGAAATCATGCCTTTGTGTGTTAGAGAAAATAGTACCTAGTCACAAATTTGAGATTCCCAGTGACATAAAATTCAGCTTAACAGTACACTGTTGTCCCATGACACATGCTCAGGTTTCACTTGATGGAAAGCATGTGATTTGGCTGATTCTAGAAACTAGTATTTTTTCTTGGAGAAGTTTGACTTCAAACTTTTGTGTAAGTTTATGCCATCAGCTAGTAGACTTCATGAAACTGGATCTGAGAAAGGCAGTAATCAGTGTTGCTAGCTCCATTCCCTGTGCTACACCTCTGGTAGTTTGGGGAGAATGATGACAACAGATGTTGAACTTACCAGTGCCACCATTCCAGCTGCTCTGAAAGATGAAGAAGAACCCTCTCCTTTGCCTTTTATCATCTAGTCAGAAGTGGGAGACACATGCCAAGAGTGTTGAAAGAATGGTCTAGGATTGAGGCCCATGTTTGTGGATAAGCAGGATCAGTCTTTGCATGCCTCTAGTTACCCTATCCAGGGAATGGACACAAGTCTTCTAGTTGATTCTTGTTTCATGTTTTGCCGCACATCTTAGAAAGAAGTTATTGTAGAACAATTAAAATATAAAGGCCTATAGAAAGGCTCGATGAGAAATTGGAAACTTTCTTCACTCAGGTTTTTATGCTTATCAAATATCAAATATCAAAAGATGTTTTCACATCTATTATTTCTTATCTGTGTGCTTTAGGTTGTAATAAAATTCCATCCATAGTCTAGGAATCCCAGCTCTGATTCAGGAGTGGTTCTGTCTCCTTTCTGATCTGTGAGTAGCTGCTTCTTCATCATCTTCTTCTTCTCTCCCCACCCCTTTTTGGTGGTGGGTTGATGATTGCTGGGGGTGAAACTTTATCTTTTCACATACAGCTTTAATTCCAGTGTAATGGTGTGGTTTGCGGAGCTCTCCTTGCAGTTTTAGTTCCTGTTTAAGTACTAAAATCTATTGTTTGTCTCCATTTCTAGACAACATAATTGCTTTGGTAACTGGCAGGAGCAATTAAGTGTACAGCATTATGAAGAAATAAAGGTTCCAGGCCTTAAGATTTGACTTGATTTCTAATTACACTGAGCCCTCTTTGTACAAGTGGTTTGCTAGAGCTGAAGAGAGTGTGTGTGTGTGTGTGTGTGTGTGTAACAAAGAACCAGGGTATAAAAAGAGAGGGAGATAATTCAGAATGGGCTTTTGGTGAGCTGGGCTTTTTGAAGGCAGCGCCTGTTGTCGGGTGGCAGGTTAGTGAATGTTTCTTCTATTTATAATGTGGGTTATATTCATTAGCTTCTGGTGACTTCATATGGTAACAAATCATTACCTGTGTTTTCCCTCTGTTGTTGGAGTTGTTAGGAAATTGCAATTGGAAAGGATAAATCTTGGCCATGGATGAAAAACCTGCCCATTTAAGAAAAGATTATTTTTAAAATAATTTTTTCCCTCCTACAGAACACTTATTTTCTAGTCTCCTTGATTTGGGAGAATTTGAAACCATCAGGAAAGTTGGTGCTGCTTAGACAGAGAAATATAGGTAAATAGAAAAAACAAGTAATATCCTGGCCTGGATTTTTTTTTTTGCCTTGAATTTTTGGTTCCTTCATTTTTATTTTTTGATTTTGCTTAGATAAGGAGGAAAGATATGCCTCTGACAGTGCACTTTTTAAAATTTTTCAGCAATGGGGCTCTGTACAAAAACGACTTTTATTAAACAAGCCATCCATAAGGTACCGTAGGCTGTTTGTGTGTAACAGTATGTTACAGGCTGCAAAGTTAATGCAGTTAATATTCAACTGAACTTTTGGGGGGGGTTGCTAATCCCTTAGGCGGGCTCAACAGAAAGGGCAAACATATTTATAGCACTCCAAATCAGACTGCATTGAGCTGGCAATAGTATGTGTTATAACTTGTAAATGTTACACAATTTCAGCCAACTTCAGGGTAGTCTAAGTGGCTAATGGCCCTTAAATTATTCTTGAAGACCTCTCCCACCAACAACTTGGTTGCTGATATGCAGGAACAATATAGATTATTTTAAAACTCTTCTCTCCCCCAAAAGAAGAGCTTCTTGTTTCTCTTACTCGCCATCCATATATTTTTGACTGTCTAGGTTTATGGTGCTGCTTCATCAAAAGCAAATGATGTCTTTAAAGCTCCGCCATTTGCAGGGCCGCCCAATAAGAGAGTGACAGATTGGATGCCATTTCTAAGCAAAGCTTAATACACAGGAGAATGGCGATGCAGGGTTTCTGGCATTCTGTTCCTGTGCCTTAGAGGGAAAGATGTACCGTTCTTCTTAGTTTAGCTGGCAGACTGGATCCTGGTGGGGATCTAGTCAGCAGATAAAGCTGCTCTGGTGCAGGCCACAGGTCAGTGCTCTCTCCGTGCTCCTGGCTCAGGCAGGAATTAAATCATGAGTTGCAGAAAGTTCCATGGGGCTCAGTAGTTCAGATGAAGGGTCAGACATCCAAAGGGAAGGTGTTAAGTCACCATGCACGACCAACCCCAGTGGGGGACAGTGGGGCAAAGGTGATTCTCTCTTGGGGGTCATAGGCCTGGTTTTCATCATTTAACAAGAATCTTCTCTATCAGCTATTCCCTCTTCTGTCACCTGTCATATAATATTCTAGATAGGAATAATCACATAGAAGCTAAGAGAAAGATATGAAATTGAATGAACATACTTAAAAAAATAAAAGAATAATGCAATCAAAAAGCTACAATACAGGGGGCTGTTATCTTGCTTGTATGTTTCCTGTGCCTTTTGCATCCCTTCCCTCCCAGATACCCAGATACCACCTGAGCACTAATTCTTGCTTACTAGTAGTCTTACTGGAGGGTGGGCAAAGATAAGAAGTGAACCTTGGAAGCAGCAATGTCCTTAGAGGGTTTTTCAGTTTGGGGAGAAAAAAGGGTGGACAGTAGAAGCTAAAAGTGCTGGCTAAAATTGGGGTTTTGGATGATCAGTGGATCACTTTGCTTTCCCTGTTCCCATGACCATGTATGATTGAATTGGCTGTGCATCATACATACTTGCTGCCCAAAGCTATTGATCAGTGCTAAAAACTGAAATTGATAATTCTTCATTGATTTTATTCTGGATTTTTCAGAGTGATTTGAAAAACTCTTGTAAATATTGAAAACATATATCCCATTGATACTTTATTTTACATTAATTACTAAAACAAGGCAAATCACTTTCCCTGGTATGCATAACAAATAAATAATTCCTAATCTATTTTCTAGGAGCAAAATGGTACATTTTCCTTATTCTCTATATTTAATAAATATTCCATTTGTATATATACTTGTGCATATATCTATATTAATGCAACAGCACAGTATATTACATTCAAATCCATGGGAGGGAGACATTATGATACAGCGGTAGGAACCCTTAGTCTGTAGTTAAAAGGAGCTTGATCCAAATCCTGCCCCTGACACTTGTTACCTTCGTCATTTTGGGCAAATCATCTCACCTCCCTAGGTCTTAATTTCCTCATCTGTAGAATAAGGAGATTGGATATAGCCTCTGAGGTCCCTTCCTTCCTTCTTTGGATCTAAAGTCCTGTGAACTTTCATTGGGAGTTAGTAGAAAATGTTAATTATGCAAAAAAGAACATGAATAAAATACATATATGTGCATATATATTTATCTTCTCTCTCTAAGCTCTGTTGCAATCTGTGACCAATTATTTTCCCTTATTTTAATACCTGGTATCCCAAATTCATTAGCCTTGAGGACCACCAGCAAAGTTAAGCCATGATTACATTGTATCATATACAAGATACAGTCTAATGTAATATGTATGATATAGATGTATATATATATACATACATCTCTGTGTGTATGTATCTCTGTCTCTGTCTCTCTGCTTCTCTCTCTCTCTCTCTCTCTCTCTCTCTCTCTCTCTCTCACACTCCTTTTTCTCTTTTTACTGATAGGTAGCTCAGTAGATAAAGTGCTGAAGCCTGGAGTCAGAAAGACCTGAGTTCAAATTTGTCTTCAGACCCTTACTACCTGGACAAATCACTTGACTATGTTTGCCTCAGTTTCCTCAACTGTAAATGGGGATGATAATAGTACCCACCTCCCAGAGTTGTTATGAGGATCAAATGAGATAATATTGGTAAAGAGTTTATCACAGTGCCTAGTATGTAGTAAGTAGTATACATACATACATATATACATACATACATACATACACATATGAACCATTCTTAGTATTATTGGGCATCTAGGTGACACAGTGAATAGAGTACCAGGCCTAAAGTCAGGAAGATTCATCTTCCTGAGTTTAAATCTTGTCTTAGACACGTATTAGCTGTGTGACCTTGGGCAAGTCACTTAACCCTGTTTGTCTTAGTCCCTTATTTGTAAAGTGAGCTGGAGAAGGAAATGGCAAATCACTCCAGTATCTTTGCCAAGAAAACCCCAAGTGGGGTCACTGAGTTGGACATGACTGAAAAACAACAACAAAATAATAATAATAATAATAATAATAATAATAACAGTTACTACTACTACTACTACTACTCTAGCTGTGTGACCTTGGACAAGTCTCTTAATCCATTTGCCTTAGTTTCTTCATCTGTTAAATATAGATAGTAATAGCACCCACCTCCCAAGGTTGTTGTAAGGATCAAATAAGAATATTTTATAAAGTACTTAGCACAGTGTCTGGCACGTAATAATTGCCATATAAAGGTTAACTCTTGTTACATGTATATTTTCATCTGGATACACATCTGTGCCTACATATTCATGTATGTAGCTATATCTATATACATGTCTATGTTTATATGTATATTAGGTTACAGATGAAAAAGTTGATCTGTTTACCACTTTCACTGATGAATAATAAGGCTAAAGAAAAACCCTAATGAGACCATTAGGACCTGTACTGCCACCTGTTCATTTATCTGCCCTGTGATTTTATAGATTGATTTTGTATATTCCCCCCAATAAAATGGAGTTTTCAGGCAAGCATATCGGAAGGACCAGGAAGGCTCTTGGTTAGTGAGACTTGATTTGCTCCATCATTGGAGTTGGACTGCACAGTATTTGATAAAGCTGCTCTATTCCCCTCCTAGGCCCGTTCTTATAGTAAGTGGTTCTTCAAGTGCCCTTCAACCCAGCACACAATGAAACATGCATAGAAGTGGTAGATTAAACTAGGAAAATACTCCATTTGTTACTTCAGAGCACTTTAGCCCTTTAGGACATACATCGATTGTCAAGAAGGAAAGGGAGCCTTCCCATGATGTGCCAGGGAGCCCGGTTTTACACAGTCTGCTGATCGCTGTGACATTCTATAGCCATTAGACCCACCTGTAGAGGTGCAGGTCAGGTGAACACAGGGTTAATGCTGGTCAAGCTGGCTGAGCTAACTAATGCTGCTTTGTATGGTGGCAGCAACCCCACTGTGAACGTGGCTGAGAAGAACTCATTTGCAGTAAAGCACAATCAGCGTTAAAAGAAATAACCATCAATAAATGGGGGAAATCTTGATTTTAATTTTCTTGCCTCATTGTGTGCATATGAGCAGCTTGCCATTTGCATATGGGAATCCTGTCATAACGGTTTCAGGAAGTGATTTGTTAATAATCAAGTTCTCTGAACGGCCCTAAATCGGTAATTGATATGGGTCTGGATGAAGCAACCTTTCTGCCCGCCTATTTTGGGGACCATTTTTGGCAGGGTTTGGGATAGAATGAAAACTAGCCATCAGAACAAAATTTAGGACAGCTGGGATGCTTTGCAGTGAAGACTTTTGGCTCTGCAGTTCAAATAATCACAATAGCAGCTCAATTTAGCCTTTGGCTGGATGGCTTTGGCAGGGCACAATGAAAAATAATTATTTCATGGCCTGCTTATTTGTCCCTTAACCAATAAACTCGCAGACCTCTTCAGGCTTATGTAAATATGCTGCTGTGGATGAGACTGAACAACGCCATAATATCCCCATTTAGAAGACTGTTATACTTTACCCTTGGGAGGGAGGGGGCAAAGAACCCAAACTTTTTAAGTCATCTGTCTAAATAGGAAAAGGAAAAAGTTTGGAAGGAAAAAAAGACCCAGAAAATTGAGACCCAAATATCAGCCACAAATTAGGTTTGAATCTTTGCTCTGAGATTTGTCACCTGTGTAACTTTGGACAAGTAATTTAGCCTTTTCAGGCCTCAGTTTCATGATCTGTAAAATGAGGTACTATGTCTAAATGATCTCAGTAAATCTCTTCTGTCTCTACAATTATGTGAGCCTCTAGGAAGCAACATGGTACTAAGGAAAGCTGGCTGGGTTTGGAGTTGGAGGATCAGGTTTCAAAACTCAGCATTGTGACCTGGGTTACTAAATTCCTAATATGTAAAACGAGATGGTTGGACTCTCTGATCTCATAGGTCCATTTCAACTCTAAATCTATCACCCTAAGATCCTGAATGTAAAAGGATGTCTAGGTCTCTTACTTAAAAATGATGGCATTAGGAGGCAGTATTTTGAGTGAAATAATAAGCAATTGTATACATATATATATATATATTCATACACACATATGTGTATATGCTGTTATATAGTTTTGCATATTATTTTAGTGATCATAAAGACAGGTCTTTTCCTTTGAAGCTTTAATTACTTGGATGGCAGATGACAGCTCCCAAAACTCTTAGATAGTGCCCGGCATGAATTTCCTTTATTTAGCTGACCATAATATAATTTTATCTCCGTCTCTTGTTTTTCATATTTTTGATCATTTGAATGATACCATTAGGAAGAGGAACAAATCATGGAAACAAGCTTTGCTGCCCCTTTCCTGCTTTATGCTCCAGTCCATCCATTCCTTATTTTTTATTTCTTCCTTTTTAGACCATTTGCCTTTCAGTTGAGGTGTCTATGATAGTTGATGATCAATTCTTTTTCTGAGGGAATCCTGTGCTGTGTAGGTCTTTTGATTGAAGCATAGTTCTAAAGAGACTACTCATAGATTTAAGCCCTTTAGAACCCAATAAAGTCACTGACTATCCCAGTAACTGTAGCCAAGAAGAGTGTGCAAATGGTTAACAAAAATCCATGCCTGCTCTGGAAGAAATAACTGAGAAGGGGCTTTGGTATCATCTTTATATATGAGGAGCATTACCTTCTTAGAGACAAAGCCATCAGCCAAATAATGCTTCCCCACCTCCCATCATTTGTTTCTTCCATTGCTAATGGGAAGGTTCTCCCTGTTTTGAAAGGCCTGCATCAAATCAAACTCATACTACGATCCTCATGATCTCTTTTTAATGAGTGGCACTTCTTTTCAAAGTGTCATTTTAAAAAAAATCAGCAGTCATGTCATGCATCTGGATGAATTTCTAAATGTAAATGAGATTCTCCCAGTAATTTATTTACATTTGTTTTCAGCACAACAAATGAGACATCACGTAGCTTCATAATTTCCCATGACCGAGTCACCAGCATGCGGTGTGTAATTTACCATGATTTAAGATGCTTATCTGTAGGTTTCTGCAACAGTACCTTGCTAGGGCTATTTTTATTTGGGGGTGGGGGGGAAGAAAGGGTGAAGGGAGGGAGAATCTCCTCCCTACTAACTTCTTTCTTCCTTCTCCTAATGCCGTTCTCAAGTTTTCCACCTAAACAAAAATCAAGTTCATTTTGGGGTATATTGAAAGAAGTGACCTTTGCTAATGTCTCTGAAATAGGTCAATTGTGAATATGTGTTTGATTTTTGTTGGGGAAGGCCTTTTCCTAGATTTTTCCTTTGAAAGGGAGTTAGCGGTGGCTAAGAGGGCTTTGATATTAAGGAGGAGAAGGTAATACTTTCTTTAGCATTCATGAGCTAGGGTAAGCTGCTTTCCTAAGCCACAGTTTCCTCATCTGTAAAACAAATGGACAACCAACCAGATCATTTCTGAAGCACCTAGCAGCTTTAAAATTGTGCATACAAGTCAGAAATTCTTAACTTTTTGTATATGTCATGGACTCCTTTGGCAGTGTGGTAAAGACTATGTATGAACCCTTTCTCAAAATAATGTTTTTAATGCATAAAATTGAACACATAGGATTGCAAAAGACACCAGTTATATTGAAATAAATAAATATGTAATTTTTCCCATAGATTTTTTGGCAGTCCATGGACTTTTGGTTAATAACCCTTGATCTAGTTCTTCATGGGTCTTAAATCTAATGAATTAGTGAATGTTCTGGGAATGGAATTCTTCTTGTGTTTCAGGCAAGGATATTTTTTTTTCCAGCAAAGTACTGTTGAATTAGATAATTGACTTATTGGTTAGAAAATACCCAAAGCTGAAGAGGAAAGGGGACAGAGGGAGAAGGAAAATCTTCATAAATTAAACATTGTCATTTAAAAACTGGTGACAAGTTTTGTTTTTAGTTTCTTTTTGCTGTTTTTGAAGTTACCGTTACGGCATAATTTAGGACAATAGGTAATGCCAGGATATATTATCTCCTTTGATATTTCGAAGTGAATGGTGGAAGGTTAGTAAGCCATTGTCCAGTTCCTTCTGAGCCCTTCAGCCTGGTGCAGTATTTCACTAGTGGCATAAGAATGACTGTATTATTGAATCTTCTAGCTTCAATCATTGTAGCTAGGGAAAGGATAGGGATAGGAAATAGGGACTGGACCCGTGATTTCATTATTATAGGACGCACTCAGTGAAGAAACTCCTACTGATTTCAGTTCAACACCTTCTTGGCAACTTAAAGAGCCCTAGAGAGGTACCTAGCACTGAGAACAATAATTTATATAGGGTCACACAGCTTGCCTGTCTTCCTTACTGCAAGGCCAGTCTCTATCTGCTGTGTTCTTCTGTGTGTGCTGTAAAATCAGAGTCAGAGGGGATTTAAGAAAAGAGAGGGAGTGGTAGAGGTATGGCAAGAGGGGACACATCCTAACTGGGTATACTTTGCAGTCTAGCAAAGTCAAAGTAAATAGATGGATGGAGGACAGATGATGAAGCTGCCTACCTCCTAACAGAGAAATGATTGATTGAGGTGCAGAATAACACACACACACACACACACACACACACACACACACACACACACACCTGTGTATTAACATGGTCAATGTGGAAATTTGTTTTGCTTGACTGTTCATGTTTGTTAGGAGAATTCCCTCTCCTCCACTTGGGAGGACCTAATACGAAGGTGAGAAAATGGATCTTTGTTCATTAATTTAAAAAAAGAAAATTAAAAACTAAAGAAATTGAAGCCTGTTTGTCATTGTTTTGGTGGGGCAGTTGAATCTTCACACAATCACCCTACCCCACCCCCTCTAGCCCCTTACACATTGATGTCTCTGCCCAAATGAGAAGTGGGGAGGAAGAGATTCAGGATTCTTGGGTCATTTGAACATGACTTAAACTATTTTATGTCCAAGATTGTGGGTTTCACTGAGATTTAAGATTTTGAGGTGACAATATGTGACAATCTCATCTCCTTATTGGCACTGATGTTAGGGGCCATTCTACCTCATTGTCATGGGAAGTTTTGTGTAAGTATTAATCTGGGGTTTGAGTTCACATCAGAATAGTACATAATTGCATGTGGAAATAAGGAGAAACATCTTATTAGTGTTTATTTCTTCAACGGAGATTGCAGAGATCCTTCAACAACACCATGATAAGGAAAAGTCAAGCAAAAATTGGATTCCCATTTGTAGAGAATATTCAGTTATTAAGCATTTAATGGATGCCAAATACTATATTAAGTGATAGAATAAAAAAAAAGTCCCTGATGTCAAAGAACTTATATTCTTTCTGAGGAGACACATGCATTAAAATGAGCATATAAAGAATAATTCCAAAATAAATACAAGGTGGGCCCTGGTGTTTGAAGGGTCATTTAAAAGCTTTGTGTAGATGGTGGTGCCTAAGCTGAATCCTGAAGGAAGTAAAGAGATCTCCCAGACATAGATGTAGAAGGAGGTGATGAGGGAAGGCAAATGCATGTTCTCATGAAGGCAAGAAAGATTTCGTATCCTGTGTGGCAGTGTTGTATCTTAGAAGGAATTAGCTTTTCAATCAGATGATCTGGGTTTGAATCTGAGTTGTTACTTACTACCTGTATAATCTTAATTAAAGAAAATGGACTTTCTTTTTTGACTGTAAAATTAAGAATTTGCACTAGGTGACTTTTATGGTCCCAACTCCAAGGCCAAGATTTTTTGTCATAACGATGAAGTTACTGTGATACTTTTTTAAAAATAGGAATTGCTGAGATTAGATTCACAGCATTTGGCATTATTTGGTTGAACAAGGCATCCCTCCTTCACTATTATGATTAACTTGCCATTATCCACATGTGACATCCATCCTGTAGATTATCTGAAGAAAATGCTGAATTTAAATTTCCTATTGTTTTCCTTGTCTCTTTTCTGCCTTTGATATCCCTTTGAGTCACCACTCCCACCCCCCTTGCCCACACACCACCCTTGTCTGACAGAGCAAACTCAAGGAGTACAAAGTATGATACTGGCCTAAGTAAAATAAAATTTGAAAGGTAATTTTAAAAATTTTGTTATATGCTCCAAATCCAGACATTTTTTTTCCTTGCCACAAGGAAACGTTGTATTAGCATGAACAATAGGAGGGAAAGGAATAAGCATTTATACAGCACCTGTTGTATGACAGCTATTGTGTTATGCACTGTACAGAAATTCTCTCGTTTGATCCTCAATAGAGCTTTGAAAGTTGTGAGCAAACTACAGCACTGAGCTGGCCCTTGGTCAAGACGATGAGAAATTATCATCTACTCCCACACCCGATGAATCATAGTTATGAGTTAAAAAACCTAATTTTTAATACCAGCAAATTAGAAACATTTATTCAGAGCCAGTTTGTGCAAAGAAAAATTTTGAATTCATGTTCCTTAAATGATAATTTGTCTAGTTTCTTCAGTCTCATGCACACAGGTGATATATATATATATATACATATATATATACATATATATATATATACACATACATACATATACATATATATGTATATATGGAATGTCATTTCTGGGAGGGAAGTATGGCATGTGAAAGAATCAAGAACATGACTCTACATTCTTTAATATTTAATCTACTCTGATCAATGTGATGACAAGACACAATTCCAGAAGACAGATGATGAAGCATGATATTCACTTCCAGACAGAGGGTTGGTGGACTCAAGGTACAGAATGAGACATATTTTTGAACATTATTAATTGGGGATTTGTTTTTCTTATTTATGCTTCATGGTTAACAAGGGTTTCTTTTTTCTTTAGTGAGGGGAGAGGAGTTGAAGAGAAAGAGGCCATTTATGGTAGGGTCACCCTCACCCCCAAAAAAAAGAAAAAGAAAGAAGGGGTTCATCATTTAAGCATTTTTAAATGCACAGAAGAGAACAGGAAGAAAACCAAAAGGAAATACATTTGAAAGTTACATGTGGAATTTGTCATATACTTAACAGGAAAAGCAAACTGAGAATAATAACAGGTTTCTGGGTTCATTTATAATTCTCTTTTTCTATTCCATTTTGTATATGGTTATACTTATTTTGTGTTTATTAAGTTAAGAATTTTAAAAAAATTTTATATTGAAGGTTGTCAATCTATTCTGATTCTTTATCTAAATGTCTCTCAGAAATCTCGGAATAGAATAGGTCTTAGCCCACCAAGGTCTTTGCTTTGGACCCAACAGGACTTCATATCAACAATATAAAAAGTTGCTTTTCTTGGCATTGCTCTGTATGGGACATTTTTTCCCTTCCCTTGGATACTGGACTCAAACAGGTCCCCCTGTATTGTAAACATGGCATGCATACTGAATAGCATCAGAGAGCTGATTAAGAAAACTTCTTCCAAGTGGGATGAGATGCACTTAGAGAACTCTGTGTACCTGCATTCCCTACCCCTGCTACCTCTTCCCTCCTCCCTCCCAGCTCCTTCATATTCTAAAGCAGGAATGCTTTGTTAAAATGCTAGTTGCTGTTTTGGCTGATAAAGGAAGCCTCATAGAGTAGATGAGATTAGTTTAGTGAGCATGGCAATGTAAGGGCTAGTGAATTGTGTTTTAGGGACATTTCAGATAGAACACTGAACTGGTTAGGAAATGGAAGTCTTTGTCAGAAAACCTCCCTGATCATTGTGAATTTTTACTCATTTTTTCTCAATTTAGAAAAAATATCTATCAGTCATTTCTTTTCTTTTTAATATGGCTTTAGGATTCTTCATTTTGGTAGAAAACTACAGCATGAGAATTTTTGAGTTCTCTTAATAGTCTAAAATCTGTACAGTAACTGCCTTCTAAAACATTTTGGGGTTTTGTACTTCTTAAGCAAGCACACTTTGCCACCATCCCCAACTTTCTACCTCTAATCCCATCCATAATGAAAAGACTATTAATGAGTCTTCATTAATGACTAGTTTTTCTTAGTGTAAATAAACTACTAATTCATGTTAGATACCAAAGCACAGATATCACCATAGGTTAAACTTTCTTAATATGAAAGACTAGCTAAAGCTTTACTTGGAGGACCCTCAGACTAATAGTGATCTCCAGATCACATTCTAAATCTGACAGGGCCAGTATTCTAAAGAACTTAGAAAAGTCTAAAAAAAAGTAATTACCCTGTTTATCCTTGATTGATTATTACAAGAGGAATTGGGTTACCCCTTCAAATTGCCTGTATCTGTCTTTTTTATATGCCAGCAATACAGGCATAAAATTGAGGGACTTTGGAGATACTTAAGAGGTCAGCAATGAAGATAGCTGAAAAATTCAACAGTGAACTTCCTGAAGAAAATTTTAAGGAATATAGATCATTTAATCCTATTAAGAAAAGGTTGAAGTTCAGCTTAATCAAAAGATGAACGAAATGTTGACAGATTTACTATTCTCCTTTTTATCTGATAATGGGCCAGAGTTTCATCCAGAAAGATGTAGGTTATACATAAGCAAGAATTTTCTGATGGTGAATATTGGTAATGTTTGGCTTGAATTACCAAGTGAAAGTCCCCTTCTCTTAGCTTCTCTACAATCATCCTTTGTAGGTGCTATTATTTTTTATTTTATTTTATTAATTGATTTATTTACTTTTAGTTTACAAGATCCACAATCCCTTGAGTTTCAAATTTTCTCCCCTCCCTCTCTCCTCTGCCCCTCCCCCCATAGCAGCATGCAATCAAGTATAGGATCTGCAAATACTTTCACATTGGACATTGGTCTGGTTGTATAGAAGGGTTGTAACCGATGGAGTGAACAGTGGGAAAGAAGAAACAAAACCAAACATGCAAAAGAACAATAGCATGTAGATTGCTTCAGTCTCTATTTAAACTCTGTTTTTTCTAGATCTTTCTTAGAATGTAGACATCTCCTTCTATTCTGAGACTTGTAGAGTTGTCTTATAACTGTGCATTGCTGAGAACAGTCCAGTTTATCAAAGTTGGTCACCACACATACGATGTATCTGTGACTGTGTACAGATTTTTCCTGGTTCTGCTCTTCTCACTTAGCGTCAGTTTGTATGAGCCTCTCCAGGTAAATATGAAGTCCATCTCCTCACCATTTCTTATAGCACAATAGTATTCAGTTACATTCATATACCACACCTTGTTTAGCCATTCTGCAATTGATGGGCATCCTCTTAATTTCCAGCTGCTATTATTTTTAAGAGCAATGTAATGAATAGTTTATTTCCTTTCCTTTATTTTTAATACACAAGATGTTGGAGAAAAGTTACTTATATTTTTTGATGTGTATATATATCTATATGTAAAAATATAGTCATTTACATGTTTATAATTTCCACTGGTTTCTTTATGCCTTACTTCTGGTATCTTCACTGGTCCTGTTAAGATGATTTGGGGAGTGGGAAATCTAGGTAGCATAGAGCTCTGGCCCTGGAGTCAGGAGGACCTGAATTCAAATCTGACGTCAGACATTACCATGTAATAACTGTGTGAACTTGGTCAAGTCACTTAACCCCAATTGCCCTGACTGTCCCCCTCCAAAAAGACCAAAAAAAAAAAAAAGAGACGATTTGGGGTCAACAATAGAAATGACCAACAAAGTAGATCATTTTTTTTAGATTGTTGTCACACAGCTATTGAGTAGGATCTAGAAATTACCCAGAAATGTAATTTACCATTGGATAAGGCAACTGAAATCTAAAAATCTCAAATAAAGAAGAAGCTTTTATTTGTGTGCTATGGTGCCCCAGTGCTTTCTGCCCCAAGTTCAGTTCCATAGCATTTGTACTGCTGAACTAAATTCTAATGCTACCCCCAAAATAAAACTCTTATCACTTACTGTAAAAATGACAGGCTTTCCTCTAGAATTTGGTATTGTACTCAGAATGCTGCTAACTTATGTTTACTCTCTGACCAAGGGATACCACTACTATGCGTGTGTCCCAAAGCAGTAAGAGAAAGGAGGAAAGGATGCATATGTACAAAAATATTCAAAAGAGACTTTTTGGTTGTAGCAAAAACTTGTAAAACTAAGAAGATGCTCATCCCCTGGGGAATCACTGAACAAATTATGGTATGTGATTATAATATAATTCACACACTATAAGAAGAGGTAGCTTCAGAGAAACCTAGAAAGACTTAGATGATCTGATGGAAATTAGAGTGAGCAGAACTAGAAGAGCAGTTTATAATTATAATGAAAAAAACAAAAAATTGAAAGATAGGACTCATCCATGTAACAACTAACCACAACTCCAGAAGACAACTGATAAAACATACAATGAAATAAATGCATTTTCAGAAAAGGCCAATGCATGGCTTATTTAAGTTGACTCTGCTTATTTATTCCAAGGGGGCTGTTTGTGGAAACAAAATTGAGGAGGAAAAGATACTGATAGAAAGTGATGGTGATAGAAAAAAATGAATGGATGAATGAATGGATAAAACAATATGTTAAATGTTTTCGTTGTACCAGATATTGTGCTAAGTACTGGGTATGCAAATATAAACAAAATGAAAAAAAGTCTCTGCCTTCAAGGAGCTTTTGTTCTTCTAGGGGAAGACAACAAAGGCAAGTCTAGGGAGTCATGAAATTGATAGAGTTTGAAGTGAACATGGATGGCATAGGTACTCTCCCTCATTTGGAGATTCTGGGAACAAAATCACTAATCAGAGGAGGAGACCATGGAGTTGGTGGGAAGTAATGTCATGTCTGGAGTTGAGTTTTGAATGAGAAAAAGAAAAAGAATGTCAACAAAATCTTTTTTAAAATTACTAAAAAGAAGAGAATGACATTGGAAGGGAGACACAATTCAGTAGGGCAGCTTTGGAACTAATATATTGAATTTATTATATATCTTTAAAATAAAGCTGAATGTAATTGTTAATTTTCTATACAATCTTTTTTTCTTCAGTTTTTTGATATGGAAATATACATGTTTGTTGATATTTATCAAATTTAAAATAACAAAAAATATAAACTAAAATCCTGAACAAGGATAGGCTTTTTTTGAGTACCATTTTTATCTTTGAAGCCACTCACTGATGTTTTATTTTTACTGTGCTGTATGAAAACATATGATACTAATTTTGTAAGTAAAGTTGACACATTCTAATGACAAGAGCACTGGATTTAGAGTCAGGGGACTTTGAAGTCTGGCTCTGAAATTTATTATCTGTATGGCCATGAGATAAACAAGTACTTGACTTCTCCATGAGTGCTTTTTTTTTAAAGGTTTTTTTTTCATTTTTACATTACAGACATTTGCTGGTTACTCCCATTTCATGAGAGATCTCTTATAAGAAAGTGCAATAGTTAAATGAAACTAATAATGTCAGTAACCTCATCTGAAAGTTCTTACATTTCATATCTATACTTCCTCCTACCAAAAAAAAACCAATTTTCTTTTTTCCCCCTCTTTCTATCCCATTGGGAAAAAAAGAAAAGAAAAACATTTCTTGAAACAAATATACTGAATCGATTAGTTAAATTCCCTCAATGACATATGTGTGTATAAAATATGTGGGTATGTGCCTCATTCTTAAATACATCCCCTCTCTATAAGGTTTCATCATTGGTCCTCTGCAATCATGGATGATTATTATATTGTTCATAGTTCTTAAAGCTTTCAGAGTTCTTTTTGTAGTGTTATATAAATTTTTTCTCATTCTCAGTTTATACCATTCCTTGAAAGTGTCCATTTTTATAATATTGATAATCATAATATAAATTGTTCTTTTGGTTCTGTTTACTTCACTCTGCATCAATTCATGTGAGTCTTTCCATATCTTTTTGAAATCATCTGTTCTTTTTTTTATAGCACAATAGTATTCTCTCACAATCATATGCTACAGCTTATATTTAGTCATTCCTCAATTAATGTCACCTTTTTAGTTTCCTGGTTTTTGCTAGCACAAAAAGGACTGCTATAAATATTTTTGTGTATAAAGGATCTTTCCCTCTTTCACTGATCTTTTTTTTCATATAGACCTAATATTGGTATAGTCAGGTCAAGCAACATGCAGCCTTTGGCATCTTTTTATGTACAATTCCAGGTTATCTTCAAGAATGATTGTAGCTATTCACACCAACAGTATGCTAAACGTGCCAATTTTCCTACAGCCTCCCCAGCATCAGTCATTTTCCTTTTTTATCATTTGTTAGTCTGATGAGGTTGAAGTGGAATTTCATATTTGCTTTAATTTGTATTTTTCTAATAATTTGTAGCATTTGTAGCATGGTTTCTTTCTTGAGAGTTGCCTGTTTAGATCTTTAGACCATTTATCAATTATAAAATGAGTCTTTTTCTTATAAATCTGAATCTATTCCTTATGTATCTTGAAAATAAGATCTTTATCAGAGAAATTTGTTGCAAAGATTATTTCCCAGTTATTTCCCATTTAATCTTAACTATATTAGATTTCAATCAGTAAACATTTATCAAACACCTACTTTGTGCCAGACACTGTGCTAAGTGCTAGATTTGTATATGGAAAAACATTATCCATTTTTATTTTCTATAATCCTCTCTACTCTTTGCCTGGCAATAACTTTTCTCCTGTACATAGATCGGGTGGGTAATTTTCCCTTGTTTTTCTAATTTATGACTTTATATATCTAAGTTATATAACCATTCAGAACTTATCTTTGTAAAAGGTGTGAGGTGTGAAGTGTTGGTATAAATCTAATTTCTGGCAAATTTTCCCAGCAGTTTTTGTTAAATAGTGAATGCTTATTCCAATAATTTAGGTCTTTGTGATTATTGAATATGCTAGGATACCAGATATGTTCGCTTCTGTATGTTGTGCACCTAATCTGTTCCACTGATCTCTCTATTTTTAAAATCTGAACCAAATTATTTTAATAATCACTATTTTGTAGTGTAATTTGAGATCTGGTACTGCTAGTTCTCTTTTATCCCATTTCTTTTCATTCTTTCTCTTGAGATTATTATTTTTCTAGTTTTAATGAATGATCATTTCATAATTTGACATAACATTGAAAAAAAATAAGACAATTCCTGCCCTCAAGGAACTTCTATTCTAATGGAGGAAGACAAGCATACCTGGATAAAAAGAGGTTTTGAGAGGAACCTTCGACCATCTAATGGAGGGGAGGTACCCCAGGGACAGAGAATACTTCTGAAGTGTGAGTTCCAGATCTGAAACAGTCTTCTAATATGCATGGTAGAGAAGAGAGAGGAGTGCAGCCTTGTGGGAAATGAAAAGTGTACCTGAATTTCAGTAAGACATATGACAAATTCTCTCATCATATCCTTATGAATAAGATAAAGAAAAATGGCTTAGATGAGAGTACAGTTAGGTAGATTCAGAAGTGGTTGAATGAGCATGAATAAAGAGTTGTCATTGGCAGATTGATAGCAAACTGGAGGATGTCCAGAGGAAAGTGATCCGGATGGTGAATAGACAAAAATCAGTCATGTGAGGATCTGCTGCATGTGATGGGACTTCACTTGGTTCACATAGGATAGTATTTATGGGGACGTAATAGCTATCTGCAAACATTGGAAAAGCTCTTATGTGGAAGAGGAATTAGTCTTGTTATAATTGGCTACAGAAAACAGAATTAGGAACAGAAATGGATGTTTCAGAGATAATATTCAACTTAAGGGGAAAAAAACTTTATCATTTAGAGTTGTTCTTACATGGTATATAAATGGTATATAAATTACTTTGTCTGGTGAATAGGAAACTTCTTATCACTGAATCAAGCAAAGCCTGAACTTTTTAAAGAAGTGTTAGAACAGATTCCTGTTCAAATCTGGATTGCACTGAACAAACCTATGACGTTTTTTTGCAATAGATATTCTTCAACTTGGTGACCTTGGTTTCCTTATCTGTAAAATGAGAGGGTGGGACCAAGTTATCTCTAAGGCCCTTCCCACCGCTACTGTTTCCTGCTATACATTGACTCTACAATACTAAGTACTGGGTATCTATTCTGAAAAATATGCAGTAAGATTGAAGACTTTGTGTCCTTAATGACATTAATCAAATTCATTCCAAAATGGAATAAAATGACAAGATAACTAGCATTTGGGAGCCTGTGTTCAGTGTAGTAACTTGGAAGAGAAGATAAGGTAAACCTAACTCTAAAACTATCTGTTTGAATTAGTACGTATGCAAATGCTGTGAGGTCCTCATAATTCCCATTCCTACCCCTGGTAAAAGCATGAGACTTCCCAAAAGAAAGAGCAACTGCAGTCATAGTAAGGTTTTGGTAGTGCTGTATTTAGCCCTATATTTTTAGTCTCTATAATGCAACAGAAATTTTGCCATTAAGAATCATTTGAGATGCAAATAGAGCTTAGTATCTCTGTATTTAAGATTTTCTTAAAATAGAAAATTCCCCCCTCCCCTTAGCTGACTTCTTTATTTCCCCCCCCCCTTCTCTTTCCTTCTCTCTTTCCCTTAAAAAAGAAAAACAGCAGTAGCAACAAAGCCCTGGCAATACATTAGTCACTTTTGTGGCCCAAGATGGGGGCTCAATAGGACACCCTCATTGCCGTAAGAGTAGAAACAGTGAGATTTTTCTGTCATTGAGTTCTTAGAGGGCAGATCTGTTTCTGATTAAAGTAACTTGGACCATAGTAAGGAAAAAGTAATATAGACCCTTGTGGCCTGCTCTTAGCCAATATAAGATGAACAGTTAATATTAAGCTATTCTTACTCGCATACATTAACCTCTTATATTGTAAATATCTTTTTGACTATTGGAAGAAGATGCCTCTATATGTATGTGTATGATATGTGTGCATGCCATAAATAAGTATGCAAACCAAATGAATATATATATATATGCATATATACTTTTACTGAATAAACATGTAAGTATATATAACATTAATGTATATAGCTAATAAATATATAAACCAAATGAATATATTATATATGTTAGTTATTTACATTATATATAATTTACATATAAATATGTATTTATAATGTATAAATTATGTCAACATATCTTATGCAATGTATGTTTAGTAATAAATATATAAGCCAAATGAATATGTGTGTATGTTAATTATATATTTGTTTGGTTAATAGATTTATTAGCTATATATACATTAGTGTAAATTATATGTAAATTTAGTAAGTAAAAGTGTGCATACATATTAGTTTAGATGTTAGCTTTTTGTTTATATATGTATATATTAGTGTACACATACATATTAGCTTAGTTAGTAAGTGGTACTTCTATTGAAACTTTCCCTGAATTTCCATCTAGGTGAAACTATTTATTCCTCTCCTGAAACTCTCTTAGAGTTCTTTGTCTAGATCACTCCATTGCCTTAATCACATCATAGTTTGTATTATACTTAGCAATGCCCTGTCCCTCTCAGTAGAATGTAAGCTTTTTGAGGTCAGGGATTGTGTCATCTTTTGTCTTTGTACCTGCTGCCTCTTACATGTAGTAAGGTTGGGGGAAAAAATGTTTTATTGAATTGAATTAGGAAGACATAATACTTCCTCGGAGGTGGGGGGAAGGAATAGACTTTTAAAGCTCATGTATGGAATAACAAAATAAATTATATGCAGCTAGAAGATTGAGTCAGTCCTAAGAAAGTAAGTGTATGGGTTCTGTGTATTTTACTTTCCCCAAACTATGAATTTAATTCAACCTCAGGTGTCTTAAATCTGATGAAATACCAAGGAAGAGAAATTTTCTTTTCCAGCAGGGGTCTGGATGATAGCCCCTAACAAATGCAAAATTTGACATTCATATAAAAGAGAGCTAAACAAGACCAATAAAGAGATGCTGGAAATTGACTGCAGCCAGAGGAAAAAAAATATAAAGTAATGCAAACAATCAACCATTGCACTGTTTACTGAAATCCAAGGACTGACCTATAACTCAGTGCTGCTACTTTCTCTTGTTATTTAGAGTAGTATAGAGAGGTGGTTGATATAAAGAAAATGGATGATTGGATCCAGGTTCATAGGAAGCGGAGTTGAGAAGAGGGTCACTCTTCATTATTTGTAGAGCATCTTATTCAATGGTGTTTCCTTTTTTAGTGCTGTTGGAAAAGTGTTCTGCATTCAGTAGCATTGTTGGCCGTTCTCTGTAATGAATTTCTGGAGAATGTAAGACTTGAAAACCAGAAGAATTGGGGTTTGATTGGTATTTTAGTGAGTAGGGCCTATATCGTATTTTAATCTTATATCTAGTTTTCTAGGAGGCTAGTAAAAGGTGGGGAATAATGAATAATTTTAACAACAAAGAATGGAACCCAACTTTAGTCTCTAGAGGGTAGATAGCTCATTTGCTCATCTTTTAATATTAGGTTTGTATCTTTATGGCCTCCTGATTTTTTTCTACAAATGTAAAAATCTCAGGAAACCGTCTAATAGCTATAACCATAATGGGATTTGTACATAGGTTGCCTAAATCTTAGCTTTGGGTTCAAGATGGAGATTTCCTCAAACTGACCATATGACCTTTGTCTGTTCAACTCACTTTTCTTATCTGCTGAATAGACATTCTCAGTTTCATAGGGAAACTAAAGAACAAAAAACCAATGAAATAAGACAGTTTGAAAAGTATTTTAGCAGTCTGAAATAGAATTTATGTAATATAAATATATGTATGTATACATATATATGTGAGATAGTACAATATAGAATGGAAAAAATCACTTGATGGGTATGATGGGAATGCTAGAGAGGAGGCTCACTGTGAAGTTTGCTTTTAATTCTGGGGCACATATACTATTTTAAAAATACCCCACAAACCTTAGCTTGACAAAAGGAAAGTGTAAAATAAAGCCTTAGTCTCTGCATTGACAGATATTTCCATAGCAACCTTACTGTCACTCAACACCCACTCCATCTAGCTTCAGAAAACACCCCCAGAAATAAATGTCAAAAGTCTTAGGCAGGTTCCAAATTTAAATCAAACTTTAAAATAAAATAAAAAACCCTCAAACACCCCCAGCAGTCACAAAATTTTGAGAAAGGCAGGGAAATGGATGGCAAAAAACCAGGTCCTGTTTCTATAGCTCCAAAGACTCAAAGGGGTAAGTATTGTCTCATCTTTTCCTTCATTTATACCATTACCTGAACTGAAGCAATCACACACCTATGGACATATCGTCTACAGTTGTTTCATAGCCTTTTCTGATGCTTTCAAGGCTAGTGTTAATTCTTAAAACTCTCCACACCATATTCCCTCTCTGTGGTTCCCCCAAGTTAGGTGTCAGCAGCCTTTTCAAAGTGCTTTGCCAAGATTCTGAGCCTTTCATTGTGTTGTGCCAGTGATAGGGAAACAGGGTGCTGATTTTGAGTCTAATGCCAGTGTGCACATCTGACTCACAAGTAAAGTATCACCTGCTACCAACTCATTGCCAGCAACTGATCTCACAGTGGGGGATGGTAGTAGCAATAGGCTTGCCTGCCATCTTGGGCATGAAGTCCCTAGGGGTTGTACACATTACTTGCTGTCTCATTCCTCCCTCTCGTATCCAGATAGTGATTTTCACTGATGCACCTGAACCTAACGTGACATTTCAGTAGAAAGTCATTTGAGATGACTTCCCCTTTTTTATGAACCTCCTTAAAGTTAGGTGGCAGACAGGCATCTTAACGAATTATAGCTATTAGAAAAGCTTCAGAGTTCTTGTCCTTCCCTAACTTGTTGAGTTAACTTGTTAAAATGCATACGGACATAGGAGCAAAAAGACAATGATAGTACAGTTTCATAGTGGAGTTTTTTTCTTCTGTCCATTAAACTCTTCAGCCAGATTTAGTGTAATTGGCACTTGGCATCAACTCAGATCATAAACCTCTTTTCCTGCTAATGAAATATACCTTTCAAACATTCCTCTGGCATACGAAGGGTTATGTTCACTTGTTCCGTAAACTTGCTAATGGTATTTACAGTCACCTTAGCCAAGCATCCTTTTTCCAAGTACCTAATAAAGATGGTTTGCAATAACATCCAAGGACAAAATGCAGTTGAATTCAGAGAAACCAAAGTAGAGGTAGCAGTATACCTAATTTTTCAAGTTGTGAGTTGACTAAAGCCCTGCTTTGATACCTAACCTCTTCATGGCATGAAGATGAACCTGGATTTTCCAAAACTATGACAGCAGAGTTCAGGGTCAAGAAGGTCCCACCAAGATGTGGAAGATTTAAGGAAATCGTGGTAATGGGAGCTGTGTATCAGTTGTCCAAGGACCAGCCTATCTAAGTTCAGGAGGATTCTTCACATAGTTCACTAGTGGGTAATTTTAAAAAAAATTTATTATGGCCATGGCAACATTTCTTTCTCTTCTACTTACTGCCTATGTGACTTTGGGCAAATAAACTTAAACACTTTGGACCTTAGTATCTTCATCTCTGGGGGGTGAGTAGGTGGTACAGTGGATAGATTGCCAGCCCCGGAAGCAGGAAGACTGATCTTCCTGAGTTTAAATCTGTCCTCACACAGTAGTTGTGTGACCCTGGGCAGGTCTCTTAATCCCATTTGCCTCAGTTTCCTCAACTGTAAAATGAGGTAGAGAAAGAAATAGCAAATGACACTCTACTATCTTTGCCAAGAAAACCCCAAAGGGGGTCAAAAATACCTGGACGTGACTGAAAAACAACTGAACAAGAACGTCTTCATCTGCAGAATGAGAGAGCTAGACTAGATGTTCTCTATGGTCTTCTAAAACTAATAATTACAGTAACAATAGCTAGCATTTATACAGAATTTTAAGGTTTGCAGAATGCTTTACATATGTCATCTCATTTGTTGTTCATGATAACCATGGGAGGAATCTATTATCATTCCCATTTTACAGATGAGGATACTGAAGCTGAGAAAAGTTAAAGGACTTGTCTACTGTAATCACAAAGGTAGTGTTTGAAATAGGATCTGAAATCAGGTCTGAATTCGTGTTCTCTCCAGTAGTGTTAGTGACTCAAGTTTTCTAATGCATCCTGACTGGCTGGTATTTAGTGGTAATGTCCATACAGAATTTCTGTAAGGGTCCCATGATTTGTTGTTTTTCTCTGCAGGTTTCATGAACTCAGTTAAAAAGTCATTATCATCATAAGCCTGTACTGGTGCTGTGTGCTCATGATGTTGATATGTATTTTCTTGTTTTAATAAATTCTATGAACAATCAAACCACAACACTCCATATTTGTATGGCTTGGGCTCAAAATAAAAGAATTAATGTAGGATTAGTTCTAAGCAGCATGCCAGGTTCTTGTGAATGGTCAACCACTGGTGAAATTCCAGTGAGTTTTGATGTTTAAGGGTGGAATCAAGAAGTATTGAGGGGGCGGAGCCAAGATGGCGGCATAGAAGGTCCCGCAGCTCCCACACCACCACCCTAAATACCCAGAAAATATGAGCCCAGACAAAATCTAGGAAAGTCTAGGACTCTCAGACTCACAAAAATATAGAAAACACATCTCTTGCTGAAGGCAGCTCGGCAGCAGGGGCTCATCGCAGCAGGGACTGGAGGCCGGCCCAGCCTGAAGCCGAGACCGTGGCTAGGCCCAGGGCGGCGGGAAGGAGCTGAGCTGAGCTGAGCTGAGCCAAGCCGAGCTGCTGCCAGTCTTCAGAGGAGAGGAGCTACAGCCTCCAGCACCTCCACATCTGCCAAGGCCTGAGGAAGGGGGTGGGAGAGGGGCAGCTCACACTGGAACAGAGACCAGCCCAGCCCAAAACTGCAGCAGCGGCCAGGAGGAGTGAGCCTCCCAAGCTACAGCTTGAGTCTACTTCAGAGATCTATTGCACCTGAGGGAATCTTCACATATGCAAACCAGGAATAGAAGGTCAGTGAAGGTGAAAGTGAAACTTTGAAAATTAATTTGGGGGAGAAAAGCAGTACAGCCAATTTACCCCTGGGGGCAAGGAAGCAGTGGGGGAAGGGAACTACTGGAACCAGCGGTGGCCCCCACCAGGCTGCTTCAGAGCCCCTGGCCTGTGGAATCCATGGGGGGGGGGGGCTGAATCGATTGATCAGGGCCAAATGCTCTTGCGTTGAGCAGCCTGGATCTGGATACTGGTCTTGGGTGGTGGTCCTGGGGTTTGCTTTCAGGAAGCCAAAGCTGGGGGGACTTGCAATATCCCCCCTAATAGCTCCGGCAGCTGGGAAAACCCCAGCAATTTGGAACAGAGCTTTCCCCCCAGAAGCAGAGTTTCATAGAGCTAAAAAAAAAAACAGCCAATTAACTGATTGGCCAACATGAGGAAAAGGAAGCAAAATAAGAACAGCAATAAAACTCTAGAATCCTTTTTGGTGGACAAAAAGGATCAAAGTATGGAATGGGAGGAAGACAACCCAGTCCTAACTCTCACACCAAATGCTTCCAAGACACTTGAAGAATGCCTAGAAGCTATACATCAA
>CM053593.1:100758708-100848291 GCA_028646575.1 Pseudocheirus occidentalis | reverse complement strand
TGCCACACAGGAGAGTAGGGGGCATGGGGATGAGAGGTGGGATGACGGAGGGAAGGGCACGGTCTGGGGGAGGGATGCTGGAAGCACACACTTCAGTAAAGGGACAGGGACAGGGTGGAGAACAGAGCAAGGGGGGAGGGATAGGAAGGAGAGACAGATAATCACTGTCACAATATGTCCCCTATGAAGATGTCCTGTATAATCACACATCCACAACCTGTATTATATTGATTGTCCTTGCAGTGGGGGTGGGTGACAAGGGAGGAATCGAAAGCATCTAGAGTTTGAAGTTCTGCAATAGCTGCAACTAGGAATTAAGATATACAGGGGCTGGGATAGGGAGACCCTCCCTGCCCTACCAGAAAGTAAGAGAGCAGAGCAGGGGAGGGGCTTTACAGTGGGATTACTGTTTTGGGGTTGGGGCAGGGGCAAGACGAGGAGAAAATTTGAAATTCAAAAATGTAATGACAATGAATGATGCAAAGAAGAAAATGAATAAATAAAAAAAAAGAAGTATTGAGAAGCCAGAGTTCAAGATAGAACTAGATTTTTTTGTCATTTAGTCATTTTCACTTGTGTCCAACTCTTCATAACCCCCATTTGGGGTTTTCTTGCCAAAGATCCTGGAATTGTTTGCCATTTCTTTCTCCAGCTCATCTTACAGATGAAGAAACTGAGGCAAACAGGGTTAAGTGATGTGTCCAGGGTTATGCATATCTGTAATTGGCTACTAATTGGTCTTTTTGCTTCAGTTCTGCCCCCACTCCAATTCTTCTTGTATATACTTGACAAAGTAGGTTTTTAAGACAAGATCTGACCTGACACTCTTTTCCTCATTAAACTCCAGTGACTATTTGTTGCCTCTAGGAAAAAATATGTAAACTCATTGACTTTTTTTTTGGAGGGCAGTGGGGTTAAGTGACTTGCCCAAGGTCACACAGCTAGTTTGTGTGTGTGTGTGTGTGTGTGTGTGTGTGTGTGTGTTAAGTGTCCGAGGCTGGATTTGAACTCAGGTACTCCTGACTCTAGGGCCGGTGCTCTATTCACTGTGCCACGTAGCCGCCCCCCAACTCATTGACTTTTAAAGTCCCTCATGATGTGGCCCTAACCTGCCTTTCCAAGTCTCATGATGCATTATTCCCCTTCCTGCATTCTAGTCTAGTCAAAATGGCCCCTCTGTTGCTCACACATTGCTCACCTTCTTCCAAGATGATATTTAAGCACCAACTCCTACATAAACTGACCTCCTGATCTTTCCTGATTTCCCCAGAGGCCCAAGTGAGTGCCTTTCTATGTCCTTAAGAGCAGGGATTTTTTTTTCTCCTATCCCCAGCACTTATAATAACCAGCCCATAGTAGATGTTTAATAAATGCCTGAGGATAGATTGACTAAAGCTATGTAGTAGAGAGCAAGGAAAGGTATGGAATTCAGGAAGTAGGCACTTGAAACTGAGTAATCTCCCAAGATATCTCAGACTCAGAGGTAGCCAGGTCATGATAGGTTACCTGGATGACTCTATGATATCAGAAATCAGGGCAGAGTCTGACAATAACTAATTTAGACGATGTCATGAAGAAATAGGGCTCTGGGCACATGGTCAGCAGCTAACAGTTTTTGGTGCCTTTTATCCCCCCATTCTGTGTAAGGTCTTGTCTTCATAGGCCATTAAGGAAATACTTTACTTAGGGAGTCTATCTTACTTAATGAATGGTGTGCTTACCTGCAGTCAGGAAGATCAGGGTTCACGTTCTGCCTCTAACACTTAGTTGTATGGCCATGAACCACACACTTTCTTTATCTGTAAGAAGGGGATGATAATACCAGCTGTACCCATCTCAGAAGGGTACCATGAGGCCTCAATGATATAATGTACATCAAGCCCTTTCTAGATGTTAAAATTCCATATAAATATCAGTTACTATTAAATCTTCTGAAAGAATACACGTACTATTAGGTGGTTTGGCACCCACCTCTAAATACGTTGAACTTTACCCTATATTAGGCCTAGTTTTATATTCCAAAAAAAACCCTAAAATTCAGAGAAACAGGTTTTGAGGCTAGTGTTTGACACTACTCTCATTTGGCTTCTTATAGTGATAGTCAGGCAATGTGTCATTTTCTCCATAGAGTATGTATGCAGCTGGGGAATGAGTTATTTATAATAATAAGACTTAGCACTTATGGAGATATTTGCATAGTAAGCAGATCATATGGAATCTGAAGTTGCCAGTGTAGTGAGTAACCTTGGAATCATCAGGACATCTAATCATTTAATGCATTTATTTGAAGTTCACATATATATGTATGTATGTATGTATGCGTGTATGCGTGTATGCGTGTATGTGTATGTACTTGCAGGCCATTGTCCATGAATATTTTGGCCAATCAGGGACAGAGATTCTCTGCCATAGATTAAGGGCGTTTTTAGAGCTAATTCTGTGTTACAGGTGGGTGGGACAGAAGGGATGCTGAAGCAGAAAGCATTCACATAAGAACAAGTTGCTTTTTCATCCTTCCTTTCTTCACCCCCTTTGCCTGAACTGTGTAACCCCCGTCCCCTTGAACTATTTCTATGCTCCATAATTTTTCGCTGAAGGTCTTTTTTTTGCCGGTGTCTTCGTCCATTTTATTTCCCTACAAAGTCTCCTGGTTTCTCAAGTAGATTCATCCATTGACTTCTTTTCATGGGATAAAACGTGAGAGGAACTAATTTTATCACCACCTGAACCCCAGAATGGAAAGGTCATTGTTAAAAATACTCAGATCTTTATAAAGATTACTGACACCATGTAGGCTGATAGATGGTATTTGTCCTGGAGAGTTCATTTGAGCAGATTTGCCATCCAAGGATAAATACACCCCAAATCACAATGGTAATCAGAGTCACCCGCCTCATTTCTGATGATTTTACAAATCAGTTGGGTTTCAAAGATGCGACAACATTACCCTGTTCCCACACTGAGTTGTTTTGGCTGCAGGGGCGGCTGCCTTTTTTTTTCCAGCTGCATTTGTGAGTGTTTTCATCCCTTGCTAAAATATGTTTTTTAAAAATGTGATTAACAGCCATTTTCAGAGACAGATACTAGCTCTCCTCAGCCAAAGAGGCACAGCATGCAAAACCAGGCAAACATGAAAATAATGAAAAAGGGTATGTTTATTCATTGGAAACCATGTTAATGACTGCATCTGCCCCCCTCATTTCAGACTGGCTGGAATCATCTCTGCTCTTCTGGTTTACTAATGTCTCCACCTACAGTGAAATCCCATAGTGGTGTCCCATAAATCAAGGGTATCCATAGCAGACCTGATTTTCTTCCCTGCATATGTTAAGGATACTTTATTTTAAAACTTACTTGATGACTACACTCAATGGGAATATGTTCATGAGATATGTTGTGGTGGCGATCCTAACACTCTTGGTAGCTTCCTGTTCTTCAGTATTAATGACAAACACCATTAACAACAAACAATGAGCTATTCTAATTTTAGTGGCTTTCATTGTATCAAATATTCATAAAAGGTCAGGAGGTATATGTTTATTTTATAACTGAACCATTTTCATTTTGTATACTTTCTGGTTAAGCAGAATAGGCCTTTTCCTCCTACTGCTCAGGCCTATATCCTGTGACTCTTTGAAGCTTCAAATAACCTCGGAGGTGGACTTGTAAGTAGGCTCAAAATTTAAAACCTAAAGTTTTTTTCTTTTTTACCCAATTACAAATTCTACCTATTCTAAGCCATGATCATAGGATTTTAAGGCTTAGAGATTACCTAAAGCATTCCCATAACTGAAACATATTTCCAATAAATGTCATAATAGCTAATAGCTAGCATTATATACAACTTTTAACATTTGTAGCATGCTATATGCATGTGATCTCATTTTATTTCATTCCTCTACATTTCTGTCCATTGAAATTCTTTCTTTGGTGTTACCTCCTCTCCAGACTGTTCACTCTGTGTCTCCTCTTAATTAAAACAATTTGTGTGATCTTTATGTATCTATCTTACTTACTTACCTTGCTAGAATTTAAACTCCTTGTGGGTATTCTCTTGTGTTATTTTTTATTTTGACCTAAACCATAGGCTTGCACACAGTAGACACTATAAAAAGTTTTCTTTTCTATTTATATGCTTGAGTAGAGTTCTTTGGGACTTTTGTTGGATTAGATAAAAGTCTGTCCTAAATTTGATCAATTTTTAGACCGGAGGCTCTTAATCTTTTTAGTCATCTTCCTTCTCAGAATGTTTTTAAATACATAAAATATAACAGGTCAATAGAAATGTAAATATATATATATATATATATATAAACACAAAATGCATATACAATATAAAATAAAATACAAGGAAAAAATAAATAATTGGCTTTCATAGGAAAAAGTTATATTTATTTTGAAATCAAAAGTTAAAAAACAAAAACCCTAAGCTCACAGATCCCACACTAAGAACGGCAAATTTGCTTTAGAGGTTAACTATTAATTGAGGACCTGAGTTAAAGGATGAGAGCCAAATTCTGGCATAGTTCTCAGGGGAAATCCTGAGTGAGTGTAAATGTACTCTTAAGGAATATAAGTACTGAGAGACCCCCCCCCCCCAAATTCTGCCTTGTCCTTAAAAGCTTAGAGCTTTGGTTTTAGGCCTTGCTTTTAAACATAGAACAGCCAGAATTTGTCAGCTGATTGGATAAGATGGAGAGTGTGTGATGAGGGATAGAAAAAAAAGTCAGAGTTTTTAAGCCTGGGGGAATGGTACATTGGGGTTGTTACCAACAGAGATGGAGAAAATAATTATCTTAAATGAATAAGATTTGATTGGAGTGGGGCAAGGCAACCAGAAGTCAAAGCATTAATAAAAGTGCTAAAGTGTGAATGAAGTGAATATTTTTTAGGAAACATAAGGCATGTTATAGACAGTGTGGAGTTGGGTATGATGTACCTGCCTCTAAATAAATGGTTAAAGTGGAAATTATTTTTACAGGGGATATCAGAAATTGACCAATGTTTACTGACAGAAAACTGAATATTGTCCTGAATTTAAGCTTCAGCTTTTGTATTAAAGAAAAAAAAAGCAAAAATTCCTGGTCAGCGAATTCTGTTGTTGAGGATTCAGAGTAATTGGTGGAGTTTCTATAAATCCTACTGAATATACCTTACGAATAGGGTGGTCCATTTAAATTTGTCCCCATAAAAAGTCACATTGAATTAAGTGGGGCCTGTTAATTGGACCCTAATGCATTACCTCGGGAGCTATGGACTTAAATATTTGATAATTGGAGAAGAACTATCATCCCTGAATAATAAAATGAGGTATAAATGAATTTCTTTGTTTCAAGGAAGGTTCAGTGGGAGGAAGTACTGATATATCTGTAAAATAAAAAAACAAAAGACATTGATAAAATATATGCATATTTTAAAAAGAATAATAAACTAAAACCTATTAAATTCCCAGAAGCTAAGATTGATGCACTGTGATATATGATGGTGCTGTATTAAGTTTGCACTATGTCTTCTTCTGAATTCCCTCGCCAATAGGTATTTTCTACCTTTTCCATCGTTTTTATGAACAGATGCTTTACAACTGGATATGGTGACTAGACTTTACTTTCACTGCATTGTCATATCGTTGGATTGTCATGTCTTATGATTTAAGGTCCTTTAAAAGATTATATGGTGCTATGGTAATTAAAGAGTCAGTACTACAAAGAGGCACTGGGCTTGGGGTCTGAGAGACTTGGGTTCAACCCCTGGTTCTGCTACTTACTGTTTATGTAATCCTGGACAAAACACTTAAACTTTATGAACCTCAGTTTCCTCATTTGTAGAAGGGAGATAATACTTTCAGCAAGGTAGTTTAGTGGATAGAGAGCTACCATGTTGAAAATCAAGAGAACCTGACTTCAAGTCTTCTGACACTTACTAACAGGGTGACCCTTAACAAATCACTTAATTCTTCAATGCCATAGAGGTAATTCTTATGACTGTGACACAGAGATACCTGTGAGGCAGATACCTGCAGTGGTAGAAGTAATTACCTTATTTGGAGTTTCCTATATCAATTAAATCACAGGTGCAGTCCCTCTCTTAATATTTGTATGCCTTCCTTCACAGGGTTATTGTGAAACAAATACTTTACAGGTCATAGAATGGAATGTACATGTAGGTTGTTGTTGTTGTTTTTTGCAACAGTCTCATATAAACAACATTTTATTTACATATTACATTTTAAGTTTTTCAAAATGCTTTTTTCATAGCAAACTTGTGAGAGAGAATATACATTACTATTATGACCATCATATAGGTGAAAATGAGGAGGTTAAGTGACTTATCTGAGATAGAGTGGTTAGGGGACAGTTCCTTTATTTTACAGATGATTAAACTAAAAGCCAGAGAAGTTAAATACTCCTGAAGGTAATAAATACCAGAACTGAGTTTCGAACCTTGATCCCCTGACTCCAAATTCACTGTCCTTGGCTCTCTGCCCTGCTGCTAATATTATTACTCTTCATATGGAATGCATGGCACTGTCTGTGATTAGATATTATGGTATAAGAGTGTTATATCTTCTCATTTTATTTTCAAGATCCTAATGGGTCTTTTTTTTGGAATATGTCAGAGATGCCCCTTCTTTGACTCCTATTGGGACATCGTTCTACCTGCATTTTCTTATGCTTTGATACAGAAGACCACTATTGATCACTTCATTCTAAATGAAAACTTCTTTCATAGGCATGTGAGATAATTCAATATGAGGGAAAAAAATTTGAGGGAAAGAGGTAGGGAGGATATGTGAAGCTTCCTTGATAAGTACATTTTAAAATGAAATCTGTTATTAAAAATGTCATGTGACACATAAGACAACCAACCATAATTAATAACTACATTTAAATGAATTTATTTTAATGCAGAAAGTATCATAACTTTTTTCCAATTTTTCTCTCATCTTCATCATGTAGTTGCTATCTATTACTTTACATTTATTTATCTTCCTAGGAGAATAGTATGTATTCAATTCTTTTAAGTCTGCTTTCATTTGTTTTCCTTTATGTCATAAAGATATTTCTAGATGTCTTTGTAATCTACTTACTTATCCATCTTAATTGTTATATGCTATTATTTTAATGCACCACAATTTATTTAACCATTATCCTATTGTTGGACATTTAGGTTGCTTGAGAGGTAGATTTTTAAGACTTAAATTCCTTACTCCTTAATCTTTAAACACAAAATGACTTCATAGGTTTTATCACTGAGTTTTAAAAGCTTTGATATTTTCAGGTTCTGATGCTGAAGATATTATGGTTGTTTTCGGATATGATTATTAATGCCCATGAAGTAATTTAGTGGTAGTCCAGATGCCAGTCTTCCTAACTTTACTGTGAAAATATCTTTGGCTTATCTTGTCTTTTCCCTTTTTTCCCCTTCTTTGAAAGAAGAAGACAGAAGAAATATTTGGATGGTGCAAGCAATTAAATGGTACTTTGGGAAAATACTGCTAATTGATTGAATACTCTGTTCTTAAATTTTCTAGTTTGAAACTATAGTGCAACTTCTCCGTCCTCCTCTGCTTCCCTCTGCCTCCTCCCCAGCTCAATACACTCTTTTCAATCATGGAATCTTGTCAATTTTGTCAATACTACTACATTATAATTTGGTATATATGTGTTAATTAAACATTCTTCCTTATCGCTGTTTTGGTGAGTGTCCTATAAATTTAATCACTATGACACCTCTGTACACATTACAATCCTTTTAAAGATCTAGAGGAAAATCCTAGAGGATTATTCAAGCACTAAATCACACAGAATTACAGTGGTTATTAGAAGCATTAAAAGTGGTGATAAGGAGCTTTATCATGAATTTGGAGGAAAGCTTAGCTTTATCATTGATGACAATAAAATAAAACAGTAAAAAAATCCTTTATATCAATTTAGTTTATGATATGATAATAATCAGGTACTACATAGTACAGTGCATTACATGTAATGGGTTACATAACATCTGTTGGGTTGAATTTATTGAATTGTTAAAATATACTAAACATGATAGGGATTAGGGACTCCGTGATTTCAGTGATTCAGGGAGCTCCTCATCCTACTGATCTGCCAATCCCAGCCCTGAGTCATCACCTCTATCCATCTGCCCTTACATTCCTATTTCCGAATCCTATCAGAGGAAGTTGGGAAACCATGCCGAATGGACCCACCAGAAATTTGTTATATGTGATTTTGAAATATATTATCTCAGTTGGAACCTCGTTGCTATAAGCAGTCCTAATGTTCCCTATTTGTCTATCACATTCCCTGTTGTAGCTGTTCCAAACCTTCTCCTCAGTCCTCAAGCCCCCATCTCTGCTCCTAGCCCTTTCCCATTGTCTCTGAGCATCTCCTACTTCATTGAGAAAGGTGAGATCTTCTCCTAAGTTTACCTTCTTTACTCCCTTCTCAAAACTCTTCTAAATCTTCACCTTTCTCCGTCTTCATTTGATTTCATATCAGAGGATAAAGGAACCCCCACCTGCTTTGAGGACAGAAGAAGGTGCCCTTAATTCTCAATCCTAAGTGCCTTTGAAAGCATTGATCATTCTCTCTGTTTTCAGTTTCTCTCTTGCTCTGTTATCTACAAACATACCCAGATCTTTCCCATCCTTCTAAAGACTTCACTTGTTCTCCTCTTCCCCTCAAGCTATGATGTCGTGTTATGTATCTCCTATTTTTCTCTAATAAAATCTTGGGAGTAGTGGTCTGTGCTTGCTGCCTCCATTTCCTTACCACTCACTCATTTCTTAATCACTTGTAGTCTGCTTCTGACATCCACCGCTCTATTGAAACTGCTTTTCCAAAGATTATCAATGATTTTTTTAACTGTTGTTCAAAAAGCCTGTTGTCTCTAGGTGAAAATATAAGCTCCCTGATTCTGCTCTCACCTGACTTTTCATTTTTATTTATATTATCCCCTTCATATGCTCTATGTTCCAGCCAATGTTACCTCAAATTGACATTCTATCTCACATCCCTGGGCCTTTGGTTACAAAAAACTTCTTCCTTATCTATACCTCTTCAAAAGCTTCTCCCTGTCCCGTAATTGTTGGTGTTCTCTTATTCCCCATGTTATCTAGTATTTACTGATCTGTGTTCATGTTTTATTTTTTCAGCAGAGTATAAGCCCTGTTGGGGTAGAGTTTCATTTTTCTCTTTGTATTTAGTATAGTACCTTGCATAAATGTATATGGAATTGAATTATGTGTGTTGATAACTTCTAGATAGACATTGAAGTAGCTGTAAAAATATATATGCAACATTGTCTTTGACTGTAGAATCATCAATGAGGAGGAAACACATACGCATATTACTAATACCAAGTAGATTAGATAAATTCAAGAGAGAAGTGCAAAATGCTGTTCAAGGGGGCGACTATGTCATGCAGTGAATAGAGCACTGGCCCTGGAGTCAGGAGAACCTGAGTTCAAATCTGGCCTCAGACACTTAACACTTACTAGCTATGTGACCTTGGACAAGTCACTTAACCCCAATTGCCCTGCCTTCCCCCCTCCAAAAAAATGAAAGAAAAAAAGCTATTCAAGGTTGCAGGATAGAAAAAAAATCATTTCTAGCTATGGAAATCTGGAAAGGCTTAATGGAGAAGATGACAGCGGAGCTGATTCTTTAAAAGACAACTACTATTTTTATGGAAGGTAAGGGAGATACCATCCAGGTATAGGAACCAGTGTAAGTAGTTATCAGTCAGTAAACATTTATTAAACACCTGTTAGGTGCCATGCACTTTGCTAGACATTGGGGAGACAAAGTAAAAAAAAAAAGTTAAATGATCCCTGCTCTCAGGGCAGCAAAGAGGCAGGGAAAGACAAATAGATTAATTTGCCCGGAGCCTAGGGTACATGAAAGTGGATGGTATGATAGAAGTTTGGAAAAGTATTAAGTTTATTGCTAAATTGTAAATAAGTTTTCTTCTTGGACTAGTCTGGATTAAAACATTTATTAATAATGATCACCACAGCTTAGAGTGTGTTAATGAAAACTGACTGCAACTGATGACTATAAATCTTCTCAAAATGAGGAATAGCAGCCATTCTGCAGAGAGGTAGAAGTATATGCATTCTGAACAGTTTTATAGGCTTTTTCAAGGAGAATTTACTGGGGGAAAAAAGGTTTCACATTCTTGACATGAAAATGACTTTGTTTTGGTTCATATGTGAACACCTCTTTGTAAATGGTCAGAAGGCTCTAGCCCACGTTAGTGGAAACATTCAGACCCACTCAAAACCAAATGACCTTACTCAAGATCATAAAGAACTAAAACAGAGCTAAAGTCAAAACTGTGTCCTCTGCCTCCAGAATCAGTCTTCACTAGGATGTACAATGTCTGTAGTCCCAGTGAAGCCAGAAAGTTGGATGAGCAGCCTCTAGATGTAGTCCATCAGATTGTATCTTAGCTACTGCAGATGGAAAGGAACAGGATAGATAACCCGCATTTTTGTAGATTCAGAAATGTTATTTCACCAGTTCATTCATTGAGTTCTGGAATTAACATTCAGTTCTCCAAAGCATTTATTAAGTATCCATTATTTGCCATACAAAGATTGGCAAGAAAAAAACTGAAAACATACTTTATACTCAGGTTATATTTTGAGAAACAGCTTACATTAAGATATCTCAAATAATTAACCAAACTCAAGAAAGACTCATTTATAAGCCAGAATACTGAATTATTAGCTTATAATGGGTAATCAATCTATCATTTATCTAGGAGATCCCTTCTTTGTGGATGGATCCCTTCAGAAAATCCAAATATTACTCAGAAGCTAAATGTGCTTGATAAATTTAGAATTGGAGCTCTCTCACCTTAGACAAATCACTCTTTGAGCCTCAGTTTCCCTTAGTGAGATTTCAAGAGGCAACTAGTCCTGGCCTCCTTGACAAGTTTTGGCAGATATTCCAGTGTTACTAAAAGCCCATTGACTGTTTTAAGATACCTTTCTGCAACTGGTTAAGCATATCCTTTTTTGCTGATAAGCTTCAGTTTCAAAGGGTACTGTTTTCTTGACTTTGTCCCCAAATCCTGAGGACATACTCTCTTTAAGGTTGTAGCCCTTTGTATGTTGACTATAGTAAAAATAAATAAATAAAAATAAAAAACATTTAAAAAGTGTATTCTCTATTCTATTGGCCTCTGGGAAGTAAAAACGTGCACAGCTGAAGTTTGATATGGAGGTAGGAAGATTGATTGAAAAATTTTCCTCTGGAAAGAAAGGTAGCAAGATGCTGAGGCTGCTTTTTACAACTGAGGCAGCTTTACTGTCATCCACTGAGTGTCTTTTCCTTGGCTCATTATCTTAAAATGGAGCTTGTTCTCTAGGAAGGATATCTAAAGATGGCAGTGAACCCTTTATATGTAGAGCAGATTTCCTGTCATATTCAAAATCCACAATGCTGTCCTCTATAAAGTATTTCACTTAAGGAGGTCTTAAATTTTTTTTAAGAAAAGAAAGAAAAACACTTTCACCAAGGTGCATTACAGGGGACAGGTTGGTATTATTTAAGGGAGGAAATTAATTGAGTCACTTCTATAGACATTAGGCAAATTGTTTCACTCAGAGTTAAGAGGCAACTTGGGAGTGTTTAAGTATAGGGTGCCTGCATTGCACTTTATGATAGTCTTAGCTTATGACCTTATATCATTTTATTTCTCTATTAAATCAAGATATGCCTCACGGAGGTAAGGATAATTCTTGGTGCTGTTACTGTTACTGTTCTCTGCTTATAGAACCAAACTACACTGTGATTAAATAATAAAGTAGATCTGTGTCTGAAATAAATACAGTGTTTTATTTAGTCCTTTGTGGGATTGGGAAGAGAAGCCTTGTGGAATTCCATGGAATCAGGGCAAACGAAATGTATCAATCTCTCTCTACTAAGTTGGGTTGAAGAGGATGTGCTTGGTTGCAGTGATCCTAGCTAGACCCCCGAGAAACTCCCAGTTCCCCTTAATGTAAGTGCCTTCCTTTTTTCTATCATCTGCAATTTATCCTGTGCATATCTCGATTATACATGGTTTGCATATTTCTCCTCCATCACATTGTGAACTCCTTAGGGCAGGGACTGTCTTGAGCCTTTATTCGTGTCTTTAATGCTTAGCACAGTGTTTTGCACATAGATGTTTACAATAAATGCTTATTGACAGATTGATTCATCCCTAGCATCTTCTGAAATAGCTCCTATGGGTGCAAGGAAAATGAAGGAGTTGAATTCAATGGCTTCCAAGTTATTTTCTAGCTCTAAGTGTATAGTTCCAAGATCCTTTGACCTTTGCCTCAATTAAGGAGACATTTTAAAGCACCCACTGTGTGGAAGGAATTGTGCTAGCTAAGGCAGGGAAATAGAAAGAAAGATAAAAATAAATGCAAAGACTAAAACACTCATTAAACTCTTACAGGGTACAAAGTAGTGGAGGTATAAAACCAAAATGAAAAACTGATGCCGACATCAAATACCTTACACTTCAAAGAGCAATATATAGAGAGAAGTATGTATATGGTAACTTAAGGAGGGAGAGATTTTCTTATCTGGAATATTTCCTTTCGGAGTTGGCTCTTGAGTAACATAGTCTTAAACTTTCAGGAACTTTTTAATTTCTTTGGTGATATGAAACAATCTATCTCCAGCAACTAGCATAGTGCTGAGGTGCTTAATAAATGCTTTTGGATTGATGGATGGATGGATGAATGAAATAATGTATGGAATAAGGTACAATGTATAGTTCAAGGCCGTGTCTTAGACTTTCTTCTCTTCTACCTCATATTGTTTTGCTTGGTGATCTTATTAGCTTCCATGGGTTTAATTATTATCTCTATGTTAATAATTATCAGACCTATTTATCCTGCCCTAACCTCTTTTCTGATGTTCAGTTTCTCATCTCAAACTGTCTGTTTCTCACAGGTATCTTAAGCTCAACATGTCCAAAAATAAACTCATTGTTTAACACAAACCCTCTCCTCTTTTCAACTTCCCTATTACAGTTGAAGGTTCTACTTCTAGTTCCCCAGGTTTGCAAATTGTGTGTCATCCCAGACCCCTTTCTTTCTTACCACCTTATCAAATCAGTTGCCAAGTCCAGTGGTTTCCACTTATATAACATCTCTAATGTACCTCCGTTTGTCTCCTTTGATACCACAACCACACTGACATAGATTCTCTTTACCTCATGCCTGCACTATTGCAACAGCCTTATTTGTTTCCCTGCCTCAGATCTCTCCCTGTTCTGGTCTGTCTTCTACTACGCTGCTGTCAAACTGATCTTAAAACACAGGTCTGACACACACATACACACTCTGCTTCAGTAAACCCCAGTGACTCCTGTTACCTTCAGGATCAAATAGAAAATCCCCCATTTGGCTTTTAAAGTCCTTCATTACCTGGCTTCTTATCTTTATAATTTTCTGATACCTTATCTCCCTCCTTTCCCTCAAACCCATCCCAGAGACTCTGCCTTCCTTTCTGCTCCTCCCACAAAATGCTTCATCTCTCAGCTCTGGGCATTTTTACTGGCTGTCTTCCATACTAGGAACTCTCTCCCTCTTCCTCTTTGCCTCCTAGCTTTCCTTGTTTCCTTAGAGTTCCATCTGAAGTCCCAACTTCTCTTTGCCTCAGTTTCTTCAACTGTAAGATGGGGATAATAAAAGGACCTACCTCCCAGGGTTATTATGAGGATCAAATGAGATATTTGTCAGATTCTTAGCACAGTGCCTAGCATAGAGTAGATAGTAGATAAATGCTAGCCAATGTTGTTATTATTGTCTTCTACAGGTCCTCCTTAATCTTAGTGCTTCCCCTGTGAGATTCTCCCCAGTTTAGCCCATGCACATCTAAATGTAGATGATTAATATTTGTAGATGAATCTATAACTCTACAAATGTAGATTATCCACATTTAATATGAATCTCTATCTTGTTTGTACATAGTTGTTTGCATCTTGTCTCCCTCATTAGACTGTGGCTTTTTAAAAGCAGGGTTTGTCTTTTGCCCTTCTTTGTTGTCGCCATTACTTAGGACAGTGCCTTGTACATAGTAAGAACTTCATAAATACTTGTTGATTTGACTTGATAAAAGCAAAGGGAGGATCCAGACAAGAAATATTATAATAAATATGAGAAAGAAAGAACATTCAGCTAAGAGTACTAATGAAAAACTTCATGGAGGACCTTGTAATAGTAATGGTAATTTGAAGATCTTCCCAGCCCCTAAATAGACCAAATGTAATCACATGGAGCCATGGTGGGAGGAGTTTGTGAGAAGGGTAGAGTGGAGCCCAGAGGAAGTTGAGAGTCAGAGCAGTTAGGGTGGAGGGAAAGAGAGGATGCAGAACAGCAGATAACTAGTATTGTGAGTGTTTTTGTTTCTGGGAAGGCTTTGGGATAGTGTTGCTTCCTGCAGCACTAAGTGGTAAGTTGTATTAACTTGTTTGTTGCTGTGATGGATTCAGTTTTCTGGTGTTGGGATTTGGCTTTCTGGTGTCTGAATAAATGTTTTGCTTCAGTCTTATGTATGGAGAGTCTGTTATATTTTGCAATTCAGAACCACACTGGCATAGTCATAGTTGCTACTGGTGCTGTGAATATAGAGATGGTGATACAGAGATGGATCTTGAAGGAAGTGAAGGAAGGAGAAACGAAGGAAGGTGGGAATATGGAAAGAACACATTGTGTGTGCTGATGTCCTGCAGAAGTTCACTGATTGGGGGAAGGGGAAGAAATTACATGATAATTTTGTAGTGTATTTGAAAGGAATAGCAAGTTGTGCATAGTAGATATGCAGCTTCATGTGCAATCATCTTTGTTGTATTATGCTATAAAAATGCTTGTTTTATTCTATAAATTAAAAATAAGAGAAAAAAAGAAAAAATAGCAATAGCTCACATTTGTACTTAAGGAAATCAAAGCACCCTATTATTTTCCCAATTCAATTACAGACAAGGAAATTGAGATTTAAATTAAATGATGTATTATTATATTATATATAAAATATATACATGTATTACATTATACATTGTTATTTTTATAATATAGTATACAGATGTGTGTGTATCTCCAAGGTTATAAAACAGTGTCAGAAGCAGCAGGAATTGAACTCAGATCTCTTGACTTCAAATCCAGCATTCTTTCTACCATACCATCCTCTCTCTGCATTTTCAGTTTCTTTTGTCTTTTCCTTTGTCCAGACTTCTTCCTGTAGCTTGATAAAGTGAAGAACTGCAAACACTGAAAATTCTAATGCCTACATAGAATTCTACAGATAAAACAGCTATTTTACATTTGGAGTATGTCCACCCTGCCCCCACCCCCCTGCATTTTATTAAACAGAGACAATTGCTTCAAAACTGGGTCTTTGTTTCTTGAGAGGTTATCTGCTTCCACTTGAAATCATCATCCTTTGTGTTGTTAAAATTAATTCTACAGCAGCAACTGTATTGTCACCAGGGTAGAGAGAAGGAGCTGCAATAGCAGTAGATCCAATCTTCAGGAAGCAGTGATCCTGTTTCATGCCAATATCTCCTTTAGCGATAGGAAGAAAGAAAGAAAGAAAGAAAGAAAGAAAGAAAGAAAGAAAGAAAGAAAGAAAGAAAGAAAGAAAGAAAGAAAGAAAGAAAGGAAGGAAGGAAGGAAGGAAGGAAGGAAGGAAGGAAGGAAGGAAGGAAGGAAGGAAGGAAGGAAGGAAGGAAGGAGAGGGAGGGAGGGAAGAAAAGAAATTCAGTGAAAAAGAGTGAAGTGCTGGTGCCTAAATCAGAAGAATTCTTGAAAGAATTTTAGCCACATAACTTATTAACATTCCCAGGCCTATAAAAGAAAAATCTTTCTAGTCTGGGTTTTCTGAATATCCAGCTAAGATGCTATATTCTCACCCCTAACCCCCAATTTTCCATTATCTGGTGCTGGTTGTATTTCTTTATTTTAATTCTTTTTATCTTGTTCTTGTGTCCAGTCTAGAAGTTTTCAGTCCGTCCATCCTGTCTGAAGAGACACCCCGCAGATATATTAGTATAGTACTCATTCTTGAACTACGGTAGGTAGAACCTCCTTTTTCTCTTTTAAGTTATGTGAATCGTTAAAGACTTTTATTATATTATATTTATATACATTATATTTATATATATATATATAATGTATATAAAATATACATTATATTTATATACATTACACACATATGTAATGGCTAAGCAAAGCAAGACATTGTTACCTCTTTTCCTATCTTATATTAATATAACAAAGGAGCATGGGAAGTCCAAAGTATTCAGGATCTAAAATCCTCTAAATTTGGAAATTAAAAATATGAAATATGCATGTTAAAATATACCACATATGAGAAGGAATCTAAATAGTTTCTCCCTCTGTGGTATATACCACAAATAGAACATGAGTGTAATCTGTACATATATGCAAGTCTACTTACATATAGAGTGTAGTGTGTGGCTCCAATGAATTAATAATATCTTGCTGGTGGCAAGTACTACAAGGATTGCCTTTAAGAAGCTCTTGAGAAGCCAAGTATTTTGGTGTTTTTGAGAGGGGCTCATTATACTGAGGGAATCAATTTAGAATGACTTTAATGGGGTTGAGAGTCAAACTGCAGTATAGCCCTATGACAAAGAGAATTTAAAGTACCCTGTATTTATTATGCCTTTCTCTCTTTAATTATGTCTGTCTTTAATATTCTGCTGTTAGCTCCTTTAATGTTTTCCTTCTCCTCAGTTTTGGCATTTTTATGATTTGCAGTTCCATTCTAAATGGGTACATGTCATAATGTCATCTAATTCTATTGAGAAAAATGCTCCTGTTTCCTGGTGGCTTTTGGCCAAGCCCTACAATACTACCTCTGATTCTGATATTTTTCTCACAGATTCTGAAGGATGCTCTACATGAAATAAATGCTTTTTCTTATTTTTTTAAACGAGATCTTTTTAAAGAACAATTTCTTTCCCTGCAGAAAACTAGCATCTGAATCATTAGGAATTGTTTAATGGCAGTGGTGGGTTCTCTCCCCAACTAAAACATGAGGTCATAGTATTATTCACTGGGAGTGATATTCAAAATCTGAAGATATGTAATACCATGTACTCGAATCATACTTCAGTGGTTTTCAAACTTGAGATTTTGGAGATTTTTCTGTATTTTTTGTTCTCTAAGCCTTTTTTGTGAGATTAGGGTAAGTCCTGAGGTGGAGTAGACTTGGATTCAACAGACCCACTGTGAGTCTATTTCTTTCTGAACAAAGCTTGGGGAAGTAGAACATTGGAGAAGAAAAATCTGTTCCTTTGTTGGTTCTAATTTTGCTTCCTCACTTCTGAATTGATGCAAATCACTTCTTCCTTTTCCTTTTCCCTCATTCTTTCATTCAACAAATATTTGTTGAGCTCATGTTATATATAAGGTAGCAAATCTCTTCCTTCTCATATTTGTAGACTATAGGAATTAGGATGTGGAAGGCCCTGAGAATCTTCCATGTGTTTTAGAGTGTCTGAATGATACAATAGGAAAAAATGTTGGGCCAAAAGTCATGGGACCTCATGAGATTCAGAACCTGCTTCAGATACTTATTAGCTCTATCCCTATGGACATATTGCTTCCCCTCCCAGAGCAGCCATTTTCCAGTCTCTAAAATGGAAACAATTTGTTTTTTCCAGTATTTTTTTTTCATTTAAAAGTATTTTATTTTTTCTAATTACATGTAAAAGTAATTTTCAACATTCATTTTGTAAGATTTTTAGTTCCAAATTTTTCTCCCTCCCCTTCCCACTCCCTAAGACAGCAAGCAATCTGATACAGGTTATCCATGTACTATTATGTTAAACCTATTTCCATATTAGCCATATTGTGAAAGAAAAATCAGAACAAAAGGGAAAAACCATGAGAAAGGAAAAAAACCCAAATGGCAAAAAAGTGAAAATAGTATGCTTTGATCTGTATTCAGACTCCATAGTTCTTTCTCTGGATGTAGACAGCATTTTCCATCATGAGTCTTTTGGAACTGTCTGTGATCATTGTATTGCTGAGAAGAGCTAAATCTATCATACTTGATCATCATACAAAGTTCCTGTTACAGTGTACATTGTTCTCCTGGTTCTGCTCACTTCATTCAGTATCAGTTCATGTAAGTCTTTCCAAGTCTTCCTAAGATCTGCATGCTTGTTTTTTTTAATAGCACAGTAGTATTCTGTTACATTCATACACCACAACTCCTTTAGTCATTCAATTAATGGGCATCCCATCAATTTCTAATCCTTTGCCACCACAAAAATAGCTGCTCTAAACATTTTTGTACATGTAGGTCCTTTTCCTTTTTTTTTAATGATCTCTTTGGCTTGCAGACCTAGTAGTGGCATTGCTGAATCAAAGGGTATGCATGCTTTTATAGCCCGTTGGGCATAGTTTCAAATTGCCCTCCAGAATGGTTGGATCAGTTTACAACTCCACCAACAGTACATTAGTGTTCCAGTTTTCCTACATTTTCTCCAACATTTATCATTTTCCTTTTCTTTCATATTAGCCAGTCTGATAGGTGTGAGGTAGCACCTCAGAATTGTTTGGTTTTCATTTCTCTGATCAGTAGTGATGTAGAGCATTTTTTCATATGACTATAGGTAGCTTTAATTTCTTCTGAAAACTGCCTGTTCATATCCTTTGACCATTTATCAATTGAGGAATGACTTGTATTCTTCTAAATTTGACTCAGTTCTCTAGATATTTGAGAAATGAAGCATTCATCAGAAATACTGACCATAGAAATTGTTTCCCAGCTTTCTGTTTTCCTTCTAATCTTGGTTGCATTGGTTTTGTTTGTGCAACCTCTTTTAATTTAAAGTAATCAAAAGTACCCATTTTTCATTTCATACTGTTTCCTATCTCTTGTTTGTTCTTCAGTTCTTCCATTCTCCATGGATCTTACAGGTAAAGTATTCATTGCTCTCCTAATTCATTCATTATAGTATCATTCTTTATGTGTAAGTCATGTGCCCATTTTGACCTTATCTTGGCATATGGTGTGAGATGTTGATCTATGCCTAGTTTCTGCCATACTGTTTTCCAGTTTTCCCAGAAGTTTTTGTCAAGTAGTGAGTTCTTATCCCAGAAGCTGGAGTCTTTGGGTTTATTAAACACTAGATTACTATAATCATTTACTTGTGTCTTGTGTACCTAATGTATTCCACTGATCCACCACTCTATTTTTTAGCCATTACCAAGTAGTTTTGATGATTGCTGCTTTGTAATACAATTTAAGATCTGATACAGATGGGCCACCTTCCCTTGCATTTTTTTTCATTAATTCCCTTAATATTCTTGACCTTTTGTTCTTCCAGATGACTTTTGTTATTATTTTTTCTAACTATAAAATAATTTTTAGTAGTTCAATTGATATGGCACTGAACGAGTAAATTATTTTAGGTAGAATTGTAATTTTTATTATATTAACTTGGCCTATCCCTGAACATTTGATATTTTTCCTGTTATTTAGATCTGAATTTATTTGTGTGAAAAGTGTTTTGTAATTGTGTTCGTATGGTTACTGGGCTTGTCTTGACAGGTAGACTACCAAATATCTTATACAGTCTGCAGTTATTTTAAATGGAATTTCTCTTTCTCTTGATGTAGGGCTTTGTTGGTAATATACAGAAATGCTGATGGATCAGCATTTTATATCTTTGCTAAAGTTGTTAATTGTTTCAAGTAGTTTTTTAGTTGATTCTCTAGGATTCTTTTAGTATACCATCATATTATCTTCAAAGAATGATAATTTTCTTTCCTGGTTGCCTATTCTGATTCCTTTAATTTATTTTTCTTCTCTTATTGCTAAAGCTAACTTTTCTTGTACAGCATTCACCAATAGTGGTGATAATGGACATCCTTGTTTCACCCTGATCTTATTGGAAAAGCTTCTAGTTTATCCTCATTACATGTAATGCTTGCTGGTGGTTTTAGATAGATACTACTTCTCATTTTAAGGAAAACTCCACTTATTCCTATACTCTATAGTGTTTTTAATAGGAATGGGTGTTGTATTTTGTCAAAAGTTTTTTCTGCATCTATTGAGATAATCTATATGATTTTATTAGTTTTGTTATTAATATAATCAGTTATGTTGATAGTTTCTTTAATATTGAACCAACCCTACATTCTTGGTATAAATCCCACCTGGTTATGGTGTATTATCCTCATGAAGAATGGCTGTAATCTCTTTGCTAATATTTTATTTAAAATTTTTGCATCAATATTCATTAGGGAAATTTGTCTACAGTTTTCTTTCTCTTTTTTGGCTCTTTCTGGTTTAGTTATCAATACCTTATTTGTGTTATAAAAAGAATTTGATAGGACTCCTTCTTTGCCTATTTTTCCAAATAGTTTATATAGTTTAGATTTAATTGTTCTTTAAATGTTTGATAAAATTCTATAAATCCAGTGGACCCTGGAGGTTTTTTGTTAGGGCATTCTTTGATGGCTTGTTCAATTTCTTTTTCTAAAATGGAGTTATTTAAGTAATTTATTTCCCCTTCTGTTATTCTGTGCAATTTATATTTTTGTAAATATTCTTCCATTTTAATTAGATTGTCAGATTTGTTGGCATATAGTTGAACAAAATAGCTCCAAATTGTTGATTTAATTTCCTCTTCATTGGTGATAAATTCACCCTTTTCATTTTTGATACTGGTGATTTGGTTTTCTTTTTTAAATCAAATTAACCAAAGATTTATCTATTTTATCAATTAAAAAAATAAAAATGGCTCTTAGTTTTATTTATTACTTCAGTCCTTTTCTTACTGTCAATTAATGTCTCCTTTGATTCTCAGAATTTTTAATTTGGAATTTAGTTGTTTTCCAGCTTTTTTAGTTGCATGCTCAGTTCATTGATGTGCTCTTTCTCTTTTTTATTCATGTAAACATTTAGAAATGTAAAATTTCCCATAAGAACTACTTTGGCTGCATCCCATAAATTTTGGTATGTTGTCTCATTATTGTCATTCTCTTGGATGAAATGATTGCTTCTATGATTTGTTGTTTGACCCATTCATTCTTTAGGATTAGATTATTTAGTTTTCAATTCATTTTAATCTATCTTTCCATGGCCCTGTATTATATATAATTTTTATTGCATCATGATCTGAAAAGGATGCATTAAAATTTCTGCCTTAATGCATTTGATTGTAAGATTTTTATGCCCTAACACATGGTCAGTCTTTGTGTAGGTGCCATATAACGCTAAGAAAAAGTATATTCCTTTCTATTCCCATTCGGTTTTCTTCAGAGGTCTGTCATATCTAACTTTTCTAAAATTGTGTTCACCTCTTTAACATCTTTCTTGTTTATTTTGTGGTTAGATGTGTCTGATTCTAAGAGGGGGAGGTTGAGATCCCCCACTAATATAGTTTTGCTGTCTATTTCTTACTGTAACTCATTTAACTTCTCCTTTAAAGATTTCAATGCTATACTACTTGGTCTATACATACATAAAAATATATTTAGCATAATATATATATATATATATTTAGCATTGATATTACTTCATTGTCTATAGTACTTTTAAGCAACATGTGCATTCCTTTTAATTAGATATATTTCTTGCTTTGGTTTTGTCTGAGATCATGATTGCTATCCCTACTTTTTTTTTACTTCAGCTAAACTGTAATATATTTTTTCTCCAATCTTTTATCTTTACTCTGTGTGTATCTCTCTGCTTTAAATGTGTTTTTTTAATAAACAACATATTATAGGATTCTGGTTTTTAATCCCCTCTGCTTCCTTTTTATGGGAGAGTTAATTATTTTCATTCAGAGTAATGGTTACTAAATGTGTCTTTTAACTCCATCCTTTTTTTTCCTCATTTATACTTTTTTCTTTCTTTTTACCTTTTCCTTCCTCAATAGTGTTTTACTTATGACTGTGCTTCCCTCAATCTGCCTTCCCTTCTATCAGTCCCTTTCCTTTTCTTTCCCCTTTCCCCTTTCTCCTCCTATTTCCCTATAGGCTAAGATAAATTTCTATACCCAATTGAGTGTGTATGTTGAGCCAAATCCAATGAAAGTCAGGTTCAAATGATCCTCATCTAACCCCCGTCCCTTTCCCTCTACTGTAACAGGTCTTTTGTGCTTCTTCATGTAATGTAATTTACCCAATTCTGCCTTCCCCTTTCCTCTTCTCCCAAGCATCCTTTTTTTATCCCTTAAATTTTTACATTATCACATCAAAGTCAACTTATACCCACACCTTCTCCATATATACTCCCTCTGACTTCCCTAATAGAGATTAGGCTCTTAAGAGTTACAAGTATTATTTTCCTGTGTAGAGATGTAAATAGTTTAGTCTTATTCAATAGCATGTTTTCCCCCCTAAACTGTTTACCTTTTTTATGCTTCTCTTGAGTCTTGTATTTGAAGATCAGATTTTATGTTTAGCTTTGGTCTTTTTGTCAGGAAAGTTTGAAAGTCCCCTATTTCATTGAATATCCATCTTTTCCCAAAAACATTATGCTCAGTTTTGCTGGGTAATTGATTCTTGGATGTAATCCAAGCCCTTTTGTCTTCTGGAATATCATGTTCTAAGCCCTCCAATCCTTAATGTTGAAGCTGATAAACCCTGTGTAATCCTGACTATGGCTCCATGATATTTGAATTGTTTCTGATGATTTGCAGTATTTTTTCCTTGACCTGGTAATTCTGGAATTTGGCTACAATATTCCTTGAAGTGTTCATTTTGGAATCTCTTTCAGGAGGTGATGGGTAGATTCTTCCAATCACTATTTGACCCTCTTGTTCTAGGATATCAGGGCAGTTTTCCTTGATAATTTCTTGAAAGATGCTTTCCAAGCTCTTTTTTTTTATTATGGCATTGAAGTAATTCAGTTATTCTTAAATCATCTCTCCCGGATCTATTTTCCAGGTCAGTTGTTTTTCCAATGAGGTATTTTACATCTTCTTCTATTTTTTCATTTTTTAAATTTTGTTTGGCTGATTCTTGATGTCTCACAGAGTCATTAGCTTCCAATCACCCAATTCTAATTTTTAAGAAATTATTTTCTTCAGGTAGCTTCTGTACCTCCTTTTCCATTTAGCTGATAAAATGTGATTAATTTAGACCAATACTGACTGCACCAGGGTGGTTGTAATGAAAGTGTATTACAAAATTTAGTGTTATATCATCAGTATAAGGTGTAATTCCTCTTTACCTTTCTTTTTCTCTTCCCTCTGTCCCTTGCTTCTTCCTTTTCTCTTTCTTTACCTCTTAGGTGCCTCACTTCTATCTTCTCTTTTCTACTTTTTATCATATCTTCATCTATTCCTCTTTTACCTTCTTTCTTTTCTCTTCCTCGTGACCCTATCCAAAAATACAAGCAGGTGAGCAGAATAATTTCAGGTCTCTCACGCCCTCTCTACTCCCTACCCCAACTTCCAGCCCCATCCCAGAGATTCTTTATGCAACCACGGGACTGAAATTCTGGAGCATATATGATAACCTCTTATCAGTTTGTTTCCTGGCCTTCAGGCAGAATTATTCTTCATTCATTTCAGGGAGAGCAGAATATAGCTTGTCTTTGAGTGTTCAGCTTTAATTTGTATTATTTCACAACTTCCTGCTAAGTTTATTCCTAGGTTAATATGTTGTCCTTGGGTACATATCCTGTCTTCCATTTCATTGCTCCTCGGATTTATGTACTGCAGCAGCTTAGATAAACACAGTATACAAGAGTGGAGGTGAGATCAGGAGACTTGTTTAATGTGAGACTGGGGTTGGAGCAATACAGGAAGAGAAATGAAGAAATGTAGAGAATGCCTGTTAAAAAATCTGCTCCCTTTCCTCCACCCCTCCTCTTTACTATCTTTTTGGCCTGTTACAGATAGACTTGCAGGGCCATCATTTCCAAAAAGTCATTTTCATTCCTCAGTTAGTAATATTTAAGTGAATTTTACTATTTCACAAAGCTTCCAGATTGAGAAGTCTGAAGAGTGAGGACATCTTCAGTATCTTCCCAGTGGACAGTTGGCAATGGCTGTCTTCTGAGCTTTCCTTCACCCTGATCTTGTGAGGCTAGGCCAGGGTAGGAGACAGATCATGCCAAAGATGTCTACACATGCACAAACTAATTTTAAGGTCTGAATTGTATTGATTCCTCCATAAATAAACAGTAACCTGATTCAAACGTGTTAGCAGTGGGTCATCTCACAAAAAACAACTATACTGGTTTGTGTATGTTAGACATGTGCCTTTTTAGTACTCTTTGTCTCTGAAATAACCTCTACTCTTGCCATTTGTGATTATGGTCGCGTTTTGTTAGATATCTCTAAACTAGGAATTGGACAGAGGCCACTAACTCACCATCCACAAAGTAAGCCAAACACTTGTCAGTAGGTAATGATTTTTTCTTAAATCACATACAGCCTAGACCAAATTTGAACCAATGACCTAAAAGTGGCTAACTCATATACCATTACCAAATCCCCTGAGAACGCTAATCCACTTTAGGAGGTATATTTTAAATGGCCTACTATGGTAAATGTAGTTAAGAAACTTAGATAAATGCTTTCATTTTAATAACTCTCACAAATCCCCTCCCCCTTCCCTGCCCCAGATTTTCCAAGTGTATTTGAAAGGAGTAAATTGAGAACCAAAGAAGCAATTTATTTTATTAGAATAATTAAAAATACTGACCCATCTTTCTCCCGCATGCCTCACAGTTATTGTATAACATGAGAAAAAAAGGCAGATCTACCTGGTGATAATAGAGTCTGAAGAAGGGTAAGTACAGTTTTATCAAAAGAGAGGAAGCTAAAACTGCCGCAAGTTATAACTCAGGCAAAACCTCATCATTATGGACTAGAAGCCAGGGTGAGATCACTGTGGAATAGGAGCCAGAATGAACGCAATCTCTACCCAATATTTTTTTGAGGCTCAAAATGAAGCCAGGAGTGAGTCATTCAGTGAGGTACCACAGAGGTTGAGGGTCTTGGATGCAAATGGGCAAGACTGCAGCAGAGGAAAATTCATCACTGTACCCTTGGAAGAGTCATTCTCACAGGGTGAGTTCATAGTTTTCAACTTCTCTGATAATTGTTAGTTTCTTAGACCATGTCCACACTGCAGAATTTCTCTAGGTAATTCAGTTATGTCTTATTAATCCCACAAAGAGCTTCAGTATTACAGAGCACTATGTGAACCCCAAGGTTTAAATAAGTGGGTTTTCATACTTAAGTGCTTGCAAATAAATGAGTCTGAGTGTATTGCATGAAATGAGTAGTGCTCCCTTAACTCTCCTTACTGACCACCCAGAGAGGTCATTCATTTCTTCAGAACATGGGATGTGAGGAAAGCACTGTTTTGGGGTTGTAAAGGGTTTTTCCCAGATACCATTCATTCACTTAGCAAGGACTTATTATTGAGCAGCCTGACATTTGCTAGGATACATTTCAGAGATCGTCATAAAATGTACGATGGTGACCTTTTTTGACTACCCTACTAGCTCCACAACATGCTTCGAAGGCTTCTTGTGTGTAGAGACATCTCTTATTGTAGTGGTATCAAACTCAAATAGAAAAAGCGACCACCAACCCATATGTAAGGATCTCTGACTTAGTTTTAAAGTGTAATGTTATTTATATTGGATTGCATATTTATTTATTTTATTAAATACCTCCCAGTTACATTTTTAATCTGACTTGATGTTCCTGGTAGTCAGGCCTAGGAATGTTTGACACCTCTGTCTTGTGTGTTCAGAGGAAGTAATAGACAAGAGTTACTGACCATACAGACCTGGTGGTGTTAGAGAAGTAGACCTGACATAAGACACAAGAACACATACAGTAGACATAGGTTCATATCATTTATTTGAATATTTGTTTAACTAATTGTATAACTAAATATAGATTACAGATTGTGATTTAATGTTAGAGGAGGCCAACCCATCATCTTGCAGATGAGGAAACTGAGGCAACAAAGGTTAAGTGCTTTGCCCAAGGTTACACAGTAAATTTTAGCCCTAGAATATAAATTAGCTTCAGGTTTTATGCATCACATTGTTTCTTCTGTATATGGGATGTATTTATTATGAATGCTGAGAGGTTGCTGGATTAATCAGAGACAGTTTATGGTTATTGGCAAGCTCAAAACTTTATAGAAGACAGAACAAAAGGAAGTTAGATCTGCTTGGTTAGATGCAACATAAAGAAAAAACTTGCTTATACTGAGTAACTGGATTTCAGAATACATAATGAAAAGAATCCATGGGATTTCCTTCTCCCAAAGGCATTAAGAATAGGATAGACATCTATGTGTATGTAATGGTTTTAGTTAAGCCTAGAGGTGAAGGAGGTAAACTGAATAATCTAGGAAAATCCTTTTCAACTCTGTGATTCATGAAACTGTTGAGTTAATTTGTGAGGATTTTACATAACTAAAATTTATGTAAATATGCATTGTTATTTCAATTATATATAACTTTTGGAATTAGTCGATGATTTTTAAAGGAAAGACCAACAAAGCTAATTATCTTACTAAATATAATGAAATTGACTTGTAAATTAGACATTAATGTCACTGTATTTATACTTGAGAAATTATACATAGAACTTTTGAGTGGGATTTAAAGACTAACAAGGACCTGTAAAGTCCAGAGAGGGAAATACTTCTCAGTTAACTTTGGTCTTTGTCCAGTTTTATGAAACGTGAAAAAAGTTCTATATGAGATTCCATTTGTGAATCAGACTTTTAGTTTGGAAGCTCAGACATGGACTGTGACCTGCTATGTGTGGCCCAAATGAAATGATTCATCCAAATAGACAATTCAGATTGTTCAGACCTACCTGATTAGTTTTCTCAGAAAGACCCAAGATAAATGGCTGTGGAATGGTGCTGAAACTGACTGGATAAGGCTTCTGCTTCATTTGTTAGCAGAGATAGCGGGTGCAATGTTTAGGGAAGCAGGGAGGTGAAAGGTCATTTCCAGTCGTGTCTCAATAGTGGAACAAAGCAGAGCTGGAGAAAATAGATTTGCATCTTAAAGTGCACATGAAAGTGTGCATGTAAGGGCAATGGCAAATTAATTGCACATCCAGCAAATTCTTACAAGTTCTGGTCTTTAGCAGACTACTTAACTACGTTGTTCACATAGATCATGGGATTCTCCTCTGACTTTTTCTGTTTACTCCTCAAAACAAAGAAACAAAAAACACCAACAGCAACCCTATTTCTTTGGATAATTTGTCATAAAAAGGAGTTTGGTGTCATGAAGAATGGTGATTTGAAGTCAAGAGACCTATGCAAACCCTGCCCCAAAGACACTTACTAGTTATGTTCCTGGCCACCTCCCCTCCCCATCCAGCCAGCCCCTTCCCTATAACATCACCTTCTCTTTGCTTTGTCAAGTCAACAAGCATTTATTTAGTATTCACTAAGTCCCGGGCAAGGTACTAAGCACTGGAAATACAAATGCAAACAGAAATAAAGATCATCCTTGGCCCTAAGGAGCTTACATTCTAATGGGGGAAGATAACACATGAAAGGGTGCTAAAAATGGAGGAGGCAGGAAAAAGTACCCTTATGGGGGCATGGTGGAGAAAGTCAGGAGAGTCAAGACGGGACCCTAGAGAGGAATGAAACCATAACTGGCCTGGGCACTTTTCTTCAAATAGGAGTTCTCCAGGGTCAGAGTAGATAGATGGATGAATGGATGGATAGATGGATAGATAGAAGGATAGACCAGACAGAGACAGATAGATAGATAGATGGATAGATAGATAGATAGATCATTTGCATGTTGTCTCCCCCATTAGAATGTAAGCTGCTAGACACTGGGAAGCTTGATTTTTGCCTTTCTTTGTATCCCATGTTCTTAGCATTGTACTTCTCACTCAGTAAATACTTAGTAAACATCAACTGACTGCCTAACCAAAGGCCAGCGTTTTGACTTCTCAGAGTCTCAGTTACCCTATCTGTAAAATAGGGGTAATGATACTTGTATTACCCACCTCACAAGTCTGTATTGAAGGAAGTACTTTGCAAGCATTAGAATCTAGTATAACCATAAGTTATTCTTGTAAGAGGTTGCTCCTGTTGAAAAACCCTTGTTTGCTTTTGCTTATGAATCTATTGGATGTCAGGGCTCCAGAGAATTGTTGAATCTTGTCCAGAATCCCTTTAATATTGAAGGTTAGCCTTTGTATCTACTTTTCACAAGCAAGATCTACATCCAAGAGCTTTTGAGTGGGAGACATTTTGTTTCTTCCTTTAACCTCACCAATGAAGGCAGAGGCCAAATCTACCTCCTTCAAAAACAAATTTGTGGACAATTGTCCAAACAGACCTCAGTGAAAACTAACACAGAAAAATTGTCTTAGTACCAGCTATATATACACCTCAGCTGCAGATATGACATCTCAGGGAGATTCTTTGGGAAGACCCTCGGATACATTCCCAAATTGCATTCACCTTCACTGTACACACATTCATTTCTTAGATCTGAGTCCTCTGGGAAAGGTAAGATTTCTCATGTTTGCTTTATCCCTTCCTCCTTTCTGGTCCTTGACAGACAACTCTTGGTATTCCTTCCTTCCCTTACCTCTCTCTGAAGCTAAAGCTGAAATACTTAGTACACCACTACCTCAAAGCATGGACCAACGTGTTTCCAGGATGGGGAAAGCCTTTTCCTTCCCTTTGGCAGGGATCTTACCTCTCATGTGTGACGTTTGGCAGGTCACTTAGGGCTTCAGTTGCCTCATCTTTAAAATGAGGAAATTGGCTTAGATGACTTTTGATTTCCCTTCCAGGTCTATCTGTGTTAATGATGGTTTGATTCATCCTAGTGAGGGTAGTGACAAATAAAGACTGAACTTTTGAGGTTTTAAAGGAAATCCTTCTAAGTGTTGGTTGAGGATCAAATATGAATATACATACATATTATATATCTGTATCTGTCTGTATGCATATGCACACAAATATGCACATGTATCACTTTGCAAAGCTTAAAGTACTATGTAAATGTAAGCTACTGTTATTATTCATAGCATCTCCTTCTGACTTCTGTCACAGGTTTTGCCCTGTGACACTATCCGCAGGATTCAGACCTGCTATTACAATACTCTAAGTTGGCAAATGTTGCCATGGTTTATGAATCCAGTTCCTCACTCCTGCCCTTGCCTTTTGGGCTGGAAGCCTTCACTAATACCAAGGAATATTAGTTACTTGCATTAGTGATTTCTATGAAATGATTCTTGAGTTTATTATTAAATAAAGAATATGCTGAAATAGGCAAGTGAAGGATATCATCGATGTCACAGATGAAAAAGTCACATATATGGATTAATGTAATTCATTCATTGCTTTATGGACCCAATCTTCTCTTGGGACTGTCACAAACCTACATGCATATAGACTACTCTCTCAATTTAGCAGAAATGCTTATTAGTAGCCAAATTGTAGCTCCAAATAGCCAAAGGATTACAGACATAATTATCTCTTGGGTTTTTTTTAATGTGTCTTTTATGTAGACTAACCCCTTCTGGGTTTTTGAGGGGAAACAAGTCCCGAGATTTGCAGAAATATTAGTATTTTGCTAAGTAGACTTTGCCCCCTCAGATACCTAGGCCATCCTGATTGCAAATTAATTTTAATAAAAATTTATCTAGTCCACAATTTTCTATTTATAGGAATGGTTTCAGTGATCAAATTCCTAGCCTTACTACTGTTTATTTTCTGCTAAAACATCATTAAAAGTGTCCAGATTGAAAATGGTAGAGCTATAAATATGTTTAAGTAAAAAAAAAATTACTTTTTGACTGATAGGAATATGCCAGACAAAACTTTTGGTATAGATAGATTGTTGGAGGAACACTAACATGGGCAGGCTACAGGCTAATTGAAACACTGGGCAATCCAGGAGAAAAGGTTTTAAAATGTGTAAGGATTTATTCTAAGCCCTCAGTTGCTGAATAGGAAAAAAGAATACAGTCGTGCCAGAAGGCCAGAAATACCTGGCCATAGCCCCAATTTCTTTTGTTTTTAAAACAAAGCATATGATTTGCTTGAATCCCAGTATCTGGCTGGAGCTCTCAGTGCAGTTGGGCCCTCTTTGGCTATTTATATTGCGTAAGCCTCCCCCCTACTCTCCCTTTTAGGCCCTTCTACCTCTAAATCCCCTCTACCCCTCCAAATATACACACATGAGCTCCCATTCCACCTCCCTATTTTTAGATTCGAAAGTCAGCTTTATGACCATGGTAATGTGTGTCTCCCTTATGTACGAAGATACTCTGGCAATTCATTGTAGATGATATTCGTTTGGAGCAATGTCATCCTCCAGGAATGGTAATGTTTTGTCTTAAGAACCAGCATGATAGTCATTCTTTTATAGTTTCATATTAAAAAAAAGCTTTGACCTACAACTATGATATTGATGAGTATCCTTGACTAAAGATCAAATATATAGACATAGTATGATTATTTATTATCATACTCAATTGAGATATTTTATTGTATATATCTGGAAGGAAAAAGACATTTTAGGACAGAGAAAAGTTACCTTCTGGTGAGGTAAAAAGAAAACTCAGATCAAATTTTAATGCACAAGGGAAACAAATCTGATTTCTCCTTTTTAAAAATGGCAGAAATCCTCAAGAATTATCTTAGGTTTAGACAAAAAAAATATATCGCTACCTACTGATTATCCAAATGGTACACCATCTTTGAGGGCCCACCTTCATGGTCTGTTTGAAGATAATACTGTTGATGCTTTCTTTCAATGTCAGAGTTGGAACAGACACCAACATATGTCCAGTTAACATCACTTTTCATATGGTTATTACATATTATTATTAAGTATGAAATCTGGGCTCTTAGCAAAACATAATAAAGAATGTTGACTCTACTTTGCTATATCTGTGATCCCACTGGTGTGGGTACTCCTTTGGACAGTGCAGCTAATCCACATTTTTCTTATCCTTATCCTTTTCCATAAATTCACAGATAGTACACCCACTGTGCCAAGGGCCTCCCTCTACATCTCTCAACATTTCGTGGCTATTGGTGAAGTGCTCAGGCTGGTCATGGATTATCTCTCTCTCTCTTGCTGCATGAGTTGTCTTTTTCCTTTTGTGATCATATATTTCTTTGATGATGCTTCTGTGTAGTTCTTTGTTAGTAATATGCTATATTTTACTAATGCCCATATATGCTGGCCCTTTTGTGGCCTGTAATTTTGCTCTACAGATTGTGGCATTCCATGCAGCCATATTTTACCGGGACAAGAATACTGATGTTTAAAAAGTTGGTGTTTGTTTTAAGAAGAAACTTCGTATGATTAAAGAATCTCATGTTGTTGTTGTCGTTGAGTCATATCTGACTCTTTGTGATCCCATGGACTATATAGTCTGTCGGGTTTTCTTGATAAAGATATTGGAGTGGTTACCTTTTCCTTCTCCAGTGGATTAAGGCAAACAGAGGTGAAGTGACTTGCCCAGGGTCACATAGCTAATATGCATCTGAGGCCATATTTGAACTCAAGTATTCCTGACTCCAGGTCCAGTGGTCAATCCATGAGTCATCTCGCTACCTCAGAGAACTGTATACTTTCACAAATTTAATCCAGTTCATCCTCCTCCTGTTCATTTTTGGGATCAGTGTGTCATTACAAGATATAGGTACTGATGGATCAGGCCTACTGGTTGTCCTAATATTACCATAGGCTGAGTGTGTATATTATTCATCCACTTGGTTTTTTCCATTTGTAGAGTTCATCTGTACTCCTCTGAATGATTATGACTCTCATTTGGAGGCTTCACAATATTCTTGAGATTGGTAAAATCATTACAGTGCCATCTACAGATAAGAGCTTCTTTCTGTCCTTCTTTCTCTTGAACTCTGCACTGGAATTTCTCCATGACAATGGCAAACACCTTTGGCAAGCACACATTGTCGTTTTATGCCAGAGGATTGTCAAACAAAATTATGCTGTTGCATGTAGTAATGAGTCCCAAAGCTCTAGTCGTTCTGGCCTTAGAAAGGCAACCAGGATAGTGGGGAGTTAAAGTAATTGGGGATGGCAGTGTAGAAAAAACCCTAGGGACATAGGGGGTACTACCTCCACAGCATTACTTGTATCCATGCCTGTCTTTTGACTTGCATGTAGACTCCTAATTGTTGTTCTTGCTTCCACGCTCTCCCTTTGTCTAATCTACAAAATTAAGATTATTAAAACATAGGTCTGACTATGTCACTCCCTTGTTCAAGAAACTCCAGTGGTTCTAAATTGCTTCTAGGATAAAATACGAGGTCCACTCTTTGATATTTAAAGCCCTTCACAATTTGGCCCTACTCTACCCTTTTAACTGTATTGCACATCACTCTCCTTCACACACTTGACATTATATCCAAACTGACCTGTATGCTATTTCCTCTATGTGCAATTCCGTCTCTTTCTTATGTTCTTGCCTTTTCTTAAGCTATCTATGCCTGCAAAGTGCTTCTTGCTCAAATCTGCATCAGAGAATCCCTACCTTTCTTCAAGGCTTCGATAATGGCCAACCATTTCCATGGGTCTTTTATGCTCTTCCAAGTTGCTATCACCTTCTCCTCTGGAAATTGCTTTCTATTTGCTTTTAATATGTTTTCTATTTGCTTATCTGTGTTCTTTATGTTTTCCCTCAATAGAATATAATCTCCTTTAGGATAAGGGCTAGTTCACTTTTGCCTAGTACAGTACCTGGAACATATCAAGAGGTGCTCATTGAATAGATGGATGGGTGGATTAATATGATTATAACATTTGCAGAGGAGACATCTTTTTGGATAGAAAGTCTTTAAAGAGAAATTTTGCTCTACCCAATAGAATATATTTTGTAGTCAAACAATAAGCACAGGAGAATTTTACCTATGTTACTATAAATATATTTGTGAAGTTCCCTCATTATATCTTCATGAAGAGTTCCCTTGATATGTAAATGGGTAATTCTCATAAAGATTTTGTAGAGATGCAATATTAGGCACACTAGTCAGTGGTTATGGATGGTTTACCTATGTTTGGCAATAAAAATTCCCATGACTTTTTCCAAGCATTAATATCTTTCTTCTTTCAGATATATTGAGAATTGTTCCCTCAAGATGCTCAAAATTATGTTATTTCTAACATGAGTCTTTGTGTACAATTTGTCTAACCTTCACATCTTTCTTTTCTTTAGTGTAATTTCATTAACTCATGTAAGTACATGTAAGAGCATGATGATACAGCATCATTTTGTACATATATAAATGATAATGAAGCTGTGTTAAGAATGTTTTGTTATGGTAACATCAGATCTTTTCTACTTTTTGTTAGTTTATATCCTTTTCAGTTTTGTCCTTCCTTGTTCTTGGGTTGGTATGTCTTCATTGGTCTCTTCCCAAGGTATCTTTAAATTTATTTTTTCCACCTTATACTTCTTCCTGTTTTATCTGCCAGTACTGTGATGGAAGCATATAGTAAGAAGGCCTCAGTTATATTATACAACATTAAGAAATAATATTATGAAGTAACCTTGATTGAATCCAGCCTATGATCTCACTTGAATCAAAGATGAATTCATTTTTCTTAAATAGAAGACAGTATATTTTAGGCAGTGATATTAATTTCCTGGAACTGAGATCATTAGAGAGTTTGTCTTGTTTATGATGTCTAAACTAAGTGTGAAAATATCTTATTCTTTAATCTAATTCAAAGATTTATCTCTTTGTTCAACTTTTACCAAACTGAAAGAGGAATCCTGAGAGGGAGTAGTTTAAAAGGGGGAACAGTTGGTTTCTGGAAACTTTCCTCAAAAGGTACTAAACAAAACCAATAAACTTAAATAAGGTATATTTATTTTATTTTGCTATGGAATTTCATCTTTTGTTCATGATTACCATAAAATATAAGTTAGAAATTACTTGAGGATAGAGGGCATTCTGTTTAGCAGAGGGAACTCTAAACTTCTCTTGAAGCAGAAGTATTTACATTTTGAGTAAAAGGTAGAATATCAATTGCTTGCTTCCACTTTACTCAGAATTTTCGACTGTCTTCTTCCAAAGATTTTAGAAATGAGTTAACATTCTTAATTGCTAATATAGTTGGTCGTTAGAGCTTTTCATTTCACAAGGAGATCAAGTGTTAGATAATTAAGGAGGTTCCAAGGTTATTATTGGTTTTATTACAGTGACTAAGATATATAGGTTTAAACTTAGTTTAACTTACTTAGGAAATGGTGATTGTCTGTGATAATGTCTGTGGTTTCATCCACTTCCTTTTTTGTATCAACAGTTTATTTAAATAATTAAGTTGAAGTTTTTATACATACACATATCTTTTGAGTTTATTCTTCTTGATTTGCTATTATTATTTTTGTGATAGTAAGTAGCAATCTCACTTCCAACCTCATCACTCTACTGAAACTGCTGGAGTTCTCCAAAGTTACTAATGATCTCTCAGTTGCCAGGTTTGGTGGCTTTTTTCTGAATCTTTATCGTTCTTGACCTTTCTATAGAATGGCCTTGCTGACCATCCTCCCTTTCTACATAATCTCTCCTCTCTGAGTTTTCACGACAGTGATGTCTGACCACTTCTCAGACTCTTTCAGTGTATTATTGTCCATATCACAGTTAGGTTAAGGATAGATTAGAGGGGGGAAAGATACCAATTATGAGACTATTGAAATAATTTGGGTAAGTGGCAAAAAGGGCCTGAACTAGGGTGGTGTCCATGTAAGTAGACAGAATGGGATGGATTTAAGAGGTATATTGGAAAGATAAACAATAGGACTTGCCAACTAACTGGGTATGTAAGATAAGGGAGGGAAGAAACAAAGATAATACCAAGATATCTTCAAGAGAAATGTGGAAATGCAGAAGGGGAAACAGGTTAGGGGAGAAATATGATGATTGTTTTGAACATACTGAGTTTAAAATATCTATGGAACATCTAGTTCAAAGTATCCATAAACCATATAATGCTGAAGTCTTGGAGACTAAGCCCAGATATAGAGATCTGGGAATCAATTGCATAGATATTATCTGACTATTGCACCCATGTGAGCTGAATTAGTAACCAGGAGAGAACACTGAAATAGAAGAGAACCAGGATCAGGACAGAACCTTAGGGTATACCCAGAAATAGTCAGTGTGATATGGACAATAATTGGCTCCCACCTACCCTCCTTTTCTTGCACTATGGCCTAGTCAAACTACTCTTGCTATCTTTTGTACATAACACTCCATCTTCTGAATCATCTGTCATGGCTAAAATGCAGTCCCTCCTCCTTTCCACTTCTGCTAAACCCTAGTTTCTGGAAAATCTTAGCTTGTGTCACTGTCTGTGTGAGATCTTTCCTGATCTCCCCAGCTCCTAGTGCTTTCCCTTCTCCACAGTTACCTTACATGTATTTTCCACATATAACTTTATGTAGATGCCCACTACTTGATAGAATGTAAGTTCCTTGAGGGCAAGGATTGTTACATTTTTTTCTCCGTTGTATCCCCATCATTTACTGGTACCTAGTATACAGAGTTAGGACTTGCTAAATGGGCATCTGTTGTTTGCTTCCCCTTAGTTAACAAAAGATCAGTTTAATTTTTTCTTGAACACAGTATTCATCATAAAAAAAGTATAGTGCTTCTGAGTATTCTATAAACCTTTTGTTTTTTTTTTATTTCTTACTCCTAAAACTATTTTCCAACAATTTTTTGTCTTTCATTATGCTTACCTTTGTTTTGAAATTAGCTTTTATTAAAATTGTTGATTTCACTTAGAACATCTTCTCAGATCACTAAATGTACCCTGAAATGATGTTTTTTGTGGCCCTGGTAGGGATTGTTTCATTTTTGCCTTCACATCCCTAGATCCCAAAACAGTTCCTGGCACATAATATACTTAATCAATGCCTATTGATTGATTGATTGATTGGAATGCATGATAAAACTAACTCTGTTGATTTTGTTACAGTGAAGATCTGTGAACAATTTTCCACTTAGCTTTGTCTTCCTTTTGTCTTCTGGTTTCATTTATAGTGAGAATGTCAAGATGCAATGATTGAATTCCTCAAGTATAAGGGGTTCTTAACCTTTTTTATACCATGGACTCCTTTGGCAGTTGGAGGAAACTTGTGGACCTCTTCATAGAATAATATTTTAAATGCACAAAATAAAAGACAATTATTGAAATAGTTATCAAAATGTTTTTAAATTTAAAAAAGCAAAAAGACTTAGATATACATAGAGAATCATATTTCAATGTCATTAAAATATAATTGTTCATATGCACATTTTTAAAATTCATAGATCCTAGGTTAAGAACCCCTTCTGTGTTAGCGTGTCATTTGTGTGTCACTGGACAAGGAACCCACATTTAAGTATTAATAGTTAAGCAAATGTTTGTAGGTCATATTAAAACTGTGATTCATAGTTTCCTCTGCTCCCTTTTCTGCTATTGTACCACAGCCACTGTTGAAGTGAAAGGGGACTGCCATGGGACCAAGGGCCATTTTGAATTTTGCTTTGTTTCATGGGCAGTCACAGCCAAAGAATTCATCACCTAGTGGCCAACCTACTTGTAATGAGCCTCTCTATATTTAGTTAGTTTGGCCTTCAAAAAAGCAAACTGACTGTTGCCAGGACCCTACTTGAAATCTTTCCAGCTTGATAAAATCTGCCAGAACTTCTGGTCTGTGAGCATTGTCTTCAGGAGCCCAAAGTTACATTCACACCACAATGAGACATGGAAGTAAGATTCTCTCAAGACCATTGTTTATTGAAAAATAAACATAGGAACTCCCCCCCCCCACTCCCTGCCCCACAACATAGGAGTCACTGGTGTAGTATTGATGCCTCTTGGTTACAATCAGCTTTGCTATTGATATAGTCAAGTAATATGGCTAATGAGTGTTAAAATCTGAAAGTCGAAGGATTGTTTTTGTCACTGTTAATGCATGTTAGGATTGTTTTCATATATCTACATACTTTTGAGGGGGAGAGTTTTTATCTCATGGTTTATATAGAAATTATTCCTGTCAGTCCCCTTCTAAATACAATCTACTTCTTAATACAAAGCACAGATGGTGAGGAACTCTGTAAGAGCAGCGTTCATAGTATACTTCAATTTTAAGTCAGGTTCTTTGAGACCTCACGGGAAAAGTGTGAAACAGCATTTGGAGTTGCCATTAAGAAGAGTATAACACTTAGCAACTAGGTCAAATAACTTTTATATGTTTCTTCTCAGATTGGAAAGCATTTCTTCCAGGTAGCACCAAACATTTGGCCTGTGTTTTCTTTTCTACCAAAGGCAACATCCTAAGAGTTATTTGCATTGACATACCTTCAATTTCAGCATTTTTCTTGAATTGACATTTGGGATAGATGAGTCAGTGGTTAACTTGGTGACAAAGCTCTCCACACTGAAAAATGAAACTCTTATTAAAAAAAAAATCTTGGCATTTGGGGAAAGGGTTTGCTCTGAAGAAGGGAGGGGAAAAAAGATGGAGAATAATGAATTCATCAAGCTGAAAATGCACGAGCCAGCGGAGCGCTGAGGTTTCAATACATGGCAAATGGAAAGAGAGCTCCCATTACTGTCGAGATACACAGACACAGCTCTGCTAATCGCTTGGTCATGCTTGGGAGGCACTAAGTCATCACAGGCCATGACATGGTGAGAACAGGGTGCCAGGGGTTTGTTGTAAGAAAAAATTGTTTATTTAACATCCATAACTGGCACCACTCCCTTTCCCCACCCCCATCCCCAATGTACAAACCTTGGTAAGAAAATGCTTCTTAACTCTTTCAACACAACAAAGTTTCAAAACAAACTGGAGATATCAGCTCAGAATTCTAGAGTTAGGTAATTCGTTTTCAATCAGCTTAAGGTTTTTTTTTTAATAACATTAATCACATATATGACACTGCATTAAGAATTGCAGGGAATATAGAGGGAGTATAGGATTCCCCCCTCCCCATGAAAAAACATCTAGACTAATTAGGGAGAAAAGCATAGTTCCACGAAACAACTAGAGGATATCTCTAAGGTGATGTATAAGTAGGTGCCTAGTTTTAATAACAGAGAGCATAGATAAGGACTAAGAGAATTCAAAAATAAGAGAAAAGCCATCATAGGTTGGGGTTAGTCAGGGAGCGCTTCTAGGAAGAGGGGACTTCTGAAGGAAATTTAGAATTGAGATTTTTAAGAAAGGAAATCAAAGAATGGCAAGAATGAAGTCATGGAAAAAGCGATGAAAACCATTCCATCTGGGATGAGAACATGCACATATACAGTAATGTGATAGTGTAGAGGCTTTTACAGGAAGGTAACCAATTTAAATCCTGTATCTGTTGGATAAAAGTCTTGCTTCAGTTAAAAGCAGTTTAGAAATCCATGAAAAAAAAATGAGCTAGGGGTTTACAGACGATTTATACTTTTATCAAAGTCCTGCTATTGAAAGCTAGTCTGATCACTGTAGCTACACTATTAACACTTGTATCAAATCTTTATTTCTGCTGCTACTGTGACAATGCCCTATCATCAGGCACCTAGAAACCTTTCTCTGTGTAGCACAATGCAGAAATACAGGGCAGGGAACCCTTAAAGGAGTTGTACTTGGCTGAAGTTTTTTCAGGCAAGAGTTTCCTACTCAATAGTGCTGCACAAATGCCTGGGATCTTCTTTCTCCTCCACTCTGACTACTGACCTCCCTGGCCTCCTTTAAGTCCCAGCTAAAACCCCACCAAGAAACCTTCCCTAACCCCTTTTAATTACAGTGCTCTCCTTCTCTTAATTATTTCCTCTTTGCCCTGTATGTAGCTTTCTTTGAATCTATTTGTTTGCATATTGTCTTCCCCTTTAGAGTGTAAGCTTCTCAGGGGCAGGGAACTGTCTTTTACCTATTTTTGTATCCCCCAGTGCTTAGCACAGTGGCTGGGACATATTGGGCACTTAATAAATATTTATCGAATGAATAAGTCCCTTTCCCCACCACCTCAACCCCCAACAGACAGGGACCTTACTGATTGGGATAGTGTTGGATTTAGAAATAGGACATGAGACTGGGAAATAGATTACTAAAAATACTTTCCTAGATTTCATTGTACATTTTCCAGGTTCCATGACCACAATTTCTGGGCTCAGTTAGGAGAGATCATATGGATCAATATTGCATCATTACCTGTTGAAAGAGCACAGATTCTGTATTGTAGTTCCAATCTGCCCATAGCTGTGTAACTTTGGAAAAAATCAATCACTGGGTCTTCAGCTTCATTGGCTCAGGGCTCATCGATTTAGGAGGGACCTTAGAAGCTAAGTTGTCCCAACTCTTTTCTTTTACAATTGAGGACCTGAAGCCTAGAAAGATTAAATGACTTGTCCCAGGTTACACAGGCAGTAACAGAATCAGGATTTGAATCCAGGTTCTCAGGTTGTATAACCAGGTTCTTTTCTGTCAGATATAATTGATTGCTGCTCCAGATACTTAGCATACAATGTCTTTGTGAGTAGAATTAAGAAATGGGGCTATACTGGAAGAGACGTTGGACAACGAAATGAAGAATTCTAAATCCCAGCTTTGCCACTAATTATCTATGTGATCCTAATGAGTCATTTATATTTTCTGGACCTCAGTTTCCTGATCTGTAAAATGAAAGGATTATTCTCAATTATCTTCCTGGTCTTGAATTGTATGACATGATGTGAAAGAGCTTTGAGAAAGTTAGAAATACTATGTGAATTTTTTTCCATAAAATATTCTTATTCGGGTCGGCTAGGTGGCGCAGTGAATAGAGCACCGGCCCTGGAGTCAGGAGTACCTGAGTTCAAATCCGGCCTCAGACACTTAACACAAACAAAAAAAATTAGCTGTGTGACCTTGGGCAAGTCACTTAACCGCAACTGCCCTCCAAAAACAAACAAAAAAAACAAACAAAAATATTCTTAATCAAGCCTACCATTCAATTTGGGCAAATAAGCTTTATTTTCTTAGTAAAAACCAATACAGGTTCTCGTTATTCTGCTATAAGCTCCTTGAGGGAAGTTATTGTTTTTGCTTTTCTCTGTATCCCCAGTGGTTAGCACAGTGCCTGGCACAGCACAGACACTTAATAAATGTTCATTGGCCAGATCACTGAAGCCCAAGAATAGCCAAGGACCTCTATGTTTTTGGAAGAGTCTTTGTGCCCCATTACGTTGGGAGCTGAACAGAACTCAACTGATAAGGTCTGGTACATTAGCAAGGCCAAGAGCCTCTGACAGCCAGCAAGTAGAGGCAAAGCACTAATTTAGGGGACAGCCAAGGAAATTTCTGTACCAAAAAAAATTAAGAAGATAATAATGGAACAGAAATGTAATTTCTTGATTGAAAACTGCTCCCTGGATTTCTTCTAACAATGCAAATAATGGACATGAAGGATAAAAAATGAGGCTCTGCTGACTTTAACCCCTTTTATGAGTGAAGACTTGAAAGGATTGAGCCCTGTGCTGCATACTGACTTTACCTATGATAGAAAGAAAATTAATCTATCTCCATTCCAGAATCTCACCATACTCTGGGGTCTACCATTATGATTAAACTAATAAGGATAGAGGGGAAACTCAGGAACTACTTATTTCCCCTCTAGTGCCCTTGATTTAAGGCTGAATTTGGAATTAAATGTGCATATACACACCCTTAGTCTCTCCCCCAACCTCCTTCTAAAAGCCAGAAGAAATAAAGAGAAAAGAAAGAGTCATTTGAACACAATCCATTGCTTAAGGACAAAACAGAACACAAATCCCAGTATTAAAAGGGGGGAAATGAATCTGACTGGCAGCTTCCCACAAATAAAAATTGCCACCACTACTGCCTTGTCTTGCCTTTGTGAGATGAAGAGATGAATGCTACCTTTGTTAAATGAGCCCGTCGTTAAGAGTCTTTTAACATGGAGAGCTATAGCTTTAAAAAAAAAAAAGTATTGTCATATAAATGTCAGACCTGTGGGGACACTGGCTTATGAAGGTTATACCTGCCAAAAGTAAACTTTATAAAATGGCCAGCGGAGCTGATATGGTTTTGGATTTTCCCAGACAGGTCAAAAGGCTGACCAAATCAGAAGAAACCCCCAATCTCTACCATTTTCTTGTCATGAATAGGAAAACAGTGGTATTTGGGGGGGGGAAGGGAGGGAGAATAATTAATTTAGGATCATTTCCTTTGAAATATTGGTTTAAAGTTGCATGGATCAAACTCATTTGAAGATTTGAGTCTGATTTTTATCCTATGTATTTATACATCAATATTTAACTTTTGGGGTGGTGCCCTTTGGTTTGGCATAGCACTTAAACAGCATTCCATTAAATATTCTTCTACCAAGAAATTGCACTGGAAATTTATATTTAATAAAATGCCAGATATTTTGGAGCAGTTAAAATGTTGTCTCTCACCTAGTTCTGTATTAAGCAGGTGCCTAATAAATGCTTGTAGATTTCAGTTGAGCTAGATTGAGACAAGTAAGGTTGAAGAGGAAAATTGATCTGATCTGGGCCATTCCTAGGATCGATCAATAAATCAAAAAACTTTTATTTATTAAATGCCTCCAATGTGGAAGGCACTCTGCTAAGTGCATAAAGAAAGGTAAAAAACATTCCCTGCTCTCAAGGAATCTGTCTGAGTGAGAAGACAAAATGCAAACAACAATGTACCAGCAAGATATATACAGATAAATTGGGGGATAATCTCAAATGGAAGGAACGATGTAAGATTAAGTAGAGCCACTTTCCTTCAGAATGTAGAACGTTAGCTAAGACTTAATGGAAGCCAGGGAAAGTAGGAGGTGCAGATGAGGGACTTGTTCCAGGCATGGGGACAACCAGTGAAAGTGCCCAGAATTAGGCTATAAGAGGAAGCCAATGTTATTGAATCTCAGAGTGTTTGGAGAGGAGTAAGGTGTAAGAAGACTGGCAGAGTAAAAATTTAACCAGGTTATTGTACTTGGCCCTGGACGTGATTACATAGACACTGGAGGATCCACGAACTTCTAAAAGGCATAGGATGCCCAAGTTCCCAGACCCAGGCTCTAACCACTGGGAGTTCTTTTAGATGAGAGAAGAAAAACTTGCAAGGAGGGCAAGATGCTCTTTGGATGGCTTTGTATCATTTGCATTATTGTATTACTCATTCTATTATATGGTTCATAAGAATTTTTATTTGAAAGCATATGTCTGGGGTCAACCTAGTAAAATGTGGGCTTGAGATTAGAACTCAGATCCTCTAGGCTGTATCTTTATATTGTTTGTATCTGCTTGGCTTCCTATGCCACATCATCCCTGTCCTCTTTCATAACTTGGTGAGCCAGAAGCAGAATATATAAAATGGTCTTGGGTGAGATTGAAGTAGACTGTCAGAAAGCTGTGAGTGGCTTTTTATTACTAAGCACTTTGTATTTTGAAAGTGCTTGAAACTCATTTATTAGTTATTCCTCACAACATTGCCCTGTCAGCATTATTGCCTCTATTGTGCAGATTAAGAAATTGAGACATAGAACAGGGCTAAAGAAAGGGACTCCAAGGTCACACAGGGAGTTGGAAACAGACCTACAGAACTGAAAAGTCATAGTTTACAATTGTGCTTCTGCTTCTCAACTTTTCTCTCTCTCTTAGAAGACCAGATTCACTAAAATTTTAAAGGAACACACAGGCTTCTGTTCTCCTTCCCTTGCCTTTTCTATCCTTGCTACTCAGGCTGCTGATAAAAGGTAGGTAAAGAGGATAGTTCATTGAAAGATGAATACGAAATAGGTTCATATAGCAATCTGATTTCATTTGAGAACCCAATTGATGTTTGTTTTTATTAAAAATGTCTGTAAAGGTAACTTTTCCGAGGATACTGTTCAGTATAATAGCATTAACTGGCATGGCTGCAGAATCAATACCAGTAACAAAAATATACGTCTGCTGATTAAGAATGACACAAAACAAATTTGTAAACTAAAATAGATAGTCAACAGTTTAAACATACATCATAAGTGTTTAAATCCTGTTCACATCTCTTGTTATTAAAAAAAACTTTTAAAAAATTACTTTTTAAAGGATGTTTGGAGCTCACTGAACACAACAGAAAAAAAAAAAGAGGTAAGGTAACCCAGAAACTGCCCTCCTTGTCCTCAGAGTTAAAAAAAAAATTCAGTATACTTCACCCAGGGAAAGTAATTGAAAATGCTAATTCTTTGCCCACAGTCTTAAACTTTGAAGGACAGGTCCTTGTCATTGGGCTCCTCAAGAAACAGCAGAGCAGAAATAAAAATAGACCACTGACCAAAAATATCTCTTTCCAACTGAGAAGTTGTAAAGTGCTGCTGTCTATTTTTCTGTTAAAAAATTATAAACCTGCTTTTTTCCCCCTTTCCTTTCCCTCCTGAGGAACTAAGAAGACTAAACTACTGAGGTCAAAAGCAGAAGTGTTATGAGAGACTCAGTTTATGCAAGCTTTGGAACATTTTTTCCCTTACATATTCCCTTTAGGTACCTTGCAGGCATCATCCCTAAGTGTCAGGTCCTGTTCTCAGAGTAGAAAGTTCTTTCTGATCAGCTCAAGCTAGTTAATGGTTTAAAAAAAAAACAAAACCCAGTGAGCACAGTTGGAACTTACCTGTTTTGTCCTTTTAAGTAAAGTGAACCCAAGTGCTGATAAGAATTATTCAGGTTGTGGCAACATCTCTTAAGTCTTTCTAATTCTTTTTGACAGCTCCAAATCTGGAAATAAGCACAATGGCTCATTTTGAGTGGGATGGCTAGTATAGGGCAAATGAGACAGCTTCTTCCCACTGAAGTCCACGAGTGGTTACAGACCTCTATCCCCACAAAGAGAGATTGGGGAGGGTGAGTGGATAGGAAGATCTTTTTTTTTTTTTTTTTTTTTTTTTGCTTTTGGAGGGGGGAAGGCAGGGCAATTGGGGTTAAGTGACTTGCCCAAGGTCACATGGCTAGTGTTAAGTGTCTGAGGCCAGATTTGAACTCAGGTCCTCCTGACTCCAGAACTGGTGCTCTATTCAGTGCACCACCTAGCCACTCCCTAATGCAAAGACATTAGTACAAATAGTTCAACGTCTAGAGGGAATAGGCTTACAGGTTGTTGTTGTGTTTGTCCTTCGTTTTTGGAGAAAATCATGGCATCAGGGAAATAATAACGTGACTCGCGGTTGACTTTGATTTGAGTGAGGGAGGGCTGTGCAAGAATACCAGTCTCACTTTCTCCTTCAGAGCCATCTGGGTCCAGTGACCAGATGTTCATCAGGATGACTAGAGAAGACCCAGGACACAATGGGAGACGCTGGCCCTTTTAGGCTAAGGCCTTTTCAGATAAAGAGGTCTATTCACTGAATGGGTGTTACCTCACTCCAAGTGAGTGTCTAAAAAGGCCTTGACTTAAGTAGTCAAAATCACCTGCAAGTCATATATTGTCATCTCCCTGATGCCATGGTCCTCTTAAAAAACAAAGGACAAAATGAACCTGTGAGTAGACCAAGCTGCCTGAATGGGGACTCAGTTAGCTGGGCAACTCAGTTTGACCTCACCCTCTTCTTCTCCTTTTCCTCTCCACAGGAAGATAAACTTTGATGGCCAGAAGCTGCCCACTTAACTTGGGGTTTACTGGCTAGATTCCTTGCTTCCTTCCTTACTTCCTTTCTTTTTCTTTATTTATTTCTCTTTCTTTCTTTCACAAAACCTTAAACCCGAAGGGAATAGGCTAAACAGCTCTCAGAAGGTTCTCCTGTCTTTAAAATTGTTCATTTTGCCTTTGGTGATCTATAGTACCCTTGGTACAGCCAGGATTTCTAGTCTTGAGATAGAAGCCTTTAGGTGTGCCTCTGGACCCATCAGACTTTACAAAATCTTGAAAGAGTGATACAGTCCAGTAGCCTCTTTAAGAACATAACTGCTAAGAACTCCTCATTTTTCTTCTTCTTTCTTCCACTCAGTTTACACATGTGCAGAATTGACATTAGCAAGCTTATCCTGCCACAGGAAAGGACAGTGAAACCTATCTTGAAACAGTTGTGTGCTTAATAAGTTGTTATCAATAGTAATACTGGTATCCAAGTTATTAATGACCACTTTTAAGGTTTGAGTCCATGTCTCAGATCATCTGCATTATTGTGTTGTACAGATATAGATTCCCATGAAGATGACACTTAACCTCTGAAAACCTCTTAACCTCAGAAAAGCATGTACTTTGTATTATTTTTCAAATAGCCAAAGCAGATTTGTGCTTATTTTTCCTTACTACAGTATCCAGTCTCTCTTACAACCCCATGACAAACAATTATGAGACTGTTGCCCAAGTTTAGGGATTGAGTCTGTGGCCATGGAAGAGAAGCAAAGTTAATGGGCCCACACAATACCTAAACCCATGACCTCATTAGCATTTTGTCTTAATCAACTGAACTATTATGATCTTTTTATTGATATGGATGAGACTGATGACTTCAGCATGTTGTGTACTTTATCAGAATAACTGGTTGCTTAAAGTGCTTACTTGCCCCCATCTCCTTGTTTGATGGATGCACTGAAGGCAAAACTGTTTTGTGGAGCTGAGTATTGATGGGAGGCAATAATTATATCTACAATAATAGAGATAGCTACTAATTCAAGACTTTTAGAAGTAATGATACCTAAATACCTTAACCTCAAACTCATTAGTCTTGAATATCTCAATCAATATGGATTCTCTCAGAAATCAATTTCCAGCCACAAATATGATTGCTAAATAATTCAGAAGTTATAGGCCTTCAAGCAAGAAGAGGTTAGAGAATCTGAAAGGAAGAGGGATATTGACCTCAGATGAGATTTCAATTAAAAGAAAAGAACATCTCCTAAAGGTAGTTGGATACTAGAAATGTCTGTATTTGGGGTGTTTTGTTGTTATTTAAGTTTATAAATATAGCTCTGAACAGGTCAGATTAATTTAGTTTTCACTGTTCATGATCAACTCAAAGAAATGTTTTCCTGAAGTACCCATAAACCTCTTATTAGAAGCTATGCAAATTTTTGTTTTATTTGGCAGGCTTAAAAAAAATTAATGACAGCTGTCAAATTACATTCTGTTTACTTGCTGTGGATTTTCTTTTTTAACTAGATGAAGCGAAAATTCTTTTAAAAAAATTTTCATTTGCTATGCTCTGTGCCTTATATTTTCTGTTTAGGTAATATTGTCACTGAAGACTCGTGCTAGTGTATAATACAAAATTATCTTCCTAAATTTTATAAATCTGTAATGTGGAAGCCCCAAATTGATAATAATTCTTATATGTAATAACCACATTGGTTCTTTTTTATTATTTTCTTCTTGACTCCAGAGGATTAGTTTTCCTTTGAGGCTGGAATCTTCTCTGAACCAGGGTCAATACTTTTCTCAAGCCTACATATATGCGATCCAAGGATATAACCGCATTTTCTTAACTGGTGCCTTCCACAGTCATTGACTGGAACACAGTTCTATACTGATCTAAGATAGTGTAGAAAAGTGTTTAAATGGGGCCTGCAAAGGTCATTGCTTCACACCCAGGAGAATGTCCTATCACTAGAATGAGTGATCTCACCCCCACCCTGGGCCACACCCTGAAATAGGGCTAGGTGACCTTGTTTCAATTTGCATAATATTCCTTGCTAGAGTTTATTCTCCATCCCTGGGTCAGAGAATGGGGCTTATTAATAAACATTTATTGTACACCAACAGGGTATTATGTTCCAGAAATATTCCCTTCCCTGTAGATTCAGAATTCACAATTTTGGCTTCCAGCAGTCACCTCTGCCCTAATTTTGAGACTAACTACTAAGCTATCCAAGCAATTGAAAGCATATTTGACTATTTGTGCATTTCAAAGGGATAGTCCTTCATCTAGAATGTCCTTTGAAATGGTTAAGAGCATATGAATGTTATCAGTTGTCCAATAAACCAAGGTGAGAAACATGGTGAGCTGGGAGTTCCTAGGAAGAATATAAGCAATGGAAAGGTTAACAATGTTAACACTTGCTGAGCCTTATTAGACTTTAAAGGTAAACCAAGGTCATTATTGACACATAATTTTAAAGGTTGTTTGGTCTAGATATTCTGGCGGACATTGTGCTAGAAATCTGATAGGTAAAAAAAGACTGAGGAAACCTTACATTCTTAGGTTTATGTAGCTTTTCACTGATGGAGGATAAATAATTGAAAATGCCTGGTCTTAATAGGAAGATAGTTTGTCATGCAGCCTTTCAATTAGCATTCTCTAATTCAAATTGGTTTAGCTTTTGAAAACTTTGGATTGTTAGTGATGCATTTTCATTTCTCTTCTTTACCTTTACCTGCTGTTTTGCTATCAGATTGCAGAAAAGTTGGAGGCCTCAGTGGAGTATCCATCCTGAAGGAAATCATCATTGGGATTATTTAACATGTTGACAGACTCATGAGAATGGCCTAGTTTTACCTGAGATTAGATACCTACACAATAAATAAGTATATGATAAGACCAAATGGTTATTAAACAAGTATCTTGGAGGCTATTGGGGGGTTCTTTGTATAATGACAATCATATTTAAATAAGCATTTATGTAGTCACTTTAAGATTTGCAATTCCAAATATTTCATTTAATCTCACAGATAAATCTGGAGGTAGGTACTTTCACCATTTTACAAACAAGGGAACTAAGACAAGGGGCGGCTAGGTGGAGCAGTGAATAGAGCACTGGCCCTGGAGTCAGGAGGACCTGAGTTCAAATTCGATCTCAGACACAACACACACACACACGCACACACACGCACACTAGCTGTGTGACCTTGGGCAAATCACTTAATCCCAATTGCCCTACCTTCCTCCCTCCAAAAAAAAAAAGCCAAAAAAAAAAAAAAAAAAAAGGGAAACTAACAGGAATTGTAAAACTTGCCCAGGATCACACAACTAGTAATTGTTTACAATGGGATTTCAATTCAGATATTTTTCTGACTTCAGATCTATTACTCTCTCTCCTATGCCTAGGAGCTTCCTCTGCATTGTAGAGGTAATCTAGTAGAAATATAATAATAATAACTAACATTTATATAATGCTTACACAGGCCAGGCACTGTGCTAAACACTTTACAGATGTTATTTGAGCCTCACAACAAACCTGAGAGGTAGATTTCATTATTATCTTCTTTTTACACATGCAGAAACAGAGTCAAAAAAAGGTGAAGCATCTTGTTCATGATCACTGAACTACTAAGTGTTTGAACCAAGTATCCATAGTAACCAAGTATTTTCTTCAGAGAATTCATTTTCCTTGAGCCTAGAATCTTCTTTGACCCAAGGTCAGTACTTTTCTCAAGCCTACATAGCCATGAGCCCATGTCTTCTTGACTTCAGACTCAGCGCTCTATCCACTGGGCCATCCAGCTGCCCTAAGGAGTTTATGGTGTCATTGTGGCAAGACAATTAATATACATGAAACAACAGACAACCATCCAATTCAAAGGGACATTTGTAATGTCCTTACCCAGTGGAAAAACAGGCCTAAATTTTAGGATTAAGTAGTTCTTGCAAGCCTTTGTTAAGGTGAAATATGAGTCATTTTTATGGACCAAAATTTTCTCCAAATTTGGCAATAATACATATCCGAGAGTAAAGAAGAATGTACTGAAATTATTATATGCCCATTTGAGGGAGCATAGTAAAACTGGATGGGCTAGTATCTTACCTTTTCCTGACTGAGGTTCACAAATATAATCTACTTTTTAATTTCAAAATGACTCAGTAATGAATTGGTCAGCGATGGTATTTAAAGTCCAAACACCTTAGCTCAATATTCTAAGGCTATACTGCACCTGTACGCTTCCCTTCTTTTGCATTCTAGTCTCGTCTTGTTTCTTTCTATGTGTCAGTCAAACCATACTACTCTCACTGTCCCGGTCCCATAGTCCCTCTGCCAAGAATGTTCTCCCCACCCAACAGATTCTTCTTCCAAACCCCATATTGAATGTTACTTTTCGGCCAAAACGTGCTTTGATCCTCCAAGTCAGAATTGATCTTTCTAACTTGATATGGTCCCTCTTTCTTCACCATCTAGTTATAGACTTTGAGACTTTTACAGCTCTAGAGGTCTTTAGAGCATGTAGCTCATCTCTCTTATTTTTTTTTTACGTATGAGGAATCTGAGGCCACTGATGTTAAGTGAGTTGACCAAATTCACACAGCTAATTAGGGAAGCTAGGACATGAATCCAAGAGCTTATGGCTCTAAATGCAGTGTAACCTATCTTTTCCTATGTCATGCTTATTATATTTTCCTTCTTTATAATTATTATATAGCTATTGTATATCTCTAATAGTTACACTAGTTGAAAACAAATTTATAATAACTATACAATATCTCCTACATCTGTTTTCTCCTTTCTACTGTAGTCTAGAACTTCACCACCTTTCACTTGGATTGTTAAAGGCTCTTAATTGGTTTTCTTGTTTCCAATGTCTCCATTTTCCTATTCATTCTTGATACAGCTGCCAAAATAAATCTCTCTGATATGCAGTTCTCATTGCTATAAAGACTAACATTACATTCAGCCTTAATAGCATTGCTGGAAGAATATTGGTGGTAAGAAGACCAGTCTTTATTTCAAGGAAAAGTTTAGGATCATTAAAAACATTGCATAATTTCCCAAATTGTGACAATGGTAGCCAACTCTCTTCCTCCTCTTTGACCCTGGGCTCAATTCACCGTCTGTCTGTAGTGTCTTTCCTAGGTATATGTACTGATGGATCTGTAAGTTCTAACTTCATAAGAAAGTCTTAACAAGCCTTAATTCACTTGTTTTTTTTCTTTATTGATTGTTAGACCAAACTCTTTTAAATCATAATGGACTTTTTTTAGATGGCTTTGCAATCATCTAGCTTGATGAAGTAAGGCAGATAAGAAACACTTAATAAATGTTTGTTGACCTGCATTAAAGTTATTGTACTTTTAAATATGCATTGTCATTCTCATCATTCATGAAAGTAGGGCTCATATTCTTATTATCTTTGTTTTTTCCTCCGTATCTTCATAGTTCACATCCTAGTATATAGTGTTTTGAACCTGTTAGACACTTAATTATGGTGGTTGATTGAATGAATACTTGACACAGGGACACCAAAGAATTCTTGGGCCTACATCTCTGATTGAATCGTAAAGTTCAAATTGTCCATATTGAAATGTCTAATCCTTTCATTTAGTCAAAAATCAGCTAAGGTAAGAGTAACATATGTTTGTTGCTTTTCTTTCATATCTAGATCTGTATTTCATGTACTTTAATTTAAAAAAATACATAATGAAGTGTGATTAGTGCAAATGTCTGCGAAATTTATTGTACTATTAAAATCCTATTGGGTCTTTGTTTATGAAATGTGTTTTTCTGTATTTGAGGTTTAGGGAGGCTTGATAATGAGGCCTTGAAGATTCATGGCCTCTTTTCTACAGCTTAATTTAGGCTCTATATCAAATATGTAAAATAACATTATATCTTCCTGCGGCCTCTGTGTATCATACATTTTGGAATTGTTTCCCTGTCTCTTTTTTCCCCCTTCTCTTCTTTTATAAATACAGCACCAGTAAAACTGTGTAATGTAGTGTTTTCTCCTTATAACTACACCAATGGGAGCTAGATTTGTAGACTCTCACTTTCTAGATTTTTTTTTCACCTTTGGCATTAAATGAAACATCTTAAGCTAAGACTTGGTAGAATGTTCAATCTTGTTCAATATTAATTCTCTTGTATAATTTCAGTGCCCACACTCATTCTTTCCCATCATTAAATACTACTCATTATATGCAAGAATGGGTCTAAGTGCTTTATCACAATCACATAGCTATGTTTCAGAAAATCAGAATGTTGCTCCAAAGTGGACTTCTTATACTACTGGCAGTTGGGTAGTGACAGATTGGCAGCTGAAAGGAAGAGACAGGAACAAAGAACACCAAACAGCTTTATCAGTCCATGACCTTCTCTCCCTTTCCCCTCCCAGGTTATATTATTTCTCTTTTCTTCCTCATATACCCCTAGATGTACCCTTTTATAACATCAGTTACTCTTGATGTTAATTTTAATGAATAGAACCTAAAATAAATGTGAGAAAATAATAGTAAGGAAGAAAAGGCACACAGAAAATGATGATCCTCATTTTCCTATACATAGTCTTAGGATACACAAGAGTGTATTTGGCCAAGTTCTATGCATGTCTACCAAATAAACTATTTTTATTAATTCACAAATCTTTTAAAATAATCTTGAGTTGTTATGGATTGTAGGGACATAGGATGATCTTTTCCTAACTTGAAACAGCAAGCAAAGGCTTTTTGGTTTATTTCTTTTGCGTGCCCCAAGACATCCAAGGATTTCCCAAGGAGCATGTTATAGGTGCTTCACAGTAAATTTCATTTGTTAATATATTTTATTAACCTCCAACAAGACTTTTGACCTGGGACAGACCTTGAGATGTCAGGTACATTATTCCCCCTGCTTTTATGAAAGACTTCCTACTCATACCAAACAAATGATTGTATATGCTGTTTTAAAATTACAATGAAAAGGAATCCCAATACATCCCTTGATAATAAAATGCCATGTTAAATTCAGAATGTTTTTCCTTCCGTTTAATCTTAGTTCCTTTTGCTACAATTTAAACATTTTGTCCCCTCTTCTTCTTTCTTCTGGGAGAACAAAGAAGAATTTCTAACCCTCTTCTATATACTATCCCTTTAAATGTTAGAAGAGTGATGTTCTAATTAGCTCCTCCTTTGGCTTGTCTCCACAGGGTTAAATCGGTCCAAATCATAGTCTTTCTCAGTTCTTATTTCCTACTGCTTTGTTCATTTTCAGTGCCTTCATCTCATTTCTGGGGTTTCAACATCTCACTTTGGTTGTGTGGTGCTGAAGTAAATACAAGTTTAATAAAAGACTATCAAGGCTTAGAATTCATGGCTCTTGCTCACAATACTCCTGTTTGTACGATTGAGTATTTCACTTGCCTTTTTAGCAACAGGCCTTCTTTGTCAAGCAGTCAGTCAGTAACATTAATGGGATTCCTGCTGTGTGCAGAGCATTCTCCTGGGGAGTTACAAAGGAAATACAAGGCCTGGTCTGTGCCCTAAGGGAGCTTAAAATCCAATAGGATAGCCAGTTCAAGAATGTTGCCGATTCAGCTTGTAGTCTGTTATTATCCCTTGAAACCCCTCCTGCATGGAGGCTTTAAAAAATAGACTGTCATGAAACAGGACATTTTTTTTTTTGCCACCTGCTTCGTTAAGGTTTATCTCCTTGGAGTGAAGAAAGGGAGAAACATGGAAGAAAAGGAAGGAGGTAGACGAAAGGGGGGAACCTGAAGGGAAGTTAGATCTTAGTTAAGATAAATGATGAGTAAAGAACCAGACCAACAGGAGTGAAAACTGTTAGTGCTAATGTAAAGGCCTGATCATCATTAGTGAGGTCTTTGAGAAGAGGGAATTTTTCATTTGTGGTCTTTGTACCACCAATGCCAGTACAATGCTTGACACACAGTAGGCAGTTAATAAATGCCTTTTGATCATTATTGTAATGTAACATGACACATTGTAGGTAATTAATAAATGCTCTTAGATCACTGATCAAAATTTGATCATTTGGATCATATTTGTTAAAGTAGAGCACAAGATAAAGTAATATTGTAGTTTCACTGATCTGACCTGATAGGATTCTCCTATAATACTGTTTCTTTCTTTTCTCTTCTCACTCCTTTATTTTCACTGCATAATATAAAGGAGAGTAGAGAGGAGGAGAAGAAAAGAAAGGGGAGAATATAATAGTATATGATACATAGCACGTAATATATGGATTAAAAGAGAAGTTGGGACTTTTTTTGAAGGATATTTAGAAACTTGGGAAGACAAAGCATAGAATTGGATTATATAAATATTGTTTTAATGCTTGAACAACATTATTAAACATTAAAAATTCTTGATTAGGCAAAATACTAGGAAATTCTTTGAAAATGATTTATCTCAAGTGAAGATTCTTCTCTTTCACATTTTATGTATGTATGTGTGTGTTTTCTCTTAGCCAAATTGTTTTCTGTACCAATTACTGAAGTGTCAATGACTTCTGATTCAATTGAACTAGAAAGCTTACATGAAGCTTTGGTGGTATCGGTCTCACTGTCATCAAGGTAATCCAGAACATAATATTTGTTACAACAATGCCAGCTATACATGCAAGCTTTATTTACAATAAAGTAGAATTTTACAGATGTTACTTTTCACAGTGAAGCCCATCCAAGCCAGGCCAATGTGAGTTGGCATTTATTTATTGGCAATAAATAGGCATTTATTGAAGATTCAGTCTCCAGAATAGAGGAAGAGGTGGAATATACAATATGATCCATGCCCTAACTTTTAAGGGAAGATAGTGTCAATATTCACAAAAAGGAAAGAATATGTAAAATAATAAAATATTAACAAGTATAAGTTGTCATAATAGTCATCTTAAGATTTTTTTCTCCTGTTTTTGTTCCTAAAATTTTAGTTGATCAGACTTTTTTCTCAGCTCCATTCCCAAGATTATGTGAATTCTAGCTATGTCTTCTGGAAGGAGTGGGTAGGGTCTTTTTTATTCTAATGTTCCTTGGAACCTTTTCCAAGGAGATATATTTGATTATTGAAGCTTCATGCAGCTTGAACTTGCAACCATTATGAGTCTCCAGTCTACATTATCCATTTGGAGGGTAAAAAGAAAGAATTGGATATCATAAACCAATCACAAACATATTAATAAAATAGGTATATCTCTATAGATAGATGCGTGTATACATGTATTTATAGTAATTAGTGTATGGTCTACTGTGAGAGAAAGGGGGGAGCATGGTACAGTGGAAAGAGTGTTGACTTTGGAGTCAGAGGCCCTGAATTTCAGTACAATTCTGCCACTTTATACCAATGTAACTTTGGACAACTCATGAAACCTCTCTAGGCCTCAGATCTTGATCTGTAATATGAAGGGGTTGAATTAGATGGCCTCCATGGTCCCTTTTGTCCTGAATCTATAATCCTCTCATCCCAAAATTTGAATATTTGTGAATTGTGCATAGATTAGAATTTCAAACATCCAAATCTTAGGTTATAAATTTAGAGCCTCAAGGAACCTCAAAGGCTACCTGGCACAGCCTCCTCATTTTACAAATGAGACTGAGAGCCAGAGAAGTTAAATGATTTGTTTAGGATTTATAAGTAGTAAGGAGCAGGCCTAAGATTAGAAGCTATGTTTACTTGATTTAAAATCCAGGACTCTTTCCACTGTATCATTGAAGAAAAACATGCTATACAATAATTGAAGTAAATTGTATGTGTATATATATATATATATACACACACACACACACACACACACACACACACACACACACACACACACACACACACAGGTGGTCAGTTGGTCAGTGGCAGAGTTGATAGAGTGCTAGGCCTTGGAGTCAGCAAGAAGTGAGTTCAAATCCAGCCTCAGACACTTACAAGCTGTGTGACCCTGGGCAAGTCAATACCTTCTATTTGCCTCAGTTTCCTCAAACTATAAAATGGAGATAATGATAGCTCCTACCTACCTCAAAGTGTTGTGAGAATCAAGTGAAGTAATATTTATATAAAATACTTAGCACAAGGTCTGCTACACAATAGGTGCTATCAATGCATATTCCCTTCCTTGCCCTTCCCTTACTAAGTGTATATGTAGATATAAATTTCCTGAGATTATAGTGTGGTGATTACCCCTATACCTTTCATCACATACATTCAATTTAGTTAATATTTTGCTTATGTACAAAGCACCACTGTGCTTTGTAATCACAACTGCAAGTTGAGATTGCTTCATAGTCTTTGGGGAGAACATATCATACTAACAGATGAGTAAATACCAGAATACTATTGGAAAAAGGGACTTCATTGATAAAGGTGGTCTCAGAACTAGGATCGCCTCTGTTCAGGTCTGGACTCTGATACACACTTGCTGCGTGACCCTGGACAAGTTGTTTAGCCTTTGGTTACTCTAACACTCCCAAGTTTCAGGAAAGGTGCCAGTCTTCAGCAGAAAGGGAATTGTTCATTTCGTTTTCAATTTCATGTCTCGCTATCCCAATACAAGCAGAAGTCCTGTCTCTATCTCATGGGAGGCAGCTCACTACCTGAGTCTTTAAAGAAATCAGGGGTGCTAAGAAGCACAAGTGGGAAGGGGGTACATTCTAGGAATGAGGGATAGCGCTATGCACAGCTATGGATATGGGATATGGAATTCCAAGTCTGGGGTAAAGTCAGTAGACCCACTAGGATAGAATATAAGGTATATAAAGCCAGAGTCATTTGAAATATGTCCAGAAATATGGATTGTATCCACATTGTGGACAGACTCTTAAGTCTGCCATTAAAATGGCATATATGTTATTCTAGACCAGCTATTCCCAATCTGTGGGTCACGACCCCTTTGGGGTCAAATGACCCTTTCACAGGGGTCACAGAAAACCATCAGAAAACACATATTTCTGATGGTATTATGAACTTCCTCTATCCATCTCCAGGTGGGTCCACCCACATGCAGATACACCCACATACGATTATTAAAGGGTCGCGGCATTAGGAAGGTTGAGAACCACTGTTCTAGACTTAGACATTAGAAAGCCATTGAAGATGAATGGAGTGACATGGCCATCTATTCATGTTTTAGGATTTTTAATAGGACAACTGTGTAGAGGATGGGAAGGGACTGGAAGGTGGGAAACCAACCAACAAATTATTTATTATGTACATGCTACATGCCTGTTACTGTGCTAGGCCTGAGGATTCAAGTACAAAGAATGAAACAGTCCCTCCTTTCAATAAGCTTACATTTTGATGGGACCACAACTACATATAAAATATGTATTGCACAAATACAAAGTGATTAAATGCAAATATCTATAAAGTAGTTAAATAAAACAATAGTTTAGGAAGGAGGATACTAGTAATTGGGGGAATCAGAAAATGCTTCATATAGAAGATGGAATCTGAGCAGCAAGAAGAAAGAATAAACAATGCATAATCTGGCCCCATTCTGTCTTTTCAGCCTCATTACTTTTCCCCTCCTACCTGCATTCTGTGATTCAGCTAAACCACTTTCTTTCTCTTATTCCCACACAACACTCCATCTCTGTGTCTTTACAGTGACCATCTCGTGCACCCAGAATGCAATCTATATGTTTTATGACCTTTTATAAGTACAGAGTAACAAAACCATTTAAATTTTATGGAGTTATAATGACTGGTAAATACCGAGCAGCATGGGAAGACTTATATGAACTGATGCAAAGCGAAATAAAATGAACCAGAAGAACAATATACACAATGATCACAGCAATGGAAATGTAATTGTAAATAACAAGAATATGATCAAAATTTAATGCAGTGAAATTATAACGATTATGCCTGGTGAAAAAGAAGTGAAAAAAGAACTCTCAAAGCACTACATATAATGTCAGATTTTGTTTGACTGTTATGTTGACTAGTTTTGCAGAATTTGTTTTCTTTCTGTTCTTTGTTATAAGGTATGATTGCAAGAGGACATATTATGAATTCAAGACACCTAATTCAGATGAACTACATCTTTGGGTATTGAAAGTACAATTATGACTCTTGAGCCATTGTTGGTATTATTTGAAGGATCATGGGGATACAAGAGAGGTACTTTGAAACTGGAAAGGGATAAACCTTTCCCTAATTTTTTTTTTACAAGAAGAAAACGAGTCTGTGAACCATAGGCCAGTGAGTTGGACTTCAGTGTCTGGGAAAATTCTAGAACATATCATTAAGTAGATGATTCGTGAACATCTAGAAGGAGGAAGAGATGATTACAAAAAGCCATCATGACCCATCAACAACAGGTCATTCCAGGTTAAACTCAACTTAGGGGATCCACTGGAGTCTTGTATCTATAGTTCATTTTTATTTTAGCAAAACATTTGATAAAACATCTCATTATTATTGTTGGAAATATAGAAAGACCTGAACTAGATTATAGACAGTAAGATAGACTCAGAATTTTTTGAATGGCCAGACTCAAAGAGTTGACATTGATTGTTCAAGGTCACATTGACAGAAGGTTTAGTGGACTAGATTTGTGTTTGACTCTGTGCTGTTTAACATTTTAGCAGTGACTTGGCTAAAAGCACAGATAGCACCCTCATCAATTTGCAGACAACACAGATCTGAATGGGATAGCTAACACACTACAGGACAGTTAGAGTCCAGTCTCTTGAAAGAGGACAACACTGGGTTTGAAGGAATTTTTGATAGCTTAGAGAAGACTGGGGAGGAGCGAAAGGAGGGCCAGGGAGAGTTGGTTAGGAAGAGTGGGAGAAAGAACTTAATAGTTCTGTACAAGTATTTGAAGAACTCTCTTAGGGAAAAGGGATTAGATTTGTTCTGTTCCCCTCCCCCCCCCCCACCAGGGCATAACCAGGAGCAATTTGTGGAAGTCTGAAGGAGGAAAATTTATCTTTGATGTCAGAGAAAACTTCCTAACAACTAGAGCTATCTAAATGTGGAATGAGATCTCTAGAGATGTGGTGGATCTGTCCTTATTGGTGCTTTTCATGAAGAGACTGGATTTCTTTTCTTTGTTTATTCTTGAGCCAGTCAGAGTTAAGTGACTTACCCATGGTTATACTGCTAGTAAGTGTCTGAGGCCAGCTTTTAACTCAGTCCCTCCTGACTCTAGGGCTAGTGCTCAAACTATTCTACCACTTAAGAGACTGGATTTCTTTTGTTTTGTTTTGGAGAGGGGAAGGCAAGGCAGTTGGGGTTAAGTGACTTGTCCAAGGTCACACAGCTAGTAAGTGTGTCAAGTGTCTGGGGCTGGATTTGAACTCAGGTCCTCCTGACTCCAAGGCCAGGGCTCTATTCACTTCGCCACCTAGCTGCCCCTAGAAACTGGATTTCCAATTGTCAAGTACGTTATGCTTGGGGATTCCTTTATGGTATAAATTGGAGCACGTGGTTAACTGTTATTTTTTCACACTCTAAAATTTGTTGATTCTATGATCCAGGAAAGAAGATTGATAGAGAGTAATCAGATAGCCACGAGGAGAACAGGAGGGAACAGTGTTACAGAAGGTAAGGGGAGACAGAACAACCAGGTTGACAGTGTCAAAAGCTGCAGAGGTGTCAGGTAGAATGAAGATTTATAAAAGGGCCACTGGATTTAGTACTTTGGAAGTTGTTGCTTACTTTGCAGAAGTTTCAATTGAATTAATTGCGGTCAGAACACAGATTGTAAGGAACTGAAAAATGAGTGGAGAAAAGAGAAAATGGAGGCAGTAAGTGCAGAAACTCTTTTCAAGACTTTGGCCATAAAGAGAAGAGAGTATGGGATGCTGGTTCATGAGGATGCCAGGGTGAGATGAAATTTGTTTTCATTCTTTTTAAGAGTATGATGGATCTGGAATGCTGTAAACAGCAGGAAAGAACCCATATAAGGAGGAGAGTAATGAGGAATAAACAGTAGAAGGGATAGCTCCCAGAAGAGAAAAGAAGGAAAGAGAAGGAATGAATTCATTAAAATGGGAGTTAGAATCCTCTGCTGAAATGGAGGGAAAAGGGGATGGTGTAAAAAGTATGAGAGCAGAGAAGAGGTTTGAAATAGCCTTTTTAGAAGTATGAGAGAGATTCAATCGGGGAATAATAGAAAAATTGCTGGTAAGTAATGAGTGCCCAGTGGAAATTAAGTAACATAAATTTGTGGTGTCTTATTGATTCTACCTCTACAGAATCTTTTTCACCTGTCTCCACTCTGCTTCCATCATCTCCTACCAGGACTATTATCTTAGCTTCCTAATTGGTCTCCTTCCATTCTCTACTCTCTCTAATCTATTCTCCACATAGCCACCAAGTTAAAATTCTTAAAACATATGCCTGACCATGTCACTCCCCTGTTCAAAAGTCAGCATGACTGTATTACTTTTTCCAGCCGTGTTAATAGTGTACAATTAGGAATGGAAATGGAATATAGTGGAAGTAAAGTTGGAATTTGGCAAAAATCAAACAAAAAACATAAGTGGAAACAGGACAAAAAGTACAAGATTCAAGATCAGATATTAGCATAATTGAACTCATCAGCCATACAGTCAGAAACATCAAGGAAGAAAAAAGTCCAGTGCAGGGGTTTTGTACGGGGACAGCAGAGAAGGGTAGAGGGACTGGAATCAGTCAATCAATTAACAAACATTTATTAAGCACTCACTCTTTGGCAAGTACTGTGCTGGGTACAGAAGGTACAGACATAAAGAATAAAATAATCCTTGTCCCCAAAAAACTTGCCTTCTAATTGGGAAGAAAATAGACATATAAGCATATATAGAACAAAGAGAATAAATATGAGATATTTATGAGAAAAGGCACTAAAAGTTAGGGGATCAGGAAAGGCTATGTGTAGAAGAGGGTACTTGAGCTGTGTCTTGAGGAAAAAGAGATAAATCCCCCAGTACAAACCTTTGTGGATTCCTTTAACTGTAATCCACTCTACTGAAAATTCTGTAAGACAGCTGTTAACACATCCCATTGTTGTACCTACCAAGACACTTTAAGGCAGTTAGATCATGCAGTAAATAGTGTTTGGAGTCAGAAAGGTCTGAGTTCGACTCTTATCTAACACACTATGTGACCCTAGTCACTTGATTTTGCTCTACCTCGGTTTCTGCTTCTGTAAATTGGGGATAATAACAGGGTCTGCCTTGTAGGGTTGCTGTGAGGATCAAATGAAATAATATTTTTAAAGCTGTTTATGAACCTTAAAGCACAACGTGAATGCTAGTTATTATCATCATGTTAATTTTAAGTAGCGAAATTAGAATTAGAAATAGAGTAGTGTTTCAGGAATCTCCACAAATGCAGAAAATTAGATCTGATTTTGATGGAAGCAGTGAAAAGTTAGATGGAATAAAATAGGTGGAACCAGTGCCAAGGTTCCTCTTGGACCCCTCCAAGGTGGTTTCTGAAAGAGACCAAAAGGAATGTTTGATTACTTCTATAGCTGAGAGAGACTGGTTTGTATTGATTTCTCTATTTTTATTACACTGAATTATAACTTAGTACATTTTTAATATGCACAGAGCCTTGCAATTAAAAAAATATAGCTATAGAAGTCTTATTAACAAGACCATTAGCTCAGGCTTCTTAAAAATTCCAGTCATAAGAGATTATATAGCAGTTTAACTTGTGAGCGTTAGATAAAATACCAAGGTGATAATTTACTAGTTAGTTAGGGTTAATTTCTCTTTTCCCTTGAAATGTAGAGATGGGAGAAAATGTGGAATACAAGAAAATTCAAAATAAAAAAAGACTGAAATGTCAGTCTTGGATCATTTCTCTCTCTCTCTTTCTCTCTTTTGCATTTTATGTTTCTCAGTAACTAATTTTATGGTTTCTTATTTTTTCCTGCCTAAAAGATGGTTGCATCATTCATTAATGAAGGCACTTATAATTACATTTAATATTTTAATTATATCTAAAAAGGAGCATGAATTTTGTTCTGAGAGCATGAAAAGGAAGACAAAAGAATCTTAGAGCTATTTTTATGTAATTTAAAAATAATTTTGGCATTTTTCCCCTTTGACCTTAAAGGTTCTGTGATTTATGATGACATCATCATCCTTTCAGAGACAACATTATTATGTCACTGATCCTGAAATGATAAGGTCAGAAGTACACATGAAGCAATTAAGGGCCCAGAAGACATGGTTCAGCTCGAGGAAAACAAACAGACCAGAGACTAAGGACGGAAAGAGTGTAGAGAGCACGGGGTTTAAGAGAAAAAAAAGCAAAGTACGTCTTTGAAATATAGACTTTGGCACAGGCAGATTTTCTGCTATCAGCATTTTAATAGTGTGCATTGGGAAATGGGAAAAAAAATCCATTTCCCTGAAAAAAAATCCAGTGAGCCTTTGAAACTTTCCTCTGTTGCATTACTAGGAAAAAGAGTTGAAAACAGAGGGGTTACATAAATGAGAGCAGGTGCGGTCGTGCAGAGGTAACTATTCAGCATATGTAAGTGCAGTTGGAAAATCATTGTCTTGCAGAGAATACTTGAAATTGGTCCCTAATGGCCTTGGTTTTTGTCATATGGTCTTGATTATAAGGCTAAAATTGCATTGCCATGCCTTTAGTGTGAACGAGATGGATGGATAATTATTACGTGCGCTGAATACCTTTCTGCAAGGAGGAACCAGGACATCCCTGGGCCACTGTAGCTCCTATCTCACCCGGCTGTCAGGAAAACTATAAGCAGCCAATTCATCACTTGATTTCGAGATGGGGGAGGGGAAAGCAGAATATAAATATGGTATAGGAGTGGGCATGTGCAGACACACTAACACATATATACATATGCAAATTCTAGACAAACCAAGATGGTCCATTTTGAAGAAATTGTGAGGTAAATCTCAAGGAAACACTTGCATTTCCAGAAATGAGAACTACAGAGAGTGACTGTTCTCTACTGTCACTTTCTCAATCAGCTGCTGGTGTTGATATCCTAGTGCTTCAGAAGGGGGTTAAAGGTCATTTATTAAAGGGTGCTTTTGAAGGTCACCTTAAAAGACTGACGAAAAGTGGGGAACCCCCAATAAGGAATATAAGTAGGCAGATAAAGAAAAGAGGATGTTTAGAATGATTATGAAAGGACTCTGGAATGAGAAACAATGGGAAAGAAAAACTCTCCTCTTGTCCATTAATTTTTGTGTCTTACCTTATCAGTAGCATCAGATGGTGGAGTTAATAGTAGTGGAAATCCAGTTGCTGTTCTAGGGACTAAATCTCAGTGGTGTTTAATGGTTGCTCATGAGGGGAAAGAAAGTGCTCTGGAGGATGAGAGTTGATAAGATTCAGCAGGATTCATGTCCACACCTATGACCTTGCTCCTCCACTTTGGAGATATTTCTTATATACCATGGCCTTGTTTGGCTGTTCCTGCTTTCTTCCATGCAAACTTTGCAAAACACGGGCCATTGTTAGCTAAGAGTACCATTATGAACTAAACACTAGGCGTTGAACTTTTTTGTTAACACTCAAGAGAAACAAATCACACATCTGTAAGGCGTTCTCACAAGGTCTAAGGGGGCAGAATGTGTTATATCGACACAAATTTCCAAGGTTCTTCTAGCCCAGTATTGGTGTCTGAAAGTTTCCTGATTAATTAGTTGGTGTCATTTACCACTAAATGTTAATGAGTGGGGTGAGAGAGATATTTGATTAAATCATCACCCCAACAGTTCAGTTGTACCGATTGTCTTTTAAGCAGCTATTTTTAAAACACCATTTCCCTGCATATAGCAAAGAGTAACCAAAACCCCAAAGATGGGCATTTCTTAAAAATAGGAAAAAGAACAAAATAAAAAATTATCTATCTATAAAATTTTAAATGGAAAGAAACAGATATGAAACTCTTACTAAACTGTGGTTAATAAATGCCCATATATCTCCATATATGTATATAAAGCTAGGCATCTTTCAGTTATACTTATCAAATTAGACCATATGTAGTTAAATCTAGAATTCTGGAGCAAAGCAAAGCAAAACAAAACAAAACAAAAAACAACCAACCAAACAAACAACAACAACAACAAAACCCAACCCGAGAGGAGCATTACAATGTTTGGTACTGTTTTTAGCATTCATTTCTATTGAAAGGGACTAAATTGGTAGCATTTTATGATTCCTGATTTAGCTCTTTTAATAAGAAGCAAAAGCTAAAAACAGCCCAGCCAAGCAGTTGAAGTCTTATCACAAGCCAGTAAGATCAATAATCTAAAAAAAAGTATGAAAAGTTTTTGAGTGACAGCTTAAAAATGGAAAATTTAAATATATATCACTGCCTTCTGCTCCATTGTGTATTGCTTAAAGCCCATTTTGGCAATATGTTCTTAAGCAGGCATGAGGGTGATTTATTAGCAACACTGACTTTGTGTTTACGTTCCACACTGTAAACTGTGCTTATAGCAATATATCTGAATTAAGGCATTAATCCTAGGAGTGCTACCTAAACTTAACTTTACCAGTATTATTCAAAAGGTAGTTTACAGAGTTATAAATAGTACCATCAGTATTGGCACTTGCTGTATCATGAGTCCCTAGAAATCAGTCTAGTGACTATGCTGTAGCCAGCTATATATAAAACAAAAGTGAACGCAAGTACTATTTCTTGATTGTGTCTGATACTCCCACTAAAAAATTGTATTCTTAACAGAAGAAATCTATAGCTGACATAACCCAGCTTTATTTTTTGAGTGTTAAGATGAGTTGTATGGTGAGGAGTTGGAATTGTTAGATTAAATCTTGTCTTGTTTTAAAATATTCTTGTTTTAAATGACGAGTTAGTATAATTTTAACATTTTGGTGAGGGATTAGCTGTAAATATAATTGAATTGAACCAGGTGGTCTACTTAATTTAGGAAAACTGTTTTGTTATCATCACATAGAGGTATGACTATACATACAAAGGTTTATGTGAATTATACTTTTGTAAATAGAAAGAAAGATAATTAGTATGACATTCTAGGATAACTTCCTGGCTTGCCACTTAGGCTTTTAGATAATTGTAATCTCTAAGTGTTTTTTATTTTCCCTTCTATGGCTTTGTATTTAGAGACTACTTTAATTTTCTCAAATGTATAAATGTTAAGGGATATCATGTATTATGAAAGTATATTTATATGTATTCAAATATGAGTGAACAGAACATCTCCAATATTTCTATAGAAGGATCAATGCTTTATGTTACCACTAAAAATCACGGTCTTTCCAGAGTAAGGGAATAAGAATTAGCAAATATAGTAATTGAATTTCTGCTTGGACTTCCATTTCCAAAGCAAACTGTTTAACGCCTTTCTCAGAACTGTTAATTCCTTTTTACATTTATTTGATAAATATGTATTGAATGTTTTCTAAAGGTAAGGCATGGTGATAGGCACTTAATACTTGATTCATTTTTCTGTCTGATTTCTTATTCTCCCTAGTGCTTAGGAGAGGGTGTAGCACATATTAGGTGCTTAAATAACTTAATAACATATTGATTGAATATGAAATGAAATACTAAATTTCAAACACATGCTTAAATTTCACCACATTTTCATTTATTGAAGTTCATTATCATGGCAGGAAGCCATAATTGAATGACTTTCAGAATTCAAATTTAGACCAATACAGTTGATAAATATCTTCCTTTCTTTAGGTCTTTTTAATGTTGGCTGTTTGCAGTATAACACAGTGGAACGACTATTGGATTTGAAGGGAAAGGATGTGGATTGAAATCCTAGTTAACACTTAACAAGTCCGTTAACTCTGTTTCTTTATCTGTGAAAGGAAGAATTTGAACTGGATGACTTGTAAGATCAATGAATTTTCAGAAGGTTCGGGGAAGAAGAGGAGAAAGAGTTGAAGATGGAGAAAGAATGGTTAGGGTGAACTCACTATGTGGACTCTCTACGGAGAGTTTTGTGGATAAAATTGAGGTTGAGACACTGGAAAAAGGCTGGAGGAGAAGAGATGGACTGAAAGACTAGAGCTTAAAGACAAGGGTTTGAGGAAGTTGCCTTTTTTTTTTTTTAGTTCCAGCATCTGGCATAGTGACTGGCACACATAGTAAGGGCTTAATGAATACTTGTTAATGATAAAGAAAAGAAAGACTCCAGTATAAGGGCTCAAGGGGTCAAGGGCTTGAGCTGAAGGAGAGAAACAGGAGGAGAAGGTAGTTGTCAAGACCAGGTAATAAGGTAGCTTTGTAAGCCAACGAAAGAGGTTAGAGAGAAAAGGGAAAAGAACTTGGCTGTATGGATCAAAGTGTAAATGAGGTTCTGATGAGATAAGGAGAATGTTAATAGGCAAGTTAGGAACAAGAAAAAAAGATCTCAGGATCTGCTCCATGGAAAGAAGGGAAAAATTTTCAAGACCCATGCTAAGTATGTAATGTTGGTATTCCTGCCACTGCACACAGGAGGGTTTCATTGTGTAAACAGAAAAACAAAACAAAACCAAAAAATGACCTGAAGGAGCAAAGGGGAATCCTGGCTTGTGCCAGGAACTTGGTGGGTGAAAGAATATTATCACATAGAGAAGAAGGGAAAGAACCACCACTGAACATTTAGAGCTAAGAAACATTAAACTCTTCCTGAGTAAGAGAGAGCTGGGCACTTTGTAGAGCAGCAGTTCTCAGACTGTGAGTTGCAACCCCTTCATGGGGTTGAACGGGGTCGCCTAAGACCACTGGAAAACTCATATTTCCAATGGTCTTAGGAAATGAGACACCGCTCCTCTATCTGTCTCCAGGGAGGTCTGCCCACATGCAGATACGTCCAAATAGGAGTATTAAAGGGTCTCAGCATTAGGAAGGTTGAGAATCACTGTTGCAGAGGAAATATCTTGTTGATTGACTTTCAATTATTCTTGTTCCTTGAAAGATGGGTCACATAAGGTGATAGAGTATATATACACAATACATACATATGTATATATGTGTATAGACTTGTATGCACATGCATATATGTGTATACATACATGTGTGCATATGTATTGTATGAACAATATGTGTATTGATGTATTTGTGTGGGAATATGCATGGGCATATACATATACATACATACATACCTATATTAATATTTTAAGGGTAGTAGCTGTGCTAAGGGATTTTAAAGGAGCTATGTGTCAAGCTGAAAATGATAGTTTTATTAGTATTCTTGTTAGAATATGAATTAATGTTAGAATATTAACATTATTTTTTTTTGGAGGGAGGAAGGCAAGGCAAGTGGGGTTAAGTGACTTGCTCCAGGTCACACAGCTAGTAAGCGTGTCAAGTGTCTGAGGCTGTATTTGAACTCAGGTCTTTCTGACTCCAGGGCCAGTGCTCTATTCACTGTGCCATCTAGCTGCCCAGATAGTATTACTAATATTGTTTTATTTTTTTCATGACATACGTCCAAGTCCTGACAAAATCCACCTCACCACTCACTGCAAGACTTATTGAATGAGGTAACTGCCATTCCATTCTGGAGATAATATTGTTGTTGTTTGGTTCAGTTGTGTCTGATTCTTGGTGTCCCTGTGGATCATACTGTCCATGGGGTTCTCTTGGCAGAGATACTGGAGTGGTTTTCCATTTCCTTTTCCATTGAACTAGGGCAGAGATGAAGTGACGTGCCCAGAGTCACAATGCTAGTAAGAGTTTGAGGTCAAATTTGAACTCAGGTCTTCCTAACTCCAGGCCTGGCACATTATCCATTTGCTACCTAGCTGCCTCCTTCTAGAGATACAGAAACATGTAAATGATACTTCTAGAGTGGTACAGTAGGAAAACATTAGATTTAGAATCAGAGAATACGAGTTTGAATTCTACCTCTGCCACTTGCTATGTTTGTGGCCTTAGAAAAGATACCTAAGATCTGTGATCCTTAGTTTCCTCCATTTTTAAAATAAGAAGGTTTAAACTAGATGACATTGAAGTATCCTTCTAGCTCTATATCTGTGATCCTATGTGAAACTAAAAGAATTGCAAAAAGTTATAACATCTTGTGTGAAAAACTGAAGATCTTCCAGGCGCAGGGGTCTTTTGTCACAGCTGTGAATCAAAATCAAGGAATTCAGAAGTGAATGTTAGATTTGGGAAATGAACAACTATATAAGATAGAGGGTTTCTGAAAATGGAATTTGGGTTTCTGTATTACAGCTTAAAATGTAGAAATGCCATGCTCCTGGCCAAGGCTGTAGTACAGCAAACAATAATAAAGTCTTTCCCTGGATTTTTGCAAATCTAATCAAAAGTTGTTAAACTGGAAAGGCAGGAAGGAGAAAACCATCATGGATGTGTATATCCATCAAAGTGGATGGGCAAACAATGTAGGGAGAAGACTAGAATGGTCCAAAGAAGGGGTTGTAGGAACTCTATGGAATAAAATTCCACAGGGCAAATAAGCCCAGAAGAGATAAAAAGCTCTCAAGGATGATGCTCTAAAGACAAAGAAAAACCATTCTTATGAAAAGGAAAAAGGGAGTTGTTGGAAGAGACTAGTTTGGGTGAGGAACAGCAAGAAAGCTAGTTTGTCTGTAGAGTGGAAGAAAGGAAGTAATGTATAATAAGACTGAAAAGGTAGGTTGAGATCAGGTTTTGAAAGACAGAAAAGTTTATATTTTATCATAGAGGAAATAGAGAGTCCATGGAATTTACTGAAGGGGCTGAAGTAAGGTGGTAGATGTGTGAGTAAAAGGGAGAGATGGGATTCAAAAGGTAAATATAGGAGCTGATTGGATATGTAAAATGAGAGAAAGACTGAAGAGTGAAGAATTTGGGAAAATGTCAAGATTGTGAACCTGGATGATTGGAAGAATGATGGTATCTTGGACAGAAATAGAGAAGTTTGAAAGATGGACTAGTTCAGTGGTAAAGAGAATGTATTCTCTTAGAAATGCTAACTGTAAGATGTCCCTGGGGCATCCACTTGGAATTGATGATGTGAGATTAATGCTTGCAGGAAGTCCTTGGACTGGTTGTGCAAGTGTATGTGCACCTACATACTTGTATACCTGGGAATCATCTGCATAGAAGAATATAGTTGACCCATGGGAGCTGATGAGGCTACCAAGAAAGAGAGTGTAGAGTGAGAAGAGCAGAGGGCCCAGGACAAAACTATGGGGAAAACCCATAGTTAAGGTGGCACATTGTGCATGATGAGGCAGCTTATGATACTGAGGAGTGGATAGTCAGGTAGGAGTCAGTGCTTATAGAAGGTGCAGATAATCCAGAGCTGGAATGATAACTAAGACACTGATCTGACAACATTAAGATACACAAGTTTGACAGGATGGGGCAGGTAGGTGGTGCAGCAAATAGAGCACTGGCCCTGGAGTCAGGAGGACCTCAGTTCAAATCTGGACTCAGACACTTAACACTTACTAGCTGTGTGACCTTGGGCAAATCACTTAACCCCAATTGCCCTGCCTTCCCTTCTCCAAAAAGCAAAAAAAAAAAAGTTTGACAGGAAAGATCATTGGGTCAAATTAAATAAGATTAAATTCAGAAGGGACTAAAGACAGACTTTAATCCAGACAGTTTTTATCCAAACCCAAATCAAAGTTTTTAATCCACTTGAATTTTTTTTAAAAAGTTGTCTTCACAAGTATAAATGACTAGAAAGCAGTACATCTGAAAAAAAGTTGTATTTTAGTTGACTATAAACTCATCTAACATTGTGACCTGGTAGTAGAAAAAATCTAGGACTGCATTCAAGAAAATTATCGAACCCCAAAGTAGGGAGGTGAAAAGACCGCTGTGCTCTACCCAAACTACATTGGGAGAATTGTATTCATTTCTCAGAGCCACATTTTAGAAATGTCATTGATGAGATGGAGATTGTACAAACGAAGGCAACAGAGATGACAAAGAACCTTTATGGAATGCTGTGTATCAGTGGAAAGAACTGGGCATGTTTAACCTGAGGAAGAGAACGCACACATCACGCTGTCTTCCAGTCTTTGCAGAGATGTCACCTGGAAAAGGGATTCGAAATGTTGCTCTGGGCCCCAGAGTACAGAAATAGGAGCACAATGGAGGGAAGATGTAAAGCACCTGACTGGATATAAGGGAAAATTCCTTAACTGTTAGACCTGCCTTGAAGTTGAATGGACTGCCTTCAGAAGTGGTGACTTCTTTGTTTTAGGTCTTCAGAAAAGGCTGGATGTCCATTTGTTGGGACGTTGTAGAGAACTTTTTTTTTGATGGGGAAAGGCAAGGCAATTGGGGTTAAATGACTTGCTCAAGGTCACATGGCTAGTAAGTGTCTGAGGTCAGATTTGAACTCAGGTCCCCCTGACTCCAGGGTCACTGCTCTATTCACTGCGCCACCTAGCCACCCCTGTAGAGAACATTTTTTAAAAGATCTTTAAAAGTTTATTTCTTTTTAATTTTCAACATTCACTTCTGTAAGTTTTTTTTTCGCCAGGTGAGCACCTAGTTTTATTGTGGACGTTCTTGGTTTGGCCTTGGGGCTGCCTGTCTGGACTGCTCCCCCTAATCATGCTTCAGGCTCAGCCTCTGGAACAGGTGCTCACCCAGCTGGAACTGGGGGAACACCTGAATATAGAGCAAGGTGGTCAGGTGGTTTCCCAGGCCCTTCAGCAGCTTCACCTTCTCACCTAGGTAATGGCTTTCTAGAAAATCCCAGAGGTGTGAATCCCCTTGGCTTGAGCAGCTTCAGGAGGGCCTGGTTCAGGCCCTTCTCCAGGTTCAGGGCAGCCTGCATGGCATCCAATGGCCCTACTCATCTTGGGCAGGTTTCTGCACAGCCTGGAGGAGGATATGGCCCCCACATTGGTTCTAGAGCTGCATGAGGTGCTAGGCACCTTTGCATTTGTCCTTCATCAGCTCATGGAAAAAAACAAGGGCACCCTAAGCAGGGCAACATTGACCCAGTCAAAATAGAAATCCAGGGACAGGTAAGAGTAGGAGGCCTGCAGGAGGTTGACCAGGTGGTTACAGCGACCTTGGCCTTGGAGGAGAAAGTTTTGCTGAATTTGGGAGCTAGTGTTCATGGCATGAACAGCTAAGAGAGGAGGTAGCTGGTCACAGGGATTGGCAGGTTGCAGAAAGGTGAAGTTCAAAAGCAAGGGTTGCTGGGAGACCCCTGATCAATTCCATCCATCCAAACATTGTTGAAGCAGGAACCAGAGCCAGGCCACATGATGTCTTCCCTAAGTTTTACATTTTCTCCCCCTCCATCCCCTCTTCCCTCCCCAAGATGACATGCAATCTGATATAGGCTCTACATACACATTCTTATTAATATTTTCACATTAGTTATGTTAGATAGAAGAACTAGAATGAATGGGACGAACCATGAGAAAGAAAAAAAACAAAAAAAACAGTCTGCTTTGCTCTGCATTTAGACTTTTTCTCTGAATGTGAATGACATTTTCTATCATGAGTCCTTTGAATTGCTTTAGGTCCTTGCATTGCTAAGGGCTATCAAAGTCAGTCATTGCACACTGTGGCCTTTACTGTGTACAATGTTCTGGTTCTGCTCACTTCACTCAGCATCAGTTCATACACGTCTTTCCAGGTTTTTCTGAAGTATGCTTGTTCATCCTTTCTTATAGCACAATAGTATTCCATTACATTCACATACCACAACTTGTTCAGTTATTCCCTAATTGATGGGCATCCCCTCAAATTCCAGTTCTTGGCTACCACAAAAGAGCTGTTATAAATATTTGTACATGTGGGTCCTTTCCCCATTTTTATGATCTCTTTGGGATACAGCCCTAAAAGTGTTTTGCTGGATCAGAGAATATGCATTTCCCCCCCCCCCCATACACACACACCTGTCTGAAATGTGTTGATCTAGACTAGGGCTTCTTAAACATTTTCTACTCACTACCACTTCAGTCCTGTCCTAGATGCCCTCTCAGGTGCCTTTTGAATCTGATAGTTTGCATTCTTGAGGCCCCTAAATGTATGATTCTAATACTCTAATACAGATTAAGAGGTGTTGCTTTTTCCTTAGACTAGAGAGGGAATGAAATACAGTCAAGGTAATGAAAAGAAAGTATACAGGCAGCGGCTCATTATTTCTGATTTACTGATATACAAAGGACTCCTGGGCCTTGCAATATACAATGCTCTTATACTCTTAGACCTTCCAGACCTTCCTTCTGCATTACAACTGAACTTTAAGTGTTGTCTCCCCCAATTAGAGAGTGAGTTCCATGAGATAAGGGACTCGCCTGAATTTGTATCCCCAGCCCTCAGTATGATGCTTGGCATATACATAGTAAAGCCCTTAATATGTTTTTCTCCTCATTTATTAGTTCATTCTCTATACTAGGAGAAGGGAAAAGAGGTGCCATATTGTGAGACAATGATAATAATGAAATTCACTTTTCTTTGAAACCCACTTTGATGCTCAGATACTTGCAAGGCCTGCCTGTTCCTCGACCTGTGCACTTCTCATTCCAAATCTGTCCTTCAGTTAGTAGTATCATGAGCTTAGGTTTGACTGGATGGTGACAGTGAGTATGTCAACTGGTGTAATTTACCAAGCAGATAACCGAGCTGCAATTTAATATTTTTGTTGAAAAGACTTGAAGAGTATCAAGAGAAGAAGGACAATCAGATGGTCTGTTGTAACAGAATAAAATAGATATTCTTAAAAGATTTTGAGTTGAAGGGGTCCTTAACAGAGCTGGGATTTGAACTTAGCACTTCTGACTCCAAATCCAAATCTGACTCCAAATGGTTCTTTCCACTTCATCATCCTCTCTCCTTTCAGAGATAGAAGCATGAGACTGATGAAACTCCTTGCATGCTGGCCTCTTATGGAACACATTTATGTTTTTTGTTTTCATATTTGAGTAAAACAAAACCCGAGTTTCTGCATTTTTACAGGCCATGAAGGCAAGGTGTATATAGGATAAACAAGTATTGCCTTTGGAATAGCAACATCCCATTCATTACCTTATAAGGGATCTTTTGGCATTCATATACAGAAATGTGGAAAGTACTGTTGGATGTGGTCAATAGAAGGAATGTGCTTAACACAGACCAGTTAAACAGAAGAACATGTTCAGTTAAAGGATATTAAGATTGTGAGGTTTGGTGGTGACAGTCCAGTATATTAGGGTGCTGGGTGGATTTTATCTGCTCCTGAAATTGTTTTTTTTTTCTATTTGTTATCTTGTAGCTGGTTACTTCAAATTATGCTGTGATATGGCTATCTCTTTTAGAAGGCAGGTAGGTAGTGTGAGGAGGACCTGAGTTCAAATGTGACCTCAAATACTTACTAGCTGTGTGACCCTGGGAAAATCCTCATCTATAAAATAAGCTGGAGAAGGAAATAGCCAACCACTACTGAAACAATTCAAATCCAAGGCTGTCTTGTCACTCATGCTGCCCAGGGAAGGGACTCACTAGCAAGAAGAGTAGGGTGCCATTCTGCTTCCTCATCTTTTCTTGAGTTTAAATTCCTGGTAGCTGAGAATAATATCACTTCTTTCTCATTTTCCAACTGCTTGGCTGCTCCCTCTTCCTTATCAATTTGCTTTTATGGGCTGGCCAGCCTGAAATCATGGAGCTGCAATCATATGAGAAGGCATAGGTACTTAACCTCACTACATCAGCATTAATGGAAGATAAGTAGTTGGAGGTGAGGAAGGAGCCAGGCATGGAGAAGGGTCTGTGTGAATATATTGAGGCGTGACAGTGAAAGACAAGATCAGAGCCTCCCACTTTGACTTAGAAGTAGAATGTTTGGGGTAGAGTATTGTAAAATGAAGTAGGCCCGAGCCAGGTTGTGGAGGACTTTAGTAATATTTGATCCTACAAATAATTGTCATTCAGTTATTTTCAGTCATGTCTAACTTGTCATGACTCCATTTGGGGGTTTTCTTGGCAAGATACTGGAGTAGTGTGCCATTTTTTTTTCTCCAGCTCATTTTACAGATGAGGAAATTGAGGCAAATAGAGTTAAGTATTTTACTCAGGGTTGTGTAGCTAGTAAGTGCATGAGGACATATTTGAATTCCAGAAGATGAATCTTCCTGCCTCCAGGTCCAGTGCTCTATCTACTTTGCTACCTTGCTGCCCCAATAAAAAATAGGGAGCCATTTAAGGTACAGGAGAATGATATAGTCAGATCTGTATGTTAGGAAGATTAAATGGATAGTTATATGAAGTCTGAATTGGAAAAGGGAGAAACTGGAAGCCGTGAGATTGGTTATGTGAGCTGAGGAATGCTTGAACTTGGGGTATTAGAATTAGAAGCCAAGAGACTTTCCAGTTGATTAGAGGAAGAAAAAAGTCAAAGATGACTGTCATTCATAATAATTGATACATTTTGAGCAGTGGTCCTGTCCCTTTGATCATCCTCTTGCTAATAATACTCCAATAGTCCAATAGATTTATGATTTTATCTATTTTGGTCTTTCTTTCCAATGATGAAAATCATAACCCACTTATCTATGTTTGTCTATCCTCCATATCCTCCCTTACATCCATGACAGGAGACCCACCCAACTTGTCAGGAATTTTCTTCCTTCTAAGTTTGCTGAGAAACAAGTAGAGCATGTGAGCCGTCCATCTGTTGTCCCTTGCTATGACCCATCTTTTTTTTCCTAGTAAATTTCTCTGACATCTTTCATATGACTTCACCTTTTTAAACTCATTTATGTATTGATGTTTGTTCATGCTACCACATACTTCTCCTTTGTCCTTAGGGGGATCCTCACTGTCACTTCTTTGGAGACTGTACTGTTCTATGACTTATAGCCATATAGCATCACTGCAATGATATTGCTATTAAACAAACGGGCCTTTATTTCAGAGAGAAGCTTACAGTCATTAGGAGAAGCCTCCAGTTTTCAAGAGCAATCTAGACTGCTGTCTTTCTCCAATTCAGTTCTGGGGTCAGCTCAATGATGTCTTGCTATCAAGTTAACTAAAAAAGCTTCCCTTTTTTATGTCTTAGCATTCATCACCAGCCTTAGCCCATTGTGAACCTCGGTGCTCCTAACGTTATCTTTACAGGACTATGCCTCTCTTCTGTATATACCTTCTTTCGGTCTTTCTTTAAAGAAAAAAAAGCCTATTTGTTCATGAGTACCCTTATTATTGACATCAGTCTCTTTAGACAGTTCTCTTTTGTGCATAATACACACATAACTTTCTGTTTAATTGAATTCTTCTTCATGTGTAGTTGCCTTTATATCACTAGAATTTTATGTTTGAGAACTTTCTTCTTGAGCTGTTTTCCCTTGTAGAGTTTTATTTTATTTATTTTATTTTTCCCTGATTACATATAAAAACATTTTTAACATTTAAAAAAAATTTGAGTTTTAAAGTGTCTCCTTTCTTCCTTCTGTATTTCCCCTCCCTTCTAATTGAGAAGGCAAGCAATTTGATATAGGTTGTACATGTGCTGTAATGCAAACTATATTTCCATGTTAGTTATGTTGTGAAAGAAAACACAAACCAAAAAAAAGAAGGAAAAAAAAGTTAAAAAAAAAAGATGCTTCAACCAGCATTCAGCTTTATCAGTTTTTTTTTCTCTGGAGATTGATAGCATTTTTCATCCTAAGTCTTTTGGAATTATCTTTGCTTATTGTATTGCTGAAATAGCTAAGTCATTCACAGTTGATCATCTTATAATGTTGTTACTATGTAAAGAGTACTCCTGATTCTACTCATTTTATTTTGCATCAGTTCATGTAAATCTTCCCAGATTCTTCTGAGTATACTGCTCATTATTTCTTATAACATAACACAGCATTTGATCACAATCATATGCTGCATCTTGTTCAGCCATTCCCCAATTGATGGGAATCCCCTCGATTTCCAATTCTCTGCCTCCGAAAAAGAAAAGCTGCTATAAATATTTTTGTACATATAGGTTGTCTTCCTTTTTATTCTTTATCTATTTGGGATACAGACCTAGCAGTGGTTTTGATGGCCCAAAGTGTGTGTATAGTTTTATAGCCCTTTGGGCATAATTCTGAATTGCTCTACAGAATGGTTGACTTACTTCACAACTCCATTGCCTTGTAGAGTTTTAGACTGTGGGATCCTTTCAGTTTCTTCTCTGAACTTTCTGAAATCAGCTCTCTGCAACTTACTATATACCAATCTATTCCTGGCCCCAACAATTCTTCCCAAGATTCTCACCATTTCTTCTCAATTAGTTTTTTTTCTCATTGATCAACAACAGTTTTTCTTGCTGTTTTTAACTTCAATAGCCAGTTACCTTCATCGCTCTTTTCCATCTTTGAATAATTAAGTCAAGAATTTATCACCTGTAGTTCAATGTAGAAATAGGAAGACTATGAAGTCCAGCATTTGTCTAGATAGTTGAAGTCCCTCATTTCTCTTATATCATATTCCTGTATCATGTTTATGGTATGTTTCCCAAACACATCATTCATTTCCTTCTTTTGGCATGATAGCATATAGCCTATTTCCAGTACAATATTGGTTCTGTGTTTCCTTTCCATTGATCCTGACACAAATCCTTTTCACTGTCAACCTGCTATAGTTCATGAATTTTCTTACATAAGTATGTTATCAATACATAATGCGATATCATTTTTTCTTCCAAGTGCCAAAGTTTCAGTAGTCCTTATTCTTTATGTACTCAGTTTCACAATCTTTCCTCCTCTATACGCTAAACTTTTTCAGATTCTAATTATGTCTTGCTTTTGAAGACAATTCTCATTATTTCAAGGAATCCTTCAACCTCCCTGCTAACCTGGAGAGTGGATAGATAGATATTCCTCTAGTTCTTTCAACTTTTTCTTTGGGAAAGAGACCATCCTATAGTTTGTTCCCACACAACTTTCTTGGCATTGGTAGGAACAGTGAACTCCTGACAGTTTGCTGAAAATTATCCATGTTTTCCATACTTGCTGTGATTAAGATCCCCAGTTATTTGTCAATCATGTGATTAACTTATGGAACCAATTGCCATAGCAAATTGTCTGTTGGCTGTGCCCGATCACAGAACCAAGGGGGTTGGTCACTGGGGGCTACTAAATAAGACTTTCTCTTTTGTTTTCTTGCTTAACATCATTTGATCCTAATTAGATTTCTACCAAAACTCAAATACAAACAAAAATTGTTCTCAGTTATAGATAAACTCAACTTTTAGCATTTTAACCTTCTGATAGAAGAATAGCACTTAGAATTGTAAGGAACCTCAGAGATCATTCAGTCCATTTTATAGGAGAAACTGAGACTAAGGAAGGTAAATTTTCCCAAGGTCACACAGGAAAGTAAGTGGCAGAGCCAGAATTCAAAGTCAGGTCTAATGACTCCAAATCTAATATTTTTTCTACTCTGCCAGATCTTCCTTTCTCTTCTTTTCAGTGTTGAGATTTGTGATACCTTTGATGCTTGTCTTACCTCTTTGCTGTCTAAAGAACTTTTGTCATTGAACTGAAAACCAATTCAGTTTTCATTCTATTGAGTTTGATATATTGGTAGAATTACTAGGGGTAGACGTTCAGTAGGCTTCTGAGGATTCAGGCTTGGAAGTTCAGATACACTGGGGCTGGATATTTTGGAATCCTTTACAAAAGACATTTTGCTTTGCTTTTAATAACCATGTCTATATGCCTTTTCAATAGAAATCTAAAAACACTTCTTACATACATTACTGTCTTTTTGACCCTAAGTAGTTGACTCTGTTGGTCTGGGGGGTGGGGGAGGTTGATGACACAAAACAGTGAATTCCACTCCTTTTGTCACTAGTCTTTATTCCCTTCTATTCTTGGTGATTCTAAGCTTTGCTCTCAAAATTGGCTAAAATCCTTGAACAAGGAGAGCCTGTAAATAAACACCCACTTAAACCATCTGATCCTATAACACATACAAGTGATTAAGCCTCAGTTCTGTGACTGTAAAATTGAATACAATGAAAAAATCCAAATAGACTCTTTAGGTAGACAGACACAGACAGACAGACAGACAGATAGATAGATAGATAGATAGATAGATAGATAGATAGATAGATAGATAGATAGATTAGATAGATTAGATAGATAGATAGATATAGTTGTGTGGATATTTTACTTGCAGAATTTATTTTTTGATTCGGTTATGTTCCTTAGTTATATCTGAGATATGCTCTTGTCAGTTCCATAGAGTTAGGATAAGAATATCCTTCTATATTATATTAAAAGCACATTGTTAGCACAGTAAGATCATTCAGTAAGTCTACTATGATGTAAGCAACATGCTAAATACTGTATACTCAAAAATAATACATTTGTATTCTGAGGGAAACTAACAGGCACATAGAGAATTAAAATGTATACAAAGAAATTTCTGGGGGAAAGCACTTGCATCTGGAGTGGGATCAAGATATACTTCCTTTAGGAAATAATGCTTGAGCTTTGAAGGAGCTATCAATTTTAAGAGGCAGAGGCAAGGAGGCATTGCTTTCCATGCAGGGAAGCCTATTCAAAGGCATGGAGACAGGAGATGGATTGTTATGTATAGGAAATAGCAAGTAAGCTGGTTTGGCTGATACATAGAGTACATAAAGGGGAGTAATGAATAGTAAACCTGGAAAGGCAAACTGAAGCAGATGGTAAAGGGTTTCAAATGCCAGAGAAGTTTGTATTTTATGCAAGAGACAATAGAGAGGCAGCTAGGTGGAGCAGTGGACAGAGAGCCAGACCTGGAGGCAGGAAGACTGGAGTTCTAATCCAGCCTCAGACAATAATTAACTGTGTGACCTTGGGCAAGTCACTTAACCCTGTTTGCCTCAGTTTCCTCATGTATAAAATAAGCTGGAGAAGGAAATGGCCAACCACTCCATTATCTTTGCCTATGAAACCCCAAATAGGGTTACAAAGAATGAAAATGACTAAACACACTTATTTTTTTGAGCAGGAGAGTGATATGATTAGACTATTCAATTAAGAATATCAGTTAGTAACTGTGGAAAATAGATTGAAGAGAGACTGAAGGTTAGGAAACCAACCAAATCAACTAAAAGGCTATTATGATACTTCAGGGAAGAAAAAATAAACTCTCCTTATTGTCCTCTTTGTTATGCCTGTCTTAAAGTTCTTCTATTGTAGCATATATTAAGAAGAATAATTCCTTTTAATGTATAATTGGAAATTTTGGGGTATCTGCAAATAATATATTTATGTTTTTCTTCCCCAGCAACACTAAGCCAGTGAAGGGGGAAAAAAATCAAATGTTATATTTTGACATTTTCATTTTCATTTTGCTGGATGGGACATCCTTTTTTGTAGTTAATTTCCTTGACAGCTCTTAGTGCTTATGGATTAGGTTCTTTATATAGTTCTGAAAAGGAAATGAATATAGATTGGAAGGCTTCATTCAGGTGACATCACTGAAGAGGGTAGGATGAGTTGCCCACTGTCTGTATTGCAGGGGGTTGGGAGTAATACATTTCCTTGTGGTTGGTTGTTGGAACAAACTGGTTGTATGCCAAGAACCCAAAATTGTCAAGTGTGATGAAAACATGAGACTAGGGAAGAAATGCGTACTCTTATGCTTTGTTCTTTCTTCCCAGTCTTAATCAGTCCCTGCCTCTGGAAGGTGCTAAGATTGATAATTCCAGAGAGTATAATTCCAGAGCAACCAGGGATACAAACAAGGAGTGAAAAAAAAAGGAAAAGAAAACAAGGATGTCATATAGGTCAGTCCGGAGCTAATCTTCTTTGCTTAGAAGAAGAGTGGGCTAAAGCTCGTCACTGTACCTTGGGCCCCAAGAAAAGCCAGGCCATTGCTTTGGAAATCTGTGAGTTTGCTTTTTCTTCCTTGGTGTTTAACTCAAGGAAAGAAGCCACAAGGAGCATTTAAATGAGTATATTATTAACAGTCTTTAGGACTGAATTGTTCTCTCATCCAAAGGGCCATCAATGAAAAGTGTTCATATTTACAACAGACTGATGTAGTTTTTCTCTTGAAGAGATTGTAAAGGAAATTAACTGTTTAAAAATGCCAAATAGTGGTTGCACATTTGAACACAGAAGCTAGGAGAAACAAACCCATAATACTAATTCACATATATTTAACTCACTGCAGTTTAAGGTGAAACACTGAATGTGTTAACCAGTCATTGTATGCACTATGTGAAATGGGTATGATTTTATAATAGAATCATAAGATCATAGCTTTAGAGCTAAAAGTGAATTTTATTTAGTCTAGATCCCTTGTTTTTACAGATGAGGAACTGAAACTGAGAGAGCCAAAGGTCATAAGTTTAGTAAGTAGCTGAACTAAGGTTCAAACCTACATCCTTGGATTCCAAAACCAGCAGTTTTCCCCATCATACCACATTGCATTCCTTTTAGTTATAAGGTTCCTCATTTGGTGTGTTTGGTAATGTTTGAGATCTTAGCATAGCATTAACATAATTTATTTTGCAAATCATGTCGGGAAATATTGCATGTTTTCTACATGCATGTCTTGACAGGATTTTTAGCAAAAAAATTTCAGTACTTTAAATGAAGGAAGAATTCAAGAGAAATGTCATATAAAAGGGCAAAAGAGCCAAACTCACCCATCTTCAGCTTGATCACGTAATATCCTTGGGCCAATCCAAAAATTGCTAACAACTGCCCAAGGAATAAACCAAGGAGCCAGAGCCCATCTCTTGAACAATATTTTTTTCCTGGAATTCATAGTTTGTCCTGTGATTACTATTTAAGAAACGAAATTAAATGAAATCAATTGCTAATTTGTTTTACATTTAGGCTAAAACACTTTTTATGTTTGAATGGTATATAGGTGGTACAAGAAATAATGAAAAAGGATATTAGTGTGTTTGCTTTCAAATATCAAAATTATAAATTCACACATCAAAATGATGGTGTCATGTCACTTTTAGACTATCTCTTTAGGCTCTTTGAGTAGGTTAGATAAAAGGAATTGAAATTGTTAGGGAATTATATATTTTCATAATAAATAAATCCTGCTAACATTTTTGTGAACTCCAGTATTTGCCTGTATATTTCTTCATGTATATATTACTTTTAACTGGGAGAATGATGGTGGTTTATCCTTAGCCCCAACTCCTGCCAACGAAGCAGTTCTTTAAACACAGTTTTAGGGATTGTGTGTGTGTGTGTGTGTGTGTGTGTGTGTGTGTGTATTTTAACCCATCAGTAATATTGATTCCTAGGAAAGCAAAACACAGTAATTTCAAAGAAAGCTCTGGTAGGCTCAGAGTTGTCAGGTATCAAATAAATTCTGTCATAATCAGCCACAGCAATAAAAAATTTAGGAGGCACAATGGCTGCCCTATAGAAATATACAGTATAAAACAGACAAGGCAGCTCTGGTAACTACATTTGGAGACAAACTGTGTCAAAGAGAACTTTACAAACAATTCTTTGATTAGCAGCTTTTCTGTAACACATGGCATGACTGTTATCACTTCTCCTTAGTTCCCCTCGCTAGTTTAAGCATGGTAGGACTTGGCATTTGTTTAGCAGAGACTCTTGGGCAGTTACAATAACAAAATACCCTTCCATGAAATCTTAGCTTCAGGAAGTGTTAAAAGTCTTGACGTTAATCTGGTTTTCACCTCAGTAGATTGACAAGGAAGGTACCCATTTTTAAAAAATTTAACCTGTTGCTGCACAATATTCAATTTTAATTTTCCAGTTTTGACTTTCTGGATGTGGAAGAGCAGATCAAACTCTTCAGCTAACCCACAGAACCACAGTATGGTTTGTCTCACCCTAACTAATCTGTCTAGATTTAGTGTAGCTAGATTATCTATGTAGTAATCCAAGCATATGGTTAAGACATCTGATTTTACGACATTCCAGTCCAGTTATTTTGCTAAACACCAACAATTTCAGATAATTTTTTAAAAGTATAACATCTTTACTGATGAAATATGAATGTGATTTGGGAATATTTGTAGTTTGGATCTTTAATATACAAGAAAGAATATTTTATTATTAGCTCTTTTTTAATGGGAGAATTACCCTCTTTTCCTCAAAGGAAACTGCTAAGACTTTGTCTAAATACTACATTCCTAGAGTACAAAATGAGAAAAATGTGGCAAATTAAGTAGATCCTTGTTAGGGACAACTTTTGTTTCTATTCAGCAGTTTATTTAAATTAATCATATGATATACAAGAGGCGCTGTAGCTTGGTGCAACAGTGTCAGATAGAAATGGTGGTTACTATATGGTACATAAGGTTTCCTGGGGGGCCACCTATTGACTTAGAAAACCACATATTAACATTATCTGTGTTTTATTGTACTTTTTGAAATTTTGTGAAATACTTCCCAATTACATTTTAATCTGGTCCTGCATTACTGAGAGTGTTTCAGGCTGTGTGTTTGACACTTCATTTTAGTCTAGTGGATAGAGTTAGAAAGACTTTGGTAAATACTCTGCTTCTGCCTCTTTTTTTTTTTTTCTTTTTTTTTTTTGGAGGGCAGTTGGGGTTAAGTGACTTGCCCAAGGTCACACGGCTAGTATTTTTGTGTGTGTGTGTTAAGTGTCTGAGGCCGGATTTGAACTCAGGTACTCCTGACTCCAGGGCTGGTGCTCTATGCTTCTGCCTCTTAATAGTGTGGTAACCTTTCTGTGCTTCAGGCCACTCTCCAAGACTTACCTATTAAGTCATGGAGGAAAGTACAGATCTTTGATGTGTATCTTTGGTGAAAAATCACAGATATGGTTACCAGGAGTATTAGTGAAGCATTGAAAATCTCTCTGATTGGGTTTTTCTTCAAGGCTCCAAAGAATCAGCTATTCTAGATAGAACTTCCTATTTTCTAGCCACTGTGAAAATATTATAAGGATGATAATGATTGATACTTGTATAGTGCCTACTATGTGCCAGGTATAATGCCAAGCACTTTACAAAAATTATCTCATTCGATTAATTTGTACTCCCCAAAAACTTGTTAGTGCCAATCTATTACATTGAAATATTCCTTAATAGTGACCTGCCAAAAGCAGTTTGAGGCCTTGGCACTCTGGTTTTGATCAGACCAACCATCAGCATTGTAATGTCCTAAGTACAAAGCCTACTAATTGAATTTCATTCACCAGAACTGAAATATAGCATCCAAGGCAGAGAACGCTGTCGGCTATTTTTTATGAGGCCCCAAGTCGAAAGTCATTTTTAAAATGTGAGTGATGCAATTTCTTGTATCTTTCATTTAATATGCTACTCGGTAAACAGTGTTTCAGATTAGTGTATTTGTAATTTAAATGAAGACAATACATCAGGCTGAGTCAGAAAAGAAAGAAGTTTAAGAAATGATTGATTCCTCTTTCAGTGTTATCCCCTGCTTAAAATAAATAAATAAAAAAGAGGGGAAAAGAGATATGTGTGGCTTTCAGGGGCAAATATATACTATTTTTAAAACTAAAGCCAGCCCTGGTGGCTAAATCTCTGTTTTCTTCAAGCACACTAATAAATTCTGCCTAATTCATTTTTTATTCTCTCTCGGGGTCTGCTTGCAGATTTGCCTCAACAAAGGAAGCATCATGTTACATCTTTTAAATAATTGATGGCTTTCAGTTTGAGCCAGGTTGAAGGAAATTCTGAAAATAGGTACTGATTGAGCAAATGCCCTCTTTCCTCTCTCTTCTCTCTCCACACTCATCATCCCCTTTCAGGATCCTCTGTGCCGACGCTGCCTTTTGCTGTGATATTTGCCCTCTCTGTGACTGGCAGCTGCCGATGATGTCACCCAGTCTTTGGAGCAGCCCAGCACTTAGCGGCTCTCATTCCATTCACTTATTTATTTATTTGAGAAAGGGGAAGCTGTTAATTATAAGCTGTCTGATGTAACTAAGAGCTCTTAATAAATCATCAGAAATGTTATGCCTTAATCACCATCAGAAGTGGTTTGTCTGGATTGTAAAAAGTTGGGCTTGGAACTAGCTGGTTACCTCGTGTTATAGGGAACTGTCTCCCAGGGCTCATGTTTCAGTGGGAGACAGATGACCTCTTGCCCTATGACCAATTCTAACTGTTCCTGTAGGTTTTGCCTCCGTATAACTTAAGAAAGCTACAGTAAAACCATTTTCCTCTTGGAGAAGAGTTTGGAATCTGATACCAGTCTTGATCGACCCAGTGATTTTTCAGAACCTTTTCAGTTCTTTTCTCTATCCATTTATTTGTTAAATATTTCCAATTATATATTTTTTAAATTAACATTTGTTTCTTAAAATTGAGTTCCTATGCCCAAAGAGCTATAAAATTGTACATACTCTTTGATCCAGCAATGCTGCTACTAGGTCTGTATCCTCACGAGATCGTAAAAAAAGGGGGGAAGGACCCACATGTACAAAAATATTTATAGCAGCTCTTTTTGTTGTGGCAAAGAACTGGAAATGGAGGGGATGCCCATCAATTGGGGAATGGCTGAACAAATTGTGATATATGAATGTATGGAATACTATTGTTCCACTAAAAAATGATGAGCAGGTGGATTTTAGAAAAACTTGGAAAGACTTACATGAACTGATGCTGAGTGAAGTGAGCAGAACCAGGAGAACATTGTACACAGTAACAGCAACATCGTGCAGTGATCAACTTTGGTAGACTTAGTTCTTCTCAGCAGTGCAATGATCTAAGACAGTTCCAAAATATCCATGATGGAAAATCCTCTCCACATTCAAAGTCTGTGGAAGCATACTATTTTCTCTCTCTTTTTTCCCCTTTCTTATAGTTTTTCCCTTTTGCTCTGATTCTTCTTTCACAACATGACTAATGTAGAAATATGTTTAATATGATTGTACATGTATAGCTCTATCAGATTGCATGCCATCTTAAGGATTCCCTTAGGAGAGGGGAGGGAAATTTTTAGAACTCAAAATCTTATAAAAGTGAATGAAAACTAAAAATAAATAAATGAATGAATGAATGAAAATAAAGTAATTTTGGGAATGTGTAAAAGTAAAATAAAGTAAATTTTGAGTTCCAAATTCTTTCCTGCCCTCCTTCCCCTCCTCGCCCCTTGAGAAGGCAAGTACATCAAGCATACATTGAAGTCATGCAAAGCATTTTTCCGTATTAGGCATGTTGCAAAAAAAAAATACACACATACACAAGTAAACCTTAACAAAAATAGAGAAAGTGAAAAAAAATGCATTACTCTGCACTGAGAGCTTATCAGTTCTCATTCAGGAGGTAGATAGCGTTTTTACTCTGGGTCCTTTGGAGCTGTCTTTCATAGTTAACCATCCTCACTATATTGTTGCTATGTGCAATATTCTCCTGCATACCTTCAGTTCTTTCAGGGAGGGGAGGAAAATGAAGGAGTTTCCTCTTTAATTACTTTTATTTGCATTCCTTCCCTTAGGAGCTGTTATAAGCTGCTTTCTAGGGCCCCTCTTGTGTAGGACTTTGTTTTCGCTCTTTTTTTAAGTTCTCTCCTTAGACTGTGAGCTCTTTAAAAGCACATATTATTTTTCTTTTTCTTTGTTCTCAAACACTTAGCACAGTGCCTGGTACCTAGGGGTGATGGTGGTGGTGTTGTGGTGACTCCATTTGGGGTTTTCTTGGCAGAGATAATGGAGAGGTTTACCATTTCCTTCTCTACCTCATTTTACAGATGAGGAACTGAGGCAAACAAGGTTAAATGACTTGCCCAGGGTCACACAGCTAGTAAGGGCTGAAGAAGACATTTACTAGATAAATCTTCCTGATTCTAAGCCCAGTGCTCTATACGCTGCATGACCTAGCTGCTTTTGGCCCATAGTAGGCACTTAGTAGATGTTTGTTGATGACTTTTCTTTCTCTTTCCCTAGTCCTAGATTTTTCCTTTATGCACCACACCAAAGTGAGGTCCCTGGCATTATATTTGGAGAGGTTCATGGAGTAGAAGCACTCGGTGTAGACCGTTTTTCTATAAGTGTGGAGTTTAAAGTGAAGGAATAGATAGAACCATAGTTAAATGGATAGCATTGGATAGGTTCAAAGAACCTTTTTTTCAAGGAGAGGAGGCTCCAAAGGGAAACCAGAACATTTTTATAGATGAAACAAGATGAGAAGGGAGAATTGAAAATGTATGACGGAGGTGGCTAGGTGGTGCAGTGAATAGAGCACCAGCCCTGGAGTCAGGAGTGCCTGAGTTCAAATCCGGCCTCAGACACTTAACACAAAAAACTAGCCGTGTGACCTTGGGCAAGTCACTTAACCCCAACTGCCCTCCAAAAAAAAAAAAAAAAGAAAGTGTATGACGTTATCTGACCAAGATTTTAAAGGAAATTGGAAGGAACAGAATCAAACATATAGGTCAATTTCCCACCTACTCACATGCTCTCTGCCCCTTCCCTTTTCTTTCAATGTACTGATATAAATATTTATGTTGATTTTAATGTTCTTTCTGTCCTTTAGGCAGTAACTATCTTGAAGGCAAGAAGCACCTTAAGCTATATATTACCTAAGTGACTAAAACAAGGGTGGGAAACTTGCAGTCTTGAGGCTACAAGTGGCCCTCTAGGTTCTCAAGTGTGGCCCTGTGACTGAATCTAAACTTCACAAAACAATGAAGTGGTTTTAGAGGACCACATGTGGCCTTGAGGCCACAGCTTCCCCACCTCTGTGTGCTTGCTCTAAGTTCCCAATAAACACTTTGCAGCTCACAAAACTGATCTAGTCTTTTTCCATTCTCTCAGTCTTGCCCTACCTCTCTTTGAGAGTAGGAACCACTTTAGCTAGTTAGCTAAGTTAGCTATTAGTTAAACACGTAGTTGAGTGTTCTATATTCTAAGGCAAAGCAAAGCATCCTCATCTTGATAATCAGACCCCGTTAAATACATGTCTTATACAGTAGCTAGATAGAAAAGCTGAGAAATTCCTTTCTTCCTCTCTGTATACTTTACTGTGTACTGGTTTCTTAAAATTACATAGAAATGGATATCTAAATTTTTTCCTTTCTGAATTTTTGCTTCTGTGCATATGCCTTTTGAAGTGTTATATATTATACTTATAGCTCTGGAGATGAGGAAAGTGGAGCCTCTCACATTATTTACTTTTGGTCCATGTTTTGCTATGTATTTTTTGCTGTCCTTGCATAAACACACCTTTGTTCAAGCAGTCCACAAGCAGTTGTTAAGAGCCTACTATCTGCTAGGCAGTGAAGTCACCGAATGTTGATTTAATTTGGAGAATCTTACCAAGTCCTTCTAAATACCTCTATTCCTTTATCCTCTGCAACAGATATATTGGTTCATAAGCTGCAATTATTTTTATGGTGGTCTTTTTGCATGAGCACTGCACTATGTTATGACCAAATGTCTCATAAAATGATTGCCTTTAGAATGCATGATAAGACCAATGTCACCAATTCCTTTACTTGCCTCTCTAAGAAGAATCTAAGCTTCAGTCTTCCACTTGGCTGCAACTTCTTTTTATCTTCTGATTTCATTTATAGTAAGAATGCCCCCACAATCTATATAATTCCATTTCTCCAGTGGTCTGTCTACTTGGTTATTGTAGAAGAATCTCACATATGGAAGCAACAGATAGTAGGAAAAAAACCCATATCATTATAAATGTTTAGAATCTCAGTTACATTATCAGTTAAATAGATATTTGTGGGATAGCCTGAGAGCTTTATTACCATTTACAAGCAATTCTAAAGGAAACTGCATCTATGGAGCATCAGTATGTGCCAAGAAGAAACCACAAAACTGACAGTAATATGTCCTTTTCCTACTTCCCTTTCCCTGTAATTCTTGAGAGGAATGGGGAATTGGAAGTCAAAGCTAATCAGAGGAAACAGGGTAGGTGAGAGGTAGTTACATTTATGGAAACTTGGAGTCAACGGAGATGTCCAATTCTTGATTCCTTATCCTTCTATCCATTCCTCTTCAGAAATGAAGGATCAACTTAGCTTTAACTTAGATCCCTGAGGCTGGGACTTCTGAACCACTGTCTCAGATGATTTGCTTTGGACCCTCTTCCCAGAATTCATTCCCTGGATATTTCTCCAAAGAATAATAGAACCATATCTCCACTCCAACTCTCCCAACCCCCTCATAGCCCTAGATACCTGGCACATGACTTGTAGGAAGCAAAGTGTCCCGGAGAGCACTTCTCCTGGGCTCTGGCAGCAGCTTCCCTCCATGTATACTCCAGCCATTTGTACGTTTCATGTGGAGTGTTCAAATGATGAGGAGTAGCAGTGGTTGGAAAATGAATGTATACTTGGAGTCAGAAGGAGAAGAGGGTCAGACAATTAGTATTATAATACAGTATTGCCATGAATTTATTTAGGGCCTTTTCTTAGAGGAGCTGAGGCAGTTGATATCTTTTTAATGTTAAGTTACACAGTTCACTGTCATGCAGCAAGTGATCTCAGGTTTCATTGCCATTGGCAGCATTATATGGATGATGTTACATACAGATGAACTATTTTTAAGCAACATTTCTGATATAATATGCATAAAAAGAGATTCTGTTTATGCAAGTTTTTCTTTTGCACGTATAAAATCCCAAACTTCTTTATAATAAGAATGAGTAAACTATCTTCTCTTTATCCTTTAATATCAATTGGGATTATATATTTTAATGTTTCCTAATATTTCTTTGTGTGTTTCTAATGTAATGCTGCTAAACATGCCCCGTATTCTCCTCCAGACAGAGATGACTTTTTGTATTTCCACATGTTACAATCCTCCCTTTTTCTACCATGGACTAGAAAGCCTCCCAACTTCTTACCTACTAGCATATTCCCTGCCCTGATTCAAGACTCCTGTTAAGTCTCAGTTTATAGAGTAGGGGAGTTAACCGTGGGGCTTTCATACTGCTTTGTGTATAATTATTGGTTTTTAAAATACTCCCCATTTTAAAATTACTTTTGTTAATTCTTCTATTAGAATGAATGATTAGTCAAGATTTCTTGAAAACTATCTTTTCTGATTTCCTATTTTAGAAAAGTGAGAGAAAGGAAGAATTGCGACCTCAATTTTATGTAATTGTACTTCTGCTGTTTAACCTTCCTTTACTCCTAAAAAACTCAAAACAAAGGAAAAAATATGAGTTTGAAGGTTTGCATTGGTGAATACTGTTAACAGGCCTCTCATAGAATCTTCTCATCACAACATGGAACCCTCTTTGAAGTACTCACTCTCTAAAGTACACAGTTACCACAAGTAGGCCTCAAGGGTGTGATGGAAAATGGCCTTGTGCCACTTTGCTAATTAGTTTTCCCACATGTTGTACTTCAGGAACCGTGTGTGTACTCACCAAGCTAATCTGTTAGGGGTCTATCAGCTGCTCTTTTGGTAGCAGGCACCCTACTGCCAGGAACTGAGCACAGAGCTCCCCTTGACATCAAAGGGATCCCATTGGTACTCTGAAATGTCAAAGGATCCCATTGGTACTCCAAAATGTCCTCATTCATGAGAGAAAAATATACAGCTGGCTTTGAGAAGGCAGGCTTCCCTTAGGAAGCATTTTACCTGGAACCATATTTTTAAAAATTCATTTGTTTAACTCTTATAGTAGAGTTATTTAAAATAGTCTTCTCATTTTTTTTTCAAGCAGAAAGATTGACCTTAGCTTTTCTTTTATCTTGCCAAATACTGATGAAAAAAGAAAAAATGCACCTGACACTGGGAGAAATGCATGAATTTGGGACCAGTAACAAGTAAGAAATCCCTTGACCCCTTTGATTAAAGAATTTTTCTGAATGTTATAAATGGGGGTTATAATGGAAAATACTGTGAAACCTCAAACAGAGTATTAGGTATAAATAAAAGAGGAGCAATAAATAAATAAAAGAGGATTAATAAAGGACATAACATTTAGAAGGAAGAAAACTTAATCAAGACTAGCTTATTTTGAGTGTTAATACAGTCCTGGGTATGGATATAGGAAAAAAAATTGCTAAAGGCAAAGTCTCCATCCAAAGTCATAGCTATTAAAGTGTGCTTAACCCTATTGCCTTGGGAGATTTTTGTTAAATGTAGTGGCCAAGAAAATTGACCTTACGTTTTTTTCCCTTTTTTTTGGGTTGAATCCTTGATCACGTCATATAAATGAATAGAGCTGGCAATTTACTGGTTCATCAGTGAAACAGTATTAAATTATGAAGATGTAAGAAAAATTCCTGTGGTCACGTTGTTGAAGTTTGAAAGGTAAGCTGCCCCTTATGTGCCATGTGACAAATACAACACTTGTCAGGTTATCATTGACAATCATATTTATGATAATAACTTAAGATAAACACTTAGTTGTTATCTGCTTAGTGTCCTGCAGTGTAATAGCAAGCAACTTACTTAGGAAATGAAGTTCCCTGGGACATAGAACTAACCTAAGTACTTACCTATTAAAAATATGAGAGCTCAGTTTTTATTGTTAAAAGTTTTAATGTTGATTATTTAGACAAATAAAATTTATTGAATGTGGTGAATGACAACCATTCAACTTCAAGTATTAGCTTTGAAATTGCAAAAAGCTTTTTGGTGGAAGCAGTCAGCCTTTATTTCTACTGGTTCTTAGGGTCCAAATGGACTTCTTTTCTTTTTTTGAGGAGCAATGGCAATGCTTTGCAGCGAGGGAAAATGCTTATTCCCTAAATTCAAGGTGAGATAACCTTCATAAAATGGCCTGGAAAAATCATTGTGGCCATAGGCAAACTTTCCAGGGATTATCACATTTAGGGTGATCGGATCTAAAGTATAAGAGAACTAGCATTTAGTCCAAACTATTTATTTTATAAATGAAGAAACTAAGGCTTTATAGAAATCTATCTCAAGGTCACCCAGGTGTAAAGCACAGATGTAATTCACACTGAGGTCTTCTGGCTCAAGATCTAGTATTTTTGCCTTTCACTGTCCCACCTACCTCTCAAACGCCTGCTGTTCTCCTTTCTTCTGGCTACCCCCAGATAAATGATATAAAAGCTGGGGTGGCTAGGTGGTGCAGTGAGTAGAGCACTGGCCCTGGAGTCAGGAGGACCTGAGTTCAAATCTGACCTCATACACTTAACACTAGCTGTGTGACCTTGGGCAAGTCACTTAACCCCAATTGCCCTGCCTTCCTCCTCCA